>CAKLNU010001077.1:0-600000 GCA_922788865.1 Poeciliopsis turneri
GTTACGTATTGCCAGATGAATATCTGAAGACTGAGTGAGCTCTTATGCATTTACAAAATATTGAAGAGAAATTGGTGTTCAAATCTGACGGGGCAGTTTTAGCTGAAACCTCCGTAGAGACACTTTACAGGCTCTTGGCCTAAGATTAAAGGCCCTGGATCATCTTTAATTAGATAAGACTGGCAATTTTTTGCAGATGAAACAACTTTCTCATATTGCTATGATGAGCAAAATGTTTAATTATACAGTTATTAAGCTTTTATACCACTTGGTGAGGCCCATAGATGGCTATAGGTATGGGATATAATTTAATGGATACAGTGTTGTTTCCTTTACTTACTTTCATTCTTGTACTATTGTGTACAGATTGGAATTCACAAAAGATGGATACCTTGCATAAAGTTACAATGGTTTACTGGTTTTGCAGTAAAGAGTGGTAGAACACAAATTAAAATTTCTTATTTTATTCATAAAAATTTCAGAAAATAATGTATCTTCTTTCTTCTACTATTACTAGTAGTTATTTTGTGCTGGGTAAGCACATACAATTCTAAGAAAATCCAAGAATTTGTCATTTTAATGTCAGAAAATGTGAAAAAATTAAAGTGGAATATTTTTTATTCCACTTCATTTATTTTTTATGTTTTCATTTTCTAACATCTAACGCTTGCAAGCAACTGTATTTAATTATAAGAGTATGATGGTTAAAGGCTCATACTTGGCATTAGCTTGGTGTTTTCAACTCTAAAAATAAAAACCATAGACATGGTGTCATTAATTGGGTAAACTTAGAGCAAATGTTAAAGTAAGAACACATTACTTTTGGATGATTAAAGCTGAGAAGGCATAAGCCTGATAATACTCTGACCTTACAGGCTGACCGGAAAAACCTTAATCATATTTACTTCGATTTCAGAAATAAGCACTTTAACTTAACTAGAATATGCAAATCCTACCTCATAGCAGTGCCTAAAAGACAAACTCTCTGTGATGTGTGTTTTGCTGTTAAGTTCAGCTCAATACCTTTCTACTTAATATGCTGCCAAGTTAATCAACACTGGTTGAAATCCGAGAGATCACAGACACTTTAGCTCCTGATGCGGCTGATGTTCCTCAAAGGCAATGGCTGATGGATCTCCTGTGTTCATTATGGAGAAAAAGAGTTCTCTTTAATCAGCCTGGAAGTCACTCATCATGAAGATGGGCTGCCATGCATTTATGCACGTGCACAAATATGCACAGTTAGGGGTGCTTCACCACTCGCTTACAGTAGGTTATCCCTGCAGTAAAGCTTATAAAGGAAAAACATAACCTTCTGCTGTGCGATCATAGTATAAACATTCAAAGCATGAGAATATCTATGGATGATCTGTAAAAGTTTACTTTTTAACATTAGAAAGCTGCCTTGAAAGGTGAAGCCTTGTCACTCAGGGTTAGCTTTGACAAGCAAGTTAGCTGCTACAGGCAATCTATGTATGGCAGAGCATTAGTGGGCAGTTTACACTTATAATAGACTGGAGAATGTCAGGGATCAATAAAATGTAGTTAAATACATGTGTCTTTGGTTCTGTGCTGTGTCACAGTTAAGGCAGTTGTTTGGAGTTTGCGTTTGTGTATGCATTTGTGTGCATGCCAATCTCTCTGGCTTGTAGACAGGCGTACACAGATTTAATCACTCCCCAGGCATAGTGTGGGGGAGGTAGAGGAGGCTGTGAGGCAGATAGGAACAGACAAATGCGACAAGGCGAAAGAAGGAGGGAGCACGATCGTCCTGGATGCCAGCTCTACTAAACAATAAATCTAGTCTTGTACGAATGGTGCCATCAGGTGCAACAGCATATGTACATTAAAGCACTGGATTTGCATACTAACTTGTTTTTTTGTTTGTTTGGGGTTTTTTTTATATATGCCCTGTCTTGGCATTTCAGGCATACCATAGAAAAGTTGGTTGCCTAAATGTGCCAGGGCAGTTTGTGTGTGTGTGTGTGTATTGTAATCCTTCAGATAATCACCAGATCAAACTGTATATCACATGTAGAATCCACATGTGATATTCTGTCTGGTTAAATAGGCTGTTTACTACCTATTTAACCTATTTAAACTATTGCCTATTTAACCTATTTAGCCTATTTAAAAAGGCAACCTTGCCTTTGTGACTGTAAAACTGCATTTGTGTGCAGACTGAATGCATTCACAGTATACAATTAGTTTCAGCTGGAGGTCACTGACAGAGAATGGGGTGGCAATGGGCCTGGGAATTGAGGAATGACAGACTGTGACAACAAGATGTTAAAGATCACTGATTGGCTTTGCATCAAGATGAAAATGCAAGAAATCATTCGTAGAAGGTTGTTATTCTCATCAGTGCTGTAGGAATAAATGTTTAAATGAATGAGTTTAAGATAAAGCACTCCAAAAGTTCTTGGATCAGTCACTGACTGCTGCACCACTTCAAGGAGACAATAAAACTTGTATCTGTAGGAATATGTGTATGTAAAATTTACAACCTAACTTTATCTATTCTCACCTTTATTTACCTCTAGAGTCTTTTTTGTAAGCAGAAAGCTCTCACAAGCTGCCTTTTATGAAGTTAAGCACTGCTGGAGCTCCAAGTCTTGCCTAAACCCTGGATTACCATCCTGGTGGATACTACCTGTGCTCTTTGACACATGGAGGAAGAATAAAATAAGGTATAAATATAAAGTTTAGCTTGGTGCAAACTTTAAAATACCAATATCAATGCATTCTAAAAGGCTTTAACAGGATTTAATTTTGCCTAAAAAACATTTTAACCTGCACTGCAATAAAAGATAAAATAAAATAAATAAATAAACAATAAGATACTCTTTAATTAATTGTCACCCACAAAATGTTTACATGTTACCCATGTAATTATGAATAACATACATGTTACCCATGTAATCATGGATAACATGTAAACATGTTACCCATGTTTAACATAGGCAACAACCCATGTTTAATGGGTAACATGTTTCCATGAAGACATTGATCTTCATGGACACACCTATGTCCATGTGTGTCCATGGACACCGATGTCCTTATGGCCTTTAAGGTGTTACATGGTAAAAGCTTTATATTCAAAAATGTTTCTCTACTAATCTTTTTCATTAGTTACATAACTGTAACTAATGAGTGGTTTACATTTTGTTTGTTGTTTTAAGGCTTTGCGGTTGCTACTACTGCATTATGGCATCTTGCATATCACTTGCATCATCTCACCTGAGTCAGAGCACGGAGGTCTTCAAGTTACATGCTGTTGTCTGATTTTTAAATAGACTGATTTTTATTTTTATTCATATTGTTTTTTTTAATTATTATTATTTACAATTTTTAACAGTGCACAGGTACAAATTATACTTAAATGTTTTCCTAATATTTTACATGACTTGACTATACTTCCCATGAGAACTAAGTCCATAAAGAAAGTATCTTTCAATGACAAATGTGGTTTAACAAAAAATTATTAAATTCAAAAGGCAAACAAAATTAGATATACAACACTTCAGGGCTCAGTTTTCCTTCTTACTGCTTTGGAGACAGTTTTGCATTCACTTTCTGCGGAAACACAAATTTAATTTGGGCATTAGCATTCTTTTCAGGATGCTGTTACCTCCCCCAGCCTACTACGTAGTAATTCAAACAATTACATTAAGAAAATCATTATATTAAAACAACTCAATCTTTTGCAGCTTTAAGATTACAGTGCAAAAATTAAGGTGGAGTTGGTTGAAAATTTTTGCTGGAATTGTAGCCAATGCCTCATTCTCATCACTGGTATGATGACACATAGCCACTTCCAAGCCCTTGAGCTTTCTTTTCAAGTTAATGTTTTGAAAACTAGAACTCGCTATGGAGGCGCACAGTGGTGCAGTTGGTAGAACTGTTGCCTTGCAGCAAGAAGGTCCTGGGTCCCGGCCCGGGGACTTTTTGCACGGAGTTTGCATGTTCTCCTTGTGCATGCGTGGGTTCGCTCCGGGTACTCCGGCTTCCTCCCACAGTCCAAAAAACAGTCAGGTTAATTGGTCTTTGTTTGTTTCTGTGTTGCCCTGCGACAGACTAGCGACTGGTGTACCCTGCCTCTCACCCAGAACGCAGCTGGACAAGGATGAACAGATAATGGATGTATGGAACTCACTATGGAGAGTATACACACTTGAACCTTGCAAGGTAACAAAATAAAATAATAAGAAAAGAGTGTTGCAAATCATACTCTCTTTTTTTTTCTTCTGATTCTCTCTCCCACAGATATTAGTGGGGTGGTACCAGGGGGTGACAGAATCAGACCATATGATCAATCAGAACAGTGGTGACAATAAGGACCAGTGGATGAAAGATTACTAACATACACACACATACGTACACACACTCAAATTATTGTGAGCATTTAAACTCACATTTAACCGAGTGTTTAACCGAAGACATAAAATGTAATAGGAAAATGAAAGCAACTGAAAGGTTAACAGTTATATTCATTTATTTAATTTTTTTTCCATTAAAAGTCATTTCCCCTAGTCTTGGTTTTCTGACACGGCAGACTTGCAGGGTGAGAAAGGAGCTTAAAGAGTGACCTGGGATCCTTCCAGTGAAATGTCTCTAATCAGCCTCAGGGGGTTTAGCATCCTCACTGGGTTCTGGATGAGCCGGGAGCCGTGGCCTGGCACACTGCAAGGCTGACAGACTCACTTCCCAGACATCAATACCCAGACTTCTTTTAAAGTGTGACACGTTGAGAGGCTGACAAGGAATTCTACTTCTGAATTCCCAGAGAGGAGATTTTTTTTTTTTACGTGACTTTCTGGTGAAACTGGCTGACACATAGTGCGTGACTGAACATCCTATGTGGTTATGAGCGTATGTTGCTTTAGATTACATCAGCCATACCTTCATCACGTTTGAGAAGAGGGTAGTGGAGGGAAATGAGAAGAGGACAGGCATGTTCAATATATGACCAAACAATGCCACTATTGTTCTAAAAGTACATAAGCATTTATGCTAAAACTTTGGCAATTATGACGGTAGATACTAAAAAAAAAAGCAGACATTTGCAGAGCAGAGGCATCTATAAAATGCATACATTTTATAAAAAATATTCAAAACAAAATATTTGAAAAAGTCATAAGATTCAGGGGAGCGAATGTTTAAAAAGTGAATGCCAAAACTACCTCTTTCAGAGTTGTTTCTGTCAAAACTATCTTTGCCATTCACCCTCTCTGACATCTGGCACCGACTGAGTAAAACTCAACGCAGATCAGCTCTGTAGCTTTAGGGGAGGTCAGCAACTGGGGCCTGAGTAGTGGGCCATCAGGGAGGTTGTTCTGCATACTGAGCAGCCTGATTAGGCAGAGGAGCAAAGGAGGTGCAGGGGGGGGACTGTAGAAGGACAGTGGGAAAGATAGGCATGACAGCATACACCCCTGCAGCTCCTTGCCTCCAAAGACTAGGTAACCAATGAAAACTAACAAGGCATACACAAACACTTATTTAAACTGCTTTGTTCAGGTTTATATATATATATATATATATATATATATATATATATATATATATATATATATATGACTATGTAGTGCTATATATATATATAGCACTACAGTCGTCAGAATCAGATTGTTCACTTTGATAGATGCATTATGGGCAATTTATGAGTACCAAATTACAAAAAAAAAATGGTGTAAAGACTTGTAAAGATTTGTAATGTCATACTTTAATATTTAACATTATTCTAACAAGACTCTAGAGGCAGTTCCACAGTGACTCTGACTGTATAAAGTGCAAAATAACATCATAAAGCCCCTCACCCACCTGTTGTTGAAGGTGGTTATCTGGCTGAGAAATAAGAATTCTTATAAATATATATATATGTAAATGATACCTAGCCTCCTATTAATACATCCATCATAGTAAAGTGCAGGTCAGTGTTCAGAACTAGTGTGAGATCATTTGTGTAATACCACTCTCTTCCGTCTCACCAGTCATTCTTGTTGCCACACCATAAACTAAAATCATTCGGGATGGGACAGTGCAAGGTGCATTATGGTAAAAAATGGGTTTCCCAGGGGTTACAACTAATATGAGAGTGTCGCAAATCATACTATTGTTTGAGGATATTGTTGCTGCAACACACATATTGTTTTGACGTATACCGATTATTTCTTATTCCATTCACTGTGAAGCAGAAAGTGAGGGCTGTATCAATCATGACATATAAAATGAACAAATTTTAGTCTGTAATTGTATGACTTTCTTATTTAGTTTCCAGCAACACATTGTTGTTTGCACTTTTTGAAAGGGCTGTCTCAATGGCTCTCGTGGTTACATGATAACATACCTGAGCGCCCATACATTTAGGGAGGAAAGGGACCTAAGACTCCAAAGAGCAGGAAGAGAGGAGAGAGAACGGGAGCAGGAGAAGCAGAAGGGTCACCCATCCGCCGAGATGATAATGAAAGAATAATAATAGAGTACAGGATGAAATTACTGAGCTTTATCCACAATATCTTCTCTCATTAGAGGCAGCACTAATGTTGCCGTTTATGCTTGTGTTCTACCCTAGCTCCCCCTAATTAGGCATGAGCTTCTAAAAATAACTTGCAAACTAAATAGTGGCATGAAAGTACATGCAAATCTGTTGATGTAGAGGAATAATGGTGGCAGGGTAGAGGAGGAGTGGGGAGGGGATTAGTGGTGCGCTACAGACTAAAGTAATTGAGTTGGGTTGTGTTGACACCCAGGCGCAGTCAGAGGGCCTATGTTGTGGAACGTGCTGTGTGCGTGCATGCATGCTACAAGGCTCAGGCAGCATTTGTTTTGTGCGGCTGGTGTCATGGTAAAGGTGTTAGCTCTGGATAAAAGGCTGGAAAGATACTAATCCCTGCATCACTTCAGAGAAGAGGAGCAGGGTGGAACCTTCCTCCTGTGAAACAGCATGGACAATCTGTTGCAACACCTGAGCAGGGCACAGTATGGACAGAAACAGGGCGCAGGGCTTGGCACCGCCATGACAAAAAGCCCTCAGGCATCATTCAGGAGCAAGGAAAGAACACATTTTTTAAAGCATGCTTTTGAGAAGTAAATAAAATTAATGCACACTATTTAATGTTATGTGAGAGCGCCAAATGCTCATAAAACCACAGGTAGATTTTTACTGCATACATACAGATCCTCATCTTCAACCTGCTGGATGCCAGGGTACCCGAGGTTCAATTTAAAACACAAAGAGATCTTTGCAAGACTCGAATTGAAAAAGGAAACATTAAAGCACTGAAGAACAGTACTAAACATTGTGCAACAAACAAGTCCATTTTAGCGAGAAAGATTTATAATAAAGACCCGAACCTTCACAGGGCTACTGTTTAACCGAAAGGCTTTTCAATAAAATTAGACTTAAATCAAAGTATAAAGAAGAGATAAATAATACAGTGACTTGGGGCATTTTCTATCCAGTTTAAATAATTCAAAAAGAATGTTCAACTTGGCTTAATACAGACTGGAAAGTAAATGCACAAGCAAACCATGACATTAATCTAAAAATGAAAAACACAAGTTGTCATTTAATGATTGTTATTAACTAGATTTTCAATTCTTAACCATATTTTCAACATGCAACAAAAACTTGCCACATAGGTATTGTTAATTCAACAGAGATGTGTTTTTAGGAGATTGTAAAGCAGAGAAAATCACAGGTCAGTTTAGAAATGTTTTTTTTAATTTAAGAAATGCTGTTGGCAAAGTGCTGACTATGCTAATGTGAAACTGCATTTTTCAGGTCTTCCTCGTGGTTTGAAAAATATGAAAGTGCATCTACTTTGATAATATCCTTTATGACAAGCAGAATTTATTTTTCACAGTTTGCTTTACCATTTGTTGACATGTTAGAAAGCTGGTCAGTGTGACAGATCATTGTGACCATAGATTATTTGAACAAGGGAAACTTTATTTGAACAAGGGAAGGAATACTGGTGTAGTGCTGGCTTGAAATGCAACATCCCAAAAATGTAAAAAAAAATGAAGAAAAAAAAAAAAAGCAATATACCGTCAATGATACCTTATATCTTATCTGTATGATGCCTTATAAAAATAAGGCAAAATATGTAGATAAGGTATATTATATCGTATGTCGCAAATCATAGAACTGTCAAAATCCCAGTCACTTTTTCCCAATGTTAGATATTATTTGAGCACTAGTGAGTTTAAATTTGTTCACTGAGCAATATCACCAGAGGATCCCAAATCATTATGATAATTATTCCTCAGTGAAATTATGCAGATGAAACAAATGAATGGGCAAAAGTTTTTGTGAGTATTCCACCAGGAAAATTTATTTATTTTCTAGTTAGTGATATTAGAGGAATCAATGTCTGTGAGCCGCGCAGATAAAGGAACAAAAAAATAGACTAAATATCCCTCCCAAGGATATCTGAAACCCCAGATGGAAAATGAGAAAAACCCTTTATCACTGTGCACTTTTCTCACGCATCCAAAAAAATCCCACCAGCTTCAAAGAGCTGCTGAAACCTAAAATAGCTCAAACACATTGGGTTGTAAATTTACCAGTTGCATTACAATTTTTGTGACTGCAAAACTAAAGGTTTATTGCAGTGTGTTCAAAGGGGGACGTGTGATGACTAATTTCTGCCTTGAATTTGGTCCATTTGGTATCACTTCCAACCCACCTCAGTCCATTACTACAGCTCTGAGTCACAAACCTCCAGACCTGAGGCTGTCAGCAGGAGTCCCTTTGAAAGGGGTTTGGTGTAAACACACGGAGACACACACACACATACAAGTACCCACATGCACAGAAAACCATTCTGATGTTTTTCCTCACACGTTCCTCTTGCGTGGTTTCCTTTCTTCCCTCATATCTTTCCTTCCTGCACACACAAACATCTTTAATCTCCAAGAATCTGATCATTTTATAGAGCATCTGTGTGTTGGCGTAGGCAGCGATACAGTCGTGCTGTTTCACCCAGCTCAGACCGGCTCTCAGATCAATATCCTGTCCCCTGGCAGCCAGCACGCTCAGGCCAGACGGACTGTTTCAAAAACCACGTCCTTGTCATTTCGCAAAATAAAATGAAAAAAATCTGAATGTTATTAACTTTCTGATGCATGCAGCACATTTTCCAGTGAACTGTATTGTCAGGTGCATGCTTATGTATTGTTTTAGTGATAAACAACTATGAATGAATGTAGTAACCTTCACAAGTATGAAGGCTTATATAAATAAACCAGAAATCAAAATAAACACTCAATATAGAGCACAGAATTATACTTTTTTTAAATGTCATTGGTAGCATTTTAATATGTTACCAAAGATTACCACCGGTAATCTTTTAATGTAACATTTTTGATATATTGCACAATTTTCACTATATTTTCAGAGATTTGTTTTCCTTCTTTTATGTAAACTGTACAGATACTGAATGCCAAATCTCTAAGAAAAGATTGGAAGCAAAAGTTATTTACCGTAAACATAAAACTGGTTGAGATACTTTGGTAATCAAAATCCATGAAATGATGCATGCAAAATAAACCGCCACCGCTTTTCATATAATAATATACTTCATGTTCATAGTTTTTTAAACTTGACTGATCTATCGATGCACCCAAATCTTTTATTTGGGTGCATCTAATAATAGGTGATTTATTTTTAGTAGTTTAGGATTGGGTGTGCAGATTGTTCACCTACACTGAGTGGGGTTGCGGTGCTCTGCAAGGCTAGCTGGTCCCTTTCACAGACCTGTCAGCACCTGACGGCCCTTCAGGATCAAGGTGACTTATGGGGGAGCATTTGGCACTATGATGCTGCGGTCAGAATTCTATTCCCTGACATATTACAGTGTCCGACAAGCTGCCACTTACGGCAGTGTGGCTGTTATGGCTTTGATAATTGAAGTGCTCAGAGGTAGATGGGTTGGATAGATGAAGCCCAGATAGTCAATGGATCAATAGTGGGATTGTGAGCTCTAGCTGATGGAGCTAAATAGGCCAGGTGGACTGAGCCTGAGCCGAAGATAACAATATGAAGTCATAAGGCCTTTTATGTCCACATTCTTTTTGTTTTAAATGTATCTGGCACCTTGAGAAAATTGTTGTTATGGGAGCGAATGACTCAAAGCTAATAAATTCCATTTACTGTAGATGCTTATACCTTAGGCACTGTGTGTAATATACAGAAAAGTGACAGTAGTTACAAATGTTATGAAAAGCAATATCTCATAGCTGGTAGGCGACATGCAGGTGTATTGTTTGGGGTATCCTTTAGGTTCTACCATTATTGCGTTATCTTCTTAGTCCCTTCTCAGTGATTGAACCATCTATTTGCCTGTCGCCTTCCTGGCAAATAGACAAACACACTGCTCAGCAATCACAGTGTGGCAGGAAACAGATTTCAGAATTGTCATTCACGATACTCATAAGTCAATAGCTATGACTTTATCACCAGGAAAACACACAGACAGTTTGTTCATGGACTTAATTGAACAGGAATAGTTGAGCCCCAGTGTGATGCACACAAGGTAATTTTCATATTGCTCAAATGTCACCAGCCGATGGGGTGACAGGCTGGTCTGGCCACCTGTCAAGGCTCCCTGAGAAGAGTACCAAGAAGAAGAAAAAATACCCTCAGTCCAGAATTAAAGATGGAGTATAGTACAGAGGCTAAAGCTGAATTTAATTTAAGCTCTTCAAATGTGACTACATTTGGTAATAACTGAAAAAACAAAATATTGAACTTAACACAGTCACTAACACAGTCAGTGCTAAATGTAGAGAACGATAAACAAAAAGTATGTAATAGCCATTTGTAACTGACACTTATCTATGCCAGGACTCATTCTGCATGAGAATGAAATGAAAAACAATGTAAAGGAAATAAATCCTTTCATCCAGATATTAGGACAGGGCTTTGGATCAAGAACAAGGAAGGACTAGGAAGAGTCACATCAGTACGGCAAGCAGAATTTGTTATGCATGTGAGTTAAGAAACTGAGAATATAATTTACACAAATTCACTTAATTTGTGAAAACATTGCCTGGCTCAAAGAAATACAAGATAATTCAGGCATCCATCGATCCATCCATTTTCTGATCACCCTTCTCCCTAACGGGGTCAGGAGTTGCTGGTGCCTATCTCCAGCTGTGTTCCAGGCGAGAGTCGGGGTACACCCTGGACAGGTCGCCAGTCTGTTGCAGGGCAACACAGAGACAAACAGGACAAACAACTATGTACACACACACTCACACCGAGGGAGAATTTGGAAAGACCAATTAACCTGACAGTCACGTTTTTGGACTGTGGGAGGAAGCTGGAGAACCCGGAGAGAACCCACGCACGCATAGGGAGAACATGCAAACTCCATGCAGAAAAACCCCCAGGACCTTCTTGCTGCAAGGCAACAGTGCTACCAACTGCGCCACTGTGCAGCCCTAATTCAGGCATTGCATGCATATAATAGGGTCAGAATCTGACTTAAAGAATATAAAGTGATGGATCATTGTGGCAGCATAAAAATGCTGGGGATAATTTCATTTGGCACTTTATTTACTAGTTTAGCATTTTTACCATCCACAGCCTTCTTGAGTATTGAAGAATACTCAAGATGATCAAGTATGACCATAATCTTCTGACGTAGGATAAAGCATCATGTAACAAAGCCCAGATTGCAACAGATTTGTTTCTTGAACACGATAATGACTTCACTATACCTAAGTGGCCTCTACAGTCAGCAGAATATTTTTAAGATATGGTACAATGGGTGATGTGCATCATGGCAGACAACTCTCTGGCAACTACATGTGTTGTGTCAATATAGACCAGAAAGTTTGGATAAGATTACTGATACCAGAAAATGAAAGGTGGGCAAAACTAGTAGGAGTACATTATAAAGTTTCTAATGAGTCTGTTACACTCTCTGAAGAAACAGACAAAAACTGAGTGGGAGCTTCAAAATCACAGAACAGATGTAGAGTAACTCTGAGTTAGAGAAAGAGGGGCAATCCATGGAGGGGGTAAAAACTTTAAGTATAACAGGGAGCTCTGGTGAGAAAGAGAAACATCCAATTAGCAGGAAGTCAGCAGGTGTGCTTTCTCTCTAGAGCCCCACACCTTTGTCCCCCACACCTCCCATTTCCTTTTTTTTACCCCTTCCCCTCCTCCCATTCCTGGTATGGGGTAGAGGAGGGGGTGGACTAATGCTGTGCACGCCTTAAGGAGCAGGGCGTTGCTGTGGCAACCGTCTGGCACGCTCTGTCTCCAGGGAAACGGAAATGTCACAGCTTAAGAGGTCTCACAGAAAGTGAGTCAGGAAGAAAGAGACAGAAAAGCAGCCAAAGAGGAACAGGTAAAAATGAGGATTCACAGTGATGATACTGAGGCTTTCACTTCCTGTGTATGAAGCAAGACTGACACATTATCTGTGCAGTTCTCTAAAATTAAATGAATCACCTGGCATCGCCCTCCAAACCACCCACACACTCCTTAAATTAGTTTACAGGGAAAAGAGATGACAGTGTAGACGGTAATCTTAAAACAGTCCCTTAGTATTAAGCTGAAACATAAGTCACCTGCCAGGCCTCTGAGAGCTAATCAACCTTCATTTATTTAATCAAATATTTACTATCATGCGCAGTCAAGAAGCCTGAGGGTGTGGTGGGAAAACTAAGACTTGCATTGGCAGCATGTGGCGAGGGTGAATGTGACCGGTGTTTGCCGCTGAGCAACGGGCTGACCCTCCAAATCACACATTAGCCAGGGCTGACTTGCTGAAAGCCCATTAACCTGAATGGCCACTGATTGCTCCACTATTAACACAGTCTGACTTCTTTCCTCCAGGGTTGTACCCACTTACACAGATGCTTTAGCGCCCCTCAAGGTCTTGGCATAATCAGGGTAAACAAATGTTGTTTCTTTGTCATGGCAATGCCACTTTGTGTGATATATGCCACACGGTACAATTATACTTGTTCCCACTTTTTTCAATTTTTTCAATTTGTTTACTAAGTGTGCCCATCTGGCGTAATTGACCTTTTGTGTGTGTCCTGTCATAATTCAGAAAGGTTGTTTCAACTGCATTGGAAAGTCACAAAAAAAGTGTCAGGTTTGTGTTTGTGCCATGTGTGGACGTGTGCCAACATGACAGGACCGGAGGTTGCTGGGGAAAGAGACTAGTCAACTAAATGGAGCATTTCTCCAGCATGCTGCTAGAAAGTGTGGCCTGGCCATGCCTAATTTACTTCCTGTTTTGTCACTGTTGTCTCCATTCCTCGGTTGATTAAGCCAAGCTCAAGCAGCTATGCTCAACAAATAGCCTAATTGAGTACGACCTTGGCAAATGATATATCAGCTCTGTCGTCCAAAAAACACCACCTGCACCAGACGCTGGTCTCAGGCAGCCTCTCGCTCTGTGGGCTGCTGCACCAGGCACAACAAACATAAACCAAGGATTTGCCTCCTGAGCCAAAGTCATTTCTTGCACGACCTTTCCCACAAATCACATTGATGACACAGGGCTGGATAGATCACCGAAATGGGACACATTTGTATCACTTAGACCTTTCATCAGATGCAAGCAGATACTCATCTATTCTTCCTCTTTCCATTTGCAACTTTCACCCCACAGCCTGCACATCGAAGGTAAAGTAAGTGAACAAAACATCCTGTCTCCACACAGCTGCAGTAGTGTTAAGCAGGACAGAAATCTCATTAAATGTCCATCCAGACTCATTGTTTAGTTAGGAACTGGAATGAAGGAAGGAAAGGGGGCTGGTAGTTTGCGTTCAAAGGGTCCCACTTTAAAAGATCTGATGGCTCTCTCGATGTAGTCTCTGGTGGGATCTCTTACAGGATACAGATGCCTGTTCTGAGATGGCTTCATACCTAATGAGTCTGAGCTCCAGCAGAGCTGCACACAAAGTAATGCTGCCCTCAATTCTCTGTTTGTTTGCCACCGCCAGCCCCACCCTTGTTGCTCGCTCTCTCACTCAGCACTGAGCGATGTTCTTGCCCACAGCTAGTGTGTGACACTGATGTGTTTCTCAGGAGGGATGTGTATCCTGCAGGTAAACACCTGGAGGCTGAAAAATCACCCTCCGAAAGCAGGCGACAGGGGCTGTTCTGTAGCCAGGGACTGTTAACAAAGTGAGACTCATTCGTCTGACTGTCTCTGTGCCTGCCTTGATCTGTGGACTAAGGAACCAGATGACAGGACCAAATTCTGAATGGTGAGACACACCTGAAGCATGTTTGACATTTCTCTCAATTATCTGTGCACAACATATATTTGAACAGTTGCTTTTGAGTGCAACAAGCATTGCGCAAGAGATGTATGTTATTTTGTGTATTTTTGTGTGCTTGTGTGAGGCAGAGCCTGTGCTGTTGTGACCTCTGCTAAAGATGTGGCGAGGACAGCGGCTCAGTAAACAGGAGGCTTTTCTTCCATGGTCCCTTTGAGCTGAGCCGCATCTGGCATGGAGGTGGGAAAGGAATGTGTTCATAAAAATAGGTCATCCTGCCAATAAGTAGTCTGAGAGGATGGCAGAGAGGTTACCACATCCAGGAAAGGGAATGGAAGAATGTGCCTGTCTGTCCATCATTATCAGCCTGCTGGGAGATTAGAAGAGAGTTGTGGGGGAGAAGAAGAGAAACAAGACATTTCTGTCTCGCTCTTGCTGTTACACAGAGGTCACATACTGTCTTGAACATATGAGCACTCTGTACTGCTGATAATTTCAGTGACACCATCCACAGGCATCCACTTCTTTAAATTCGAACAGAAAAATCACACTGGGGGCCAATGCATACTGTAGCTCATTAAAATTTCACTTTAGAGCTCTTTGACGAGCTTCGAGCTTCAAGACAGCATGCAATCGAGGGCGTGTGAGAAGTCCCTCAAGGCCACTCACAAAAGACAAATTGCGGGAGGTGTCTATGTTCGCTGCCATCAGGGCGATTAATGCATACTTCTCCAAGGGCTCCATACAGTCCACAGTCTTCATACCATTATGTGCCTCCTCTGAATGAGCCGTCACCTTATGGACGCCTGCTGTCCCAAGGCAGAATAGCTTTAATCAAACCCTGTGAGGAGCCAAGAGTCACTGGGGACAAGTTTTATTGGGAGTTGACTTATAAGAATGAAGGAGCCATGCAATCTCAGCTCCTCCCAGATGGGATGGAGGGATTAAACTGTGACGAAATGGCAGAGATGGATGGAAGGAGAAGACCATTTCTACATGCTGCTCCCTGTCTGTACCGAGGAGAGCTGTCATGATAGCTAGCATCTCCTGCTTATTTATTGACACCTTTCATTCACCGACCAACTGACTGGGGGGTTTAAATGCACCTGGGTTCTTACACATAAATGTGCCCAGCTCAAGCCGTCCCACTTTCATAACATCCATCAGCCCATAATTTTGTCAAGCATCTCTAACATCATTCACTGCAAAAGGATTTCACAAATACAGGACTAATAATGTATTCCATTCCACACCTCCCTGCAAATGTGCCAGGGGATTTATTAAAAACACTTCCCGTAGTTAACAATCTGCATATGGCCAATATCACAAGACTTCATTAGATAAATAATCTGGGATCACATCTCCCCTCAGTTGTTTGTAAATCCAATTATTGCCTTATCAAATTGGATTCTGACGTTATTATTTTTATTTTTTCAGGGTGTGGTGGCTGGTGCTGTGATGATGAAAATGGTGCAGTTCAATATCAGGGCTCCTGATAAATGTGTTTGGTTTCATCACTGCAGCTGTAGACGGTCCAAAGGGCAGACGCAGTGCTCTGGAGCATGGACAACTGCTGGGATGACTCTCGCGTTAATCATATTAGAGCACAGCTCCAAGGTGTGAGGAGGACATTTGCACACAAAGAAATGTGTTTAGAACAAAACTGGCAAGCCACAGCAGGGAGCTTCCAGCGCTACACGAGCTGGATGGCAGTGCTTAATGTTTAAAGATGCAGAGAAGCTCTAACTTTTTACGGAGAGCATAATTAGTTGTGAAGCATCAAATAGACAACAAAGCACAGCATTAAACAGACTCTCATGCACATCCTGCACCAACTACGAAGAGTTGACATTCTTACATAAGACAAAGACTTTGTTTTTTTCACATGCTCTAATCTCTCCTTCTTACAGGACTGTCTACATATTTTCAAAATAAATATGAAGGCAGCGGAACAGAAAGGGGAAAGGGAGGAATCCTCTGTGGGGCTAGTGCAATAAAATTGTTCCGAACAAGTTTTCCCTGGAGGCAGAAAAAGAATGGCAGTCCCCAGAGTTCCTTTGTCCACGTTGACTGATACTCCAACAGCCGTGATCTCCAGGGAGGCATGAGAAAAGAAATATATAAATAAACCAAAGAAAAGTGGAAACCCTCTTGTGCTCCCAACTGTTCTCTCTTTTTTGACGCTGCTTTGTTAGGAAAAAAAGTGGCTTCTCTCTTTTAAATGCAATTGGAAACATGCAAAGCAAAGAAAAGAAAAAAGTAGACACCCTACAGAGAAAAGGAAGAGCAGAGTGAACATGAGAGCGAGGTGAGGGTTTTTTTTTCCCCTTTTACATAAACAGCTAAGCTAGAAAAAGCAGAGCAACTTGTCAGCATACTGTTTGGAATTTAAACAACTCATAAGAGTATACATTTTATTGCCTTGCAAATAAGTGCAATTAGGAGAAAGTGATTTATAAGTCTCCATAAGAAAAACAGAATGAAGTCACTAAAGATAAAATAAAATAATACAATAGGATACACAGATTTCAAGGTTTGGTCAGAAGACAAAGGTCAATTTGTTGGAAATGCTATGATTACTTGATGGGTGTTGCTGCTGCAAAGTCTGTTACTAAGAACAGCAAAGTTTTGCAAGAGAAAAATCTTATTACTTAGGGAAGAGATAAGTCCCAAGTAGTTGGGATTTTCCTTCTTTTATTTAATTTATCAGCTGCTGATTACTGTTTCTGAACACAAAATCAAGCAAATGCAAGCTGGCAACATCAAATGTCATGAACAGTATGAAGATTTTTATCTGTCTAAAGCTTATACAAGCCTAAGAAACCAAATATTGTACATAAACATGTTTTTGGTTGAACCTAGGCTACTTTATGTGTTGATGGTAAAACAACTGAGTGTTGGCTAAAGAAGTCCCATATCCATAGATAGCAAGACAGTGCAAGTAAGCATAGGGTAGAAACTGAAAGTCTGCTTTTAATAAATTTACTAATCCTTTTTCCAATTTAACTTTTTTTCTCATTTTCATTTTCCATTTTGTCAGAATTCCATGTTTGACAAATAAATTTGCCCAAGAAAAATAACTAATGACATTAATTTCTCAAGCTCATTAAAATAAAAACAGTTGCATCCTTTATTTCTAAATGACTTTCTGACTTGACTTACATTCAGTTTCTAAACTGCATCTGAAACAGAAAGGACCTTGGGCAGATGTTTGCCAAGGTGCCACACTAAAATTGGCTTCCTTGCTCTGTGTTTTAATGATTTGTTAATAAAATAATAGCTCACTGCAGGTTTTTTTTTTTGTGATTCCAATTAATCCTGGAAAGGCTAGATTGCAGAATGAGATGTTTGTCACCTCCATGAACCGAAAGCTTTGAAGATGACAGTCATTATTGACCAATGTAGCAGCATGCTAAGTTTAAAAATTGCAGTGCATCAGGACAACAGAAAATTTGGTAAGACTATAAACTGTGGTTTACTAGTAGTTCAAATACAAATGCTTCTCAAGAGGAACACGTTTAAAAGGGGGGGAAAAAAACAACAAAGACACAACCAAAATTGATCATTTGACTTTTTGATAAAGTCTAAAGATTAGATTCTTGACCGTGTGATAAGAAAATCTATACATTAATTTAAAAGTAATTGGCATTTTCCAATACATATAGGCTGCAAACATGATAAAAAATTAATTACACTGTTCAGGGGTAAATGCTTTATTGATACTAAAATAGGCAGCCACTCTGTACCACTGAGTGTAATCTCCAGAGACCCATGCTGTTTATGATATAGGCATTTTAATCTGTAAATCCTTTGTTAGTCTGAGTTGAGGTGCAGGGACTGTGAAAATGCACTTGAGAGCATGGTGGTAGCAGGGAATAAGCCAAGTGGTTACAACTAAAGGCTTGTACATACTCCACAAGAACAGATGCATTTGTTCTCCCTCCCAGAGCTGCAAGAACAAAAGGACACCGTTCTGTTTTTGCAGCTTGGTATGGGAGTTTTTGCAGCTTGTTTTTGACAAATTTTCTGTGCAGAACATTTTTCTTGCATTGTATTCAGCAACTATTTTATGCAAAGGCTGCAGTGGGAAGGACCTATAAAAACTTCCCTGTAGTTCTGTTGTTCTGTTCTTGTAAAGTATAAAATGTCCCAACCCACAAAAATAAATAAATAAAAACTATTGTTCTTTCTACCTTGAGTAAAATAACAAATGTCTCTTCTTGCAAAAAATGTACTGGCCATCCTCAAGACACCAATACAAGATATAATGAATCTCTCCTGGTTTATCTCTGTCCACTGCCTTTACTGTCCCCAGTCTGCAATCATCTATTCATTTGAGCCATTATTGTTTCTAAAGTTAGGATTGAAAACACACCTTTTTTCCATAATTGTCTTTTTTCATTTAAGTACTTTCCAGCTGACTAAAATCATATTTATGCTAATATGCTGCACCTCTTTCTGCTTCTGCTTCACATGGGAGACGGGAGCCAGGCTAGAATTAATGACATTGCATTGGCGGTAATGTTTGCCGCGTTTCATTAGCTAGTATATCTTTAATTTCCAATAAACACAGTAATTAGGGGAGGTATCCACGGAGACAGGCCCTGGCAGGCTGCTGCTGCGGTAGCAGCTGTAACCGAATCTGCACAGAGGTAGCAGCAGTCAAGGAGGACTTTCAGCTTAACCAAATCCTGCCTCGCAGTTGGAAGAGCCTCGATTCAATTATATGAAAATGAAGACCACCAGAGATAGCGATGTGGCTGTTCGCAGAAAAGTTTTTGAAGGGGAAGAGAAAGAAAAACATTCATGAATACATCCATATTCCTCCATAATATGCTTGTATAATGTTAGGATGAGAATTGCATCAATGCTTTACAGCTTTCAAACAGCTACAAAAATAAAGAGTGATTAAAAAAAAAATAAAATCAAAGCACCTTCTCTCTAGGTTCATGTTACAAAGGCTTTTCCAAGCAGTGCTTAAGAGAAAAGAGAAAACAAAAGGGAGGGGAAGAAAGAATGTTCAAAAAAATCTGCTCTTCACATATTACACGGTCTCTTCATCACAGAAAGCACAAAGGACAAGAGAATGGATTAATCCTACACATTATAGTCAAAGGATTGGTAAGACTCATGTACAGAAAGGCAATTTACCAACCTGACCTTTCAGTCTTTAAATGCTTTGTATATCTCTCTCCTCCCTGCCCCCACAGACATACTTTTGAATTTTCTTCTACAACACAAAGTATTACAATCATCAGAGGACTTCTTCATCTCAATACGCCTTGATGAACACAGTGTGATAACAACGGGGGAAGAAAGACACAAATGGACTTAATGGGACTGACAAAGATAGGGAAGAGAGACATTAGAATAGAAACAAAAAAAAGTCGTAATTTCAGTTAAATAAAAAGATGCTTGCCAGGTGACGAGATGTGCTGTGAAGGAAATGTATGCCATAATGAAGGTTGACACTGCCTGTAATTCCAGAACTAACCTCGCATTCACAGTATTATGTTTATTTGGAGACAGAATTTGAACCACAAAGAGCTAATGAGCTGTGTTAGGTAGCTACTCAAACCCAGTCACCCTTGTGTAGAGCATTGATGTAGAAACAAACTGGATGGTAATGACCTTAAAAGGTCTGAGGGCTTGAGTGTAAGCTTTTGCTTCTTACTTTTGAGAAATTAGGCACACCAGAGTAGAAGCTTTTTTCAATATTTTTTCTGAATAAATTACAGATAAGATTCTGAACTGTTTGAAATGCATGTCCACACTATATTCTGTCTCCCACCTCACCTTTGACTTAAACATTGCAAGTAGCTGATATTATGTGGCTCTGTCAGTAAACTTCCTGTATGATGCTATGCAAACTCAAATATCTGTGCTGCTATAAACTCAAAATCTTTAATAAAGACCAGAGATGAGATTTTAATGTTTACAAAATCACAAACCAGGGTAGTCTATTTTGGCGTTTTGTTTTCAAGAGTAACATTGCTTTTTCTATTGTTAGAAAATCATAAAACCTTTGGTTAGACTGGGGTCAAAGCCTACCATGTAGGTGAGTCTCTTATAAATGTGAGGTGGGTGTCTGAGGCTTAGTTTGGTGGTCATTAATGTTTATTCTATACTTTAAGACACTTCATGTAGATATGCACAAAGCTCAAACTGCTTAAATCCTCTATATTAAAAAATATAAATTTCAGGTATATTTGTTTTCAATAAAATAAAATGACCATCTATCTACCATTGTGGATCACAAGAAAGATAACTTATTTGAGCTTTTTACATTTTTTTGGGCTAACAGACCATGAAAATCAGGAGTAAAGTGATGGAAAACGTCATTCATTTGCTCACCATCATCACAACCAAAGGTGTCAAAACAATGCATTCTGGGTCAAAATCTTTAGTTTGTTGATTGTGTGATCAAAACAACTTAAAATTACAGAAATATTTTTCTCATCCCTATAACTGTCATTTTGTGTTAAACTACACAATTGCGCTTGTGGTTTTCAAGCCAAAATAACACTTCAAAATGTGACTCAGTTAACTCTCAATCATGGTGATGAATGACTTATCAATAGTTCAAGCAATTTATTTCAACTAACAGGCAGACTTGTTGATGTCACGAGGTGGCCCACTTTTTGATTTGACAACTTATTTATATCAATTTAAAAAAAAAGATACCTCAGATATGATCACTCAGGTCAGATTTTAATGAAAATTTTGTTAAAATAACAGTTATGCATCTAAACCTAGAACTGCGGTGCGTACATAAAGTTACAGTAACTACGATGACATTCTCTCCAAATAATGAGCTGTTTAGCATTTTTATCTCTTTTGACTAAATACAGTAAGAGCCCTAAGCTCCAAGCTTCTCACTAGTATACCAGCTGCACATGCTATGTAAAGGTCATGCATTAGCTGTTTGTCTCAGCCTGTTCACCTCTCCCACTGACCTCTTCGGGGTCACACTCTGAAAACATATTATGCTTTCCAGCAACTACCCTAAAGCTCACTTGGTCTCTCTGTGTGTGCATGCTTGATACATAACATAATGTGAGATACCCCCATATTATTTGTAATGATAACAGCACTACACTATGTGTTATGCCATGATTAGCAACAGTGGCTCCCTATCCTGTTCAGACTTTGCAAAAGAGAACAATAAGAGTCGACATTTCCATCTGCTGCCATGAATCAGTGTTGCTGACCTGCTTCATTTAAAATGATTCACAATGAGAGGACAGAAGATGAGCTCACTCTCTTTGGAGAAGCTTGCATCCTTAGTTAGAATGTGGAAAACTCCAGCTTTGGTTCCTCGCCCTCCCATCCCAATTGATCTTTGAGTGAGCATATGGCCTGAGATTTGACAAACTGCAGCATCTCGGCAGGCTGGATTAGGGAAGGAGTAACAGGCTGCGAGGGAGTGGTGATGGGCACTTTAGTGGGAGCGCGCCGTAATCTACCCAGCCAGGCACAGCACAGATGCCGGGCCAGGCAGGGAGGCTCACTACTCGTTAAGGGTCCATTACAGTAAAGTCCTCGTTAAAGGAACACCATTGTGAGGAGAAAGTGTCTGGTAGATAAGCCATAATGGAAAGGAAAGATTTAATTAAATAATCAACAAATAGCTGTAGCATTTCCAGGACGATCATGTCTCTATTTCCTCAAATACAAGGACTATTTTAAATCAAAATAAATTAAATAATTTTGCCAGAAAGCTGGTTAGTTGTATTGCCCCAGTTCCAGAATCACCTCCATCCACGGTCCCTTTTTCAAAGTGAGTGCATTTCACCTAGATTTGGTCTCCTGCCTCTGCCCTCTGACAGGCCTATTCGAGAAGGTGCTTTTGGTTAGTCAAGCAGTAAGATGTGGTGAGGTAAGGCAGGGATGGAACTGTGTGGAACTCTGTTCAACTGAGCACAGGGGAGAATGTTAACACGGGGCCCCAGTATCCACAACAAAGGGAGTTACCTTTTCTTGTTATTTCAGTGTAAAGTGATTGAATAGCAGTAGGTTTCAGCTCTGCTTAGCATTAGAACAGTGTTTAAAGTTTTAGACAAACTAAAGAAACAAAAAAACTACTACCAATGTATAAATTGTAGGTAATTTATATTATCAATCAACGTGGGAGTTGTTGTTATGCAAGTTGAATTCATGTGTAAAGATATAATTCAAGCAAGAGTAAAATCCTAGAGATTTTTAAACATGCAACACATAAACCAGCTTTGATTGCTTTGATTGTTCTTCAGTTTTCATGGCTTAACATGAGTAATTATGTTTTTCAGATCAATAGGCCAAGGATTTTTGGTTTTTCCTGGTTATGTGTTTGGCATCTCAAGGCCTGTATCTTCAGCAGCTACTGGAGTACCAAGATATGAAGCAGTTACTTGAAGTAATAGGTCTGTCTATTACTTCAAGTTTGGGACTCACCTGGAAAATGTGGAATATTTTCTACAGGTACAGGGTCAGTCAGTGTCTCACGTGATTCAGTTCAAGAATCCCTGTGTTTTGTGATGACAGGATGGAACAAGAATTGAACTGATTGAACGGAGTAGGCCCTTCTTTGCAACAATGTAGTATATTCTTTTGGTCTGTCAAGGTGAAAGAAAGAGCTGAAACAAAAAACTGAAGTTCTCGTTCCATCTATGTTCTGATCCTTATCTGTGGTCATGAATTATGGATTATGACCACAAGAACAAAGTCCTGAATACAAGCTTCTGAAATTAATTTCTTTCATTTTCTGACTGGGTTCAGCCTGAGGAGGTCCTTCATCCAAGAGGAACCTGAAGTAGAACTGCTGCTTTTATGTATAAAAATCAACAAGTTGAAATGTTTAGAAATCTCTATCTTTTTTTTTTTTTTTTTATGTCTCAAACTTGTAATACTCAATTACCAGTCCCATGCTTTTAGACCAAGTTATCTAAAAATATATATGCATGCAATGTATGGAACCATGGGCTTTCAAAATGTATTATTCAGCTACTTTAAGAATTGTTGTGATTACATGGTTATTTGTTTGTCTCAAATGAAACAAATAACCATGTAGCTGGTTGTCATGTCACTTGTTATTTCTGTGCAATGTCCATTTTGGAATTTCCCATTCTTACACAATTAACATTTTTCTTCATGGCAACCAACTGAACTTCTGCTCCGAAAATATCTATAAATCATCCTGCAGTCAGTGCAAAGTCCATGCAGCTCCATTGTTTAACAAGTTGCATTTAAATGTGTTTCTACACGTGTTTCAACTTGTATATTTGAATGTGCTAATCATTTTTAAGAGCAAGTTAAATATGAATAGCTGTCATATTTACCATTGTTCACTAAAATATATGCATACAAAAAAAAATAAAAAAAGAGTATGTCACACACATTGATATTAGCCTTGCACTATAAAACCTGAAGGAAGAACTAGAAAATGTGCATTTTCTATGAAAATGTAATTGTGAATGCTGAATGCTCAATGCTGAATGATTTTGGTGAAAATGGCAAAAGTGTTTGAAGCCAACTGCTGAAGACTTGCAGAAAGCTCAGAAATAGTCCAGTGTGAAAAGCCACATAAGCGTTAGCCTTAAAAAGCTAAAACTAGCTAAAATACTAATGACAGCATCTGGGCTACCACTAGCATCCTGGGTTACAGCAATATATTCCATGAAATGTATGTTAAAAAAATAAAATAAAAAAATTTACATAAACCCTAAAATTTGAAAAGGACAGAACCGTTCCCCTATTCCTTCTGATAAAAACAGTGGGTGAATGAAATCCATACCTTTTATGGTTCCTGAGATGTCGACATTTGTTTGGAGGCATCATGTAACCACGGTCACCATCATTTAGCATGACGACTACAAAAAAGTTGGGCTGTATGACTTCCCCACTTCAAAATGGCTAATGCCTTATGTCCACAATGACAGTTCTGAAACTGGTTCATTGCCATTAATAAGCAAGATCTATTAGAATATCCACTGTAAAACACAATGGACATTTTATATTGTAATTCTCAATTCTGGCACAGGACGGAGGGGTTTCTCCCATTTCTATGGGGTAAAAAATTCATAAAAAGCTGAATATTATAAAAAGTATGAAAGTTATGAATACCAAGAGATATAGCCAGCATTAGAAAAGCAAGCTGAATAGTATAAAAGTTGAATGGTGAAAATAGCACAAAGTATGCAGGAGAAGAAGCGCTCAAAATTTACGGAGCAACCAGAAAAGAGAAACTCAATAGTGTGAATGCCTACAGCATTCTAGTCATTACTAGGCAGGCGGTAATGATGTTATGAATGATTGGAGCTTCTACAGAAAAATAATCATGACATAACCACCAAAAATGGATAAATATCGTCTTCATAAAAGTTTATGACAAATACAAATTCAAAACACTCATACTAAAGATGCGTCTGTAAATAAGAAAGTAATTCTGTTGAGGTTTTCAAAACTTTACTTCTCTACTAGCAGAAGAAAATAAAATTGCCTCAATGTGAATTTAATAATCAGTCTAATCATGATACGTCTATCAGTTTTAACAAAGTAAACAACCTTGGAGCTCTGTTTTGCTTAAAGTTTAAAATTATGTCACCCAACAATTCAATTTGTTTACAACAATAAGATTTAATGCTCAAGTGCATTTTAGTAATATTTCATGTCGACATTTTGTGCAGTGTGGAGGCTGGAGGGAATTCTCTCGAGGAGCCCATAGTCTGAACTCTTCTCTCTCTTTCCAGTGTAACAACCTCACTAAGCAATTCATAGCTGCATATGCTGCTGCTTAAAGCACCACAGAGATTTATGCCGTTGTCAGCTCACAAGGGTGCAATCAGGAATAAAGATCCCATAAACCCCTCTGATGTGTCCACAGGTACAGCAGTACTAGGTTATTGCTGATGATAGATAAAAAAAACACATAACCATTTTTTTTATTTTTTTCATTATCCTTTCATGTTATATTTTGGTTTGTTTCCATGAATTGTGTGACCTGAATAATACCCTTCTAGTTTTCATGAATTCAAGACCTTAAGAACAAAAGCTGCCTTCCAGACAACAACATTATGAAACAAAATTAGGCAATTAAAAGATGGATGATTCTTTTTATCATTATGAAAGAAAGAAATTAGCACTAATGAACATACAATATCCATGCATACTACTGAAAACTAAAACAGCTCTTAATTAGAGGTTTACCAATTGATCGGCCACTGATTGTAATCAGCCAATTTCCGTGAAAAAGTGTATGATCGGTGATCGTTGATCACTGTCTCGTGTTGCCGATCACAAAAACCGATCACCTGTACCTTACTTCGCAGCCTGTGTGTGCAACTTACCCTTTCCTTCACACTGTGCCAGCGCACAGCAACAAATCCTAAGCAATGTAGTGAGGAAACTTAATGGTCAGAGTGCATGGGGAAGTTTGCATGTTGCAACAGAGAAATACCTCGGTGGTGAAGCACGTCAAAATGTATCAACATGAGTCTATTATGACATTTAAAAAACAAGCACTTGAAGGAGTATGGCTAGAACAACCCTCACTGAAGGAAAAAAGACATCTGGTGCGATCAGAGTGCAGGTAAAGCAGCACACAGCTACAAACACTCACCCGGAAGAGCACCCGGACAGTCAGAAAGCTAAGCAAATAACCCAAAAATAATTAAAGTCAACGAGCAAGCGGGGGAAAGACGCTGGTTCTGCTCTCACTATTGGCCCGCCACTACATGCTACTAGAGGTAATATTTCACAGACATAGTGCCACTCAACCTCCACCCCGTAGTGAACTCTCACACCGAACGTCTGCTTAAAGCAATTGCATGTAACTTAAACAAAAAAATATATAAATTTTTATACGTATTAAAACTTCCACTATGTCCTAACATAATTCAGATAATCTCTGAAAAAAAATGTATCTCCTCCTCCCTGTTTTCTGCAGAATTACTCAGTTTGGTCAGAAAAAAACAATCAGAGCAAGCACAAAGCAGCTAGCCATGCTCTCAGGAAGTTTTGATTTAGTGACTCAGGATTATTTATTTTGATGCAACCTGCATTTGACTTTAAATGAATGGGTTTTTTTTCCTGATATTATTTGATATATGCAGATTTACTTGACTTATGTATAATTTAGGGAACTGAGAACCTTACTGTTATTAATATTGTTTTATTATAGCAAATTTTTCAGTTGTCCTTTTGTCTGAATACTTGCTGGATTGAGCATGTTTATGTCTAAGTTAGGTGAATTTATTACCAGATATTTTTTTATTTTATTTTGCCAGATCACATAGTTGTATTTATACCTAAAACAAAATATTTGTAGCCAATCCAGATGATAGGCAGTGATCGGTGATCGGCCCCCCTGGGTAATCAGAATAGGAAGCAAAAAATATGATTGGAGCATCCCTATTTTTAAGCCTAAATATTGTCTATAATTGTTTTGAGTTTGATGCCAAGACTGTTTAGTGAGTATTTAAGTGCACATTTGTATTATGCGAGTTTCGAGTATGAGGTCCAATAAGGTTGGCATCAGATATGTGAGTATGCCCAAGACGAGAAAGGCTACCATACTCCAGGCATTGGACCAGTCAGTTTAAGGATGCTTATTGGATTCCTGAAAAATGATAAAAACCTGGACATTGTCATCAATCAATAAAATTCCCCCGGAACAAATTTAAAAATTGGGTGTTATGCTGCTAGCACTAAGCATTTAGCAACAACTCAGAGGCGGAAGTGAGAGCGTTGCACAATATAATCAATCACCTAGCCAGAACATGATGCGCTAAATGACAAAACATAATTTAACAAAGCTTTGAGGCAGATGATTTGCCCCGAGGAATTTTAACAACTGAGGTACTCAAATCATTCAAGAAATTGTTACAGCCCTACAACATTCAGTCATTAACCCATTCATGTACACATCCACATGCTGATGATGGCAAGCTATGTTGGAGCCACAGTTGCCCTGTGACCACCACCAGCAGTTGAAAGGGTGTGAATAAACTAAAAGTGAACTGTAGATGGTCTTCATTGTTTGGGACAAATGTTACAGTTGACCTACAGGGGGAAATATTTACATTACAAGAACTCTATGAGAGCCGTCTTACTCCTAGCAGTAGGAGATGGCTGTGTGGCAATCATACAGGTGGCACATTCCTGTAACAATAAGGCTTTTTTCTCCCTTCCAGGAGCCGACAAGACCAATTTGGTTGTGCTTGGATGTTTTGGGCTGAGCTGAGGTTACATTACCCGCCAACCTCCTCTGACTTTCTCACGGACCGTCTATCCCACTCCATCGCATCACTGTGGCGACAGCTCTCCCTCGCCTCCCCATCAATCCCCTGACCACTCGCTGCTTCCCAATCTCACTGGCAGCTCTTCAGCCAGTCAGCAGCTGCCCAACAACACCATGCCTGACAATCGCTTACCCTGCTGCCTTCAAGTCTGTCAACCTGGTGGCTGTCAAATTACTGTCAGTATAATCAGTGAGGCAGGGAGAAGGAAAAGACAGGAAGACTTAATAGGAAGGGTTAAAAGCAGAGTGTGAGTCATCAGGTGAGGACAGAGTCACAAAACTTCTTACATGGACAAAGAAACTTACACAAGTCTGATATATTGTATATAACACCCTTGACCTTTCAGATGCTGACACTTGCTGACTCCCATCAATGTTCCCTTCCCCTTTTTTTCCCTCACATTTTTTTGGAAGCAATTCCTTCAGTCACATCAGACCTACTCATCTCTCCTTGGTTTAACTCCCCCATTCCTCCCACTGCCCCTCAACTGCACATCTCAATCTGCCAGTCTCAAAGCACTAGCTCAACATCGCTTTGATTCAAAAAACGGTGGGAGAAAAAAAGGAAAAGAAGCCACCGAAGGAAAAAAATAATAGGCAGAAAAATGAAATGACTTTCTGGGCCCTCACGTAAAAGCATGGCTCGCTCTTCAAGACAGGCAATATTCCCTCAATTATTGCTACTCACAGAACCCTCTTGCCAGCGGATGAAGTTTTAAATCCGGGCCTGAGATAAAATGGATGCTCCAGGTTTAACATGGAAATAACATCTCAGTGTTTCAGGATTTGCATGATAGTCCACTAAATATTGGACTGCTACATATAACCAGAACATGCAGAGGGGAGTCTGCTTTCTAATCCTGTAAGTGAGTAAAAGGTGATATAGAAGATTTATATTAAACTGAAACAAGCTGTTATAAACCCTAGTCTGTTTGATTCTTTTTCTTCTTTTTTGAAGTCGGACATCAGAAGTGCTTCAAGTAGGTCAAGATGAGGGCAATCATATCTAAGGGCCTATCTTTCAAAGGCAGGTGGGTGGGCATAGGGTAAAACCACCAGGACACAGAGGGAACTACTTTGACTTGAGGACCAGAGAGGTGCAAGAGGGGTCACCATTATAAGCTTCTATCGTTTAAAGATGGACTTATTTTATCTTTTCAGGTTAAAATTATGATAAATCTAGTAATAAACCCTAATGCTAGTTTTAAAGGGGACACTTCACTTCATGGAAGATGCTTACAATATTAGCCAAAAGCTCTAATCCAGGTCTGTGTTCCACCATACTTATCCAAACATCCTGCCAAAAAATGTCACAAAAATTCTTAAATCTTTACAAGGCAGCCTTCCTTATTACACTTGTATCTCTGTGAATACATGTAGCATTTCTGAAAGAGAGAAATTTACAGTTCTAGAAGACGATTCACATCTCTGAAGAGAAAAGCATTTGGAAGGTTGCAATAACTGATTCTGAGAACATGTTTAAAAATGAATGACTGGTGGGATCCTGCTGTTCTTGAAAATAAAGACAGCGTGAATGAAAATCTTACATTTTTAAACATTAAAATGTAAAGAATTCCTTGTGTGCACTTTTTTATGTGGTGGTAATTCGCAGCAGACATCATGCACTGCTTTGTCAGAAAAGCAGGACAAATTCATATCCATAAATATGAATCTGTTCAGATCTACAAATTCCAATTTAGTTACATTTCAATCCACTTCTAGTGATAATTTGATATAATCAAATTCAGTTATATTCCCAACTAATAAACAGATCATATTTAGGGCTGTTGTAAAAAAAAATATTTCAGTAATCGAGTAATCTATCAATTATTCTTACGATTAATCAAATAAAAAAAAGACAAAGTATTGGTAAATCTAACATAACAGTAGTATAACGATCACATATCAACATCAGTCCAATTTTTCACTTTTGAACTTCCCTAACAATAACTTTTATGTAGTTTAGAAAATTAACTCGTAGCAATAATAGCTCACTTTCCAAGTTAACCTGAAGAAAAGTTATACAAAAATCTGAAATCATATTCAACTTAATAATAAAGAGGCAGGCTCACAGATACGCTTATAAAAAATGTCTATACTCCAGCTTTTTGTTTATGATTCATCTTCAGTCAATTTAATAGATGAACTCTCACCTTACCCAGACATTTATAGCTTTTGTGTTCATGTCAGCGACCAGATTTGACACCTTCGTTAGTCACTCACAGAAACACATCTATAAGCTATGTGCCGCCATGATGAGCTCCGCCACCCATTTGTTGAGCCCAGGATGATATGAAAAACATTTTCCAGTTCCTCCGTAAAGCTACACTTACGTTTACTATCTAATGCGCAGCTGCCTGCAGTGTTCAGTCTATCCGCTCACCTGTATAAATGCACCTGCAGCGCTCTTCCTCGTCGTTCACTCTTAATTGGTCACCAGGAAGCAGCTTCTGGAGGAGAAAAGACTACCGTACTCCAGGCATGGTGCCAGTCATTTTAAGGATGCTTATTGGTCCCCCGAAAAACAATGAAGACCCGGACATTATCAATAAAATTCTCCCAAGTCGAAGTTGAAAACTAGTCGTTATGCTGCTAATACTAAGCTTCCATCAACAACTCAGGCAGAATTGAGAGCTCTGTGCAACGCAAGTAATAACCCAGCCAGAACACGGTGCGCTAAATAATAAAATATAATTTAACAAAGCTTCGAGGCAGGTAAATTTTCCTCGAGGAATTTTCATAATTGAGGTACTCGAATCACTCGAGGAATCGTTTCAGCCCTAATCATAACCATAATAAATTTGTCATTTTGGATGTTACTGTGCAGATTAGTTATTGCAGAATACATAAATTTGTGGTTAAAAAAAAAAAAAAAAGAAAAAACTATGGGAGTTGTATGAAGATTCTGGTTGATGCAACCCTTTTAGTTTTCTTGATCTTTTCGTTTACATTTTCAATGAAGTATGTATTAGTGTTCCTAAAAAATTTTTGTGTGGAAAATTTTAGTATTGTACTAAAAAAAAAAATATAAAAAACGCATATTTTGTAACTACAAAGTACATATTTTATTATTGTAGCTTCTTAAATACACTGAGGCTTGTGGCTGTAACATGATCAAATGTGAAGAACTTGAAGACTATGAACACTTTTGTGAGGTACTGTTTTTTATTATACCCTGTGCTAATTTTAAATATGATAAAGTTTGTTCACTCCGTGAACTATATTTGACTTTCTATTAAAATACTGCATTAATTTGCCATAGTAACTAACCTCAGGCTCTCACATTTCTGATTGGTCAAGTGATGGGAGTGGCCCCGCGGTGCATAGATGAGTGCACAGATAATTGGTTAAGAGAATTGGGAGTCGTCAGCAGCCACTCCAACTGAAATGGGTCCAACCAGCTGAGCTCTGAGATCCTTAAGTGCCATTTTAACAAAGTCCTTAAACTGCAATCAGACTGGGTGGGTGCAGACATATCCCTGGCCCTCCCCTCAAAAAGTGTTTAACTCATTTTATATGTGCATCAATGGAACATCAGTGACACACCAAAAGAAATCATGGCAATATAATCCGCTCTGTCGCAGAGAGAGAACAGGGATGATAGAAGCTTTGTCTTGGGTGTTGCTGTGTGGCTGTGAGGATCAATAGGTTTTGCCAGCGGGAGTTTGGGTCTGTGGCGCCGGAAGAGACACAGGCAGGAGGTTAGGGTTGGGCTGAACAGCCAGGAAGTGCTTTATCACTACTACCAGAAAGGCACTGTCTCCCATCAGGGGCACAAGAAGCTTAGAGACTCTAGTTTGTGAGTGTGTAACTGTACTGTGCAAGTATGTCATTCTGAATGCACTAACAGCATGTGGCAAATATTGCATTATTGTCTGGATGTTTCTTATATGTAGATTTTATTTGATTCAACTTGGCATCGCGAAGACCTCAGGAAAGACTTCTGTTTTTTGTTGTTGTTGTTTTTTTTTTATGTGTCCTTCCTTATTGGTCACAGTTTAAATGGAGCTATCAGAGAGAAATTTGGAGAAGAGGGAAAGATGAGACAAGCAGAGAGTGGTGGAGTAGACTGAGGCAACATGCTGACCTGCCACACTTGAATGCCCAGAGCACAGCAGTGACAATGACATCACCCAGCTTGGGGCAAAAGGGTACAGCTGGAAACAAATCCACTATTACTACCACACAATGGGGGCAAGCAACGAACGATGTGATAATGGACTTATGTCAATGTTACTGCATCTTCCATAATGTTTATTTTTCATTTAAAAAATAAGGAAATGCTTGTTGCTCTGTTTTGGACTCAATAAGACAATCACTACTCATTTAAAAAGCTAATCACCATGACTTATATAACCTAAACAATATACATTGAAATACTGGCATGCCCTACAGATGTGGAAATGCCTTAAAAGAAATTATATTTCTTTTAAGTTGCCTAACCTCACAATGAAAACTTCTGAAAAATTAAACTTTTTATTACACTTAGGGTGCATGCACACCAGTCTATCCTAGAAGTCTAACTTTGAACAAACAACAGACTATATTGTATTAAAACTGAAAAGAATGAACTAACGACACTAGCTAGCAGAAGCCTTCCTACCTAAAACAGCTAAAACACAACAGTGTAGGGTGAAATAATAATGGCTACTAGTTAACCAAGAAATCAGAAGGCCTTAACCATGTTCTGCTGGAACTACAACAAGCAAACCCTCCTTGCAACAAAGAGCTCAACAAAATCTAATAGATATGAATGGTCATTGAGCTGAGTCAGCAAACAGGATTTCAGCTCCTCCCTGTACAACATTACATTAGAATGGCTATCTTACCCAGCAACCAAACAGTAGCATTATTATAGTAGTACAAACCCAAACAGGCATCAGGAGAACATTATCATCACAATTAAAAATAAATCTTAGGAACATTTATCAAGCATTATTATGCTAACCAGAGATATGCATCAAAAACACAGCAAGATTCAAAACTGATTATCAGCAGAGAACACCTGATAGCAGCTGATGAACAGAAAAAGTAAACAAAATAGAGCAAAGTAACATGGTAGCTAAAACTTGTAAGAACGCAGAGGAACAAAAGCTGTAGCTTACCGGCCATCTTTGAAGTGCTCTGCATTGTCACTCGATTTCCTTTGCCTCAATCAGCAAAAATATCTCAACAGCGACCCAAAACATTCCCACGTCCCGTACTTCTTCATTTTATTGGCAGTATGCAAGAAACATTTGATATGTATTACCGCCGCCTACTGGCTCACCCGCAACTTACATGCAGAGGCGAAATTCAGAGCGTCCCAAAGACATTAAATTCAACGATGCTGATTGGCCAAATGTTCATTTTCCCCCACGACACAAGAAGAGAACTGACAGGAAATATTCACTGTTAAATTAATTGGTGCTAAGGTCGTGTAAATAATTCAGCCTAGATCGGCACTATTAAGAAAAATTGGCTAATACAATTTTTGAAACTATATTTATAGATTATTTTTAGAATCCCTATACCTCCGCATCAGGGAGGGCGGCCACAGCGCCCCTTGTGGACCAGCCGCCGCTGAATGAGCGGTTAAAACGACTGGGCCTTTCGTGGCCTTTTATCGAGTATAGTAGGAATGGGTGCATTTTTGTTTGTATTTTAAATTAATATTTACCAGGGAAAGGTAGTAGCAAAACTTGTTATAGGTTTATGCGTCATAATTTAAACATCTTCAGTTTGGTTTCCGAAATGTTCTTTTAATGAGCCAACCAATTAAAACATGCAGCATGCTGTAACTGAGTTAAAGGTGTTGGGCCAGCCAGTTAGTCTTCAGTGCTTTGATATATGTATTTAACTACAGACTATGATGGTGGGTAATAAAATGGTGTAACTTGCATTATTATGACTAATGAGTGGCGCAGAACATACCGAGTGGCGTTGCTCTCTGCAGACAGCAAAAACAACAATTGTGTTTGCATAGTACATGCAAATAAGCTTGTATTGCTGTTTATTGACTTGAAGGACATTGTTTGATGTGGATGTTCCTGTCTCTTGGTGTGATTTTTGCCTTTCGTTGGAGTTCTGTACTGTGATCCCTGTACTTTAATTAAAATGCACTCGCCGGCTCAATATTTGGATTAGTTGAGGTTTAAGCGCAGACTGTGAAATTTAATTTGCTGATATTTTCTGCTATAACAAAGGAACAGGTAAACAACTACAAGGCTTTTCTATAATCCTCTATTTCTATGTGGCATTTTGGGTGCACATACACAATGAACATTTTTTTGAAGACACCTTCAAAGAAGAATCCTTTCCATATGTGCAGTGCTGTGTATTCAGTGATGTGCTGTATATATTAGAAAAGCACACTCTGTGAACCCAAGTTGTTAATGTTAACAATGCATACAGAGAAAGTGGGTGATTAAAATGATCCTTATATGCATGAACTCACACCAATAACTAAGCAAGGATGTTTTTATAAGCAACCTCTGAATAGATACCAAATATGCTTTATATAAATGTATGCAATTTTTATTCTATTTTAGCTGAGAAAAACAAATCCTTGTGAACTTTGCTCTGAAATTATAGTTGGGATATGCAAACCAAATCTATAAAGCTGCACAGAGCAAACACATCACCCAATTTGCCGTCTGTGTAATTTCTATTTACATGGTAATAGTCTGTCAATTCGTGTTTGCAATGGTGCCAGGAAGGCAAAATGAAAGTGCATAAAAACAGCTTATCTTGAGGAACTAAATCAGGAAATGAGCTTTACTCAACTGTAACACTTATCATGAGACTCAATGTCCTTTGTTTCACTCTTCCAAATCATTCTACACTACATTTAAAAGCATCTTCTCATTTACTAAATTAGTTCAAATCAGTTCATTCAGTCTAAGGATCCTAAAATTGTTCAAATACGGACATGTTTGACTCACATGTGTTTTTATTTTATTTTATTTTTAAAGTTAATTTTAGGGCAAAATATGGTGCAAAGATGATTCGCCAAGAGCAAAAAATGCCAAACAACTGGATGCTTATTTGGAATTTGTATTAATATCTTGTTTGGAAACTGAGATCTGAATCATTTCTGTCCCAATTCAGAAACAGAAACTCTTTGCATGACAAAAAATGTAAACTAAATCTATCTGTAAGAAAAAAAAATCTTCTTTTAAAAAAAATTTTTGAATGCTATAGAACATTCAGCAAACAATCCTTGTTTAATTGTTTGCCTTAAATACTATTTATGATGCATATTAATATTCATTAGCAAAGTACAGGTGATATTTCAAAATTAGTCACATCAATTTGGATCTTAACTCACCTCTGTCTGTGTTTTTTTAAGAGGAAGATTAGGTTTTGACATCCCAACATCAGCAGTTAAAGATGAGTATTTAAGTGTAACCACCATCACTAGAGCAATTCCTCCACCCCACAATCACATATTCCTGAAGGTTTCCACTATAAGGGCCATCAGAAGGCCCCTAAAATGAAAGCAAAAACAGAACACATCCATATACTCTTTAATGGTTTCCTGAAAGCAAAAAGGCAATAAGAAATACAAACACCTGCTACCCACATTACATCAGACTTCAGATTATTAAAACCACATCTGCTACCCAGATACTTATTCAGCCTACAGCAGGGTGGAAATTTTATTCTGTTGCTGTTTTGTGGAAATTTTATTCTGTTTCTGTTATGTACAGTTGCAGATAAATTTGTTGGGAACAAGTTCATCAATGTCATAATAAAACTTTTAGATAAACCAAGGCTTTAATTTGGTCATTCATTAGTGTGAAAAAGGTTCTTTATGTATAAATCGTTGGTTTTTATAAAATTCCTTTTAGAATAATTATTTGCACCCCCCTGACAGAGCTTTGGAAGCACACTAGCCAGTTCTTTAAACAAATTTGGAATACAGAGGATACTGGTACTTCACTTATGCTCTCTTATCCTCAGCTTGTCTCACAGATCTTCTATACAACTTAAGCCTGGTGGTTAAGAGAGAGCAAGTTTGATTTTGTGTCTGATGAACCTTTTCTTTCGAAAAAAAAATCTGATTTAAGCCAGATCCATACCCACAATGTCTTAAAATAGTTCTCATCTCCCTTACAGGATTAAAACAATTCTCAAGCCTCTATAGCTCTGGATTCCAAACACGTCTCAGATGTTGTTTTTTTTTCTTTTTTTTTTTAGATCTGCGAGAATGCCATAATATTGGACATAACGGCTAAAGGAGGCTTGTTGTGGGAGAGTGTGTGCATAGGTGTGTGTGTTTTATTGCCATGTGGATGAGGTGTGTTGTGGGCAGACAGCAGGAGTGAATGACAGAAGAAAAATGTCTGCAGATGGATGCTGAAACAGTCATACATCCTCGTTAGACGCCCTGTCTCCCAGCGGCCCAAACAGTCCCCTCATCTCCAACACAAACTTGCACTCACGTTTTCTTTCACACAAACACTTGCTCATTCTTTCCGCCCCGCACCACCAACGTTTTTAGCATTTTTCTTGAAATTCCTGCATTGGCATTCAAGAACCTTTACATATACCCACAAACAAGAATATCTTTTTCTATGAAGACCAAAAATAGAGCTACCAGAAAGAGAGAGTTTAAGCCTGGTTTATTAAGAGAGTTGCAAATAACCCCAAATGCAATCGCTAAATATAAATCCAGTAAAAGGTAGATATTTTACCTGTAGGACAAGACCTTCTGATGCATGATGAGAAGTTTAAATTTTGACTAAAATATAACAGGATTTGCTACTTTTTGCTTTGCCTTTAGATTACTTCCAACAAAAATGTTCAGATAAATGTTTAGGTGAGCCTTCAAAATTGAGTTTGCATCTAACCTGGGGAAACAGATGATTACATTGATATATTAAAATTCAACTAATAGCTTTCAAATATGTGGAGCACTCAAGTGCTTAGCAGTTTTTATTAGCTGCTATTTCATCTGCTTAAACAGATAAAACACTTCTCCCAAGCTAATGCAACTGCTAAAATAGAAAACAGGACTTATCCAAGTTTAAAGAAATGAGTCTCTTACAGATGTTGAGGTAATGAGTGCCAAAATTCCGTTGGGAGTTTTGCTTTTCCCCATGTTGCTACCTTCCTCCTCCATCCCCCTATGTCGCAAGTTAGTTGGCTTGAAGAAATGCCACCAAGGCATACTAATTTAAATGGCTCCTCCGGATGGCTCCACCTCACATCTACATTCATTACCTCTCATTTTTACAGCGCACAAAATGTCTCATGTAGCCACCACTGTGCGCCTATAACAAGCTTCATGGTGCCGTCACACCAGCCTAGAGGGCTCATGGCTTCCGCCGTTGAGACAGTCGGAGGTCAGTAATGAATATACATGTGTGGTCTGCAGCACAGATGATACCAGGAGAAACAGAGCGAGCAAAGAAGATGAATATTGAGTTAACGTGCTGAGCAGGGTAAGACCACATTCCCAGTCCCCCAGCCACAATGTCCTCTGCTGCTAGTCTCAGTCTGACTTGTGAACATAAATATTGACATGGTTGTCACAATCAGGATTTATAGGATTTCTCTTTGCCAGGCCTTTGTTCTTAGTGTATAAGAATTCAAAGAATGCTTTATCCCTTATTTCCTTTTGCTCAGGTTAGTTTCTTTTTGTAAAGCAACAATAAAACTCATGTTTGCTCTGGGGTGTTTACCCAGGTTTCTACATATTACATGCTGAGTATACATAGTGTGTATTGTCTCATATCGACACTTCTCACCCTTGCCAGTTTCAATAACTGACATTCGGCAAAAGAAGTGAAGTGATATAAACAGCTTGGATATTTCCAACAACTGGGGTTCTGAAGGGATGGAAAGGAACAGAGGCAATAAAGCCCAGCATCATACTTATTGTCTTTCTTTGTAACAACGGATGCAATAGGAGTACTGCAGACTAACCTGCCGGGTGTGTTTTTGCTCTGGTATATGTGTGTCCAGATAACCGCTGGTTGTTTGCGAATGGTAGTGGAATATTCCCAACTGATGCAAACATTTTTCTCTCTCTGTTTTTGTCTCTCTTCCTCTTCTTCGAGTGAAAATGCCAATGCCAAAGCTATTTTGTCATGTAACTCATCTGATAGGTTGGCACGTAATTAACTCCTTGGCATATTCTCTGAGCTGTCATTTGCATTGTAATAAATCTCCAGTCGTTGCTGTAGTAGAGGGAAGCAAACAGAACTGTGTGCTTAGCTTTAGAAAATAACCCCATTTAACCTCTTGTCAAGTCCCTCAGCCTCAACCTGTTCAGTCAAAAATTGTTTATATTCAGTTTCAGATGGCAGACAATCTTGATTAAATGTTTTTACTGTCATAAACTCTACCTTTTTAACTTGCACACATTTTATCTCAATAGAAGCAGAGACATCAATTGTTTTACATTAGAACTATATATGGTAGAACAACATATAGTACTGTTTGATTATGAAGTGGAAGAAAACATTATTTTTCTTTGCTTTTCACAAATAATCAGAACAATGTGGGCTGCATGTAATGGTGTGCAACTCCAACTTTTTACTGCAATAACTGTGACTTGGAAAATGTACCCTTTCCAGTTGTAATACCCCCAATTTCACAAAAGCTCTGGGGATAAAGATACTTTTGCAAGGCACTATGTACTTAAGCTGGCGCATGACAAATGAAGCTTTTAGACAAGTGACTGATATTAATATGATTATCCATTAGGAGTGTTGTACTTGTTTGGTCCTACAAGCATTTTGCCATTAATAAAAGTCATTCTCTTGTTGTCTACTTATCAGTCGTTAGACTCATCTGTCATCAGACCAAGTGTCAAAAGTACAAACATTGTGTCTGCAAAATCACTGAGGACATACAATTATAGACAGTCATTTCCGCTGAGTGCATGATGTGTGCACAAAAACAAGGTGGAGAAATGAGACGTTTGGGGCAAAGGAGGCGCGCAAGGTGATTATATGTGTGTGTGTTTTTAGAGATGGATGAACAGAGTAAAGATTGTACTCATCTGTCGTGGTACAGTGCTCCCATCAAGTCTAATGAGTGTGCCGGGGTGACCCTGGTCTCGTAGGTTCACAGGCCTGATTAAACATCGTCTCAGACTCGGCTCAGGGGATGCCGGGCTGGCCAGCATGGTCTTCTCCATTCTCTCCCCTCTTTGCTCCGTTCCATTGTTCTAATGGCTCCCTCTGATCTAACCCCATTTATCTCCATCACCACAAACATAACACACACACACACACACACTGATGTGTTACTCTAGCAGCGATTCTTACTTTTGTTTGACTGTCATCAATCTTTATTACCATTTGTTCTCATGTGTGTTTGCAGCCCACACTGCATGCATAAGAGTTAGAGGTTTTCTTTTCAACATTTTATGCCAAGAGAGTGTGTGTGCTGATCATAAACACTCAGAGCTCAGCCCTCCATATTTTCTTCGACTTTCGTCCTTCTGTGTTTATCACGAATTTGAAAGCTATAATGAGGCTGCAGTTGAAGGATGATGATTAACTGCAAGATGATCCAGGAACTAGCATAAGGCGCGATAAGACATCGTTCTGCAAAGTCTTTGATTTATTTGGTAGTAAAGCACGGAATATCGGCCGTTCCTCAGAGCTGGAGGCCACGTGGGGTCAGGAGTTGGAGACGTGCAGTTAAGACTCAGCCAGCCAGTGTGTTTTAATCTTTTTTTTCTCTTTTCTTTGATCACACTAACTTCAGTCGAAGCCTGTTCAAATCATCACCACGACATTTTAAAGGGTTGCAATTAGGGCCAAATAGCCTGCCATTTATCAAGCTCCTTTCATGTCCACCATTTTATTTTATGAAAGCAATCGATTGTCTCTCTGTGGCATAGAGGCGAAGCCCAGTCTCTGCTTGTGCTCCTAGGTGAAAAAGCGATGAGCAGCAGTGTGCAAGAGAAAGACGGAGAGCAAGGGAGAGGGTAATTTGGGTGAAACGCCACAACCGACGCCTTTTTCACATTTACACCAGACTAACCAGACAGCCAGTTCAAGAAAAAATATATCAGCTAGTGAAAATGCCAAAGGCTCTGGGCATCTGTGTTTGCACAGAAGATGGGGTCAGGTAGTTTGGAGAGACACAAAAGATGAGATAAAGAAAAGAGGAGGTCAAGAAAGTGAGAAAAATGGATGGAAAAAGTGACATTTGCTGAGACAAAAAAAAAAAAAAAGATCAGTAGACTTACAAGTGTCAGTCTCAGACTGACTGAATCCCACTTCCAAGGGTCACTAGCACTCCCCCTAACTCTTTTATTTTGGCATCTCAGTCAGGAGGTATTTCATATATCACACTGAAAAATGGTACTTCTTTAAAAGCATGATATTTTTTACATATTGTAACTTTTTATTATGTAAACATTTTTGACCGAGGATATTATTTAGACTCAAATGATAATTTTAGTACAAAATCAAATTACACTCAAATTTGTTCTGCAATGACAAATGATCATTTCTGAAGCTTACAATATTTTTACGCCTGTTGAAAAAGAACAAAAATGAATTCAAAGCAAACCCCACTGAACTTAGTCTAAGATGTTTAAGTTTGTACTGCATTGCCATTACACTAACATATAACATAAAAACTAAACTGTACAAAACAGCAGATTTTTATAAATATACCAAATATTCTTCCGGTCTACTGATGACCAGTCTCACTGAAAATATGTGTAAATTACAATACATCATAATAGAATAAATTACAAACACCAAGTGTTCCTGTACATTTTTCACTGTTTCCCCTCTTTTAGACTTCCTGAAAAGAACTTGGCACACACTTATTAATTATATCAGTTGCTAGTTTCTAAAATATTTTACACAAAGAAATATTTGATTTTTGTTTTGCCATATTTTGTATGAATCAATAATGATTGACAGTGATGTCAAACATTAAATACCAGAACAATTCAGATGAGTTAGTGTGACATAAAAATATCTAAATCTGTGAGGGAATTTGACAATCTACCTCTTAGAAAGTGTCAAGGTTCAGAAATAAAGGGTGAAGAGGGATTAGGTTGACGAGCACAAGAGATGACAAAAATATGTTAAACTCTCATGCACATAAGAAACTGAAAAACTAACGGCAAGCAAAAGCTTCAGCGAAAACATGAATATTTTATGTATTAAATATGTTTTATTACATAGTTTTATGGAATGAATAATTGATGGTCCTTGATTATTCTGTTCTTTTTGCATTAAATATATTTGCTTTCATAAAAAATTTCTATTTTACATAAAGCAAGCCGTACACTATGCATATTTATTAGCCGTCTAAATAAACGGGTCAAGAAGAAACACTAAGACGCACAAAATATAATAATCTCATATCTGCACAGTCTAAATTGTGATGCATGCGCACACACACGCACACACACAGTCGACACCGGGCTCCAGCCGTTCAGGGCAAGAGAGGAGGCTGCCGGGCCCTGACCAAATAATCATCTCCTGGAGAGTGATCATCAAGGCCTTCAACATCACTGCGCAAATACACCAGCCCTGGACCCCGTGGCATGCAGAGAAAGAGGGGGTAAAAACAAAGACTGTTTTCTGGAAAAGGGGTGGAGAGAGAAACAGAATGAAAAGAAAAGGAGGGAGAGAAAATTTAAATTTAAAAAGTGGAAATTGCCACAAAAAGAGAAATGTGGCGTCTGTGTTTACATGGGAGGGAGACAGTTCGGTGAGATAGGGTGTGAAGTAATATAAAACAAAATTGTACAAAGAAAGGGGAAAAGTTAATGTAAGAGAAGACAGATGAAACAATAAGAACTACCAATTTCCTTACAGTAAAATGGGAAAAATATGAATGGGGAAGACATGTGGGGCTATTTTGATGGGTTTGAGACAAGGAAGACGAAAATTAGAAAGGAGCGCAAGAAAGGGATTTTAACTCTTACAGAAAAGTATAAGGATAAAAGAGAAACGAAGAAGACATTAAAAGAGAACCAGATGTCAGGATTAGAGAAGAAAATTAGGCTATGTTTACACAAAAGGAAAGAAAGGGGAAAGCTAAAAAAATAAAAAATAAGATGGGAGAAGAAATATATAAAGAGAGACAGAAATAATGGAGCGAGTGTATCTGTTTGCCATGCATGAGCGTACACCACTGTTGCCCAGGAAACAGCAGCCTCTTGGATTATGAGCTGATTAGTTGCCCTCCTCCATCAACAGGGTGTGTGCATGCTACCTTGGTGCACGGTCTGATGAACAACTGAATACATGCACACACCTACACACACACATACACACACCCACGTGCACACGCACCTACACACGCACACACACTCTCTGACTCTTCACTGAGATACTTTTACTCTTACCTGTTATTTTCATGGTAGCCAGTACCTTTCAACATCTCAATCTTTCCCTCTCTGCTGGACTCTGCCTCTCTCTGTGTGACGTTACAGGGTGCTAATCTTGGCCCTTATCTTTGTCTGCAGCTCTGTTCTCTGTTCCTTCTCTGCGAGCACCTTATCTGCCATCACTGTCAATCAGAGCAGATCAGGCTATCTACAGCTGAGTTCACCCCAGTCCTCCTTCTCCCCTTACCCAGCTACTTGTACATGTCCCGTTCCCCTCTGTAGCAGGGAACATATACACCTAACACTCACACACATAATTTCGAAGCACTTTCTCTATAAACACCAGTGTATCTCAATAAATGCCCTCTGTGCAAGCTTGTCCGCATTTGGCTTACTCTCCAGGCATCTGCGCTGCCCATGTGTCTTATTTTCAGATTTGACCGCTTGAACTCTGTGTGTGTTTTAGCTAATTAACAGATTTATTCTTGTACCAGCTCATGGCGCAAACAAAGGGGAACTTTAATTTTGATTTAAACTTTCCTCAGGGGACCAGAGCCACAGAGTAGCAACGACTCAGCCTCGACTTCTGCATAAAGACAGAAAAAAATCTTCCTCTTTGCAGAATTGTGCACTGTTTACTTTTAAGGTCTTTTGCAGACATGTGCACAGAATATTTCACTTATTTATTTATTACAAGTGTGAAAAAACAAATAATATGAAATGTTCATAATATAAAAAAAAATATTTCTGAATTGTATTTATCCTTTGCAAACATGAATTATCAAACATGTGGAGGTGAATATTTTACTTTTCAAACAAAATTAAACTAAATCCAAGGCATACAGTGCATTTCAAACAGTATTAATGCCCCTTGAATTGGATATTTTATGTGACAGACAAAACAAAATTTTGATTGTAAAATAAAATTAAGTAGACAGACAGTTTAAGAAGAATATATCAATAAAACCCTAGAAAGTGTGACAAATTTGTGTTTAGCTCTCCTGAGACAATATTTTGGAGACCACATTTTGATGTGGCTGCAAGTCTTTTTTGGATAGTGGACAGATTTCTTCCCATTCTTTTTTGGAAAATAACTCAAGCTCAGACTGAATGGAGAAAAGCTGTGAGTACCAATCGTTAGCTCATCAAGGGTTACCTGTTGATTTTGAATCCATGAAAATACTCCGTCTTCCTGCTGTCCAAAGCTTTTAAAACCTTTTTCTGCCTTTATCTCTCAAATTTTAGCAGCCACTCTGCAAAAAGTGTTTTGAGTGTCTTACAGTTTCAATCTCATCTTACCACAACTCCCAATATATTTGTCAGTTGCTCACATAGCTTGTGATAAATGGTAAACTCAAGGATTTTTTTTTAAATCCTTGAGTTCCTTTTTTTCTCCAGAATTGAGTAGATTTTTGCCACATTTAACAGGGGCAAAAAAGATGTAGCAAGCTCTAGACTTAGTTTTAAAACCAAACTCTGCTTTGACAATTATCTCCAACCTCTCAGGCTTGAACTCTGATCCATTTACAGAACTGTGTTATTTACACTGAGATCAAGTTTCATGCAGGTGTACTGTACTTAAGTAGGTGACTTTCATGGCAATTATTTAAATCGTGTTTTATTTTAGAATATCATATTAATAGCAGCATACACCGACCAACCACAAATTAAAATTATTCATCCAGACTGTGAGCTGTATTTTCTACAAGACGCACAATGATGACCAATCCACCACTATTAAAAGAATGAAAATAACCAATCCCTTTTCAGTATGAATCTGATGTTTTTACATAGAGACACTTTTTTGTAGGGGCAGGTGTGCCCTGACTCCCTAATGCTGAAGTAATTGTAGATAATGGAGTTTTAAGGACAGCTGCTGATGCTGATTAAAGTGGGATTTAAGCAGAGATTTATAGGAAAAGGAAAATGGGCAGACAGGAGGAAAAGTTGAACTGGGTGTGGAAGTGAATGAGAAAGCAAAGGCGAGTTTCTGGACCAATACTTTAGTTTTATCCCAGAACAGGTAGGAAGCAAGATAAAAGGAAATCAAAGAAAGGAAAAAAAAAGATTGTACATTCATCTCACAAAAAAGAGGCACAGATCTTTTTCTTAAAGATGAATTCATCCATAGTTTGGAGTGAAACGAGAGGCTGGCGCTTCTTGAGAATAGGAGGTTAGCGAGGGCACAAGCTGGATGACTAATTGGGGAGGATATGAAATGAGGCTTGACTCAATCTACACCCTTGAATCAACTCTGCCCTACAGTATGCATCAAATGGGTTCCCTAAGTGGTGCTTTTCCATTGATTATACCCTTTCAATGTTACGCTCCAGCTACTTGTTGGAAAATTTTGACAGAGTGGGGAAAAAAAGCAGAGGGAGGTAAAGGAGGCGGTTGAAGTATCGGTCAATACTTAATACTGAGCAAACTAGAAAAAATAGGAATTGCAGAATGTGAGTAATATCACATAAACAGACAGCGATGAAAGTGAGAGAGAGGACAAGGTGTGTAAAAAGTACGTCAGACTCGCCCGTAAATGCAGTGGTGCGTAGCACTTCGCCTCGTATGGCACTCAACTTTATGAGGTGTGGAGGGGCTGTCTCCCTCGCCTCTCTGCCTGTTTTAATGATACAGTTTAGATGGAAAAGCTGGAGCTTCGGTCGGCACCAAGGACTTCGCTTGCTCTGCTTCATGCAGCACAAAATCCCAGATGGGAAAAACATAAATATAAGCCATATTCAAAGACACACACACTCACACACACAAGTCGTCCTGATTATGAGCATGATGTGGGATTTATTTTCTTGCTGTTTTTCTTATGCAAACAAAAATCTTGTTTTTTTTTTTATTTTAATAAAATTTGTAAACACTAATTAAACAACATAGTGGGTTGATGTTTCTATATAATTGCTATTGAGCAAATACAGATGCAAAGATGAACAATGAGGCTGAACATGTGAAGCATTCACATCTAAAATTTGTATTAATGATCACAGGCAGACCCATAGATGAAACCAGGGAGCAAAGGGGAAGAAGTCGAGGGGTGAACTGCCTGTCAGAACTGTGAAGCCTCCTCAGATCTGCCCCTTGTGCCTGACCACTCCACACTCTCAAGAGATGGTTTCTAACCACAGCCTACACCCATCACTACAGCGTCTCAGAGGAGAACATGCAGTAATGAAATATTGATCTGACAATGAGTGCGTGTGTGTGTGTGTGACTCTCCATAGGTGAGTGTGTGTGATTTTGGACGGGATGTTGGCAAATAATTGCACTGTGTAAAAAAGTGAATGAGCTGTGTGGACTGTATTAGTATGTGTTGCTTGTGTGACTGCTGAGTCGGTTTGTGTGAAGGAGGACAGCCACAGAAGTGTTGCATTAATAAGCCTAAGCTAAGGTGTTGGCCTTGGTACTATTTCAGACACAGGTCTGTCAGAGTCTTCATCTACTGTGTATCACCGACTGAACGGAAACTCATTTCAACTTGCGTTCATTTGATTCTGACATTGCTCACTCTCCTTTCTGTGGCCATTTTTACACAAAATCCACAGCAAATACAACCTCTCCACTTCATCTTCACAGGATGGATAGCTCATGCAGACTACTAAAATCTTAGAAGATTTTAGTACTCCTAATTCTCTCAAATCAGGAGTTTGAGAGAATTGATAAAAAAACCCAGAAAAACAAAATCCCTTTCTTTATTTTTATCATAATTTGTTTAATTAGTAATCGCTGTATTTTCAAATTCTTTAATTGGCGGAGCAATCTTTTAGACCACAGACATTTGACCTTTGTTTATCTAGTTTACAGATTTCTGCTAATTGTCATTCAGCTGTTATATAACTGGGTAAAGGTTTTCTGCCTGAATATTGATCAATATATCCAAAGTGTTTGCTTGGTCAAAACAGCCAAAGGGTAAAATCATTACTCCTTGCCATTAGTAGTGGAAAACATGTAACAAAGACTCAATATTTTATTTATTTAAATCATTCTGCATGTAATAAACTCTGGCATAAAATGGTGAAATGGAAATAAACTTAAGCCTCTACAGTAAGTGTTCATGTCAAAGGTATTCATTTATTTATTTTAATGTTTTTCTTTTAAAGTCTCTAAAAATCTAGGGCACTGTAATGTAGAAGAAGAGAAATCTGCAGGTAAGAATAAGCTTCTCTACACTCTGAATGTTGATCCTCTGGTTTCCCTGAGAGCTTTTCATGTTTTCATGAATTACTGTTTCTTCATCTACAGAGGTAACAAAAAAAAAAAAAAAAAAAAAATCCCACATAATTGAAGTGTGTATGTGAGAGATGTGACATGAATGACAAGGAATAAAGAAAAATCAGAAGTAAAGAAATTCACTGTTTTTTTCATCCATCACTTGCTAATCTTAACCAGATTATTGATTCCAGCTGCTTGCCTGTGATTACTGAATTTTTTTCACAAATCTTGATACATTTAATGTACACAATTTCTACACGTATTATGTATTTCTCTATGTCTGTGAAATCACACTATTTTTTTGTTGTTGTCACAAACCTTTAGTCAATCCCTTCTGTCGCTCCCTTATTGTGTTTGCCAACTTCCACTCTTCAGGAGGAAGGATTGTCTGACTGTGATGGTGGTAGTGTTGGGATGGCCCTGAGAGCTTTCTATAAATTTTTGCAGTGGTTGGTGGTGGTTCCTTAGTACCCAGTGAATTAATTTGTTAGAATGGTCTATATAATGATGTAAAACATGGTTATCAAGTTTTCACTGAAATCAAACATTGCTTCACCTGTGGTTAATGTCTGACACACTTTCTAACATCTCTCCTTGTCATTTAATTGTTACTAATCAAGTGTGGAAGCAATTATCCTGCAACTACTTGCATGTAGTGTGTCGGTCAGCTTTCAGAGTTTAACATAACATGTAAACAGATGTGATAAAACTAATGATAAATATTCTTGTAGCACCAGAAAATGGACTTGTGTCTATAATTCCCTTATTACAGAGTTACAGTGACACAATAATCAAGGAACACCAGTCTGATTTAAATCATGCCTGTCTGATAGATACATCAGTATCTACTAGATACATTAAGTATCACAGGGTGCTGTGTTTGAGCCATTTCTGTCTTATTATATGCATGTTTCTGCTTGGTATAATTATTTGACACAATGGAATAATTAAAATTTTCACACTGTTAATGCTCTGCCATATTTACCTTGTTAAGTCTAATATGTATTAGGTTTCTTTTTAAAACAGACATCTTTAGACTTATGTAATTTTGAATGAAATAATAGTTTTATACTAAGATGAACACGTGATAAAGAAGTGGCTTAAATAAGTAGATTGTTTTTAAAATTATTTAACAAAACAGACCACAGAAGTCAAGCGGTTAAACATCACTTTTCTGGAGTAAACATTCAAGTCTCAGAGGAAACTCCAGGTCAAATTGTCAAACTGAATTGATTTTCCAATTCAGATATCAATTTCAAAGTTTTATATTTCCATGTCTTCCATCATTAAAGGTGTGGGTTATTTTTAATTGCATTGTCAGCACATTTGTTTTTAGCTGAAGGACAAACAAAGTACTCTGCTTCTCCTTTCAAGTTTCAAAGTTTTCATTCTAAATTAGAAACTGGCTCTGAAGCACGACTGGATTCCTTGCAAAAACATACATAGAACTAGTAGCTCACGTTCCTTCATCACAAGTTTTATTAAATTTCTCAAGCTAAGACTTTATGAGTTCTCTGTATTTCTTTATGGCAAAGTTGCATGAAATGCTGGAAGCCATAGCTTTTTGGTGCCAAAAGATGAGACAGAGAGAATCTCTGGAGTCAAACAGTTAAAAAGATACCTCACGAGGAGCACTGCTTTGAGGTTGGAAACACAATCCACTTCGGTGCTACTTGTTTAGGATAGTTTACAGTTCCATCTCTTTGCAGTGACAGATAGACATGAGAAACAAAGCAAGTAAGGAGAAAAGTTTCCTCTTAAAGATCCAAGAGTGTTTTTGTACAAATACCTTTCACTTTATGGATTTAAAATTCAAATTGTTTCCTGCAAGATGTGAGTTAAAAAGCTCTCCTATGCCCATTACACACAGATAGCATCGTAGATGCTCTGACTCACAGGAGTCCAGGAACAGGAGCTATTCTGAGAGCGATGAAACAGGCAGACTAACCAATGGAACCACCCACACACTAAGCATTTTTTTCATCACATGCCACATTCAGAAACACGTGCAAACACGCACACCTTCCTCTTTCTGCCAGCCCACCCATCGTTCGTTAGTTGCTACATAAGGAGGGGGTGTTTTTACCGTGACACAGTCTGGCTCTAATTCATTGTATCCACTGAGAGCCTGCATCCAAAAATACTTCTGCTTAACAAACTCCTCTGATTGCTGTTTGACTTTCTGTCTCCTCCCTTTCCTCCCGTCTTTAATCAGCATGTAAACAAGCGCAAGGTCATTTTCTTTCTTAAATGAAATGAGGGGAGATAAGAGGACCGAAGTGCAGTTAATCCTTTGGACACGCTGATGGAGAAGTTTGTCTGGTTGATGCTTGAGTGGTAATTATGCAGGCATGTTTCTGCTCTCACGGACTAACTATCTATGGATGCATCATCCGTTTATCTCTTTCCTCCACTGCAAAGGAGAAGGAAAGGAAATAAATTGGAAAAGAAGAGGAATTTGGAAGAAAACTGAAGTGAGCTGGGTTACAGTTGAGCTACCACTACAGAGCCTTGTCAACACTTGTTTCTGATGCTGTGAAACTAGACTGAGACATCTTCTGAGTAACTCCAGAACCCCTTTCTGTCCTTGATCATCTTACTCTAAGGGAAATATGAGCTAATTAACTCTATTTATACTATTTTATTTATCTGTTTCAGCAGAAAAAAAAATCAAATATTAATTTTTTTTGTTGTTTTTATTCTTTCTCACTGTTGCAGCCAAACAACCAGTTTTGATGCAGAAAAAAACTTTGATGCCTAATTGCTTGAGGAAATGTCATTTTCTTTCAGCAAGCAGCTTCACTATGAGACAGCAGTTCAGCCCGAGTAAAAGTCTCAGAGCATCATTTCTGAAGGTGTGACAGCACAAGGGCCTCATTTCCATCCTTCTCGACTATTTATCAGCCCTCTCCTCTTTCCCAGTGAAGCAGCAATGTTAACAATGCTGTCCCCACATTTACCAGTTCTGCCTCATTACAGCCAAAGAAGTGGATAAATTAGTGCAGGAGAGCATGCACGGCAGAGTCCGACTCCACCTGTCAGCCACTGGGAGAGATAGTGAACATGTTGAACAGAGGTGGGGGGTGTGAAAGAACTGCTCAGCCTTCAATACATTTTTTGAGAAAATCCACTCATTAAAAGAAGATTCTTTTGCTTTCCAGAATTATTTCTTGAGGTTACTTTTTTTTTTTTTTTACAGCGCCTTACAAAAGTATTCTTCCATTGCATTTTTGACATTTTGTTTGTTGCAGACTCAAACTTTGATGTTTTTTGGCAGAATATTCTACCCCCCCCCAAAAAAATCCTGCAATTCTGAACTGAAAGCAAAGCAAAAATTATTTTCAAAATTTTTTACAGATTAAAATCTGAAAAAGTTTTATGAAAGTATGTATTTCAACTCTCTATATCTCCATAGTAAAGTCACCTGTTCTGCAAAGGTTCTCAAAGGGTTTATGCACAAACATCAGTGCACAAACAGCATATTGAAAACTGAGGAACACAGCAGAGTACCACCAATAAAGTTGTGGAGAAGTTTAAAGAAGATTTAAGATACAAAAAAATAAGCTAATTAACATGAGCTAATTGATCATTTGAGCTAGGTGAGCATTAATTCAAGAAGAAACTAAAATATCTAAGGAACCTGGGAAGAATTACAGACATCAATAGCTGTTGACAATTAGTGCTGCCATAGTCTGTCATTCATGAAAGGGTCGTGAAAAAGATATTATGAAAGAATTCCGATTGTAATCAGATTCATAATTGGCCACAATCCCCATTGGGAACCTCGCTGACATTAGGAAGAAAATATACTTTGTCAGATTGGAACAAAATCCAACATTTTTATCTGGACACAAAATGTTATGTGTAACATAACATTAAAACACATTCATGTTGCCCAATTAAATCCTAGACCTTGGATTAAATTACATTGAAAACTTCTTTGTGTTGGTCTATTAGAAAAACATGTCATGAAAATCTTTTCTGTCATTACATAACAAAATGTAAATTATTTATTTATGGGAACACTAAAGCAAGGTGTTGAAAGATTATTAATGAGCAGATGATTCTGACATTTTATCTCCTCATCATTCGAGTTCTTCATTGTAAAGAAAATATTTCGGTACATTATCAGGGTAACTGACACACATTTTTTAACAACTCTTTCTCTTTTCTTGGGTTTTACTTCTTAAAAAACTATCCCTCCAAAAGCCTCTGATAAAAAGACATTCAAGATCAAAAGGCAAAAATAGCCCAGGTTTTTGTCATTCTCTGAACAACAAAAGTCTGAGTCCCCACAGTCTTTGAAAAGCACTAATTCTCTTACTCATCGGTTCAGCATCTCTGGCCTACAATCTTTATAGGCTGGTTAAAACAATCATCTACGTTTGCGCTTTCTCTACATTCAGCAGTAAAATAGACAGGAGTTCTGTGATGTCCAGCCATACTGGCTCCCAGGCTCAACACTATGCAGGGTTGAGAAATCAAATCAGATGTGGGAAAATTAATTTTTGTATGAAATTAAGAGCCACTAGCCAAATAATGGAAGACAATGCTGAGTGCATCCCTCAATCGTGATTCCATTCACTCTCTAATCAGCAGGATGGCCAAGAACAAGCTGGCAGCATAGTGAAAGCTCTCAGCCCACAGGGGATAAGAAAAACAATGGCCCTTTTTAATTTCTTTTCTAAAGCGAGCGGCTGAAAGAAAATGATATAGACGTAATTGACGATGAGTAGAGCAGAGCAGCCTTGAAGGAGGTGCAGCGTCCAATGCACAGGCCCCTTTTTACTTTTCTCTCATGATGGCAAAGGCTAAGGAAAACTGAGGTTTTACAAACCTCCATCAAGGACAAGGTCTATCAAATATGTGGACCTGATCAATGTTGTTACATTACTATGTTCTCTGATAACACAAATCTGCAACAAAGAAAAAAAAATTGATTCAGATTAGAATTTGTATTTGAAAGATTTGGATGTCAGACTATAAAAGTCAGTATTGTCACGCTAAATGCAGTGTAAAGTACTTCTAAGATCTTATCAGTTTGTAGACTTATAACTGCAAGTTTCTATGTATTCTATTAAGATTTTATGTGATAAATCAGAGCAAGCAGGCTGAGGAAAGAATACCATTAATGGCTTTCATTTTCCTTTACAAATAAATATTATCAACGCACTGTAAAATTAATGTTGAAACTGACTATTCTATAGTCAGTTTCATTTTCCATTACAATTGCCTCTGCACGTTTTTGGGGAATTTATCTGTACCACCAGTGCATATCTAACCCTTTTGTTGTCCTTTGGGTCAAAAATGACCCGCTAGCATGTTTAGCTGTAGAAAAAATATCCTAACCTATCTTTTTCTGACTTGAAATTTTGTATGAACATAAAATTCATGTTCATGAACATGAACATTTCAAGATGATGAACATTTTCTGTTCAACCCCTTATGTTGAACAGAAAATGTTCTTTGTCTTTATCATTGAGGATGTTCATCATAGGAACTTCTGCATGAGATGAACATCATCTCGTGAAGATGTTCTTCATCTTGTGTTGAACTTCTCATATAATTATGAGACACAACATAAAAGCTGATGTTAAATTGTTCACAAAATCGAGCTAATTTTTTTTTGTTGTTGTGTTAAGAGAGGTATTTTTATAATTCACTTTATAAATAAATATAAATAAATATTAATAAATATTACTGAACTGTTGACTAAAAAGTTCCAAATTGTTGACTTTTTGTTCCCTTTCAGTCGAATGAATTCAGAAGTAGTAATTTTATGTTTATATAACTACGATAATAAACCTTTACCGTGTAAAAGAAAACTGTTTGCAACACTTAATATGTGGTAAAAAGAAAAAAAGGGGTGTCGTACTGTTGATTGTCTTTTTGTATTGTGTAACAAAAATACATGATAAATTTTTTTTTAAATTGAGTTGAGTTGATAAATATCAGATTGTTTCATCATGCAAAATAGACGGTGTATTTAAAATTAAATTAATTTGCTTTATTTTGGGACTTTTGTTAGGGCGGGTCATTTTTGACCGGTAGGACAGTTTATTGGCAAATGGTTGTTCGTGTTAGGATCGCACGAAGGCTAGAGACCGAAACTCATCCAATGATTCTTAGTAAAATAGCATAGGCTCAGTTAGTTTGGCAAGAGAGCATCAATTAAGGGTTGTCATTCTCAATTTAATTTAAGACTGGACTTTGACTGGACTATTCTTATACAAGCCTTTTGCAGCTTCAAACCGTTTTTCTTCCAGTAGTCCCCTGTAATTAGTTCCACACATTTTTCTGTCAGCTCTGACATGACTTCCTGTCCCTGGTGAAGAAACAAAAATTACATTTTGGTCTCCTTTTAAAAAGTGACTCCTTCCTCTGTGTGATTTCTTGTATATTTTTATATGATGGATTGAGCGTTACTCACTGAAAGTTAGAAAATTTGAGCTCTATTATCTAACTCTGCTTCCAAGTAAAGTTTTCTACAGTTTTAGTAACAGCGGCTCTAACTTACTTTCACAAAAACTCTCTTTGAAGCAGTGTAAAGTTTTGTAATGTAAAAACGCTGTTTGAATAAAGGCGCAAAAGCTTAAATTTTGTTTTGTTTTGCTGGCTTTTTCTTTTTTGTTTGTTTGTTTTCTCAGTTATAGTCACTCTCCTTCCCAACTGAGCCAGTCTAGATTTGAAGTAATACAAGTGAAAATGCTGGTCTCTTATTTTCAATGTGCACCGAGGCAAATACACAGTCTATGTTTGCGGTGTGATGAAGGGAGAGAAAGTCAACAACACGGATGCACTGATCCATGGCCCCCATGGCTTGCGCTTAGTGATACATAATACTCGTATTGCACAATCTTCCCCCGTCCCACTTTTGGGGGAGCATGCACTGAAGTCATTTTCTGCACTTTTAAAGCTGAGACAGAAAAGAAACAAATGTTTGAAAGCAAAGCATTTTGTCAAGCTCTTTGGTCAAAACTCGAGCTGTCAAGGTTACCCTTTCAAGACTGAAGAGACACACTTCAGAAAAAGAGATTTTGTAAGTTTTTTTGTTGCTTATCTTTAGCACAGCTGCACTCAAGTGCCTCTTCATCAATACAGGGGAAAGGCATTGCCAGTACTCGTCCTCAGAAACCAAGAATGTGGATCCATCAACAGACACCTTTATGTAAATGGCAAGAATAGAAGATGAGCGCTACCATCCGTGGGGATGTGGTGAAGCAGAGGAAGAGCTTGGAGGAAGGTTAGAAAGACAAACACAGTGAAGTGAATGAGAGACAAAGAGAGGCTGAATGTTTTATTTATTAATATATTTGCTTTTTTCCAGAAATGTTTAATCGGCTTTTGGGCCACTGTAGCACCCAATTAGCATGCCTGTTACATGCAAACACAAAGAACTAATTGGCCTGTGAGGGAGTAAGCAGCGCGGCCCTGAAAGGAGAGATGAGAATTCATTTGAAGATCTGTAGCTCCAATAGTGCCATGTTGGGAGGCTATTTGGCAAATGGTTGTAAATAACATTATGCAGCTGCAATTGCAAATATTATTTTTACTTTCTTCCATTCTTTATTGCCAGATGGCATTACAAACAAGAAAATAGCACCGCAATAAAGTTTATGGGCTATCAAAGAAAAGCAGCTGGTCATCAGATTTTTTTTCTTTGATCAACAACTGACATGTGTGCACAATTGTCTCATAATAAAGCAATGGTAATGATTTGCTCAAATATCTCTAAATATGGATGCAAATACTCAACATGTCAATCAGTACCTGAGTAAATGACATCCTTATCTGTCTCATCAATGAGAGCATGTTATAGAGAGTTTCAGAATATGCTGGAAGCAAGAGTTTTAATCTTTAATTATATTAACTGTGCAAACTGTAGCAGAAAGATCTGATGCACATTGGATATAAAGAGCTCATTGTTCTCCTGATGGGCAATGGATCAACAAATTTAACGCTTTCTCCAACCACAAAAGGCAGACAAAGCATCCCTGCAAGCAACTAAAGCGCAAAACAGTGTTTAAAAATGTTAGAAGACCATCTCTCAATGAGGTCGAAATATGATATCAAATGGTTTTTGACTCAAAAAAACTACTGAAGCCCAATATTTTGGAGCTGGAGAGATCCACAGCTAATGTGGGAGAATCTTTTGACAGGCATATTCCTGTAGGCTCTGCAATCTTTTCAGATGATGATGAAAACTGTACACTTTTTGACTGCATGGAAAATTCTGTGTGGCAGAAAACACTATACATCAACACCCTGAACACACCATCCTCAAGGTGAGACATAGTAGTGGCAGCACCATGCAGTGGGCATTGTCTGTTCAGCAGGAAGTGAGAAACTGGTCAGAGTTTCTCACTCCCTCTTGCTAGAGGTTGCAAGAGAAGTAAGACTGGGAGGGGAAATCACCTTCTGGCAGGAAAATGACCAAAACCATACAGACAGAGTGTTAATAGAATGCTTAATATCAAAGCATTTTCATGGGATAGAATGGCCTAGTCTGAGTTACTCCAACTGAGAACATTTTTGCAAAAATAAAAATACCATATTTTCTGTGGTGAAGAAATCAAAATGTTCTTCAGATTACTATTTGTTCTTATCTTTTCCCATTCCAAAATAATGGAATGGGAAAAAAGACTATAAAACTGTCTTTTATAGTAAGACAGTTGAAACTGTATCTTTTTCTATTTCATCCCTGCAGTTCAAATCATTAGAAATCTTTAGTCTTTCACAGTTTTTGAAACAGATGAAATGTAGTGTAAGTAGATAGCTACCATGCCACCAGCACTACTACAACCACTTGAAGTAAAATACTGACTGGATCTTTTTTTTTTCAGAAGTGAGCAATGTAATGTTCTTTGTAAACAACAGCGTACCTTACTTGAGAGTCTGTTTCTGTCAGCCATATATACAATGTTGATGTAGATGCTTGCCATGAAATACGAAACTTGCAGGTTTTAGCACTCAGACTTGTCACTTTTCCAACAACAGCTCAGAGTTTTAGGACCACAAACAATATACCAGATACTGCATATTTATATACAAAACTGTTACTTGGCTTGAACATCTCCTTTGTTACTATTTACAAAAAAAGAGACTCTTCATTTTGGGACTACATAAAACAACACTTTTTTTGTCATCTTGGAAAAATTACATCTTGTTCGTTTTCTTGGGGTTGACTTTGTTATGTGTTCAGTCAAAAATGGCTGTTGCGTAATCACATTTTGGAGGTTTGTGAAATATCCTTTGTTTTTAGCCAATAGTAGGTCCCACAATTCATGAAAGACACTCAATATCTCAACTTTATGTTTTCATTTTCCTTGATAAGCCTATGGCCTGTTATGTTTTACTTTCTATGAAGCATCAGGTTTGTTGTTGCTTTCATGGATTATGTGACGTTATAGTTCGAAATTCATTACAGAGACAGACTGTACACATTATGTATCTTGACTTCAGTGGAAAAGATATCTGATTTGCAGCAAAAAACTATGAAAGATGTATCAGGAGCATTTGAGTTGTTGAGTCTAAATAACTAAATACTTTGAGAAACAAAAAAGCTAAAAAATTTAAAGCATCAAATAATCTTATTGTATGAAGCCAAAATATTAAATACAAAAAGCATCAAAGTGTCTTCATGCTAATAGTCACTACCAAATGTCCATCTTACTGTTTCTCTCTCTAAGAAATGTAGCAGCTTTTTAATTTAGGCACACTGTCTACACCACTAGATTTTAGGCTGCAGTTAATTAGAGGACTTTAAAGAAAACTGTTGCAGAAGTTATAATAGAAATTCTACCATTTGCCAACACTTTGGTGGTCTAACTACACATGTATGTTTTTGAACTGTGGATGAAATAAAATTTACATAGCAACCAAAATGGAATTAGAAAAAAAACTGAGTTCACTGAGGAAATGTTCTAGTTGTTCATCCAACAAAGGAACACTGTGTGACTTGTGCTTTCTGATGAAGACAATGCCCAGTGTATTTGCTTTACACCAATGTTATCAAAGATACAGTTTTTTTTTTGTCTGTGAGGAATGTGTTCTAGAAAAGGTCCTTTCAATTATCTGAAAACTATCTCTGTGAAATTTTATTTTGCAGCTTTGAATTGTAGCTAGAATTTGACATTTCAATTTTGTGTTTTGAAGTTACAAAACTTAGATTCACATATGTTGTGGAAACAAATGATTGACATGCAGTGGTTATTTATCTTGATAACACCATAGCATACATAGTGATCTAGATAGAACTTCAACTCAAGCCTAAAATTTCTAGTCCAGCAGACTATCACTGGTTTCAACCTCTCCCACAAATAGTTAAAAACACAACAAAATTTCTCACTAACATTGCTTAGCGACTGACACATTTAGATAAACAATAACACGCCAACTGCACACACATTTTGCATTAATTTGTGTAAAAAGAAGTATTTTTGATGAAGATAATGCCCAGTTATTTTAGAACCATTTCTCCTCTTAAGAAAGAGAGTCAAACTTTTCTTTAAATGCCACACGTTATATTGGAATAAAATGTGCATTTAGTTACCTGACAATCACACCGCCACAAGTGGACTACACAATCAAGTCTGCAATACTGTGTGGAGAAGCTGCCAAAATGGCAGTATTATGTGACTGAGCATCTCAAACCATTAGGCCATGACAGTGACAATGAGGCTTGTCCAGAAGTGTCACCTCTCCCAGTCTTTGTCTATCTCTGCCTTTCTTCAGCTCCCCCTGCTTTTGTCTCCCTTCCTGTGTTTCATTCTCTCCATGTTTCAGACTCACACCCACACACAAAGACAGAACATCTTTATTAGTTGTCTGTATGCGGGCTGTGCTCAGTCTGAGATTGCAGGACTGACCCCTCGCTGCGAGCTGTACAGGGGAAATGTTTACTCAAACCCCACAGAACATGCCATTAACCTCTTTCTAGATAGAAGACAAACAAGACTGTCCCTCCATGAGGGCAATAAAGACAGGCACAGCAAGGACCATCATGGCAATCATCTCATTATGAATCTGCGGGAGGCAGTAAGGAGCCAGGAAGCGTCGTCTCCCGGGGATACTTACTCTGCTGTGTACCAGTGTGTCTAACATTCAGTGAAGTATTTATGACATGCAGCAAAGTGAAATCAACTAATTTGCCAAACACATGCACAAATGCATCAGCCACTTCTGCTTACATTTATGAACCAACCTATGTGCATAACGTCATCCTCGTCAGTAACCTATCTTGCATCTCACTCTGCCTTACTGCAGCCCCCCTTTCCCTGCAGACGCAGAACGATCTCCTCAGGCTGTGACTAAAGCCCCAACAGGGGAAGTTATCCTGGCAGAAAAAGGAAAGGAGAGGCAGAGGTGCCTGATGAGAAGTCCGGGCACAAGAGAAAGTTCTCCTTCTTAGGCTCCTTCAGGCAGTAATTCAATCATGCCTTGATAATTCCCCCCATGTGAGAAATGAAACCTCCTCCAACACATTGAGGACAGATAGACAGCAGAGCCTTGAATTCATTCCAGATTGAGGACCCCCTTCTGGGTGGGCTTAAGAACCTACTACAAAGTATGTTTTACTTATGTCATTTTAAGAGGCTATTACTTTAATTGAAAAAGTTACCTGTTGCCACAGGCAAGTGAAGGAAAAAAAAAAAACTTAAGAAAAACAAGGGTAGGTATTAAAACAAAACACACCAGATGGAGATATGCGTAGTAAAAATGATTGTTTATACTTACTGTTTGATTATATGTGATAATAGAAACGGGATTCCTCAAGGCAATTAGTGTCAGCAGCAGCCATATTGCAATAGGACAAGGGAAGGGCAGCACGGGCTGTTATGAAGGAGCGCTTATCAAATATCTCGTGCGGAGTGATTAGTGTAATAAGGCACTGCAAGGTGAGATAGACCACTCAGTATTTTAGTTTGCCTGTGTATTATGTGTGTCTATTATAGTGTGTGAGAGCTAATTTGTGCTTGAATGCAGCAGTGAAAACAGAAATGATTGAGTCTGTCCATCTGTTTTTATATCTGTGTGCCTGTGTTTAAATGTGGATCTTAATATCTACTGTGCCCTGTGAGCCATTTATGAGCCTGGGAGAGTGAAATGATTTTTATGTGACTGTAGACTTTAAAAGTAGTCTGTCAGTTTTAGCCGGTGACGAAGGGCATATTGGGGGTACTTACCCCTGGCAGCGTCTTCTGTTCATGGAGGGCGCTTTGGGCCTTCAGTGCTGACTCTCTGGCACAGTATGTTAGAAAGGCACATCCTGTGTGAGCGTGGAAAGAGAGGAGAAATTTGATTAGATTTAAAAGAATTAAATAATAATAGTTGGAATTCAGATGTTTACCAAAATGATATTTGGAGGATATAATTTAGTGCAAGGCATCACCCATGTATTTCTGACAAGCTATACTAAAGAATTAAAAGGTTAAAGCTTCAAAACCACATTCATTATTCTTATTAAAGTGCTTTTAAAAAGATACAAAACAATAAAAAAAAATAGAAATCCTGCTGTGACCACAGTTTTCTCAAGCTGTTTGTTACAGAGAGTACGTTTTCAAAAATGTTTTTAACTCCAATGATGTATGTTTTTTATGTTAAAGTCAGCTGCAGACCTCCATCTGCTATATTGAGATACAGTGAAATAGAAACAACCAGGGGTAGAAACTTGTGAAGAGACTAATGAGTCTTATCTTATCAATGTGAAAACAGTTTCCACATTGACCTGTTTGTCTCTACTCATTCAGGAGATGTTTGGGAAACACTCTCTGTTAACTGCTTGAGAAAACCTGTATCAAAGATCAAGAAATTTTAACTTAGACTGCAGCACAATGCAGTTTAATCAAGCTATTAACACATAACGTTCCCCCTCCCTGACCTGTTGCTGTGCAGTCACTTGGATGAGGGAAGGCTTATACACCTTTCCTTTGTGTACAAGATACACAATTTTGTCCCTTTTTAAAATACTTTCAGTCACATTTGTTATACTTGCATTGCACCATAAAGAGCAAACCGGGGAGAAGTATAACATTCTGCTCCATGCAAGAGCAATTCAGAAATACTTGGAGCAGAGGTACTTAAAAATAAGAGCTATAAAGATCCTTAAGAGGCTCTGTTATTGAGACCTAAATTTCAAAGTGCAATTATAACAGTATAGATATTAAATCATCACAACGTTATTCAGTTTGGCTCCCCATGCAAAACTTTCCAAAGATGCCTTTGGTTATTACAATGAAAATGCATCTACTACTATGTAATTTTACTCAACGTTATCATACTAGAAGAGTCTCAATCCAGCCCTATTTAGTACCATGAAACATAAGTAGAATACCTGAGAGAAAAAACAGTATGCACCTTAGTCTGATTCTAATTTGGTATTTACACAAAAGGGAACAGCTAATATTTAATTTTAATTGCAAATCTCCAAAACAAGCCAGCTCAAATTAATGAAGTGAGCCAAATTTCACTGTTCCTTGAAAGCTTAAGCATCTTGAAAAAAGTACAACCTGCCAAAAAGAGAGATTTAAAAATACATTATTTTCCTCACTAGGCCAATGACTGTAGTTTTACAAGTCATTGGAATTCATATATATCCCATCTAGAGGAATGTGGCTCTCTGAAGCTAATAGCTCCACACCCTCAGAGAAAATAACATGCTGCTTCAAAAACAAGATTGTTTTTTTATATAGCAACTCCATCAGATTAAATCTTGTTAATGCATGCATATCTTCTGATGAATGAAAAAGTGATTGTGTCAGTCTCATGTAAAGGAGACCAAGCAAAACTAAGTGTAAAGTGTGACACACAGCTGTAAAACCTTGAAGTTTGTTTAATTTAAACCAAAGAGGTGATGAAAATGCTTAGTCAGCCTCGACTGGAAGATTTTTTCTTCTTTCCCATTTGTGAAAGAAATTACACCCACTGCTTTTTGATAAATGATTACTATCACAGTTACTGAGCCACAAATCAGTATGCACGGTGATGAGCTGAAACTGTACCCCCACACATCTCCGGGGGCTATTCTTTGAAGTCGGAAAATTCAGGAGGCAGAATGTAAATACATAGTTTATGGCAAATACGTCTCTGACAAAAATGTGACAGCATTCATTAAAGGTTGAGTTGTTGCTCTGTTATGTGCTTGGCAGAGCTGACAATGGGTGACCCTGTTCAGAAGAGGTTTTGCACTGAGCAGCATAATTTCCCATTACTATATGTCACACCTACTGCCAAGGATTCCCATGGGGGACTACACACAAACACACACACACACACAAACACACACGCACACACACGCAAACATGCAAGCTCACGCACTCACACATTCGGATGATACTCTGCATGCCTAGCAAGCATCACCCCCAAAAAGCCAGCAGCACACTCTGGCACCTGGCCAAAAGAGCTGCGTTTCACAACAACCTTCACCCACCTCCACAACTAGGCAGTTACTCAAGAGGAAAAATCACCTAAATGACACTGACGAACCAGCACGGCACACAGCAGAGCAGAAAAGTTTGGGAGCCTGGGGAAACACTTATCATCCTTTGTGTGACATTACAAAACTGTTGAGCATGAACTGAGAATGTCCAGGGGGACAAGTCCCACAAGAGACTCACGAGGCTTGTAAGCTAAAGGTAACACTCATCTCATTTTGCTTTTACATAATTCTGAGACTTTTTTGGTAGCAAACACTGACACACATCGCACATGAGAGGCTTTCTTTTGTTTGACCCATTTTCTCTGTGATATCAATAAATAATCTTACTATAATGTAGCTCTGCTGATTATAATCGGATAGAATGGTTGAATGATCTAATTTGCTAATTTGTCTGCATTGTGTTGTGTTGAACCTCATTTGGTTTTTCTTCATATTTTTACCAGAATGGGTTTGATTAAAAAATAAATTATACAAAAAAATAAAAATAAAAAATAAAAAATAAATAATAATAATAATAATAATAATAATAATAATAATAATAATAATAATAATAAATTGTTTGAAATTGGACTCATTGTATCTGACAAAAAAATAAATAAATAAATAAAAATAAAATAAAGATGTGTTGGGTAGAACCAATCCAGAGTCACTCAGCCTCAAAAAAATAACACTTAAACCTAATGTAGAGTTAGATTAAAAAGGAGAGTTACAGTCATACCTGCTGCAACATAAATTTAAGGTAAGAAAATAAAATCAAGACAGCCTGAAAATCAATGAATCCAAGTATTGAGTGTTTATACTGCATAACATAGCTCCTAAAGCTGCAGTATGTAACTCTGGTAAAAAATAAGAATAACGATAAAAACAATAATAACAATAAAAAACAGTACTAAAAAAAATTTTTTTTAAAGTTTTTTCACGTATTTGCCTATACAACAAATGATATGTGTAAAAAGCATGATTGATAACATTATGTACTGCAGCTTTAATTGCTGTGTTAATAAATTACTTTTGGTCTCATTTGAAATTGCAATTATTTGAGAAACTGAATTTTTGGTCAATTCAGCTGTAAGACTTTAACAGAACATTTAAAAGAAATACATGTCTAAAAGAAATTTCTAAAATATCTGACTGTATATAAGTGATATATTTAATCTGCCTCACTTTGGAATATAATTTCTGAAAGAAGAAGTTTTTAAATTCTTCAGTGTTAATTTGTAAATATGTTAAACCAGATTTCTTTCATGTGTGTGTCATGAAACAGTATTATTTTGTCTTTTGCTGATTCCACTTTTTTTTATTTTTTATTTTTAAACCAAGTGAAGTAAAACATGTTGGAATCCCACCAAAGTGAAAATGGGTTACTTTTCTTCAAGAGGCCATTTTTCTTCACAGTTTACATGACTTATTGAACTGGACATCTTGTTCAGCACAGCTTTTAAAATCCTGACCAGCTGTATGATTTCCTCTGCTTCTTTGCAGAACTGGAATCTCTCCAGGATTTTGGGAAAGGTTTGTATTATAGCACTGATGGTTCAAGGGACATCTGAAGCCTAAAGGAGTCAGTCACTTAGAAAGCCAGATGTTGAACAGATGAGAAGCATGAAGAGAAGGATGAGTGAAACAATGATTTTTGAGTGAAGATAACAGCTGGTAGCAGGTTAGCCTGTCAATTTAAAATTAGAAGATGACTAACTGAATTGGGAGCACATTTCTAATTTCAAATTATTGCATTCTATTGTGCCTATGCATGAATACAATGCAGAACCTAAAAAGAAAATCACATCATGGTCCTAAGGTGATGAAACTTTAAAAAGATTGGAGCTTCAAATCCTTTAATATTCAGTTGACACCATTAAAAAACATTTGAACCATCCTTTTCAAAACTCAAATTAAGCTAACATTGACCGAAGATTATAGAAATAAGTTTTCTGAATTAATTGGGGAAAAGAAATACAAGAGGAGGATTTCATAGATGAGGTTCTGAAATGAAAGCTAAGCTCTGGTGGTGGTTTGGCAGTCAGACTCCTAACTTCTTGTGATGAGCAGGTTAAGTGGGGTGAAAATAATACTTTGGTAATCAAATACAATTTACCACACCATAATTTAAGCAAGGGACAAAAGTTCAACCAATTGTATGTAAGGGAAATGGGAAAGTAAACCCTGTGAACTGGTTCAAAGAAAAAGCAAGGAAGGTGAAATTAAGTCTCTGCACTTGCAAGAAACATTTTGGGTAATTACTTTAAGAACTTTTTTTTCTGACAATAAAGCCTTTTTGAACAACTTGTTTTGAAATGGAAATAAGCTTGTGTTAACAACTGTGTGAGTACAACTGTGTGAGTACAGGAATGAAAAGTGATTTTGTTTGTTTGTATGTTTGTTTTAAGAAAAAAAAACCCTTAGCTACTAATTGAAATAACATCTTAACAAATGTGGTGAAAACCTCAGTTTACTAACAGGAACTTCTTGCAAAATACATAATTTATTTTCCCTTAGTATTTGTCAATGTCTAATTAATGTCTTTTTTTTTTGCAGAACAAAAATTAACATTAAAATTGTCTTATAGAAATGACACAAAATAGACAAGCAACAAGATGCTGTTGCATGTGACAGGCAAAGAGACAAATATGTTAGGATTCATCCAGCACTTCCCGCATCTGACTTGGCCACACTATTACCAGCCATTGCTCCATCTCTCCGTTGTTCCATCTATCGACTTTTGAAGCGGCCTGTTCACAGCCGCTAGTTGTCTGCTTCCCTCAGAGCCTCCTTTCTAATGATCAAAGAGGTCATCTGTAGACTTAAGCTCCACCTGTCACTCAGCTTACACAGTCTGTCAGTCATTTACTAGTACTCGGTCTACAACGCCCCTGTTGTAGAGAAAGACCAATACAAGCATCGCGCCGTGGCTCAGCTGTGTTTATTGAATTGAAGTTTATTCCTCAAATTCAAAGCAAACCTAAAAAAGCTGAAGAAACACTTTCAAATATTTGTTTCCAAATCACCTTTCTGCTGTGATTTACTTTTGAAAATGTATTCCCTAAAATGCTTGCTTTCCAGCAGTTTGACTGGCTATTTTTAGTCAATTACACTGCGTAGACCAACCAAGGAGAGGAGAATGGATGAGGATATTTAAGAACTCTTTGTATCTCTTACTCCTGGCTGTGTGGCACAGCTCTTAGTCCCCCCTCTCAGCATCAGAGAAGGATTGATAGATAATGCTACTCAAGCAAAAGATTTGCCCCCCACTAACATTCAGCATGTCTGAACAATGCATGCACTCTGGCACTGACACTAAGTATTATGATAATGTATGGCTCAGCAAAATGATAGATGTTAAACAGCTCGACCTGGCTGCACCACGCACTGATGAACACCATACACGCGGATAGTGCCAAGTCATCCCACGCACTGCATAAGGCTCCCCAAAGGCACGCAAACTATCAAATCAACATTAGAGGAAACTGTGTAGCAACTGAGGGAGAGGACAGGCTTATCTTTTAAATAAATCTAAAAGCACTGTTTTCCATCTCTGCTCAAATGTCCAGGACGACATGAAATGTAGAATTCCCCAGATATTCTCACAATTCCCCAGAGATCCCCTACAGAGCCAAAGTAAGAATTTGCAGAGCACAAAACATCTGTTCAGATTGTTACAGTACTACTCACATGAATTAGTCATAAGGAAACATGGCATGTTCCAATCTGGCCTTAAATCCATAATTATGGTGCAGTTTTATGTCACAGCACCCAGGCGGTGAAGAAAAGTAGAGCCGCAACTCTCCCATGGAGAACGATTTACTAACTGACACCTGCAGCTATACCCATCACTTACTGGAAATAAAGTCAAAGCTTTATTAAGCACAAGCTGCAATTTTAAGGTAGGTGTCTGAATGCAAAGAGCAAAGTCATTATGAAGTTTTTAATTTAAGGGATCACAAAAATAAACCAATCATCTAAATTTAGTACTTTATTACCCTGAAGTCAAATATATGCATGTTAGACTTTAGCACATTATGCCAATATCTACTACAACACATTATACAAATGAGACACTGAAATTAAACTTGTCATTAAATCAAACTGGAAAATTAAAGACTATTTTACACGGGTTTTTTTGTGTGTGGATGGGTCTTAAAAATGAATAATCTATTAGCAACACAACATGCAGCGTAAAATGGTCAGGCTTCAAAATTAACCCGCAAAAAGTACTGAATATCATTTCTAAAAGTCAGATTGAAATTTAATGCAAAACAGAGGCTTCAGAATAAGCATTTAGACAGAATCCAGGAAACAAAACATCCATCCATCCATTTTCTGTCACCCTTGTCCCTAACGGGGTCGGGAGTTGCTGGTGCCTATCTCCAGCTGCGTTCCGGGCGAGAGGCGGGGTACACCCTGGACATGTCTTTGTGTTGCCCAGTCTGTCGCAGGGCAACACAAAGACAAACAACCATGCACACACACACTCACACCCAAGGAGAATCTGGAAAGCCCAATCAGCCTGACAGTCATGTTTTTGGACCGTGGGAGGAAGCCGGAGAACCCGGAGAGAACCCACGCATGCACAGGGAGAACATGCAAACTCCATGCAGAAAGACCCCGGGTCGGGAATCGAACCCAGGACCTTCTCGCTGCAAGGCAACAGCGCTACCCACTGCGCCACTGTGCAGCCCGGAAACAAAACAGCCAAATCTAATTTTACAATGGAATCTCATCTGGAAAAGAGAGCTTTGTCAAATTTCTTTTGTGCTTTCCTGATTCTTTTTGATTTTCCTTTCAAGCAGTCAGACTTTCTTATAATTTTTTTTAAAGTTGATCTTCAGTTAACTTGTTGCCTTGCTGTGGTACATTTTGCTAAAACAACAACAACCCCCCCCCACACACACACACAAAAACAGGAATCCTATGCAGTGAAATGGTTCTAATAAAACTTATGTAGAACTTATTTCACAAGAAAAATGTCTTCAGTGAAACTTTAACCAAAAACTGAATGACAACAGAGATCTGAAGAATTATTGGAAACTGAAGATTCAAATGAAAGTTTTATGAAATGAAAATGAAAGTTTTATATAAACATGATAAAACAGAGTTATATCATTCATTCACTATTAAGATGTTATGTTATGTTATGTTATGTTATGTTATGTTATGTTATGTTATGTTATGTTATGTTATGCTTCCCAGAAGCCTGGGACATTTAGGTTCGTTTCTGCTGGCTGAATGAACTCAGTAAACCCAGGGGAGCTCATAATGTTGGGGAAGCCATAATCCAAATGGGAGAAAATAAAATAAGTGTGGGATGTTATGTTTTTTTATCCAAAGTATTCTTTTTCTTTTTACCGAAAAAATAAAGAAGTTCAATTGAACATTGTGCCAGGTTAATAAAATGTTTACTGTCATGCTTCCTCTATGTAATTAATTTTCTTGTCTTTCTTTAGCGCGTTCCTTTTTTTTTGTCTTTCTGTTGATTCATCAAAAAACAAGCTTAAAAGTTAAGAATCAACTGTACCTGGTTCTTCTTTTTCAGTGTTGTACTGCTACGTTTTAGTTTTGATTAATCACACGTCGACACAGCAGGAGTCTCGGCTGTGGTTTGGATGTAGGGCCAGTAACAAAAACTAATCCCTATAATGCATGGGTGACATCTTACTAAAAACACATGCTTATGTCGCCCAAGTACTTTTGAATGTCACACAGGATGGAGCAGGCATGACACATACATCAGGGTGGCCTTGGCGGAGGATGATTTGAACGTGCACACAGTTTGGCTTTGGAACAAGATGACCCTTCCTGTGGTGACTATCCTCAGGACTGTTGACATTCAGGGACGGTTGAGGATGTCCGCAAACAAGAAGAACACCAGGAATATTATTTTAATCGATCATCCAGGGCGCCGAAACAAAACAGTGGAATGATGAGGGGCAGGTCAAGCAACAGCGGCTGATGGCTGGAGGAACAGGTGGTGCATGGATGTCTTGAGGGATGCAGACACAGAGCAGCAAGACTTAACACCGCGCTCATTCCTCCCACGAAGGACTTTGAATTGTGTTAAGCAATGAGATCATGAACTGTATCCCCTGTCTCACTTATTACACTTACATTTACATTTACATTTACAAGCTTGTGAAAAAATATTAGCTCATAATTTATTGTCATTATATATCTTCAGATATATATTTTAATATTTAAAGTGGTCAATTAACATACGTGTGTAAGGATGTGACAGAGATTAGAGTTATATCCAGCAGGGCATAACTGAATATTAAAGTGGGGTAAATATTTAAAATTATGCAAACTGATCCAAAGTAACAAAGACTATTATTATTATTATTATTATTATTATTATTATTATTATTATTATTATTATTAATTTAAATACATTGCTTTTAGTTTGGGGAGTTCAATCAAAATCTAAGAAGAAAAACTTAAGAGATTCAAAGTTTATAAATATAAATATTTTTAAGCAAACTTTGGACTATTCTTCAAGTTCCTCTTGTTTTTGTTTTTTCTTTGTTTTGTTTTTCGGGTTTTTTTGGCTTATATTGTGACTTCCAGGGTTTTTTTTTTTTTCTGCCTGCTTTCTCCCATTTATTTTTATCACAAGCATATCATTAGATCATTGATCGATCCCTGATGATCCGTGTCCTGTCTGACTAATTACTGAGCAAGCTCGGAGCCCGATCGTTTTGGACAATAAAGGGGTTGGTTGAAAGGGTGTGTGAATTTGCACAGAGCAAGCCAAAAGACGATGCACGCTGATTCTCAGCCTCCACTATTATCACGCATTGTACTTCCTAACTGCATAGCCGCCCACGGAGCACCATTACAACACAGCTGCCATGTAAATAGTATTTTCACACAGTTAATGACATCCGAAAAGTAAGGCAGCCTATCAGCCTGCTAAAAGGTCAGAGCTGCATGCCAGCACCACCTTAATCACAGAGGCTGATTGCCTGATAATGGTTTGCATTTTCCGCTCCCAAGAAAGCATTTATTTCTATCTGACAGTGGGCACCAAATGCCCTTTTTTTTCTTAAGTTACAGAGAATTGCGGCTGCAAAATAGCAGCATCCCGTGTACTTGCCTGTCCACTGTCCCACCCCCTTCACTGGCCTCACCAGGAGCTTCAGCACACGAGAGTCAATGTAAACACACACAAAGGCGTTTTCAGCTGTAGTATTCACGTGGACTCGCTGAACACCGTAACAATTAACACTCCACTTCCCACTTTCCACGTGTTGTCTGTCCCTCATGTACATCTATATAGATCTGTATATGTAAGTGGGACAGACAACATATATCTATATACTTTCCTAACCGACTGCTCCACTACTGAGTCGGGATATTTTAAATTTCTTCTACTGCTGGATCTCTACGTATTTGCACTTTCTGTCTCTTATGTGTGCTGTATCTCTCCAAGGAATCGTAAAAGTAAGGAGAGCAAAGCAACCAACCTTTATGCATTCCCGTAAACCTGTCTTTCAGTACAGTGAGTTCATATATCTTTCCGAATTCCTCAAACAGGGGTTTCAGGTCTTTTTCCTCCAGGTTTCTGGGAATCTGCCCGATGAAAAGCTTGATGGCGTCGTGGTCCTTCATTGGAATGGTGTTCTGGCCGATGGTAAGCCCGTTCATCCTGCCGGCGCTGTTCGTGGTGCTGAATCCATTCTCCTGCTGCACTCCGTTTGCAGTGACTGTAGCCATCTTTCCTCAATGGGCCGGCGGGCTACTCTCTCTCTCTCTCTCTCTCTCTCTCTCTCGCTCTATGTAGTCAACTGCACAGTGTCACAGTGCACCCCCCCTCCCTTTCTTTAAATCTTCCTCTCTTCCCACTCCTCCTCCGGCTCGTCTCGCTGCTTCTCTTCCTTTTTATTTTTAAATACAGTCTGTAAGCCCCGTCGTTTGGAGTTAGTCGTGTTTGCTTCACCTTGTGCTTTAAACGTATTTCAATTTTCGGGTCGCCCCAACCCCCTTCCTCTCCCAACCCACACACACGCTCACAGAGTGCCACTGTGTCCCGTAAGAACAGTTCATAGTTTATGAACAGACCACGCCCCCTCGCTGATTTACATCATGAGTTCGGTCCAGACGAATGGAAGAGGAGGAGGATGCCTGTGCATGGCTCCCAGAGGGCAGCGTTACAATGCAAACATTTGTGCAAAGTAAAATCCGTGGGATATTTAGAGTGTGTCGCAAAAGTAGCAAGCTATTTGTGAATGTTTCCACATTTTGTGACATAGTTAATTTTATTGAGATTAACTGAAACTAAATAATTGAGATTAAGGTAAAGTGAGGATTTTTTTTTCTTACAATAAAACATAAAACAAACAAATATATGTGGTATATATTTGCATCCAGTCCCTGATACCAATAAGTAAATATCTTCCTTCAGAAGTTATCTAATGTGTTTTGACATCCATACATCCATCCCCTATGCCTTCTCGTATACATACATACATATATATATATATATATATATATATATATATGTTTGAGTGTGCGTGTGCTCGTGTGCGCACATCCTCTTTGAAAAGTTTCAAAAGCAGAGTCAAATACAGCAGTTTGAAATTAATTCTGCTGAAACCCTGGAGCTGCTGTTTGTCACTGTCCGTGGTGCTGAAGCCACACTGCTCTTCATAGACCGTGAAATAGATTGTTGGAGCAACAATTTCAACTGTACATGTTTGCTCTGCAGATTCTTCAAACCCTCCATCTGTCTGCCGTGCACATTTTTTTAAATTTGTTTTTTTTGGTTCTTTTTCTCACAAACAATCACACAATGATGCAGTCGGTGCCACTCTTCAGAGCGGTTTTGTTTTTTTTATGCAGGGGAGCATGTGGCCTACTCGTATCTTCTAATCTCCACAGTGCACAGAAATCTCTAATTAATGCAGATGGGAATGCAACATCAATACCAGACGAGTCTAGCTTATTCTGATAGTAATAAACATGCCTGATATGACTGTCGTTTCTGTGGATCTTCTTATGTATCAATTATTGATTTGTGTGTGGCAAGTTTGCTAGAAACATGTGAAAACACTGCCTAGTGCAAGTGCCTGGAATACTTAGAAGTGCCCTTTGGAGAGCTTGAGATATTCTTCCACATCTCAGCAGTGTTGATCTGCACCTGGTCCTGACCTTCAATCTGTATGTGGAATTTGGCAAGTGAAATTATAATTTCTTTTTTTTTTTAATGATATTTTCAGAGGATTAGAAATGCTTGCTCACTGAGGTGCATTCACAAAGCAGGCCTAACCTCTGCTAGGTTTTAAGTAAATTAGTACAAAAAAGATGTAATTAAATAGTAATGATCAGTTTGTTCCACCACCTTTTCTAATTAGAGCAATGAGGCAGCCTCTAAAGAAGATAAATTGATGATCTATCTATCGATAGGGCAAATTTTCTGAAAAAAATTCAGAAAATTTTTTTCAGAAAAGATAATAATCAACCAAACAACATGCGGATGCTTACAAGTGTGAGATTTTGAGTGGATTCATTCCAGCGGCAGGTGTTTCTGAAAATGTTTCTGAAGACCTTATTTGGTCACTTGGCAATAGGGAAGTATGCTTTGATGGATGGCAGGCAGTGAGCTGTACGGGACTTTCACTCCTGATGTTTGTCAGAGAAAACCAGTCTTTTGGGGACAATTGTGTTTGGAGAACAACATTAACATCTGGTACGGGACTTTCTTCATTCACAATATTTATTTATTTCCAGTTTGTTCACATCTTTGTTCTCCTCAAAAACATAATGGAGCCTCCCGCCCCCCTCTCCCTGTAATACAACAGGTTTCCCTTGGCAAAACCATCAGGGCCACAATTTCCCAGAAACACATAGCTAATTTAACTTAAGTGCCAGTTTATTAGCTTTGTGATTTTGATGTTCTGCTTCTGTCTTTTCTCTGGAAAATAGTTTCCCTGCACAGCTGTGCAGATTGTGAACTGCCTAGTAGAAAGAAATGCAGGTACTGCATGATCTGTCTAGTTATGCCCATGTGTACGCAGCCTATTTGTGCACACACAGGCAAGCACATCTAATCTAAAATGTTGACAAGGTTCTTCTTCCTGTCTGTGCCAACCTCAGCACCTAGCTAAGGTCGCACAGGACACATCTTCTGATTGCGCTTCTTTTCAACAGAAAAGTAGCTAGAATTACTCAAGGCTTTTGTCAAGTGGAGGCGCACATACAAATAGAAGCCACATAGATGAGGAAGAAATACCTTAGAAATCTTAAAATCCTGGAAACATATGTCAGTCTAATCTTTCTATTATTTCATGATAAAAACTACATTTTAACATAAAAAATCACAGCTCTACCTGAGATGGAGACTGGAGTAAAGTGTGAACATGTTAAATGTGTCAAAAATAATTTCCAGGCTATTGCAAAAAATTATTTACCCCGGGGAATTTACATAGTGGAACTCCAATTTTCCACACCTGAGTGAGTGCCATTTCAGGTTTTATTACCCAAATTTTTCATACCACTGTCAAGGTGACTTGTTGGACTGTCACAGACACACCACTTGAAGCTGCTTCAAAAAATATAGTTCCCTGAAAAAGCCAATCAGTGACATAAGTCATGCATTGTGCAATAACAGTAAGGTGTCATGCACAATTCCTTTATACTGTCAGTTCATTATCCCATTAAACTAGAAAGATGGAGACTCCAAAGTTCAGTGTTGTCATGCATGAACATTTTTCCCTGTCTGTTTTTCACAACATAAGTCCAAAAGGAGAGCAGGCATTGATATTCACGGCACAGCCAGCTTGAGGTGCGACAGTATTTTTGTGAATCTGTGAGTGTATATGGAAATACTGGAGCTGCCTCAAACCTCAACTGCAGTCTTTGCCTGAGGGAGGGGTACATTTGTTCCCCCCAAGACACTCACACACACAAAGTCGGTCGCACACACTCTGGAAGATAAAGAACCACTCACTCAGAAGCCATAATTTTCTCTTAAAAACACAATTTCTCGCCAGTTCATTTGTTTCAGTGCTGCAGGGAAAAGGCAGACGTGATTGCTGAACAATGTTCCAACATTGTTTTGGTTAAATTAAGTTGTGCTCATTTTTATTTTGAAAAGGTAAATTACACGTCTTTCTTTATTCCCTTTATGTTTTGTGTACCATGTGCGCTGCTTTCGTTGTGCTGTGGAACGATAAGCAGGCGCCTTGCTGCATGTTTAAGTTTAGCACTGACGCAAAGTGGGGAATAAATAAGAGAAAAACAAATAAGAGGTCATGGAGACCACAGTGAGTCATCTGCTTTCTGAAAACTAATGAATCCAGCAATCCTCTATGTGGGCCTCCCCTGAGTACTGTCCCACCAGTTTTACTTGCCGCATGTAAATGCAGCATTTTGCTTTTTGTTAGTAGTTGACTCTGAATATTTCCACTGTATATTCAATATGTGTGGGCTGGGAATATAATTTATAGCCAAAACTTTTCAAAAGTTTCACAAGTATTTTAAAAAATGGATGAAGTTCATAAAGCTTTCGTAGGAGTTGTGACAAAATTAATTTGTTTCTTTCTAACAAAGCACAGGTAAATTACATGGAATATGTGTGTGTGTGTGTGTGTGTGTGAGTGTGTGTGTGTGTGTGTGTGTGCGTGTGTGTGCGTGTGCGTGCGTGTGTGTGTGTGTGACAAATGTGTACTAAATGTGTAAAATTATTTTACATGTGAAAGGTTTTCAAAATCTTTTTCACCTGTTACTACACAACAAAAAATTTGAAAAAAAAAACTGGAAAGTTTTCTATACTAGACTTGTTCCACATGGCACTTTGTAACCAGAAGTGTGGAAAAAACTTTTTACTTGTAAAATCTTTCACATTTGTATGGTTTTCCCACATTTCTTTTTCATTATTTCATGTCACAATTTTTACAAGTGAAACACAATAAAACATATCTAAAATATGAAAAGTTTTAAGAGCTGTTTCTTGTATAATAAGTACATGTGAAACTTTGTAGAGTGAATTTTACAAATAGAAAACTTTCTACTTGTTACACAGATTGTTACATAATATAATTTCCACATCAATCACATGAAAAAACCTTCCAACTGTGAAATCTAGCTCACAGTTTTTTTTGTGTTTTTTTTTTACTGATAAAACATAAATAAAGGTAGACACATAAGGCAGCTATGGCACTATTAGTAACAATATTAAAACAATTTTGAGAAAAATACATATTGGCACTCAAAGTGCAATCTCAGGGCAAAGTGAGAATTCAAATTTGAAGAAATGTTTTCAGCCCGTCTTGTGCCATTTACAATGGTTTATCAAAGGTCATCGAAGAAAGATGGTCTGTCCAAAACTCATGCATGCTCCTTTACACAGTGGAGATAAATGCTGTTTCAAGAAAAAAAGGAGTTGTCAGGCAACCAGAAGGTTGTGAGCTTGTTTCTGGCTTTCCCCACAACATAATAAAGCTTCTTGGGGTAAGGCTTGCATAATGTGTCAGTGTTTTTGAGTAAAGATATGTCAATGACAATTACACTTTTAAAGCAAGCTGAGTGCTGGTATGACACACTCAGTCCATTTTACGGTTTGATAAGTAATTACATGGGCTTCGTATGGGCATCATATGCAATTGCCTGGGTTTGACATGACATTTCTTCATTTTTCCAACATGGTTACATCTTAATTTTCTAGAGATAAAAAATTAGATTATATTGAACATTAATAATCTTTAATTCATCTTAAGATGAAAATAATCATAAATAAATGCAAAGTTGAAGTTTTTTTTTCATAGATTTTATGAACCCATAAAATACTGTGCTACAATTTTGTGACTTAATAATGCTGACTTGCTGACATGCTGACATGCTGCATGCACGCATTATTTTGAATTTGGTGTTCAGGGGTAAATGTGAGCACATTTAGCCTTCCCTCTCACTCCTTTTCCCTCTGGATGTTGTTGCAATAGTCATGTCCCTTTTCTGTCAACCCAGATTTCTCCTATATGGATGAAAGGTACCTCCGGCTGGCTGGGCACATAATCTGTAACGCAAGTCTGTAAAATTCATTTCTAAACTCATACACATCTAATCATGCATTTACTCAATTTTGAACATACATAAGTTTGGGATTTCCCTTTACTTCAAATAAAAGACTCAATGGATATTTAAATTTTAGAATGATATTTTAATGCTTGTATTCATTTTGGAACCAAAACTAATGTTTGAGTTCAGTTTCGAACTGATTGCATTCACAACAGAAGCACATAGGTCTACAACAATTAAAATTATTACTCAAAACAACTTGCTCAGCAGTACATAGCACTTTCCCCCCTGCATTATTCCATACTAAAAAAAGATTAAAAATGTTTTTTACTTAACAGTAAGATTGAAACTGGTGGTGATAGCACAAAAAACAACTATGTTTACAGGGAAAAGCTCCTTTCCATAAAGAAAGTTTTTTTTTGTTTTTTTAAGATAAAGTCAGAAAAGATGCTGAACCTTTAAGGTGTCAGAAATCTCTGTGCTGACTATTATTACCAAAGAAAAACAAGGATAATGGTCTATCTGTATGCATGTGGAGAACACTGTTATCTCAATGCATTTAACCAAAAAGCCTGAACTAAAATAACCAGTTGTGCATGTAACCACGAACTAAATGTCCTTCATTTGTATGAATAGGCACTCAAAGATTCAACATTCCTCTCATTTATAGACTGGGCAAAGACAACATAATGACTAAAGTGTAAAGGTTATTGTTATTTCAGCAGCTTGCAGGGAGAGAAGATTTAAAAGCTGTAGTCAGAAGTGTCTTTAATACAAACACCCCTTTGAGCTTGTCATTACCAACAGTACCATCAGCAAAATGTCAGCAGTGTATGAAAACATTAAGAGCGATATTGCCATTTAAATTTGCAGTAGCGCACACTGGCAGATGTTTTGAATATAATAATTTAAGGCAAGCTAAAATGTTGAAGTATCACAGTTGTTCTGGGATTTTAAATCAGGCTTTTACGCAGAACCATTCACATTATGGAATGTTTTATCACTTATCTGTTCATAATCATCATGGCACATAAAATAAGTCTTACTGTACAGCTTGACTGAAATATTAATTCTTTCAATGAAAGAATTAAAAAGAAGTAGAAGAAAATCATGTCTCTCCTGGCAGCAGCATTTCTCAGGTCAGTGGAAGACCTGTACTGCAACGAGATGTACATAAATTTGTCTCAGTGACATTGGTGCAGAATTATTAACAACTTGCAGATTCACATCGCATACCAAACCAACAAAGTCACAAGGACAACTGGACTTAATCCAAAGCACAATGCAAAAGATGATTAAAGACAGTAGAATACCAATTTCTCAGCATTAATAAACCACATCCAAAGAACAGCAACCTTTAAGAAACTTAGGTATAATGCAACAGAAACTAGCATGAGATAAAAAAGATGGGGTAAATAGGTCATTATAATATGAACAGTTACATATTTTATCAAGAAATTACACAATACACAAACCAATGTTTTGATAGAAATTATATTTGTATATGGTTAATAGCTGGTGCAGTGCAGGGATAAAAAAAAAACAACTGTCAAGATATACATGCTGTTGATTCTCTTTTGCAATCTTCAATCTGAGATTATTGATTTTGTAAATAAGAAGCAGCTGTCAAAATGTGGTCTTTATTTATTTAAAAAATATGGTTTTCATATATTCCAAATATGGTTTCATATAGACCTGATTTTACAAGTCTCAACATGTAAAATCAGGTTGAGACTTAATTTAGAAGAAATTAATGCCATGAAAAAAAGTTCATTGGACTTTCATTGAGCGCAAAAAATTGTTAGCAAAAATTTTCTGAAATGCTTGTCGAAAACAAACAACAGAAAACTACTAGTCCAATGGATCATAGACAAGCCAAAGTAATAAAAACTTTGACAGTGAACAGCAACAAGGTGAGTGAAGATGTCTATAGTTTTCCACCTATGCGAAGCCAAAATATTGGCAAGAAGCCTCTGCAAAGACCCGTTGGTGAAAAAAAGACTGGAGCTGAAGAGGTTAGAGGGTCACATTGACGTTTTATGTACCGATGGAAACAAGATTTTACTTTTTAGATGTTGGGGTTGCAGACAGTTAAGGCAACTGACAAATGCAGAATTCATGCCACAGTGCACTGTGAGGCCAGGATGCAAACTGTGAGGATGTTCCTGATTATATATAGGGTCTGTTTTTTATTGCACAGTAAGAATTATCAGTCTGTTTTAATATATATCAAAGAGTTTAAAATGAATGAAAGAAATGTAAAGGAATTGTGGAATGTAGTCCAGTTGTTTAAGTCTTTGCAACAGATGTAAAACTGTCCCCAGAGACAGTGCAGTGAAACAGTTAAATATTAGTTCTGTGAATCACAGGAAAGATAAGTTTTAAAGCATTCTTTTAGTTTATGCAATTTATAAAGAAATTAAGGCAGTCTATGCTCACTTGCTCCAGAATTATTGTGAATTTAACACTTTTTGTATCTTTTTTATGTTTTTCAATAAAGATGTCCAAAGCATTTGAATGTACATCCATAAAACCATTATGATGATTTTGAGCTTTCCTCTTTTTTTGTACACACACTGGTAGTGAACACAACTCTATATGAGAATATAACTGTCATTTGAGTCTCAGTGTTTGTTTTACATGTGTTTTTCATTTTTTGTGCCTCTGACAGCTTCTACCTTTCTTTCTCTCTTGATGGTCATCTTGAGTGTCCTTGAGCTTATTTGGCGTCCCATTGCAGCCATTTTCTGTCTCTTTGTGGTCATTTTGTGTCTTTTGAAGTCTCTTCATAGACATTATTCATCTCTTTAGTGTCTATTTACCTGTCTTTGCTTGCCTTTTCGAGTACTCCTGCTGTCATTTTGTATCTATCGTGTGTATTTTCCGTACCTCTGTGACCTTTATGGATCTTGGTACATGTGCACCCGCTATGCCCAGCCAACTTCCTGACCCTGCATTTGTCCCAGTACATCTGTCCACCTTCCCCACTATTCTGCACAAAAAAAATTGTACGCCCACACACAAAAACAAGTTGACCCTATATTTAAATGAGTCAGATGAGGACATGTTGGACCCAGAAGTTGTTCAGGTCAACAGACAGATTGCACCGGAGATTGGGCGGTATTCATTTATAGGCAGGCTCCATTCCAGTCCTTGAAGCAACAGTCTGCACTATGTTTTCATCAAATGTGACACGCAGCTTGACAGGGTAGCTAGACTTGCTCCAGCCCCTGCTTACAAATCGAATTTTGTTCATCGTACATGCAGCAAGGTGGGTTTAGCCAGGGAGGGGAGCTGGGTTTGTTTCTGCTGCATGCTTTTTTGACAGCTTGAGGTGGGACGGGGGCCCCTCGGCAGCATCAGAAACACACATTGTTAATGTGAGCCTTTATGGCACCACAGAGTTGTCATCACAGTCTATTTTTATTTTGGCAGCAGCCTCACAGGATCAACGTTGTGGCATTTAGAAGCTCACGCCGCTGACTCACACGTGGCGTTACTTTGCAGAGCCTACACAACAAGTTCACAAGCTGTTCTGTCGCACATGTTGCCTGGCATCCTGTTCTTTTGGAGAGACCGAACAAAAGTAACAAGCTATTTTTTCATTAGCTCTAGGATGTTGTGGAGGTTGTTTGATTTCAGAATTTCTGCCTTTTGAGCTTTGGTTGAACACATCAAAACGCCATCTTTTCCTATAAATTTTGCACATCGTTGGTGGTTTTGTTTTTGTATTTTAAATAAAAGGTAGGACATTCAGAGAAGCTATATTTGATGGAAACCAGCATCCTTCATTTAGGACATTTAAATATGAATTTAGGAATATTGGTGTTAGTGATAAAATAAAGATACACTTAGAACATATCTCTGCTCTATTGTTTGATCCTTTTCCATTTTACCACTGTGGTCCACATCTTGAAGTACATGTCTGGGAATGCGCCTCTCGGAAGACTTCAGCCCGAGTATAAGATGCAATAGAAGGCCTTCTCTTGTAAGATAGCTGAGGACCTCAGGGGCTCAATATTTCATTGTTGTTTTCTACTTATTTTCTAAGAATGTTCCATTCCCAATAGTGTGTTTCCACCCTATATAAAGATGTTTATTGTACAGGAAGGACTGGGTATGTTTGTTTTCCCATCCAAAGGATGTGTTTGTGTCTCCAAACTCTCAAAGCTATACACTGAGTACAACTATGGAACCAGGTAGGAAATGTCTCAGGTCATAAACTTTTTTTCTGTATTTCCTGTATTTCACTTTGTAAAACAGTTTTCTCAGCTTTCTGAGAAAACTGAGAAAACTCAGAAAACTGTTCAAAGCCCTATGAATGGTACAAAACACTGCATCACTTTTGCTTGTTGTGTTTCAGTAACTATTTTCTCTGAAGTTAACATGAGTACAGTAGACGTAGCATTTAATGAATGTTTTTGTTTATAGAAAATACTATTTAATTATTACAGAAGTTGGAAAATGTGCTGAAAGAATAAATCAAATACTCTACAAAGAAATTGCCAAAATCATGTGCATGACATTGTTAATAATTAAAAATAATAATATTTTGAACTATTATCATCTAGTGGTACAAAACAGTGCAGTATTGTTATTCCACTAATTTTCACATTTGTAGCTTAAGTGAAAAAAAAAAATTGGGAATTTCTTTCTTTGAAAGTTTTATTAAACAACAACTACAAATTAACCATCAGCAAAACAATCCATTAAAAATTGCAGTTTTGTAAAATTTAGTTGTCAGTGGACACTATTGCATTCTGGATTGATTGACTGTTTACATGCATAAACAGCGTAGCTCTTATGTTTATATACACACTTAAGCTACCTGTTTTTCTCTTTACATCCACTTTTGTTGTAATTGAGCTCATTTATAAAATGTATTACCACATTAAGCACAACATAGAGAAATTTGGAAAACACTTTGTGTGTTTTGGTGCTTTCAAGTTAATTAACTGCTGTCTTTGACATGAAAAACAATTGTAGATCCTTTCTTTGTGACCTAAAGTAGTCATAGTAGTCATAATTTTACTGCTAAAAAAAAAGAAAAAAAAAGAGGACAGCATGGCATGTCGGTAGCTTGCTTAGAAAAATAACATTTCTTAGATATCTGACATAGCTTACTGTAAAGGCATTAAATAAAAGCGTCAGGCTCTGAGCCTTATCAGATCCATTGTTCTGCTCTGATGGATTATTTGCAACAATCCAGAGATAAATCTGCGTTCTATTTTTGGGCCCTGACAGCCTCTACCTGTATGCAGCCGCCTACTAGCCCCCACCCAGACAGTGACTGGCCTAATGTCTGGTCGCAGTGGCTTCCTTGAAGCACTCCTGCAAGTTAATAAATTCTGGGCCATCTGTTTCCATACAGCCCCTTTCCATTACCAAGTCTCCCCCCACTCCTAACCCTCTCCTTGGACATCTATCTAATTAACTTTCCTCTCTGCCTCTCTTTGTGCCCACTTCCAAAATGGAGAAAGAGAGGCTGTGAGAGGGGAGACAGGGAGTGAAAGAGGGAAAAGGTAAATTTGTTCAACTTGATGTTTTGAGGCAAAGTAAACAGTATGGTAACCTAGTTAGCTCCAGTGCTTTTTCGTGCGATTTAGCAATGATGTTATTAATAACTAGGAGTCTGAAGGGTACTTAGCCATGCAATAAAGAGACAGGGCACTGAGCGCCACCGTTCTGCTTTTGCTTTGGAGAGGCACACTAATTGCCGGTCTGGGAATCTAATGAAAACCTTCCAAACAAATAACAAGCAGACAATGAACAGCATATAGAGTAGAACAAAGTGAGGAGGACAATGCTCATCAGATAATTTACAGAATGTAATAAACACAGCCAGTAGCTTCTAAAGCTGTTTCAGAAGAACTAAGACTACAACAATTAAAAGCCATAAGAAGTAATATTAAAGAATACAAATGTTTACAGAAATGTTTGCAAAAATCATAGAATCTCATTGGTCCCTTAGCTATCTTATCAAAAGATGTTAATCTGAGCCAGAAGAACATGAAATGTTCACATTTTGTAATGTCTCCACTCAAAAATCCATTTAGATTTTTGCACACCCAACAAAAGATGATCAGCTGATCTAAGGATCCAATGTAAAATTTTAGGTTCTAGAAAGTCACAGAGATATTTGCAGTCATTCAATTAAACACAAACATGTTTTGCTCTTGGTTTCCATACTTTGATTTAAATTGTTGCAGAAACTAAATAGATATGAGTCCTATGACATAAAATACTTTTTTTTAAACTTAAACCATTATCTCTGAAATAATCAAGCTCCCAGAGTGCATCTGTAATTTAGGCTTTAGATCATAATGCTTTGTCTTCACGGAACAGCTGGACTTACACCGAGATGAAATTACACAGGTGGAATCTTTTTTTTACGACTTATATAGCTTCTGAAGGAAACTGGATTTTATGTAGGGAAGACTATAAGAGGCTGAATACAAATTCACATTACACCTTTCACATTTTTATTTGAAGACATTTGGAAAACCACGTGTCATCTAAACTTTACCTTCACAGTTATGCAGTACTTTGTGTTTACCCTGTACATTCCCAACAAACTACACTGAAGTTTGTGGCTGGAACATAAAAAATGACTGATTAAAAACAAGAAAATGTTTAGAAAAATAAGTTCTTTTTCAAGACCGTGTCAAATTCAAAGGCACGCCACACACACCATCAGTAAATCTTGTAGATAAAATGGATGACCAACAGACTACAGCCCTTTGCACAAGATTAGTAATCCCCTCCTCCGAGTAAATTCAAGTTATGTGTCCACATTAAGCTGTAATGATCTTGGACAGAATGTTTCCCCTTTTTATTGCAAGGCTATTGCTAATTTATGGAAATCATGACGACAGGCTTCAGGAGTTAAAATTCCAGCTGCTCCACAGACCTATCATAAGTCCAGCTGGTAATTTTCATGTTTCTACCTGAGCTGAGCATTTTTATGTTGTTCTTAATAGGAGATGCCAGCTGTCTCGACCCAAGGCCTACACAAGTAATAAACCACAATGAGGACGAATGGAAACAAGACTGATTATTGGAAATACAGGATTTTTACTCAGATCCCACAATATGTCTGACACATGATTTAGGGATTTCTCATTTGCATGAATCCAAGGATTATTACATTGTTCCAACCTGTGGGCTGCAATGGGAATTGACAGGATTGGTTGCAGGCATTAATAGTAAGTTACTGCTTGTCATTTGCCAGCCTTTTCCTGCCATAATTCTTGTGTGCATGGATATTTTACTCTTGCCCAGAGCAAATTCTGTGTGGTTCTAAAAGCGATCAGGGAACTTCTATCAGAATCGAGTCAAACTCTTTTATTTCATTTCTAAATGCATGTTTTGGTGGACTCAGCAAAAAGCACTGGGATGATCACATCAGCCAAATAGACCCTGCCTGTGAACAAAGACTGAATCAGAGTGATTGGGACTGTTTACACCTCTGAAGAGCTCATCCAGAAGGGCATGTCCCTCATTACGGCTGTTTGGAAGGAGTTCTCATTTTGCCAGCACGCTCTCCTCAGCGTCCTCCACCTACAGAAGGCTGGATAGGGAGAGGGAAAAGTCTCTGACATGACCTCCAGTGAAGTAAGCATGTCAGGAACCGCTGGAGATGGAGGGTGGAACCAATACTGGAGAGAGAAAAACACACGCCTCGCAATCAGCCATGAAATGCAACCTGGCACCAATTGGACTGGGCCTGCAGGGAGCCTTAGCAGACCTGAGCCTTCAGAACAACAGGGGAGAGGGGCGGGGTTGAGCGGGTTGTTGGGTCCGAGGTCATTCTACCTCACAGGGTGTTTTATTAATGTAATTAAACACAGGCAAGCTCTCTGGTTCTGCATTATGGCTGACCTCCACAGCAGAGAGAAGAAGGGAGAGATCAACAGGGGGAGGAGAGAGAGAGAAGGTGGGACTCTGCAGTGGGAGAGAGGGAGGGAGAACAAGGACATAAGATTGGCAGGATAAGGCAAGATGAAACTAGAGAGGACAGAGCTAAGCAAGGGGGATAAAAAGAGATAGTTGCAGGATGATGCATTAGAGGAAAGGGATGATGTGAATTTGGTCACAGAACTATTTAATCGGACAAGGCAGTCTTACCCTGGTCAGAGAATTTGACAGAAAGGGGAAGACCTAGTGTCAAATCCAAAATGTCTGAAAAATCGTGTTGAAAAATTTATAAGGTAAGCATAAACTTTGTCCTTGATTTAGCAAAAAAATAAATAAATACATAAAAAACATAAAGTTCAAGTTCTGGCAGAAAGTTTTCTTCACTCATTAGAGTGGTAGCTGACTTGGAAAATGTTTTAAGCCCCATTTAGCTAAAGCAACTTAACCAACCAGCCACTTCATTAAGAGAAAGCAGGAGATGTTGTCACCCAAGATCAATATGTCGCAATGGTATAAATGTCACTGCAAATTGAACAAATGAGTCTTAGAATAATATTTGGTTTTCATCATATCCTTGGATCATATTAAAACAAACCTGTAGAGAATTAAACACAATCTGCCAGGTTACTCATCAATGTGAGAACCTCTCAGGTTAATTGTTTGGCATTTACACTCTAGACTAAGAAAGAAAATTCAGAATCAGAAAAGAAACTCTAAACACCATGAACAATTTCTCTGGTCTATAGGAATCTGATGCTACATAAATGTAGACAAAACTCCATGGGCTCTTTCGTTGAATCTGCAAACACAAATCACACAGAAGGACTAGCAGGGGAAACAGAGTTGCAAAGAAAACCAAAATCATTTTGTGTCAGATTTCCTTCATGCTTTAAAACATGAATAATTGTCATTTATTCTCCCATGTTTGCCTTGATCTACTAAACATTCAGTGTTACATTTGCCTCCTTTTCATCTCCTAGTTTCACACTGTGCTGTATTCTTTTACAAAAAAAACAACAACAACAAAACAATCCCTTGCAAAACCATTGCCTGGCCAGGCCAAAGCCACAAACATCATGTGATAAAACATCAAATTGCTCACAAATGTGAGTTGAAAGGAAAAAGACACAAGGTTTAAATTGTTTCTTGTGCAAATCAAAATCCCCCCAAAATATATACTTTGATGCCCCAACAATTATTCAGAAAAAACAAGAGACCCATGGTAACTCTGGAAAATGGGATGGCAATAAGAAAGGATGTTTTTTTATAGTTATTCTGTATGTTTCTATGGAATATGTCGACAGAATATTTACAATAGAATGGCAACAATTATATGTTTGTTGTTTCTTTTTGCTACAATCTACGTGCTCTACGTTTTGAGTGGGTTACCCATGTTTCTTTCTATTCCATAATTATGAAGCTTGCATACAGTTTGTCTACAAAATAGAATTTTTATTCTTTTTTCTAACTATTAGATGATTCATTTAGTTAAGCTGTAGTTTCCTTTTTGTATTTTTAAAATAAAACATTGAATTCAAAATATTATCTTTTTAAATCTTTCTTATTTTGAACCTGTTGGCGAATTTTAATTCACAGCAGAGAAACAAAATTTTATTTTGTTTCAAACAAAATTTTATTTTGTTTCTCTGCCTAGCAAAATACAGAGACTATTGTTATACTTAACAAGTTTGCTGACCCTTGACTACTAGCTGCAATTGCAGTAAGTTGTAGTTTTACAAAGTATTGACTCAACATGCGCTCCAAACTTGCCAGATTTTTGTCTGCAAAAATATTTTTGAAAACTATGACATAGCATAAGATACCCCCCAAAGGTCCACTGAGAATTATAATTGTAGCATTTTACCATTTAGAAATACTTTTGTGAAGAACTGTGTCTAAGCACAGGGTATGTGTCTATGTTTAGCTGCATGTGTGACAACTTGCCCCAAACTGCATGGGTACTGTGCTGACCTGATTTTCAGTGGACAGTGACAAGACCAGCGCTAATTTATTAGATGAGTATTACTTCCATTACTCAAGGCAAAGCAAACATTTTTAAAACTTACACAAGATATTTTTTTTAAATGAGCTCTTGTGTTTCTTTTGTTTATTTTGCATTTACACAGAATTATTTACAATTCACCTTTAAAACTAACTGTGACATTTCTGAATTTTACTTTTAGCAATTGCTAAAATATCCATCAACAACAGCACCCATGCAATAGCCCAACATAGTCATGTCAGTCAAGCAAGGATTTGTCACGTATAGTTGACGGAGAGTGGTTGGGATGGTGGAGATAATGGTGAGGGGGATGACGTGATTGGCATTCCAGAACTACAACATGCAAAAATGATAAATCATACAGGTAAGCCATAAATGGTAGTCCTTATATTTTTGATACATTTGGGTCACTGTGGAACTTAAGTGCTCTTTTATTATGGTTTAGCATGCATCCAATATTTAATATTTGTTTAATAACAATGGGCTAAAGAGTTGATGAGAACATTTTTGTAAAGGGCAAGAAGCCATATATGTATTACTATTTTGTAATAGTACCAGAATTTGTAAAAGTATTCAACACCTAAAAAGTAGAAAAATTGATCATGGATATTTTAAAAGTGTCTAATGTAGAACTGATTCATTTAGATATTTTTTTTATGAATAAATGAGGAAGCAGTGATTAAAACCTCACTGGACCAAGGAAGGAAGCAAAAAAGGATAATAGTTGCAATTATATTTGTAGTACCATTTATTCTGGGGTGAAACATTTATTTCATTTTATTTTTTTTCCTCTTGGTTGTGTCTTTATAAGGTAGGAATATTGAGAGTTAATCAATATTGTATTCCTCACTCTGAGAAGTTCAAGTTTTTTCCATATATTTACAAAGGAGGAATAAAATTAAGGATATACTCCTCTCTTGTTGTTTGTCCTTGATTTGTCTCAATACAAAATGTCCTTTCTTGTGGAAAAGCTTTTTGGCTGCTCAAAATGAAGTGATACAAAGCTAGAGTATCACTTCATTACCAATGAAAAAATACCAATGAAAAAAAAAAAGGTCTAAGTGGTCTTAATCATTACAAAGTGATGTTTAGAACTCGATTTAAACTGTGACCTCCCATTGCTTTTAGTTGCTATGTCACCCAATATTAACAGATTTTCACAGTCCTGTTAAGGCCAGAAATGAATGGTTTCTGATAAACAAAGCTAAACATAAAGAAACATTCCTGGTTACGTTTGTTTCCATATCTAATGTTGTCCTACTATAGATCATCAAATCACCTACATACCTGTATAAGCTAAAAAATGTGATAAGAGCTTAAAATATGGATTCTACAATCAGTCAGGCCTTTTCAGGGAGCTGCAATAAAAGAGCATGTGAGAAAATTTGCCACTTCATGTGACAGCTCCAAGCACCAACCGTCAAAACCCATTCCTCATCTCTGGCCTGCATTAGGGGCCTTGTCACAGTAATTATATTTCTTTGCACTAATCGATGACTTATAATGCAAACAAGGGCTGTCGGAGAATGTATAAAACTGTGGCAGCAATAATAGCATAGGCAATAAGCAAACGAATGCAAACAGACAAATGGGAGAGTATTACATGTGATTGATGACAGTAGCAGACGGTACTACAAACCGTATTGAGTATTAGATAAGAGGCTGAGATGTGTGTATTTGACAAGCTATTTTAACTGTGTAAATAAAATATATTTTCAACAGAGAAGAAATTAGGAATTCTATTTATGAGTGAGCGTGTGAATGTTTTTGCATTCAGCAAGCGTTCACTGTAGGGAATAGAAGCTCCTTTTTAAGAAAAATTGCGCTATCTAAACAAAGCAGGAAAGAAAATTTGCAAATCACGTCAGAACCAAATTACTATCCAATAATGCTTATTTTAGTTCACAAAAAGACGTAATCCCATTCATCTCTACATTTGCCGATTGTCATTATAGGTAACACAGAAAAATGTCAATAAAGAAACACAGAATGTCAATGGCGAGATACAGAATTATAGTATTATTGATATGAATGCCCATTCGTCCTTTGCCCTCTACGTTCAGAATTGTTTAATGGGGTGTGTCCATTTATTCTGAGGTAAATATTTACAACTGCTATATAATGGCTGTGTGCATGTCATTTGAATGTGTCTTGTCCTCAGATGTAATGAACTGAGAAACGCATGCAGTTAATGATGCAAGCACAAAGTCTGTCCGTGTATGCAATTAGTGATGCTACATAGTACTGTAATTGTCTCCTTTGACACTGTTTGTCTTCTTTTTTTTCCAGAAGTGTCCTACTGAGATGAAGAGCATATGCCTTCTAGAGCTTTAGAGGAATGAAGCATTATACATGGCCTGACCCCACAATGTCAAAAGACACATCTCATGGTCATGGAAGAGACAATCTGATGAAGAAGGTTTGCATCTCTGGTACGGATTGAAGCCTGGCATTGTATTATAAACACATAAACACATACAAATCATTTTTCTACCTCTACTTTAAGCTTATGGGGTCTATTTATAAAGCAACAAAACATATCAAAATGATCCCTCTCTGGGAGACAACATTGTTCTGAACAAATTAGCAAATGTCAAAATGCTGCAAAACTGATGTTCCCTCATAAAGCTTATAATAACCTGATTAAAGAAAAAAAAGCTGACTCAGGTATTTCACCAGATTTCTAAGGTGAAGCAAATATTTGGAACTCATTGGAGTCCTTGTGATTTTGTTTGTTCCCTGTCCTTAACTTGTGACTAACTAAGCCTCTTGTGACTGTCACTACAGCTGTATCTTTGGATGGATTTCAGCTTAACATCTGAGACCACACTGCCCTGTGACAATGTCTAAAACTTAAAGTTGTTTAGCTGTACACCACTTACTGCAAGCCATTGTTTCCTCTGTTGATCTGATCAATATCCTTTGATGTGACTCTTCCCAAATGTGCAAACAGGCTTTCAAACGGCTCCCTCTGGAGTGCTAAGCAGAGCTAGAAACTGCTGTTGTGCTTGAACAAGACTAAGCTTTCAAAACTCTGAGACTACCGCTAATCTCAACCCTCTTTATCTGTTACTCGCCTCTTTCTCCTCATCAGCAAAGCCGACGCCTTTTTTGTAGCAGTCTAAATTTATCAGGGTTGTTTTAATAATTGAAGCTAATCATACTCCGAGTAGAGAAAACTGCAAGACATGAACAATAATCGTACACATGACTCAGCCCTCCACTGTAGCACTGATGATTTAATCCACCACCATGTCTTCATCATTTATCCTTTTGGTTGAACATCAAATGTTTCCTCTGCCTCGTTGTCTTCAATGATAAAAGGGAAAAACTGTCTGGAAGTTCAGCATCAAAACAGTCCATTCTAGTGGCAGGTATATTCATCTCTGCATCAATAGAATACAGTGGAAATGTAAACAGCTTGCAATTGCAATTCCATCTCTGAGCTTAAAATATAACTTAAAAGCAGAAAACTTAATTCACCAGTTTTAAAACTCATCATAGAAGCTACAGTGTCACATGGTTAGTTCAGATAGATAAACAGACAGACAGACAAGTTGAATTAAAAATTGTGATTCACAGCATGAACATGTATTTTAATACAAAACAGACAATCACAATGACATTAGGGTACAAAGAATCCTCCAACCCTGTACTTCAAACTGCCTGGAAGTGTTTATAGTAATCATTGGTCATTCAGATTTATTTGCATGTTTATATTTAATGCCAAGTTCCATTGTGGTGCAGGTTAAAAGGCAAATACAGCTTTAAAAGATGCATTCTAAAGTGCATAACAAGTCCAGGGGAGAAACCAAGGCATCCCTCTTCTCAGCGACATCATCAAACATATTCTGAGGGATCCAAGCATTCATATGCCAAAAAGAATATATATATATATATATATATATATATATATATATATATATATATTCTCACCCACCGCGGGTGGTTCTTATCCTCTGAGCTCGGGTCCTCTACCAGAGGCCTGGGAGCTTGAGGGTCCTGCGCAGTATCTTGGCTGTGCCAAGGACTGCACATTTCTGGACTGAGATGTCTGATGTTGTTCCTGGGATCTGTTGTAGCCACTGCTCCAATTTGGGGGTTACTGCCCCGAGGGCCCCGATGACCACAGGCACCACTGTGGTCTTCACCTTCCAGGCCCTCTCCAGTTCCTTGCTGAGGCCCTGGTATTTCTCCAGTTTCTCGTGCTCCTTTTTCCTGATGTTGCAATCTCTTGGTATTGCTACATCTACCACAACGTCTTTCCTCTGTTGTTTATCCACTATGACAATGTCTGGTTGGTTCGCCATTACCATTCTGTCTGACTGGATCTGGAAGTCCCACAGGATCTTAGCTCTGGCATTCTCCACCACCTTTGGGGGTGTTTCCCACTTTGATCTCGGGGTTTCTAGTCCATATTCTGCACAGATGTTTCTGTACACTATGCCTGCCACTTGGTTATGTCGTTCCATGTACGCTTTCCCTGCCAGTATCTTGCACCCTGCTGTTATGTGCTGGACTGTCTCAGGGGCCTCCTTGCACAACCTACACCTTGGGTCTTGTCTGGTGTGGTAGATCTGGGCCTCTATTGCTCTGGTGTTTAGGACCTGTTCCTGGGCGGCCATGATGAGGGCCTCTGTGCTGTCCTTGAGTTCAGCTTTTTCCAGCCATTGGTAGGATTTACTGATATCAGCCACTTGGGTTATTTGCTGGTGGTACATCCCATGTAGGGGCTTGTCCTCCCATGATGGTATCTCTGGCACCTCAACCTCCGTTCCCTGTTGTCTGAGACATTCACTGAGCACATTGTCTGTTGAGGCTTTGTCCCTGATGTATTTATGGATCTTAGTTGTTTCGTCCTGGACAGTGGTTCTCACACTCACTAGTCCTCTGCCTCCTTCCTTGCGGCTCGTGTACAGTCTCAGGGTGCTGGATTTGGGATGGAACCCTCCATGCATTGTTAGTAGCTTTCTAGTCTTAATATCTGTGGCTTTTATCTCCTCCTTTGGCCAGCTAATTATTCCAGCAGGGTATCTGATTACTGGCAGGGCATAGCTGTTTATCGCACGGATTTTGTTCTTGCCATTGAGCTGGCTTCTCAGGACTTGCCTTATTCGTTGGAGGTATTTAGCTGTGGCTCCTTTCCTTGTGGCCTCATCGAGGTTGCCATTTGCTTGTGGTATACCTAGGTACTTGTAACTGTCCTCTATGTCTGCTATTGTTCCTTCTGGGAGTGAGACCCCTTCTGTGCGGATCACCTTCCCCCTCTTGTAATCAGCTCGACCACACTTCTCTAGTCCGAATGACATCCCAATGTCCGTGCTGTAGATCCTGGTGGTGTGGATCAGTGAGTCGATGTCTCGCTCACTCTTGGCGTACAGTTTGATGTCATCCATGTAGAGAAGGTGACTGATGTTGGCCCCATTTTTGAGTCGGTATCCGTAGCCAGTCTTGTTGATAATTTGGCTGAGGGGGTTCAGGCCTATGCAGAACAGTAGTGGGGACAGAGCATCTCCTTGGTATATGCCACATTTGATGGACACTTGTGCAAGTGGTTTGCAGTTGGCTTCAAGGGTGGTTTTCCACAGCCTCATTGAGTTTGCAATGAAGGCTCTCAGAGTCCTGTTGATGTTATACATCTCTAAGCATTCAATGATCCAAGTATGCGGCATTGAGTCATAGGCTTTCTTGTAATCAATCCAAGCCATGCACAGGTTGGTGTGTCGGGTTTTGCAGTCTCGGGCAACTGTACGGTCTACGAGGAGTTGGTGTTTGGCTCCTCCGATACCTTTCTGTGCCATGCTCATGTGTTTATCCATGTGTTTGCTTATCTTGGCCGCTATGATGCCTGACATGAGCTTCCAGGTTGTGGAGAGGCAGGTTATTGGTCAGTAGTTGGGTGGGACTGGACCCTTTGATGGATCCTTCTGGATTAGGATTGTCCGCCCTTCAGTTAACCATTCAGGGTGAGTCCCACGTTGTAGCAGCTGGTTCATTTGGCCTGCCAGTCGCTCATGGAGGCCAGTGAGTTTCTTTAGCCAGTAGGCATGGATCATGTCAGGCCCTGGTGCTGTCCAGTTTTTCATACCTGAGACTCTTTCTTGGACATCTTGACACAGTGATGGTTACCCGGGCTTGCTCAGGGAGGTTGCTATGGTCCTGTCGTAGAGAGATCAACCACTGTGCATTGCTGTTGTGGGACGCCTCCCTTTCCCATATGCCTTTCCAGTATTGTTCAGTCTCCAGCCTTGGTGGGTCTGCTCTGTTGTTATTACCCTGCCATTGAGAGTACACCTTAGCTGGTTGAGTGGAGAAGAGCCGATTAATCCTTCTGGATTCATTCTCCCTTGTGTATCTCTTTAGGCGGCTGGCCAAGGCTTGGAGCCTCTGTTTGGCAGTTTCGAGTGCTTCAGGTATGGGCATCTGCCTGTACTTTCTGGGTACTTGTCTTTTCATTGTACCCTTGTGGAGCTCTGACAGTTGGCTCACTTCCCTCCTTGTTACCTTGATTTTAGCCTCTAAACGTCTTTTCCATGGTGGGCATTGGGTCTCATGGTTGCTCTTATAGCCAAGTATCTCAAGGATCACTGATGCTGAGTTGTAGATCAGCTCATTGGTTTCTGTTATGGTATTGGTAGGGATCGTTCTCAATGCTGCATTCACATTCTCAATGAGACTTTCTGATGGTACTTCACTCAGCCGTTGTAATTGGCGCTGGGGAGGCCTGGTTGTCATTTGGGTAATATATATATATATTCTGGGTCTGTCCCTGGCATTTATCCAAGTGGAATCTGGGAAAGCACCAAGGGATGATGCCCAAAGCATTTTAAGCAGATATATAGTATGGACAGCCTCAAAAGACTCCTTTCAATGCAGAGGAGCAGCAGCTCTACTCTGAGATTCCTCCAAAATGACATAACCAATGTTCTTTCAGGCTTCCCTCAGACAACCTATGAAGGATGCTAGCTGATGGTACCAGGGATGTCATTATTTCTGTCCTGAGCCATATTTCATGAACAGAGCTGAAAGTCGAAACTTAGATGGACCAATAAATTCAGAGACCACATCTATAAGAGCTAAATCATGCATAGAAAAAAAGACAACTAAATAGCAACACAATTAGTTTCAATAATTATATATTCAGTTTGTGATTTGCAATTATTTCCTTTTCTCTCTGAATTCACTCGACGCATAGTTTACAGCGTAATCATCAGTGTGGATCCTTTTTACAAGACATGTGATGATCAAATAGCAACTGATTCTGGCACAGTTTCATACTCCTTGAGTTACAGGTCATCAAGTTACCAACATGAAAATTTTAGAGGCACAAAACCTTGCTGTCCATTTGGGAGTCTGCGCAAATCAATATTTACATGAAGAAAATCAATCCAAACAGAAACTAAGATGTTTGCAGGGAAAGCACACATACTTTAGCTGCAGCTGGCTGCTATTACAGTGTAGCACAATCACCATGATACAAAAATGTTTTTTTTAATGTTTATTACTATAAACACTAATAAATGCACACTAATGATGATTACCGTTCATCAAATAATTCACATTGGCATTTAATTGGGTACATTTATTCCTTTTGGAAGAATGAGACAATAAGTTGTCTGTGTTTTTCTCCTGTTATTGGTGCCGATGTGTTTATCGCCGCATCTGTGCATTCCAATCATTTAACTTCCTTCTTGCTACAGGGAATAGAACTTTGAAATATGGTTGGAAAATAACACATTTGCATCGGGTGCATAAATTTCCTCTTGAGACTGTAGGCCAGAACTCCATATAAAAATGGAGACAACTTGTTTGTGAACATCTGGAAGCAGGAAAGGCAACAAGAAGACAAGTTAGGAGTTATGGCTGCATGTGTTTGGCTCTTCCTCGTTCCCCGGCCTCTCTTGGAGCAGAAACCCTCCTTCTTCCTTGTTTCTGGCATCTTTATCCGAGGAAAACAGATGGATTTGCTTTTCCCCGGATACACCCTCGATCACAACCCACATACACTCACACCCATACATATTACATGTATACACTTGTGCACATATACAGAGCAACACACAACCAAAGGCACAAACAACTTACAGACCGCAGACATAGTGACTTTGACGAACAAATAGACTCCAGCGGGCACAGAATCAGCACTTGGGAGAAGGACAGCTGAGCAAATATGCCCGGCCTTCATTCTTGGGATCTGAGAGGCGCTCCATCCACAACAGCAAATATTTTCCCTGCTGTCATTCTCTATATTTTCTCTCCCTCGTTCATCGGAAGTGTGCCACTGCAGTTCCAGAAAATGTTCAGCAGATTCTAAGCACAGTCAGGAGTGAGTTTTTTTCCCCCCCTCATTTTTTACCTCTTGAAGCCACATACAGATTGGTGGTGAAGATGCGAGGGAGGTGGGACCTTTCCTGTCCCTTGAGAAAAATGAAATGTGCATTTTGAGACCTGGACTCATTTGCTGCAATCTGGAGCTTTCTGATAGGACATGACTGGAGGCTTATTTTATTAGCGTAAATCTGTTCGCATGTGGAACACCGCATCACTGTTCCAGAGATATATTTGTTTAAGTATTAGTCCCACAGTTAATGAACAATTTTTTCAACTGAGCAATGAGCCACACAAGCAATCATGGTCTACTCATGCCCTCAATGAAGTGTCTTTTTATGCTTCAGATGCCTGTTCAAGAAATTACATTGCAGAACCCTTGACTGTAAAAAGTAGGGCTCTATTAGTTTTTCTGGTCTCAGATGATGCAAAGCATCCCTGTTAATTTCTCTCTGCTTATATTATGTCTTAATGTTATGATTGGAGCGGTTTTTGTATTTTCTTAGGGGCCCACAATCAGTCTTGTTTCTCCTAATTGCAGACATGCAGGCTGTACTGCATTAAGATCAATTGCATTTGATCTTAATGAGTGTTGTTGCAAACACAAAGCCTGGGTTGATTGTTGAAGCCCCAAACGTTTCTCACTTTGGGTGAAGTATTGCTTTCAGGAATTACATTATGTAACTTATGTAGTTTATTTTTAGCACTATATTCATATATCTAATTCCCCCAGAATTTTTTAAATGTCAATAGAGTAAAAGTCAAACACAAGAAAGAAGCGTGAGTCTAGCTATTAACCTACAGAAACCTGAACCAGTGTATGAATATTATTGTTTTTAATTTGGATGCATAAACTCAATAGATCAGATCTGCTAATTACTGATTAGAGTCAATTAAGGGAAAATTTCCCAATTCTTGCAATTAAAATATTTAATTCATTATCCATTTGTCTTTTCAAAATGTGTTGTAATCCAAAACAAAGTCCGGCTAAACTAATGCATCTCAATTGAAACTAATTTGTGATTAAATAGTTTCAATGTGTTCCATGGTGAAGCCAGCATTGTTAAAAATCAAACATGTAAGCACATGACAGTTGCTGCCACATTCCTATTAACGGATGAGTATTATTATGAGCTGAAACAGCTTCAAACTGTGATACTTTGGCAACAGTGATACTCACTCTTGTTCCTCCTGAATGCAGACATGCTGTCCACATTGCCCATGTGACTGCTTCATTGGTTGAGAAAGAAAAATGTTTCCAGTGAAATACCAGCAAATAGTGAAAGCAAACATTGGGCCATCTGCGCCAAAAGATGAAGATGGAGAAAGGATTGCTTCCCAAACAAATTAATGGTCTTAAACACACTTTAAAAATCTAACATGGACTATGACAAAAAAAAGGCTGCAGATTTGCCAAGGCCTTTACATTCTTCCTATTGAAAACAAAACATGACATAACAAAATACCCCATCAGTGATAGTGATAGTTTTAAAACCAACATAAATTCAATGAATCACATGATTTTTTTTTTAGTACAAAAATGGAGACAACAATTTTGTGAAGATCTGGTAGCAGATGTTCACATGATAACCAAAATGCTGTTAGTTATTATTTTTAATGATTTCTTTCACGCACTAAAATTTTTGGTTTTGATGCATGAACTGAATGAAAATAAAATGAAATATGTCTTTGGTTCATTTCAACCTCTTTTGGATTCATTTCTTGATAAACATTTAACAGTGTTGCATTAACCCTCCAGACTTCCCGGACCAAACATGGAGAAGCAACATTCAGCTTCTATGCACCACAAATCTGGAACAACCTTCCAGAACACTGCAAAACAGCTGAAACACTGAGTTCCTTTAAATCTACACTCAAAACCTATCCCCGGCCTGGGGTCTTTCTGCATGGAGTTTGCATGTTCTCCCTGTGCATGCGTGGGTTCTCTCCGGGTACCCCGGCTTCCTCCCTCAGTCCACATACGTGACTAGGTAAATTCTCCCTAGGTGTGTGTGCATGGTTGTTTGTGTTGCCTGTTTCTGTGTTTCCCTGTGACAGACTTGACAGACAGTGATACTTGAGAAATGTTCGCTGGAGATAGGCACCAGCACCTCCCGACCCCATTAGGGATAAGGATGAACAGAAAATGGATGGATGGATCATGAAACATTATCAAAAATCTGATGTGCAAATGTAATGTTGTTGTATGTATGAAATGTGTTCTATGACTTCGCATTTTTGTGTTTTTATAATATAAATAAAAGGTGCTATACAAATAAAATTTGATAGATTGAAAAAATTCTTCGTCTATTTTTTGTGCAACAAAATGACTGGCAATGTGTCTGCAACTTATTGATTTATGATTAAAGAACTTTAATGTGTTTTACTAATAAAGCCAATACTTTTCAAATTAAACTTATGAGCAAATCACAATTTATTCTACATTCATTTCGGTGGATGACAACTATTATGAAACAGTGATACTTGAGCAATGTTTGAATCCTTGGAATACTATACCTGTGTGAAGTGGTACAGGTATTCAGTGGTATGATAATTGCTGTATTGCATATTGCATACAAATTATTAGAGCGGGCAGCGGGGGCCACAATAATAATGATAGTCTGCAGCTTGCTGTTCAGATAATGAATGAAATATGATCCAGACAGTCCAGGATGAATATTATATCCACATGCATGAATGTGAATGCCAAAATAGTAATTTACAACAACTATTAGAAAAGTTGAGATGGTTACTGAGGACTGTTTTTTTTTTTATCCACTATCTCATTAGCAGAGAAATGAAGAGTAGAATTACCTTGTTCCCATTACAAAGTAATAATTGGGCAGACTTCTGCTGCTAAACATATCATCATAATTGAGAGGGATGCTAGAAGGATGCATTTTTGCTGCAATCCTGTCATAATATCAAACACTGAATTGGAAATTGAGTTTTTGGCTTGTTTACCTGTCACAAATAAGCTTGGAAAATTAAATAACCAAAAATTACTTTAGCATCTATACAATTGCATTCTGCATTATTCATCTAAAAGTAGCTGCCAAAAAGTTTGTGTGCCAACAAAAATTTTGGCAATGATTTAAAGAGATAATCAGCAGAAATAAGAGTAGGGTTCTAACACTGTTCTAAATTTTTTCATAATGCATTTTGACTCTTATTTAAAAAGAACAAACAATATAAAGGATGAAAGCCATTCTGTCCTTTTTTTATGATTTAAGCTGGTATGATCTGATGTACTAATTTCATCACTCGCTTGGCTGGTTTGCCACATGTTGATTCGGATTCAAAAAATAAGACAAAAAGAATTAGCATAGATAAAGATGGCAAAGACAGCAGTGGGGTTTTTGATAAAATAGTTGAAAGAGAAACAATACCAAATAGACCTGGACAGCCTGATTCAGAAGAAATGCCTCTGGCAACAATGTGGTGACTGTAACATGAACAGTGTGTTGATGTCAATGGATGCAATACACAGATATGAGCTTCTATTATATACTGACAGAGCTAAACCTTGTTAACACATCACTGACATTCATGGTAAAGAAATGTTTTGTTCATAGACATCTGATGACTGAGCACTGAATCTACAGATTCTATTAGAGCAGCTCAATTTTTGATTAATTAAACACATTTAATATTTTACCACATTGGAGACCTACTTGAAACCACTATTATTATTCCAGGTGCTACTTATAAGATTTTAACTGAATTCAGTTACAGACATTAAAGGTAAATTTAAATTGAAAGAATTATCCCACATTAACTTCTTTGTCTCTGAAAACAATTTTTTGTTTGTGTGAGACAAAAATTGCAACTCTTATTTCCAGATATGTTGCATACATTGTTTTTAAAATAAGATTTTTCTTCTTAATAATGAACACGGACCATTGTCCCTGATAGTGACAGTCCAAATGTACGCAAACTTCTGAATTCAAAGAGTTACAAAAACAATGTTCTCTCTAAGTTTTATAGCATTTAGTAAATATAAATCATTGATCATTCTCACCAGCCTAAAACATGAGACGTTTGGTCTGATTTATCTTCAGACAGTGAGAAGAGTGTTTAAGTCTGTTTATTTGGAGTAAACAGACATGTACACGTTTGCTTCAACATCAACATGCAGAACTTCATGTTGTCTTCCAAAGCTTTCTAGTCATGGTAACACTGGGTTCTGCTTTGGGTTTCAGATAGTTGTCAGAATATTTAGATTTAAGACACAGTAGTCTGCTTTGAACTAAGCCATGAATGAACTGCAAACTCTGTGGCAAAGAATATAGTTCCAGTCTGCTCTCTAGATGTAAGCCATAAAAAGTTAGAACAGATTTCAGGTGCCATATAGTTGCCGCTTGGTTGCTCACCCACTGATTCATCTGTCTCACCATTCATACCATTGTGGAGCGCAACAGAAACCACAAATAAACATGTTTTCATCATGCTCAGATCCACTCTGTTTGTCTTCCTTTTCTCTGTCTATTCATGTTTATCGTTATTCTCCTCTTCTCTCTTTCTTCCTCTGTCCTTCCTCCACCGGTCGGCTACGCTCTCATTTGTCACATTTACAATGGAAACATCCAAATTTACAGATGCTATCAATTAATCACCTCCGCTCTAATTACAATCCAATTAACCTCTGTTTCCATGCGCCACACTGCAGGATGGCCAGCAGACTCCCTACTCAATCACTTTGTTGAGAGAGACAGAGCGAGGGAGAGTGGGAAGCAAAGTGAGATTTAATGGAAGAAGAGCGAAGTGCAGTGGAAAAGTAAGGAAGATGAATGAATGAACTATGGTGGCAGACTTCCCCAACCCTATACTATTGGTCAGGAGGTGCTTTGTTGTTTAGGCTGAGCCAGTTCCCTTCAGGGAACAACCAGAATCGTGCAACATTCAACAATAGTTTTGATTTGATGGGAGCAGCTTAGGGAAGCATGTCTGCTGATCAGCTCCATGGAACACAGCTGGGAGTAAACTGAGGTAGCAGCTGTGAGAACATACATGCATGCGTACTAGCAGTACTCAAACCTGAACCCCCCAAGTGAAGGGTACGAAAAAAACAATCCAGGAAAATATTAGAGAGAGAGAGAGAGAGAGAAATTAGACTTAACTTAAGAGCTGATGTCTCAGTGGAGAATCACAGGTGTGACAGAGGAAGATGAGAAGCCTGAGGAGGAAAGAGTCAGAGAGAAACAGACGAGGAGGGGGAGGACAGGGATGGAGTGCTCTTGCTGCTTTTGACAAGAGGATGGAAGAAAGAGGAAGGATATGTCCATTGCAGACACAACTGTTCTCCTGACGCCATGGGAAGCCAGCCTGTCACCATGAACCACCTGTGCATGAGTATAGGAAATAGAGAGGAAGGTGTAGGGGGTGTTTGTGTGTTGCAAATGCACTGTTGTGATAACTAAAATACTAAAGATACACATGCTGTATATGCACATGTATACATTAAAGAGCATATGCACATATAAACACGTGCTCATCCAGCTCCAGCTGGATGGATATACACCTTGACTATTAGCAGCTCTGAATGTACTGTGGCCCGTCAGCCTTCAACTTTTAATGCCACGTGGGGCCTGTTTTACAGCTCTGCCCCAGGGCCCCAATCGGCTTTCAATTAGCAGGTGAGCTGCAGCCCTGTTCCCAATCAATAGTCCAGTACAGGAAAGCTGCAAGCACCCTGGGGCCCCAGCTTGGAGGGAGAAAAGAAGAGATGGAGGAGAGGCTGGAGGGGAGGGTAGCTGGCAAGAAAGACTTGTATGGAAACATGCCATGCTGCTGGGCCACAGGGCTGCTTGAATGGGTGGGACCTGTCACTTTTTCCTCTTTCTGCACACATATTCACAAACACACTCAGAGTAAGAAATGCATTAAGGAGGATTTCTTCCTGCAAATTTAGTGTTCAAATTTAAATCTAGAAATACTAAAACATAAATTTCAAGTTAGTTAGCAGAGTAAAACTCTGCTTTGGTCACAACAAGCTATGTAGATTTCTTTTTTTTTCAGAATGTTTTCCAGGGTTAAGAAATTTTTAATTTTTACAAAGAGGGAAATACTATTCTTTGTACTTTTCATTCAACTTTATGTCCCTACAAGCTTTGCACATCTACTACAGCTTTACATAAAAACTGTCATATTTCATGAAGAGTGTCAGTAACAGCAATTTCAATACTTGACTAAAAGCCTTTAGTGGATCTGGGTCTGGTCGCAATTTGACCTTGGTTGACACATTTTTTGCCTACATGCCTTTTGGCTAACTAAAACGTCGACTTAGGTCTTTTCATTTAGCAATTGTTTTTAATTGATCAATCAATTAACTTTCTTTAGTCTATTTGGTAGATTCTTGTAAGAGAGCAATGTTAATATTTGTCCAGTCCACAGTTTCTCCCACTGGATCTCTCTACAACTGTTTCTCTGCTTGCCCCACATCCCACTTCAGGTCCTGAAAGGTGATGCTTTGCTCGGTTTGCAGCCTCGTTACACTCTTCAATTTCACTTGTGTCAACACTTTCATACTGGTTTGTCATTTGGTCTTCATGATGCTATTTGTTCATTGATGGTCTTTAACAAACCTTTGAGAGCTACACAAAACAGTTGTAGGCATTCTGAGATTACATTACACAAATTCTACTAATTTGGAAACTTCTGATGGGAAATCCTTGACCTAGACTCCATTATGTGTCAAATCAAGTCAACTAGAGCACATTTCAGCAACAGGGCAGTTCAACATATGTTACACCATAAAACATAATGGAATAACTAATTATAAATGGAGCAATAAACATTACAATCTGTCAAATGCCATTATCAAAATCATCAAGCAAATATATTCATCAATGTTCAAACTATTATGACGTGTTTTAGGTATAAAACACTTTATAGTAGTGTTTTAGTCTTAAAACACTATTATTATAAAACCTCTTCTTTAATTGTTGGATTGATAATATTTCAGCCTATTGCTTCTTCCAGAAGAAGAAATTAAAATTCAGCTGATGAACTGGTTGAGAAATTTAATTCCTATACTTTTAATGCTTCTGCATTGAACATAAAATTTTTTATAAATGAAAGGTATAACTACCAGTTAAGTGACTTAGGCATTTTTACAGTAAACACTCTCACATGCAAATATAAACATAAACAGGTATTTATTTAGTTGTTGGCTCATCAACGACCGGCCCGGTCCAACTCCACGGAGAGAAAAAGAACCAAGTGAAGCTAAATTAAGTGATCCAATTCTCATCTGCCTCTCAGAGACACTATTGCATGACAAAATAGCCAAGTCATTTTAATTAGACTCACAACACCACATGCTTTGCTACACATCACACATGGGGAAGATGGAGAAAAAAAAAAAAGAATCTCATTCCCTGAAGTGACAGCACAGGGGAGCAGGGGGTTGGTGGGGGGTCTGCCAAACCAGGCAGCCTGGCACAAGGCCGACTTTAGCCATAAGTAACGATACACATCACCATACTCACATTGAAACTTCTTGACAGAGATGCTATACCCGTTAAATGGATTTTAATCAGATTTTCCTATTTACCGTTCTTCCATGTGTGTTTTTGTTAGCTTGCAATAACAAGGGGAATGTCTTCCAGGGAGGAGAAGTTAGAGAAGATTGGAAGGAAAAGAAGAAAAGAATGATCGAGGAGGGAAGCCAAAGTGTTGACTGACATGGGTGTCTTTGAAGGCACCGCTGTGGGGGTGGTGTTGGTGCTTGGATAGGGAGTTGGGGGGTACTGGAGGGCCTAGATAGGCGAGAGGTGGAAGAGATAACTGCTCCATCCAAAGCCCTCCTCTTCTGCCTCCCCCTCTCTCTCTGTGCCAATTTTATCCAAGGGGGGCAATGAGGGTCTTTGAAGGCATTCCAGCAGGAGCTCTGTGATTATGTGTGCCTGTGTAGTTAGATGCATATGCAAAACTTTATCCACAGAAATGTAAAAGCTTACTGGAACTAAAAACTTTGAGCAAAAATTTCAGAAAAAGTAAATTAATCTAGGTATTTTTGCCTCTTTTTTTTTTTTTTTCTTTTTTGCAGAGTGTATATAAGCGCACATGTGTATGGTTAATGCATGATGAGAGAGCAACCGGCTGCAGTACATCTCACTCCGAGTGGTGGAGAGGCAGAGCTGGAGCTGCTGGAAGGCGGAGAGACAGGCAGCTCTTCCCTCCACACATCTCTGTTCAAAGGCGCCATCAAAGTCTGGCAGAAATGTCAGTGCTGCAGGCAGGGGACCGGCCTCTGAATGTCAGTCCTTCTCAGGTCAACACCGAGAGCCAGCTCGCCGCACACACACAAAAAAACGGGAGGGGGGAGCTGGAGAGGCGAAATGAAGATAAAAAGACATAACACAAGAACAGTGATTAGAAAAGCATGATAAAGTAATGTGGGAAGCAACAGTGAAATTAAGTTATGTGGGGAAAACTAATAAAAAACAAGATGTAAAATGCAGAGCAGAACAAAAAGAAAAAATGAACAAAACATGATTTGTTTTTTTCTTTTGTTTGGTTTGTTTCTTCTTCTGTGGGGGGTGGACAGCACTAAGGCTCTTTTATTCTATGCCTGTGTGTTTCTTTGGGTTCAGCAGGATGTCAAGTGACTTCAGTGATACAAAGACTACTTTATATCAGAGATATGACACAAGCAACAGAAAGATAATGCAAGAAACACAGTGGAAAACATTTGCTTCGGCATGCAGCTGAACACTGTTAGACGGATATAACAGTCGACAGAAACACATGCAAGCATGTTGGAAAGGCCACACAGACTAGCAATCGTCACAGTTATGAAGCGGCTGCCAGATTACAGAGGGCTAACTGAACTCACAACACATGCAAAGCCAGACTCCAGGAGCCCCTCCCCGCATCAACAGAACCCAATACAGGGTTCAAACAGCAGCACACTTGAGATGGGACACGGCATTTAAGTGGATGTGGATGTGTGTGTTTGTGAGTAAAAAAAGTGCATGGTGCGGACAAAGAGGAACGCCGAAGGGGCACATGAGTATTATCCCGGGAAGTTTTAAAACTGACTCAGGCATAAGTCTAACTAAGTGGGATTTTCTGAAAAACAAACTTTTTGTTTCGTCATCTTGCATTATAAATTCATCTCCAACCTGACTTTTTGGTAAATTACTGTAGATGAGATTTTTGAGAAATTTAAAATGAGAAAAATGTTTTTTTGCAGTTTTGCTCGGTTCATACTCAACCATGGCTCAGCTAATATATGTAAGAGTATAATTTAACAAATCATTTAAAGATTCAGTGATGTTTTTTAAGATTACATAACTGCATTTATATAATTTTATAAAAGTTAAAAGGCCCTTAAAGGGCTAAAAACTATCCATAGTAACACTGTGTAGTATCTCATTTTTAAAAATAAAAAATATAAAATAAAATATAAAAACAAATATATAAAATATATAGTGAAGCTGTATTTCTTCATTATTTATCTATTTCAGTGGTTCATCAAAACACCTAACTACAAAGAGAAATGAACTGACAAAATACTTTGCTAAATTTGAGAAATCCTTCAGTAACAGACTGCAGGATCCTAAGTGCACAAAGGAGCATTACCATTGGATCCTTTCTCCCAGCAGCCGATGGACTTTATGACCATCATGGCTGCCAATAGACTCAATAAGTGTCTACAATACATTCTAGTATTTCCACCAGTCTTGTGTTGTACCATTTTTATTGTCACTTATTATTAACATCTTAAGTTTTAATGCTCATAAACTAAACTAAACTAAACACAAAGCAGCCACCATCACCACATGTTCTATCTGTATTGTGTTGTGCATCTGAAATACTTGGTTAGTGTAATGAGACAGGATATGTAAAATGCTCATTTTTGTCCATAGTCATTGCTGAGGTCTCAAATGATTCAGAAGTTTATATAAATATTTTATGTACCTCAATTTTTCATTGATGCCGTCTTGGAGCAGTTTTGGTAGGTTGGGCAGTTTTTGGAAAGTTTTCCACTGTTACATATTTTCTCCATTTTGAAGCAATGGTTTCAAAAACCATTGCTTTTGAAATGGTTTTGTAATTCAATCTGATCATAATTTTATGTGTTTTTTATTTGTCAGACTTAATGTTGTCAAATAATTTTCATCTAGACGGTATTTTGATTCTAATGATCAAGCAATTGGGCTTACCTGTGATTAGTGAAATTAGATCAAAACGTGGTTAATCACAGGAATTTTATAATTTAACAAGAAGGGAAATTATTTTTTTTCACGCAGGGCAATGTTGTCCTTTTTCCTTCCCTTAAGTGAAATCATTATTTGTGGTCTGGTTTTCTTTGATGTAAAATAAATTTGATGATCTAAAACATGTTGTTGTGACAAAAATACTATAGCTAATTGAGAATTGCAGAAAGATAAGGGTCTGACAAAGGTCAACCAAAGTTTAGAAGCTTAAAACTTCAAGAGGACAGAGATACAGAGATGAACGTCACAAGATAATAATGGAGAAAAAAGGGAAAAGGGAAATATGACTTGACCATCTCTGATAGGAAAAACTGACATATGCTGGATAGGGGTTAAGGATAATAAGTGCACACACCCACACACACATATATATATAAAAATTCCCTTCTCACCCACCGCGGGTGGTTCTTATCTTCTGAGCTCGGGTCCTCTACCAGAGGCCTGGGAGCTTGAGGGTCCTGCGCAGTATCTTGGCTGTGCCAAGGACTGCATATTTCTGGACTGAGATGTCTGATGTTGTTCCTGGGATCTGTTGTAGCCACTGCTCCAGTTTTGGGGTGACTGCCCCGAGGGCCCCGATGACCACAGGCACCACTGTGGTCTTCACCTTCCAGGCCCTCTCCAGTTCCTCCCTGAGGCCCTGGTATTTCTCCAGTTTCTCGTGCTCCTTTTTCCTGATGTTGCAATCGCTTGGTATTGCTACATCTACCACAACGGCTTTCCTCTGTTGTTTATCCACTATGACAATGTCTGGTTGGTTCGCCATTACCATTCTGTCTGTCTGGATCTGGAAGTCCCACAGGATCTTAGCTCTGGCATTCTCCACCACCTTTGGGGGTGTTTCCCACTTTGATCTCGGGGTTTCCAGTCCATATTCTGCACAGATGTTTCTGTCAGACTATATATATATATCCATATATATATCCAGAGCTAAGATCCTGTGGGACTTCCAGATCCAGACAGACAGAATGGTAATGGCGAACCAACCAGACATTGTCATAGTGGATAAACAACAGAGGAAAGCCGTTGTGGTAGATGTAGCAATACCAAGCGATTGCAACATCAGGAAAAAGGAGCACGAGAAACTGGAGAAATACCAGGGCCTCAGGGAGGAACTGGAGAGGGCCTGGAAGGTGAAGACCACAGTGGTGCCTGTGGTCATCGGGGCCCTCGGGGCAGTCACCCCAAAACTGGAGCAGTGGCTACAACAGATCCCAGGAACAACATCAGACATCTCAGTCCAGAAATGTGCAGTCCTTGGCACAGCCAAGATACTGCGCAGGACCCTCAAGCTCCCAGGCCTCTGGTAGAGGACCCGAGCTCAGAGGATAAGAACCACCCGCGGTGGGTGAGAAGGGATTTTTTTTATATATATAAAAATTCCCTTCTCACCCACAGGATATATATATATATATATATATATATATATATATATATATATATATATATATATATATATATATATATATATATATATATATATATTAAACATCATGCTTTGAAGAGATGAGGACAGGTGACAAATGAATGTAGTTTGTTTGTTTCCCAGTGGCACTTTAATGGCAAAGAACACTTAGCGTTGGTTTATTCCCACATGAATAGCAAGAGGGAAGCAGACATGACAGGCACAAAACACACATTATGATATTGACTGAACGAGGCAGTGAAGGCTACATGAGAGGATCTCACCAGAAGTTACCAGCAGCCTCTTTCTATAGAAACTAGCCCAGTTTCTGGAAACTAAACAGCATCTTTACTCCTGTGAGAATGGCAGAGTAGGGGAGGGCATGGAAATAAAGGATACAAAGAGAGAAGAGGGAATGTGAAAGCACCATAGGGGACTGGGGAGAGAAAATTAGGAGAGGCTGGAAGTGACAAAAGGAGGAGAAAAGGAGGAAAAGAAAGGAGAAAACAATAAGGTCTGCTGGGTGTAAAGTTTCCCCTGGATATGATATGTGGATACGGGCATGTCATCAAGCCTGTGAAGTGGAAATAATAAAGAATTAGGATTGTCTCTGAAGACAGGGGAATTAATCCAAAATGAATTATGAAGGGGGGAACGGAGGGAAGAAAAAAAAATCAACATCAGCTATTTCCTTTTGCTCTGCTTCAAGGCAGATAGGGGCGGCTTGTGTGCGTACAGTGAATCCCATAAAAATTAAATTAATAACAAAGAAATAACATACCACACACACAAATAGAAGCTGAAATTTTTAGTAATACGGGGGTGGAAGAGAGATAGTTGTGCAGGGAGAAAGAATGCAGATGGAAAAAAAAACATTTAAATGAACTGAGGGTGGGCACTGTTTCTGCCAGATTGTAGGCTACTGCTCTTTTGTCCCCTCCCCCCGACCACCACTCCCGACCCCACCACATCTCTCTGGGAAAGGGCTGCTGGTGTTAAAGAGGAGATGCTGCGGAGGCCATTGTAATAAATGCCACTTGTAAATTGCGGAGTGGAATTATACAACATGCAGATGGATCCATACGCCAGAGCGAGACGTGGCCAAAAAAACTGCGAGCGATAATTAAGACTTAGGGGGTGAATGACAGAGCCATTTGTGACGACGGAATATGGCGTCCCCCCCTGCTCTCTGGGAAACAGAAGGGCTCGGAGAGGCTCGGTGTCACAAAACATTACCCACACAGCTGTTGGCTTTATGAGCAAGCAATGGTGTACTCCCTTCCTTCCTTCCTCCTTCTCCCTCTCATCCTCATCAACGCTTTATCTCTTTCTACCAGCACCACCACCATGCACCACTCTTCCCTTGCTGTGTGATTCTTTGGCATTTTGTGCCACCTCAACACCAGCACCATCAACATTAGCTATTCAGTCCATCACAATCCCATTCTCCTTCTTCACCTCACACCACCATCCTTGTTATCTCCAAGGGAAGAGAAGACCACGAGTACTCCATCATTCATATCCTGGCAAGAAGTGGAGGAGGAGTGGGAGAGGCTCTGCATGCACACCAAAAATACAAAGTAACACCTAGCATGAAAATTCAATAAAAAGCACTCACACTGACAGTGAATAGTGCTTTGAATAGGAGTTCAGTCTTTTTTGGGGGTTTTTCTAAGCTTCCTTTTTCCTCTCAAAAAACATGTTTGTATTTCTGTCATTACTGTAGTCATACAAATTCATACATTCTATACAGATATTAAATAGAATATCATAAAAAAGTTATTTTATTTCTGTAATTCAATTGAAAAAGAGGAATTTACATTATACAAATGTTTATTTGACTTACATTTGACGGTTCCACAGTACAGCTAATAGAAATACAAAATTAATCTTCTCTGGAAATGTGAATTTGAAGCCCATTGAAATTTTACTCTGATACAGAAATGTAATGTTAAGACCTTTGCCACCATAAAGGAAACTGGTGACAGTTGTTTATTCATTGATACTGTTCACAAGAAAATTAAGCAGCAGAGAATCTTTGCTGAAGAAGCTGGCCGTAAGCAATTTAGTTGATGGTTTGGTGGAAGGAAAAGCATGCTAAAAAAGTTTTGGGGAGATTCATAAAATCTAAATTTCAGACAACTGTTGCACCCCTTAAATTATTTTATTTGTACAACACATTCCAGCAACAAGGGAGTTCAACCAGTAGCTTGTTGTTACTGGTTTATTCATAAGCTAGGTTAAGAAGAAGGTTACTGAATTGTTTTAAAATATATTCAAAGTCCCAGAAATTGTACTTCAGAAGAAAATACATTTTCCCATTCACTCTGAAATCAAAAAGTTTAAAGGAACAGGGAAGAGGCAAATAATTCATGTTCCTTTGTGGAGTCATGTCCTCTGCCGGTGTTGGTACAAGTTGTTTCATTCAATCCAAGGTCAGTGCATCAGTGTGTAACATTGGAGCACTTAATGCTTCCCCTTGCTGGCAAGCTTTATGGAGATGCTGACTTAATTTTCCAGCATCAAATGGCACCTGCCCACATGGCAAAAAAAAGTACTGACACCATTTATGATCATGGTATTACTGTGCTTGATTGGTCAGCAAATTTGCTTGACCTAAACCCATTATGAGAGACGCCAGGCCAAACAATGCAGACAAGCAAAAGGCCACTATCCATAACACCTCAGCAATGCCAAAAGCTGATAGCCTCCAACCTCCCTGCATTCTGCATTTCAAAAAAGGTCCCAGCCATGTGAAGTGTAAATATTCCAAAGGAATATCTTACAGCAGGCCAACATTTCTCTTAGAAATCTTTTTTTGTGGTTGTTTTTAAATGGTCTAGTGTCATACTCTGAATTTCTGAAAAAGTATTATCAGTATTATAAGAAATAAAGAGTTAAAATATATCACTGCATGTAAGCAACTTTCAAACAAATTACTTCCACTTGTGGAATTCAATTACTTATGTACATTTATTGTAATATACCTAAATGTACTTGTACTGTTTGAAAGGTTTCAGTGTGTCCAACATTTGTTTATTTTGCAGCTTATTTGAAGTATTTATTTTCAGACATCATTATCGCACCTTCTGAAATACAACACCAAGTTCCCTGTCTTGTGTCACTGCATAAATATGCACTGCACCCCGATAACAAGAACTTCTGCAGATTTATCTCTGGCAAATAAAATGATCCAAGTATGACATGTCCACCAAGATCTGCACTCTGCTCTGTAGTCTCTCTCTTAAGTCCATCCATCTCTCTGCTTCGGCCACCAAATCTGCCCCTGGTCTCGTCTAGCTCTTTGTCTCTGTCTCAAGGGCCTTCGCAGTGCGCACAGTAGTCCACAAAGTCTTAATTCAAACGAAACCCCTTTGCGCCCCGTTAAACCACTGACCTTCTCTGTCATTCCTGTCACCGGCTGCCGCCGCAGACGAGGGCCTGAGCTGCAAGCTAAAAGACCCCGTGCTCAATAAAAATGTGGGTGATTAAACAACTCCCAGTAATTGCTCCTTTTGTGCAGGAATCAAGCGGTCACACTTATTACAAAGGCAGGAGACCGCAAGGCTGGGACCAGCCGCATCCGATGAGGGCCAGACAACCCTCAGTGACCCTGTGCCCTCCCGTCACTACTCCTTTATCTGACCAAACAACCACAGTGGAGTGTTTGAGTGTGGGTATTTGTTTACCAGCAGGTGTGTGTGGGTTAGCAGGAGTGTATGTTAAGTATGCAAAGAAAGCTACTGACAAAAAAGAGCAGCAGAATAACACAAGAGCTCCCCTCTGTGGTCAAAGATGTGACTATGCATGAAACATCATTTGGATCGAAGCGATTTGCAGTTGCAACCAACCAGCCAGCTGGCTTTGGTATTGGGTGACAAAGCCAAACTGGGGGACCATCTCCAACATGAGGTCCTGGTAACAGAGATCATAGTAATTTGCAAACTATACATATCATCTGGTAGTCACAAGCATATATACATTATATGCATTCATAAGCACCAATGCCAAACCACGTGTCATGTCAAATAGGTCAGCTTACAAAACGAGGCAATTACCAGCTACACATGCAAAAATAAAGTGCTTCTGAAGAGCTTGTGAGTGCTTTGGCTCCGCTATGATCAAGACTGCTCTCAACACAGCCAAGGCTTGTACACATACAGGGCCCGGTGTGCCAAAACAGCAATCAGACCGGACTGCTGTGGAGGTTTGAAATAGGAGAGCTTTCTGTGGTCAGAGAAAGTAACAGAAACCGAGAGGGGCCAGACGGCGACGGCTTGCAGTGCATGGATTGTGTTGATGGAATTGTTAATCTCTTTTCTTCTACAATCATAGCAGTTTCTGAAAAAAATGCTTTTATTTACATTGTTGTAGTTACAGTAAATAAAGCGATCTTGTGTCAGTTTTTGTTTTATTGGGCACCCACAGAAAAGAAACCTAGTCATGATAAAGACAGCCGAAACAGTTCAGTATTCTCAGACATGATGGCTTTGTGAATAATAGAGCAGGTCATAAATAATTCCTTTACGTCACCATCAAATATGCCTGATTATAGAAAATTATACATGTGAGAATTGTGAAAAGGCAGAAAAAAAGGTTTGATTTTATCTTCTTTCATCTGCAAACTGAGCTGTCAGTCTGCTTGAAAGGCCATGGAGTAATACTGCCCCCTTCTGGCTGAAACACCAGGACAAAACCTCATCAACAATAGACAATGTCTATGGTTGATTGCCACATATTTTCAACAGACATCAAAGCAAATAACGCTGTTTGTAAAAACTGTGCAAAATCAAGTTTTATTCTTTTTCTCCAGCACGGCTGCCTTTCACCAGCGCCATAATTACCATCATTGCTTTCGTCATAATCTCTGAGACATCACAAAGCAGAGACAGACGGTGAGACAATAAGACCCCTAAAGAGACTCATCGCTCACACATCTTGGCAGAAACAGTTATCAGCTGTTCGCAGAGTCCGGCACTGCACTGGGTCAACATCACACGTCCATCATGTCCATCATCCATATATACACATATACAATTTGCTTTCTTTCCAGAGTCTTTAAGTCCACTTAGTGGTTAGAATTCCAGTTCATTTGAAAGTTCATTTTTGTGGAGACATATCATACCAACATGTTCTATATTTCAGGTTGACTCTCACCTTTTGTATTATACTTCCTGTCTACTGCAGGTCTGATGACAGCCCCTGTCCCCATTTTAGGCAAATGCTGAATATGTGTAATGCGTAGTATAATATCAAGAAAATACAAAGCTCACCTGAATGCTGCCAGAATATTTTTTGGGCTTTGGGAAAGTCCACATTTTCCGACTGTAGAATTCCGGTGGAAAGTGTTGCTCATACACACAGATGGCCGTTTGAAAATGAGCCCGGCAAATTATTCATTTTATGTAGAGATGACTCATAAAAAACGATGATGCACAAAAGGTTAAAAGGCTATCACAGTAATATGAGCACGAATTAAATACTTTTTTTTCCCCTACTGAGTAACATAATAATCCCAGCACTTCAGCGTACAGTTGAAACCAGATACCTATATATATATATATATAGCTTGATATTAAATCAAACTACAGTTTAAATCTTTTACGCCAGGAGTTTTATTTTTTAATTTACCAAATGCACCAAGATGAAAGAGAGAATCCATCACTGGTGCTGGTTTGAAGCAGCTGCTCCCTATTTTTAGTGGAATAATATTCCAGTTTTTTCTTCTTCCTCTTCTCAAATTCAGAACTTTGCATGGACTCCAACTACTATGCAGTTTGAGAAAGCCCTGACAATGATGCCATTGTTTTGTAAGCAACTGATTATTTCCAACATCTGAGATAATTTCTTGCATGATGTCCAAATCTAAAGAAATCAGCCAAGATAATAAGAAAGGGTAAGTATTCATAGAGAAACTGGTCCTGTATCAACATGGAGAAGATTACTGATTAAGGAAAAAGACAGAACTCTAAAAGAAAATCAAGAGACAGAGTTTGTAAATGCTTAAAGGGTCAAAGGTAAACATTTTTAGGAAACTTGAAATATTGAAGCAATATTTTACGACAAGACAAGAAGTTAATGTTTGAGCACAAATGCATTTTGCAAATGGAGAATGACCAAAGTATACTGCCAAACTAGTTATAAACAACTGGTCAAAATTCTGTCAAACTGTGGTGAGAAGCTTCTAGAAAGAAACCTTAAATGTATGACTCAAGTCGTATGGTTGAAAATATTATACTGCCAGCAGCGAGTGAAGTTATGTAAACTTCTAAGCTGAAGAAATTCATAAAATATTCTCACTCTCTTTTTGTTCAATTTCAAACTGTGAAAAAAGCAGATATGATTGTGTCTTATTTTTTGCAGCATTAATGTGTAAATATCTGGTTTTAACTGTACAAAATTGCATCACTGTTATGTACTCTGATAGCTACAGTTTTATTCTGATGTTTCATCTATCATACTTCTCTCTTTATGTCTTCTGTACGCATTAAATGACTGAATTTGAAATAAATAAGAAAACAAAGTTGAAGCTGATAATACAACAAATCCTACATTCCATGCCATAATTTCTTGAAATGTTTAGGGTGGGGCAAAGGTCTTTTTTTATTATTTATTTTTCAGGTTATGGAGTTTTTATGGTTCACACTGTGCTTCCTGTAACCTGATTAGGTTAATTAAACGAAATCCACATTTCTTTCTATGCTGGGTCTGAAATGGAAATAGGTCTTTTTTGGGTAACATGTCTAAGACACATATGGGTCCCATTTTTCAGCCCACTTTCTACTTTATATGTAAATGGGTTCAATTGTCAATTGGCACCTTAAATCTCAATTTTCAGTAGGTTAAATCATCACTAATAATATTTACTTTCATGTACTCTGTTTAGTGTTAAGATGATTTGATCTTATTTGGTTTAATTCAAATCTATTACTGCAATCTGAAAACCTGGATAATGTTTCATCTTTTATGTGTTGTGTTTGTTAAAGTAGTAAATAAAAACAAACAAAAATCTCAAAAGGCAAAAAATGAAAATTTTCATGGTCAATAGGAATTTCTGGTTTTCTGTTTCTAAAACAACAATTATCATGAACAGATCAGCTACGGTAGATATTTTTATCAAAACAAAGTACATATATTGATATTAAGTTTAAATTTAAAAGAATACTTTTGACAGCCAAGAAGTATCAGTGGACAAGTGGTGTATGTCCCTCCGCTAATCGCGGCCTCAGTTCATGTATTCAGTCAGAAAATACTGCAGAAAATCATGACAGATAATTTTCCAAACACATAAAAAATAAAACTAACTTCTATGTGTGGATAATTCTCTCCAATATTTGCCATAAAAAGGTCAATAATCATTTGGAATGAATATTTGTTTTACTACATATTCACAAAGAAGAATAAAAAACTGAATCAGTTAAAGTAAACACACACCAACAAGAATTTAGCCTCGGCAGTCCCAGAAAAAATGTGTGCATTTGTGTAAAAACCGGGGGAAAGCTGTTTCATACCAGGTGCAACCTAACTGAGGGTCAGGTGAACATGTAAGTCGTAACAATGTGGAGAAGGTGAAACACAAGAGAAAGAGGACAAAACAAGAACACTAGAGTTAAACCATGTTGGTAATGATGTGCTCAGGAACTTTTCATCCCTCGGTGTCTGGCCTAAGGACAGCTCACTCAAAACGTTTGCTTCAATAGTCTGTCTTGTCTGCTTCCCCCCTGCTGAGACAGGGATAGATCTGCTGCAGACCCTCCATTAGCTTGAGTAGATTTGGGTCCCAATCACACGCATGATCTCCTTCTGCACCTTAGGCTCCTGAGTGTTGATGTTGGCGTCTCCTACTTGGCCATCCTCATACCTGCGATTATACACAAAAAACAATTATAAACATTAGCTTGTAAAGGTATTCATATTGGAGTATTTGCTAGTCTTAGCAGCTTATGACTACGTTGCATAAACAAACTTTATTGTTACATACAGAACATTTTAAGTGATATACCAGGAGTCTGCACCATACAGAGCCGGAAGTGGCTATTTGGACCTTGTGCAATGCCTCATACTAACTTCAGCTAAAACATCAAAAAGAACTAATTTATTAAATGTAGATATAAGTGTTTTGATGAATAAATAAATACTATTTTCCTTTATGTCAAAACCTAAAAATGGTGGTTGTTGGAAAAATGACAACTCATTTTAACTATTTTCCATCAAAGGGCAATGGTGCTTTTCGTCACAGTGACGGGATTACTCACACAAAAAAGAAGCGGGTACAGACATGGTCGGAGACGGGACACACCCATATGTTGCCGTGTTTCTGGAGATCTTTAGATGTGATCACTGGGGAAGAGAAACACAAAAAAACAGTTTGTATTCAAAATTTTTGTCATGTTTGCATGACTCCTCATTTAAATCCAGACAACATTTTTATTAGATCTTTATTAAAATAGGTGAGATAATTTAGAACTTATCATTTATAATTATTATAACACAACAAACCTAATAAAAGCAACTAGTTATTTCTATTAACTAGTAATTTGTTATATTTCAGTACCTCAGTTGTTAGTCTGTAATGTTTGTGCTGTATGCACTTATTTTGTGAATAAATAAATAAAAATAAAGTATTTATTTTTATTAGTAAATTACATTTTGCAGAACAGATTGTGCATGGTCCAAACAGAGTGCAGGTTTTAAATTAATATCACATCTTCTGCATTAAATATGTATTTAACAACGAAGAAATTTTCAAAAGTATACTTATCAAACACAAATATGTATTTCACCTGTAGCACAGGTATTACCTTCACAAAGAGCAATGCAGTTCAAGTTTCGACTTTGCAGAAACCTTGATTGTATTGGGCGGCTCTACAGTGAAAGATAGAGTCATGGGTTGCAGTTTAGATTAAGATCAAACTGATGTGTTCAAAGGACAATGTTTTTTTTGTAGGCAATGAAAGTCTGTATTGAGATAAGATTAAAAAAAAAAAAACTGCCACAATACAGTGGAAAAACACATATTTAAAGAAAATGTTTAATTTAAAATTAATCATTTTAACACAAATAAGAGTGCAATGTGCCCCTCACCTGCGGAATGGTGTTCATACGGTTGTAACGCTGTACCAGCTCATCTTTGGTGGGCATGCGATGTTGTCCTTTCCCCATTCCTACACAAGACAGCAAGACCAATAAGAAAAATGAGTCACTCGGGTTGTGTAAACTTTATTTTTTGTCATTTTCAATGAAATTACTTTATTTCGAAGGTTTTGGTTAGCCTGAATAGGAATACATATTATGCTCACTGACAAATTCAATTTCAGTGTTTTTATGAGTGTGTGTAGAATGTTTGCATGCATAAATAAAAAAATATGCTTACAAAACAATTGGAAACTGTAGTCTTTTTGAAATATTGGGAAACTCTTTACAAGTTTTACAGAATGCAATGGACTTTTACATAAGTTCTGATCATTTGCTTGGACTCTTGGTCAACAAGCAGGAAATATGCAACCTTCTGATATATTCTCTCTACAAACACTACAAAATTACAGTACAATAGAAGAGAAAAAGGAAAAAAAAATATTGATGTTGCAAACCCAAAACCAAAGCAACCACAACATAAAGTATGGAAAGGCAGGTTGTGCACAAGGCTCAGCTTTTACAAATGATCAGACATGACAGTACAAAACAGCTGCACAACATATTGACAGCTGTAAGACAAAAAAAATGGCGTGCTTCGTTGTGATGATCAGGCCACATCAGGAAGACACTGAATAGAAGCAGTGATAGCAGGTCTTAATGGCGAAAATAACATAATCCTACCTGAGTATCCAAAAGATATACTGGAGATGGGGCTCAGATAGATGCCCTTTCCATACGCTGCGCCGTGCAGCTTGGGATTGAAAAGAGCAGGAAGGAAGGATGGGTAATTGAGCTTTACATTTACGAATAAGGCGCACACAAATACAGCCCGATTTCTTCCTTATCAGCTCTGGAGGAAAAAAAACTCATTTTCTCACCAAAAGAAAATTCTGTAAAAAGTTTCACGCAACTTTTCTTGTGTGAAAAAACGTTCACACAAGACAATCTAAATAATTGAAAGTGAATAACAAAAAGGAGAAGGAATGTGTTGTGGTTGAATTTTGTTAACTAAATTAACAAAATTTCATTAACAAATTAAATGTGTTAATGAAAATGTTACCTGAATTTAGGTATTCAGGTAACATTCGGATAAAAAACAGATTTACAGTGACACACACATAAAGTGTGCAGATCCTCTGAGCATTTTTAATTGTGTCACTTTACAACAATAGATTTCAATGTTTCAATGTTCAATTGGATGTTCTGTGACAGATCAACACAAAATATTCCACAATTGTGAAAGGGAAAAAAGGACACATGGTTTGGAATTGCACTTACATTTTGTTTGCAAATGAAAATCTAAAACAAAACAATTGGAATGCTTACACATTCATCCCCACAGCATGATGCTGCCACCACCAGGTTTGGACATGTCCATTTTGTTTGTTTACCAACATGAATGCAGACCACAAAGTTAAATTTCAATTTTGGTCTCATTTGACTACAACAGGAAGTTGTCCTGTCAGCAAAGTCTATAACCTGAGCTGTGAATCTCTGCATCCACAGCTCAGAGAGAGGGTCACACAGAATATAAAAGAGGTAGAGGCTGATAACAGATGCAACGTGGTTAAAATCTTTAGTTGTCAAAAAAGATAGAAAGAAAAACAGCATCTATCTTCCATGTCACAAATACATAATTTTGTGCTTCTCTGTAATGCATTCACTGTTGATGTTTGTGTTTGAATTTTGACAGGGGATTAAACTTTGAATTAAATTTTTTATTAATACATTTGCCAGACATACATTTATGTAATCTATGCTAATGCTATTAGTAAGTGGAAGACAACAGACATAATTATGAGGGAGAACACACACACACACGCATACACGCACACACACACACACACGCACACGCACGCACACACACACACGCACACACGCACACACACACACGCAGACACATTTACAGAAAATGAATAAACAGAAAAATGTGAGGTTTGTGTGTTAACTGAAGGTGGAGACTGAGTCAGTCTCCTTTGTTCAGTGAAAGACGGTGACAAAGAAAGGGTGCGGATGCTCCATCTGAGACAAAGAGGAGGAGGCAAAAAGCATCGAGCCAAGATCCAAGATGGAGAGTTCAAAAACTCGGGAGAACAAAGGAGGCATAAATGAGACATATCAGTGTGACAGAGCAATTGCAGCTGACAAAAATGATTCAGTGAGCTCAAGATTTTTGATTGAATTCTGTTTAATCTATTTTCAGCATATGCAAGTGTCTCTAAGCAGCCACTATAGGCTGTTTTCTGAAAATGAGGCAATGCTGTGCTCTCTGTTGTGCTGGGTTAGCACTCTTTTATTTTTAGAGAAAGTTAATTTTGGAATTATTTCTGTCATTTTGGTTTTTAAATTGTATCCGTCCTGTTTATTTCAGGTTTGAATTAATTATTTATGTGAAAGTTCTAATTTAAAAGAAGTATCTCTTCGCCCTAAAAAGACTTTACTCACAACTATTAAAGTTTTCTTTTGTATTTAGTGTGTGACCAATCCCCACAGGGCACACAGGCAGCCTCCTGACATGGCAGCTGAAACCACAGCCTACTCCTACTGCTCCAAGCTGGAATATGGTATCTGCTGACGATATTGACCGGAAACATCTGCCACTGTGGCCTGTTCTCAAGAAATATTGACAAGATGAGACATCTATTGATAGCAAATATGGATCATCCTGATGGAAAGCCTGCGTTGTAAAAGGTAGGTTTACTGTCTGAGGGAAGAAGCTTCATAAATCGGAGCTGAAGTAACCTACCTGCAGCTTGGTGTAAGAGGCGTTGACCAGTCCATTTCTAAGAACAGAGTGCCAATTCTCTATATGGGATCCACTGGAGTAAACAGAAAAAAAAGAAAACACAAAGTATGAGCATAACAACTTGGATCTGTATTTTACATAATAGTTGGACATGAATTTAACCCTTGTCTCATGTAAACAATCTTAAGAGTTAATTTGTTGTCAATTGTTGCTATGAAAAAAATCTGATTTAAAATTATTTGAATTAAACTGAACTGAATAGATGTGAAATGAATTAACTGAACTGAATTAAATTTAAATCATTATATGTTTGCAGAGGACTGGATTGATTACACATTACATTATAATTGGGTATTAATTGGACCTCTTTCTCTTGAAGATGGTATTTGCTAGAAGTTAATGTATCTTAAATAATCTGAATTAAACAGACTTCAACTGAAACTAACAAAAATTTTATTTGATGGACTCAATCAAAGATAAGCTAAACTAAAATATTTTTTTTCTATTGTAGTGTTTTTGTTCTAAATGTATTCTTTTTGTCTGTGTTTTTTTTTAAATGTGTTGATAATTTCCTTTTTGACCAGGCACTGAAGATAAACTATAAAGAAGAGTGAAGTGTTTTTTCATGTTTAGTGTTTGATTTGATGAAAGTCTCAACTGTAGTGCAATTTATACAAATTATGCAGGACTGTTCAAAAATGCAGGATAATCTTCAGCTGAGATTTATTATTTATAAATTAGATTTTGAAATATGCATGACTACTGACTGGGTATCCCACCAAAGGTATTTAATCTCTCTTGTAAAGAGCCAAGATTGCTACATGGCTGCTGGACTTGAGAAAATGTGTTTTTCCTGTCGTAATTAAACTTATCATTTACCTTGGTTTGGCAAGGTAAATTTTACAAGCAAAGATATTTCTGTTTTGCATAATTTCTGCTGAGTTAAAAAATAGCGTGATGACACTCAGCTTCCATTAAATATTAGACATGTTTATTTGGAATTAATAAATCTAACGCATTAACCAGCAGCAAAACGGAGAGTGTCAACACTGTGTGTGCTTTAGTGTGACACTGCCCAGATGGGTCGAGTGTATCTAAAATATTCAGCAGAGCCCCATCTGCTACAGGACAAATCTCTGTCTCGCTCACATAAATATCTTTGGCTCCATGCGCTGGCTTAGAAAGGCGTCCTCTCAGTCCAAAAGAGCAGTCACTGCTTTGTCCTTTTGTTTGTAGTGGTTTCATTAAAATTACAGTCAGGCATATCTATTATAATTAGGGTGGCATGCTCTAATAATAAATTATAGTGGTTGTTGGGTAAATTATCCTGCTACATTTTCTCAAATATTTTGATGCTGGAGGTAGGTTTCAATGTAAAAAAAAGTTATTTGCATAACAAAAAAAAAAATAAGACAAAGGTTTTCGCAGCGCTTTGTCAACAATTTCTATGGATAGTAAGAGGAATTTCCATCAACTAAGATTAACTCACTGAAAGGCAAAAGTGCTGCCATAGAGCTTCTTGGCGGTGCGAAAGCGAGCCTCCTTGGCTGGGGGACTGCTGAGCAACAGGAACTGGTGGGACGTGTGCATGAATTTCAGTTGCTGTAAAAATGTAATCAGAAACCAGAGAGAGAGAGAAAAAGTATGTTTAAAAAATAATAATGAAAGTGTGTCTTTGTTTCTGGAGACAAAAGGAATAATATTTTGAATTCATACCCTGCTGAGAGGCAGCTTGACAATATGGGACCTATTACTGGAGATGATCCTACAAAGAAACAGAATTTATTAAAAAAAAATAAAAAAATAAAAAAATAATAATAATAATAATAATAATAATAATAATAATAATAATAATAATAATAATAATAAAGCATATTTTTCCTTTTACAATTTGTATTTTTATTAATTGCAGTAGTGTAGCAGTATGTGTGTGGATATGTGGAATATTTCCAGTTTAAAATGCTTTTTAAAGAATGAATGTAAACACATTTTTGGAATGGATTCTCACCATTGCAACAGAGGGTGGGCCAAAGGGTCCAGTTTGTCCATCTGTTTCTTGATCTCCAGATATGAACCCTGAAAACAACAGAGAAGCATCTGCTGTTTATGTCCGTCTGCCAAAAATCACACAAGTACTTGGAAAATGCGAATTATTATACAGACAACAGGACTTTCTCTTGTTGGTAGAGATTTGTCCCTCGTGCGTCCTTTTTGTACCTGGGTCATTTCACGAATGGACATGACACTGTCCAGTGCCTTCTGCAGTCTTTCATAATTCTTCTTCTGTGTCCAGGTGAAAGCAAACAAATGCAGAGGAGAAGGAAAGAATTATTATGAAATAAAAAAACAACTTTATAATCTTGTGACAGTAGTTTATTAAATTAACTACTGGACATTTCTTAAATCAATTCTCAAATTACTTGGAATAATGCATTAAGTAGTGGGAATGCAAACCTTTGGGTTGAATGCAAGAGTTTTGGGATCATTTGGATCCACAACCGATGGGTAGGGCTCAAAGATGATGCTCTTGCGTGGGGACTCAAGTGCAGCTCTACACATAGCCACAAGCAGGTCCACAACCTGGTAAGAGTTGGAAAAGGTTAATACCAATTTGTTTGATATCTCTCAGTATACATAACAATAAAAGTACAACTTATGAGGGGAAAATCTCATAATGGTCAATATAAGTTTTTTGTGACTTTTTTTCTATATAAATGTCTAGATTTTGACCCCCAGAATACCTCATATATATTTTTTGTTGTTACCTCTGCTCCTGTTGCCACTTCTTCTGCAGCGCCAGACATCACACCCAGAGTGTAGAAAGAGAACACACACAACTCTCTGGTACACACAGCAGGCTGCATAGATACACAAAAAACGATAAAAAACACATAAAACTGATCAACTAAAACATAATTAACATGCTCTTCTCTCAGTTACTTGGAAAAGAAAAATAAATGTATAGAATAATATGCATAGATAAATAGATTTTGTTTATGGATTGTGTATTTCAAATATGTAGAAAATAAGAAACCAAATCAAATATTAATGCAGGACTTTGTCTCTTTTCTTGATACCTTCAGCATGGACCCATTCTGAAAGACATGCTGTTCGTCACAAACCACGCAGTACTCATTAAGAGTGGGGATCCTCTGCTCTGAGTACTTCATTATCTGTTACAAGAAAAAGCATAATGCAGTTGCCAATTATAACTCCCACCTGCAGCACTGATGTTTACAAGAAAAAAAAGGCTGTGCAGACAGAAAGAATCAATTCGGAAGCACAATTTGTCACTGCAACTTTATGTGGCTTAATCTGCAATTGGGTTTTATAAACAGACCAAAGTGAGACATCAGATTTGTGGTCCTCTACATACAGTCCATTGCTTTTAACCCACTTATACAATCACTGCCAACCAGATTTGTTGTGAAAGATTCCTTTAAAATGTCAATGCACAATCAAAAATGTCAAAGGGAAAGAAACATTGACTCATGCACATTTCTTGTGAAGAAAATTTCAAATTATGGTTGTATGGCAGCTAAAACAAATTAAATTCATAATACTGCTACAGTATGTTTGAAGACAAAATCTGCAGCATTTAAACCAAAATTATCTGTGCTATTTTAGCTAAATCTGCCCCTTTTGAGAGAATCATAAGAAGTGTGTCAGACTGAGCTACAAAGTTTTCAGATCGTCTGCATTGTGTCTCCTTCTCATGAACAATTAAATCAGTGTGCAAAAAACTTTCGTTTAATGAATTAATTTTTGTGGCTAGGTCATGAGATTTCAGTTAACATACTTATGTTTAAAAGCTACATGAGCTATTTTTAGACACGTCAGCCTGATTTTCAGGGAAAATGTTGCAGCTCTTTTTTGCACAAAATATTCAGAGTTTGTCCTTGAATAACACAGCATAACTCAATCTTGAATAAAGCAGTCCTAAATGATGTCAGGATGAGAGCCAACCACTTCAAGTTCACTGTGCAAAAACAACTTGATTATTTCAAAGTTCTCAAAAAGTGAACTCCACTTATGTTGGCAGCGTCATGACACAACTTTCCCTGCAAGGAAAGCTGCATCATTTTACTGGTTGGTATTCATCAGTAGGAGTTGATTGGAATATAGATGGAGCTAGATGCAGGATAATACTGTAATAAAATCTCATAGAGGTATGAAAGTTGAAACTGTGGCTCTGTTTCACCTTTCAGCAGCACAATCGTAAACATAAAGCCAGAGATACAACCGAATGTTTTCAAATCCTTTTTCAAATTGGTCAATCAAAAGTAAGACCTAACAATAATCTAATTCATTATTAATAGCAACAGTGACACTTGAAATTTTCTTTTCACAGACACTCCTCATTCAGTCTTGCAAAGTAAAAAATTTAGTATTCTGTTGTACAAAGCTTTTAGAGACAAACAATAAAAGATTTTGTAATGACAACAAAAGGTGGTTGTACAAGGTGCTAACTGAGGGGGAGCCAATACATATGCCACAATTTTAAGATTAAAAAGAAAACAATCAACCTTCTTTCTTTCTATTTAACAATTATTTAATATCTCATATTGGTCTCTCAGATAAAATCAAACAGTGGCATTTTTTAGCTGACAACTCATCTTGGGTTAGAGACTAAACAAGCTCCACAGGCTTGTGTCCTAAACAATACATAATAACTGAAACAGCGAGTACAAATGTTTTCTTAGGATCTAACCTGCACTAAGAAGCCATACTCCAAAGTAGGGATGTTCTTGCAGTGGCCGCCCGCCTGGGATGAAAAAAACAATTCAATCAGCTGCCTCGTGGTAATCTGCGCTGGGGCCCTGGCCGCCGGGACTGCTACAGTCTGATGGGTCAAGTGAAGACAAAGCATTATGGGAAAGGGCACACAGCTATGTTTTGGTAAGAGTGGGGGAAAGGCTCAGGTGAAACAATACAGGTGACGTAGGTGGACGAAGACAAGGGTGTAGTTTAAACTGAAAAGAATAAATGTAGCAATAACATGACACAGTAAAACTTAAATTAACTGAAAAATAAATTTCACAATAACAGAAGTCTGGGAGGTGAAAGGACCAAAATGACCCTAACCTGGCTGTTTGGTGGATAGCTAAAGAGTTCCCCTTTAGGGTTCTTCATTGTACAGGAGATAGAGCGGTTCATCAGGCGGGTCACTCTCAGCTCAGGGACACTCAGTTTTCCTTTTAGAACTGTGTCTTGGATCAGAGGGAAACTTGGAGACCTGAAAAGATCAAAAATATTATTTAGACTAAACCATCCTGGTAATAGTTTAGTCTAAATGCTATGTGTCTCTCTCACACACACAGATGCATCTCATTAAGTGACAATATCAGAGTTATTTTACTTATTAATTCAATTCAATAAGTTAAATTTATATTATACAGAATAACTATAGATGGAGTGATTAATTTTTTCAACAAGTAACTTCAATGGAAAATGAACAGTCATATTTAATACATTAGAATACTATTAAAAATTTATTTATTTGAGTATAATTCAATCCACTACATTATATTCACTTTTATTTAGTCTGCCTGAACACTTCCTTTTAAAATATTAAATTGTATTTTATAATCAGCAACTCAGTATTTGAGAAGCCTTTTTACCAAAAATTTGAGTAATTTTTATTTATGGATGGATACTTTTTACTTGAGTAAATATGTGCAATATATTACTTTGTGTGTAGTGAAGCCATACAATAGACTGGATTCAATTTTTAAATTAAATCACTGAAATACATTCACTTTGTGATGCTATTCTAAGGTGTACTAGAAGGGTTTAGATTCGGAGCAGAAAGTTTGCAGGTTTGAATTATTTCCTATAAAATAATTCAACTATGTTCCTTGGTCTGTTTCTGGGGGCATTTTTCTGCTCTTGTCTCTCAGTCTACACTAAAAGTAGACACAAGACAGCCAACTGAAATCGGTTTGGACAGTAACTCCATGTTACTAACTGTTAGATACAAGGACCAGTGTTAATTTCTGCCATTACTCTCAGTACCTTATCCAAGTAGTCCCTTGACATGAGACTGCTATCAAGTCATTAGAATGTCAGGGCAGTCAAGTTAGTGGAGTTGGCCACCATCAACTGGGTCAGTATTCAATCCCTGTGCACTCATACCTGTCAAATCTAAAGAGGGAGTGAGAGGAGAGCTTCTTTCCCTCAGGAACTTTTGTCAGTTTTTGAATTTAAGTCAGGGTTCAAGATGCTGTGTTGACTTTTTCTTCCCCCTCTTGTCATATTTGCTACAGTTAGTTGTTAGACTGGCTGTTTTTGACTGGGAGTGATGCATTGTTCCAGACAGCAATAGTAGCTCAGGGAGAGAGGAGCTCAATCTTTTCACAGATTATCTGTCACGGCACAGTGACGGTTTTAACAAATATGTAAAAAATATATTTATTTTATAGAAGTTATATTGCATATTGGTGGTGACCGAATTTTAAAACTTTAGAGAATTTTACATGATCAGATAAGAAATAATAAAAAAAAAAGAGAACATTTGTTCAGAAGCTCAGTTGTTCATTGCTTTGTCAGATGATAAATAGCTCTACCTACTTGGGAATTGGGGAGAAAATGCTGAGCCCAGCACGGAATTTCTTAATGGTCCCTCCAGCTTTGAACCAGCTGTGCCTCTTTTCCTGTTGGGCCTTGAGGAACTCATTGCTGAGGTGCTTCCACTGCTGTGAGGTGAATGTGCTCAGGATCCTGCCACATTAAAAATATGACCACAGTGAATCTGTGCTGTGCTGAATCATACATCTAATGTAAGCAGTAAAGAAAAATCACTGTAAAAAAATTATATTCTTAATCATTCATAAGATTTAACTTATTTGCATTTAGTCATGTTGCAACCATAATCTTACATGTAGGCATTTGTTTAAAGCATTAGTGAACAAACACCATCATAAAGTCTACAGGATATACCACATAGGTCATGGATAAATTTGTCAAGAAGATTAAAGCAGTGTAAATACTTAAAACATAAATACTTTCACAGATAAATTATAAATGATCACCTCACTTACTTTTTGAGTTGCAGGCCCAGACTGAAGCCTTCTTTATTCGAAGGCTGAAATACATCTACTGACGGCTCTGAATAAATAAAGATGACTAACATCATTACAGAGTCGACAGAAAGACACTCAAGTTTTTTTTTTTTTCCAGTCTCCCACGTGTGTGACACATGTTGTACTCACTTCCCACACTCAGTGAGGGGCATAAATACCTAATGTCCCTTCTAGAAAACCAACACACACACATTGTGTCTTTACTCACCGGGTCCATCAAGGTACTGAGAAAGAGAAAAGCGCAGTCTCAGAATAATGGGCTCTGTTCTTATAACTTTCCAGGCTGTTGCAACCTCCTCCTGAATCAGGCACACACACGCACACACACACACACACACACACACACACAAATACACGCAATTAGCAGCCTAATTAGGGCCATTTCTCAATGCATAAATATCTTATGAGCACCAGATGCATTATAAATGATGTGTTACTTTGCAAAATGTCAACGTTAGAATAGTAATGGGAAAAGTCGGAAGAGGTGTTTGCAGTGAGAAGACTGCTGACTCACATCTAAGAAGCCGATGTTAATATGAAGATCGATGTCCACATCATCAATGGTTCCGTACTCCCTGCACAGAGATGCAGCAACAGAACAGTAAACTGTCAAAACTAATGTGAATCATTAGACTCTGACCATTTCTACTGATTACACTCAGTGAGAGATGAATTAAGGTTATGCTCTCCTTTCTTATTTAGCTTAAAAATCAAGAGGGAAATTTGATTTCATTACAGCTAGTGTAAGATTTTCAGGGCATGATTCTGTCCTGTACCTGACAGAGATGGCACTGTCGGTGTAGATGTCTTTCACAGCTTCAATATCTGCATCTAATTGAGGGTGGCGGTACAGGTCAGCAGCACAGCTCCCCTGCAACAAGCAGCACTGGTCACAGTTATAGCAGTGAATGAATTCTCAATGGTTACCAACTATTTTCACACACACCCAAACATGGTACAATAGTACCAGCACTATTTCTACCCCTTCAGCTTTTTCACATTTTCTTGAACTGCATCATGCCTCATGCTTCTGATAATGTCCTGTTTGCACTTGGGTTCCCATCATCCATAAAACATGTACATGGATGGAGCAACATGCCGTACAATCCTGGAAAAAATCTTTTAAGAGGCTGCTAAAGACATAAGGTTGATGTGGGTGTTAATGTGTTAGCAGGTCAACCACCATAAGTATACAGAATAGTTTGGATCAAAGGACATTTATCTGTTAAAGAGGCCATTGTAGAATATGCCCCTGACGAGAGAAAGGTTGTAAGACTTGGGAATTGCTGTTCACATATTTCACATTCAACCTGACTGAGTTTGATCTACTTTACAAAAATTAAAAAAACAAGTCAGGTCTTAAATGTGCAAAGCTGGTAAAAACATTATGCAGTTGTAATTACATTAAAAAAATTGTTCCACAAATATCAAATCTGAGGACTGAATACAAGTGCACAAAAAGTAGAAAATAATGTGTTAATGGTATATTAATTTAACTTGCTCTATCACATAAAATCCTAATAATATATATGGAAAATACATCGGCTATTATCTTGTTTTTATTTCTGGTAATGATTATAATTGAGCAAAATGATGAAAAGTTGAAGGGATAAAAATAGCTTTGAAAAACAATGTAGATTCGAACACCCATCAAGATCCAGATTGCTTATTTAACGTAAAACTGAACATTATAACACACATTACAAACATAAATTACTAAACACTGACTGCATGCATTACTTTAAATACGTTTTTGAATTTTAATTACTAGCGGAAATTTCTCAATACTGATTTTTGGATTTCTTTCAAAGTATTTAGATAAGTCATTTTTATTATTTCTGTCACCACTGGAAGATTTGGTTCTTGATCATTTTCTGGTATAAAAAGTCTGTCATGCTTGTGTCTGGTGTCTTGAAGTGAAACTTTCATCTTCTGAGCTCAGTGTGCAGTACAGTTCCATCCTTATCATAGCTGCACTGCTTTCATGTACTTTGACTTCACTGAAATGAGCTTTACTGGATTTACATTTCAATCAAAAGACTTGGAAGATAACAGTAAAAAAGGATAACTCAGATTAAGATCTTAGGTGGAAGAAGAGCTATCAACTTTATGAGATAAAGATGATGAATTTCCTGATGGTCTTGGAGATTAATTTGCCAGTGTCTAAGATATGCTGCAAATACTAGATTTTGCACTCATTTATTTTTAAACAGGATATAAAGTTTCAGATATCAAGCAGCATGTTGGAAGCTATTTAAAATTTTCTCTCTGCTCAGTGGAACTTTATGATGGAAATATTTACTATATTTATATTTAAAGTAAATATTTAAAGAGGCAGCTTACCCCACCTAACATTTCTAAAATAACAGTCACAAAAAGGAGTTCTGTGTACTTGCTAAACAATGAATGCAATTGTTGCTAACTAATAAAAATATGGAGCCTTTATTTCCAAATAACATGGAAAATGTACGTTCATCTGAATATATAACTTTCGAGCTCTGAGCGATAATCCAGGCCAGACATTTCTGGCCTTTTCTTTAGTTCAGGCCATACCTCATCAATCTTTGTTATTGTCCCTGTTGCTTATGCACACCATGTTTTTTCTTCCACTAAATTTGACATATGCTGCAATGGAGAATACTTGTTTGAATAACTAACAGCTTTAGGAATGGATATTGGTGGCTTGCCCACCTGGTGGAAGGTGTCAATAACAATTCAGCTTTCCTCTTGATTGTGTATGGCATATCATGGCAATAATATTAATATATGTGAATTGAAATGTTTTTTTTTTCTTATGTAAAATTAAGGTTTTCTGGAAACTGAGGTTACTTTATTTTTTAGCTTCAATCCATAATAATCAAAAATAACAGAAAATACATGTGACACATATTACTGTGTGCAATTGATTTAGAAAGCATATGAATTTCACCTTTGAAAAGAATTGCTGAAATAAATAAACTTCATGATGATATTCTGATTTACTGAGCTGCAGTAGTTTTAAATTAAATTAATTTTATTTTTTCTGCCAACATATACCACTGACATTTCTTAGTTTATATGAGGTGGAAACACACTTATTTACTAAATAAACACTATTATTGTCTTTCTTTCGATTTTATGAAGATTTTTTTCTAGGCTTTCTTTAGGATATAGACTGCTTTTTATACATAGAGCTAAAGTGCCAATATCTTGTTTTAACATTTATTCTTTGCAAAATTCTTTATAATAAGCACTTAAAACAACTAGAATTAGTGTTTTATTCTTTATCTTTTCTTTGGCTGTGTATCATACACAATAACTATTAATATAATAGATAACATTAGAACCTGTGATATTCATACCAATTATAATAACACTTGAATGCAACCATATACAACATGAAGCTGTTCAAATCAATACTTTCTCTTATGTAAGCAGCAGCAAGAGTCATTTTGGTGTTCTTTATAAAACTGTCAGGCCATGTTATGCATTTTTTTGGTGCAAGTACAGAGAAAGCATTACATTTTTGCTCAAAATGTTTAAATTTTTTGTGAGAATCTCATATAGGCCCAGAACTAAAAAACAGTCCTTTTTTTTGTTTTTTGTTTTTGTTTGTTTTACATAATCAGGGACAAAGACCGAATGATAATGGATAATGAAGCCAAATTTCAAAGAACAACTTTGAAAGGCCAACAGAAAGCCTGGTAAATGACTGATCAACACTAATTTCAAAGATATAGATAACTGGCTCAAGGTGGCACAAAGAATAGTCAAATTTTGAGGTAATTTAAATTTTTACTTCAGTGTCATTTCAAAAATACATTAAATACATAGCAATGACAGAAATTTAATGAAAAAACAAAATGTGTAACATCTTAGCAAAACTATGTTAACTGTACAGTAATGATGCATTCTCTACCTGGATTCCATAAAGGAACTGTTCAGATTCGTTCTCCCCATCTGACTCCTCGTCGGTCCAACACTGGCCTTTGATGTCCTGTGGGCCCACGCATTGTCAAAACACCATTATAGTAGAGGAAAGAAAATACAGCCTTTTCGTAGCATCCTTTCATCTCCCTATTTAGCCTCCCGTTCAAGGGCTTCAAACAAGGCTTTACACCATGTTCCAAATTATTATGCAAATTGCATTTAAGTTTCATAAAGATGAAATTTTTGTTGTGCTATTAAATTTATAGGTGGTATTGTGTATATGGGGTCTTTGAATCACTATAATTAATTTCAGAGACCTAAGTTGATTAGTTTGTATGGTGAGCTTAATTAAAGGAAATCAACTTAAGAAGGATGTTCCACATTATTAAGCAGGCTACAGGTTTCAAGCAAATTTGGAAAGAGAAAGGATCTCTCTGCTGACGAAAACATCAGATAGAGTAGTGCCATATGACAAGGTATAAAAACATTAGGTATTTAACAAAAACTGAAGCGTTGTCATACTGAGAAGAGATTTGTGGCTGATTCAGAACAAAAATTGGTTTCTACAGATAAAGGAATAATGAGTAAGGTTTCTATAAGACAAATTAATCAGATTAAGAGAGCAGCTGCTAAATGCCCTTACAAAGCAGCAAACAGTTATTTGATGCTGCTGGTTAAGGTGGAGGATCCAGAGGCAATTATACTGACCATTATTTGCATTGACCATTTAAGAAAATCTGAAAAAAATATCACTTGCATAATAATTTGAAACACGGTGTATGTAGCATCTCAAAGAAGAAACACAGAACATCCTCTGACATCTTCCCTCATAAGATTACCTAACTGAGAATGACAAGGATGACTTTTAAAATATGAAAAAAGACATGTCAAAGCATGACAGTTTCAGCTCAACAGACGAGGACATTTATTTTTAAATAAAGCTAAAATAATTTGAATGCCAAAAACATATCAGTCATTCTACATGCAACCCTGGAACATTATTAAATCTCCTTCCCAATTATGTAAATCTTAAATAAAGCGACAATTACGTGACACACTTTTATCAAACTCACTGATTACACACACCAATAGGATCTCAGCTGTCTTACCATTGGATCGGGTGCTCATAGGGCTCTCTCAGACAGGTTTAGGCCTCTGATTAGTGCCAACCATTGCAGCCTACCTCCAGGTGAAATGAGCAAGAGCACAAAAAAATGAAGAGCTCTGTTTGACGTCTGTTCCTTTTTACACTCCCCTAAATTCCACAGCCTTGGAAAAATTGAAAACAATACAAGAAAGAAAATCAGCAGAGGAAGAAAACATGCAACACAGGCTACTGCTAGTGATGCCATTCTTAGTCAACGGTGCTCTCCTCCTTTTTTTTGTTTAAATCGCCTGCACTTCACCTTGCCATGTATCCTAGCAACAACCATCTCTGCCTCCTGTCAGAGTGGCATTAATCACTGTTGAGAGAAAGTGTGTGGGAGATTTGTGCTGTACGTTCAGTACCCTAGATGTCTTCACTTCTTTGTTTAGATGTTTTTTCCAGGATTCTAGTCTATTAATACCAAAGAACAAGAGGTTACTGTATTTTTTTTTTCTTTTTTCTTTAGAAGTGCAGTAGAAAGACAGCGCTGATGTAACCACAAAACCCATGGCATAATAAGAACCCATTGTTTCTACTGCTTGTTGGCATGAATATCTGTCAATGAATACTGGTAAAATATTAAAATTTCTTCATTATTTTGTAAACAAAATCAATGATATGCAAAGTATTAAAAACTCATTGTCTATTGAGGATGGGCAATATGTGCATTGGTTAATATAATGTTATTAACTGAATAATTATTTGTTATCTGTTAATAACAACAGATTCTAATTTATAATATGTGGAAACTACAAAAAAACAAAACTAGGGTTGTAATTTTTCTTGCTTTTGAACTATATTCTTTTATAAGTTTATCAATAAATTCTGCATTTACACTTCAAAATATGACTAACTACAATTGACTGGTACCGTTTATCAGGGAGTAATCCAAATTGAACTATTCAACAAAAGATGAGGTTTTACTTTTAGAAGTGCATTTGCTTTCGAGGGCCCATGACAGTGATGAATTAAAGCTACATTTATTGTCAATATTTTTTAAATTGCAATAAATACCATTAAATATTGTGATAAAGTTCTAAGTCCATATGCCAATATACAAATGAAAGGTTCATCTTTCATTCATATAATATATATAAACAATGACTAGCTTTAATGCTGCAACTAATAAGTATCACACAGGGGGGACATTAGTCCAGGACCCTGAAGGTTCAGTCCCTCGAATACATATGTACTTTAATGAATGGCTGTTTTGCAAAAAACATATTTTATGAGGTGCTAAAAAACAAGAATACATTTTTTGGATAGGTGGATTTTTGTGCAGTTCGCTGCTTGAACTATTAAAAAAATGTGGCTAAGGATTGGTTGTCATCTCCAACCAATCCTTAGCCCTAAGAATATATAAAAAAAAAAACTTCTACCAGCTCCTGGCCAATTTGTTTACCTACACATTGTTGTAGTGAACTATTTTAATCAAATATAGAGATAATTGTATTTTCTAGAAAGTTGGCACTAAACCAATTGATTATTTTATTTTGGGTCTGATCCATGTTTTCACCAATTGAATTAGATAAAGTATGAGAAATTCTGACTCCTTATCAAGCCAATGGTGGATATTATTCACTAAAGTTGTACAGTAACATACCTACACAGTAGATTATCATTAGAACATAGAAAATGACTTTAAAATGTTGGTTGCAAATGCAAGTGAGAAATGCCTCTTTGTCAGCTATGCACTGATGCATGATTAAAACAAAATAACCCGAGGCAGACTGTTCCACTTTGTACCCAAATAAGATGGGTACCAAACAACCAAGGGCATAAAATGACAAAGGTATAAGCACATGCCGCAAGCCTAAAGGATGCTTGTTTATATAGAGGAATTGTGTAGAAACTATGAATAAATATTTAATTTCAGAAATACTCTATATTATTGTAAACAAGCCCCATAAGGCTTGGATGTCTGCCTATTTATCAGTCTACTGAAATTTAGATATTTTTGTGGGAATAGCACCAAAACTGTCTCTATTCCAGGGTCCCATATCCTTCTAAATCAACCATGGAGCATCACAACACACATTTCAGTTCATTAAATGTAAGGCACAACAAATCGGTATAACAAAGGCTGTACAGAAACACAGATGATGCTGTTGACATCACAGAAAAACAACTAAGCTATACATATTTAGCTTAATGATAGTCAAGAAGGTGAATTTTTCTGCTCCTTAATATTTCACTGACCAAAAAAAGAGCTTTAATGTTCTTGCTTTGATATGTCGCACTAATCTGATCTTTTCTTTCTAACCCTGCTCATCTCCATTCTTAGCTCCTTTCCGTTTTCTACGTCCTTAAGCCCGCTCCTCGCATTTACATCTCGATCCCACTCACCCCCCCCTCACTCCCTGCCATTTCCTTGGCCTCTGTCGTCTCACATACCAATAGAGTCACAGAAAAAAAATGAGCCCACCCACCGTCTGACAGTGCGCACGTACAAAAAGATACACACACATATATTCACCTCGATCGTTCCACCATTCCGCCTTCTCTTTAGACAGCAATTTAGCCCAAACACAGATGCGCTCAGGCGGATTGCCCCCCTCCCCCTACGCTTCGGACTCCCCTCACATCCATCCACACTTACCTCCACAGAGAATGGAGACTGGGATGCTGTCCTTGCCTCAAATGCTTCTTTCCTCTTAAAGGGCGCACCTGCTTCTCTCTGTGTGTCTCTCTATCTCTCCCTCTGCCAGTGGCTGTTTTCCACTGAAATGACAGATGACAAAAGAACCATAAAAAAAATACAAGAACGCAGCAATCACAGCTCTGGACTGTGTTCTTAGATGCGTGTTGTGCGTGTCTGCAAGCGCGCCAGCTGGTGCGTGTGCAAGTGTTTATCTATTGCAGATCTCTCCTACTGCTCTCTTATATTTTGCCTAACAACACTACCGGGGGTCTGGGCATGCTCAGTGAGACTAGGCAAGCCAGTCATGTGACTTGCAGCTGACTGCACTGCTGCTGAGAAATTGAAGAAAAAAATGTGTGTGATCTGTATGTGCTTCTGACGTTGAATTTGTGTGGTGTGTGAGTAATGTGTGAAGTTTCATAAGTCCAAATCTACTAAAGCTAACTGGTGCCCTGGCTGCAGATTTGAGTTGCTATGTATAATGTTGACTAGATCTATGGGTACTCAGTGGAGTAAAAAGCTTAATCTTCATTAAAAAGCATATACTCACGACAAATGCTTGCAAAATTCCTCCTTTAGCTTGTCCTCATTTATTTAGTTCTGAAATCTTCTTTATCATCAGTCCCAGAATCGTTGATACATCTGCTTTCTAAACTTTTCAGCCCCCTACTGACATTAGTCCATTACCTTGTACCTCCACAACATTGCACAAGGTTGGGGAAAACTAAAAATGTATTTTTCACCTGTCCTCTATAATAAAATTCCTCTAGATCTTCAAGAGTCCCTTAAATTCTGTTTGTCTTGACCTCACGCTACAGTATTTTTTCTAGAGTGTAGGGCTGAGATTGACCATGTGGATCCCTATCCAGTGTAGAAGTGGGGTTGGCATCCACTACCGACTATTAATTGTACCTCAAACTCCACTTCAAGTCAATGTAGATGGGCCACCACATGCTACATGCACTTTTAAAAACATGGCAACACACTGCACTAAACTAAGATTTGCAGCTTCTAATTCACCACAATGTTTTATACAATCTATTTTTTAAATTTTGATTTTAATTATTACAGGAAGCTCTTTAAACAAGAAGCTCTTTAAACCAACTTGGTTCTATGTAAAAAATAATCTGAAAAAATGTTCCTTGGAACTAACCACTTGTTGTATCCCCATGGCTTGTGAAAAGCTTTTGTGAAAACTGAGTACTTTTACATCAGTATGGAGTAATTATGTTCCAGTATTTTGAGCAAAAAATGTCTTCATTCAAGTCGTGATCCTGCATAAAGGAAATAAGAAGAAATAAATGGGAACAAAATGAGAAACAGAAGATAATTATTTACTACTTCCTAGAAAACCTGATGCACTTAAAATCTCACAGTATAAATTCTGACAAATGCCTCAGTTACATTTTTAAGGTATTATTAAGCTACAAATAATTACCCTCTGATATTTTTGGACAAATCATCCTTTTCTAATTTTCTCCAGACAAACAAAATATTTTCATGGCTCTGTGAAATACATGGACATGCACAGTTAAATCTCTGAGAATTAGAAACCAGCATCAAAAATGATAGTGACTGCAGGAATACTAGAAATGCTAAGTTTCACAAGAAATATTTTTATTAAATGGAAAATAATGTTCCTATCTGAAAACAACACAGATGGAGAGAAAATACAAATATTAATCAAAATGATCAAGGCTATAATATTTTTATATGATTAGTTGTGTTGTTCAAAATACAAGGACATGATCCCAAACTCATCTGAAATTAAGATATCAACTACTTAAAAGAAGACATCCTTAAGGCTGTTGGGATATTTATTTATATATTATCAGTCCCTCTGCTTACAAATATTGAAAAACCTGTGGATACAAGCACAAAGACTCATAAAACACTAGTACCAAACATTTCACAGAAAGGTTATGCTTAATAAAATTTGCCTCACATTACAATGAGCTATACCATTAAGTTGTCATTTCAAACTGTAAAAGCTACCATAACAAGTAAAGCTAACTTTAAGTTAACTGTTGTAAATTAGCTTTCTCACATTCCACAGCACAAGGCATTTCTGACCATTTTTGCCTGCACAAAACAACATGGTTCTTCACAGGCAGTCTATATCCAGACCTCAGCACTCCTCTGTTTGCACCTTTCAATCTCCTTCTTGCTCTTCAGAAGCTGCCTTTCGTATTTATGTGAGTCAGATCGCTTTGCTTGTCCAGGCCTGATTTCAACTTCCACAACTTCACGGCTAAGTGCACAGCTCCAATCAGGCTGATGACCCACCACCAGGTCCAGAGTGGGTAGAGAGGTAGTGCTGGTCACATCCCTAAATCCAAAAGAAGATGTGAGTGAAGGGCTATCAGGTGGAAAACGTTTATATCCACCCTGGATACCTGGACAGCCACCCCAAGACTTTTTCTCTCTTAACCTCAATGCATGACGAATCTTTTTCCAACCCAAATGATTTAACTCCAGGAGGTTCAGCAAAATGCAGAAAACTCCTACACAGAACATAAAGAGGAGGAAGATGGTCTTCTCTGTGGGTCTGGATATGTAGCAGTCCACTGGTTGCCTGCATGGAGAAGAAGTGCAAAGAAATTGTACAGGCACATGGAAGCCATATAGCTTCCACTGGGCCAAGACAAAGCCAATCTCCAAGACAGCCCTCAGACAAACATGGAAAATGTAACATTTGGACAGAACTCCACCAGAAACAACTTGAGCTACCTCAATGCCCTCTCTGAAGGTGCAGGTTTGGGGATGGATCAAGTTCACTGAATTGTTTAGGTCCTTTTTCTGAATGTTCTGGGAAGTGAGGTCCTCCAGCACATCTCCTAGGCTGTGACCTAGATGCTTATGGGAGTAGATTGAGCAACTGTCCGAGTCACAGCTGCAGTCGAAGGTCTCTTGTCTTTCCTCTTGCTTTACATCAATGGCTTTATGCCTTGGTCGTTTTCCCAGCATCTGAGAGCTATTCTGTGGTTGCTTGGACAGGTTATGCCATGTGTAAATGATAAAGCAAAGCGACGGAGTGGATACACTGATTATGTGAAACACCCAGAACCGAGGCTGTGAGATGGGTGCAAATGTGTCGTAGCACACAGTTGAACATCCTGGCTGTAAAGTGTTACAAACAAACATTTCTTGTTCATCCGTATACACATCCTCTGTAGCAACAGCAACAATGAGCAGCCTGAAGATAACCATGACAGTGAGCCATAGGCGTCCGATCATAGTGGAGTGATGATGGACAGCATCCAGGAGACGTTTGAGCAAAGTCCACTCTGTCATGATTCCTGTGACTGCGAGTTGCTTCGGTTACGGAAGAGCTGCCAGGGATAGAGCAGTCTAAATTAAAAATATTCCACCTCTCGTTTAGAGTTGCTGATAATGTAAAATTCCTGGTGGAAGAATTTTTTTCCCTGCTGGTCCACCTAATCTATTGGAGTTTTTCTTTTTTGTAGATCTTTTTAGCTTTTGTTGTTTGTAGAAAAGACATCTGTTTAGTCCTTGATTAGTTCCTCTAACCTCAAGCACCTCCTGTCTGGAGAAAGCCTTTTCTGTCCCCTAATGTTTGCCAGCCCTCCTGGCTGCCCTGTGCACAGTGGAGCCTCTGTATTAGAACCACCCATCTTTCATAGATAAGAAATTCCACTTGACATGAGTCACTTGGCACACTCACATCTCCCTTGTAGTGAGGATCCATTTTAAAACCAAGCGACATCCCCCGTTCCTTTCTAAGAGCAGCTACTGATAATGCTGTAACAGAGCATTCTTCACTGATTAGTTCTCTAAACGCAAAGGAGCTCTTATAACATTGATGTACATTCCAAATAACCATGTATGCTGTCAGATTCAGTCTGCACAATTTGTAACATAGGTATTCACTTGTAAGACAATTAAAGGCAAGAATCATAAATAATATGTTTATACTATTGAGGGAAAGAAATTGGCTGATTAAAAAATGCTCTCACGGGAGATAGTGTTGGTGTCTGGTAGGCTTTTCTGTTTAAGAGAGCTTTCAATCCACTTGCCAGTCCTGCTATCTGTGTTTTAAAAAAAGTCAACTGAAAGGTCTGCTTGGCTAAATATGCTCCAAGATAAAAGCACTCACGCAAGGTGTATCAATGTCTCAAGACTAAGTTTGTGTTGTGTTTTTTACGTGAATGAAATAATTTTGTCTATTGTCTTGCAGCTGATTTGAGATTGTGTCACAGGAGTAATAGGTCCAAAAGAGAACCACCACCATCTCTCTCCCTATTGAGATCCTCCAGCTCATTCTGGCAGATTTTATGGCCAGACTAGATGGGATACATAATTTCTCCAGCGAGTTCTGGGTCTTTCTGAAAGTTTTCTTCCAGTGGGACATGCCCAGAAAACCTCCAAATTAAGAAACCCCTGGGGCCTCCAAATCACATGTACGAACTACCTCAACTGACTCTTTTCGATTTGGAAAAGTAGCAGCTCTACATAGAGCATACCCTAGAAGAGGGAGGTCCTGATTCTCTTACGCTGAGTCAAGCCACCATGCCAAATAAGTTCGTTTCGACTGTAGGTGAGCGTTGGACCATGAACGGACAGGTAAATCAAGAGCTTTGCTTTTTTGCTCAGCTCTTTACCCACCACAGTGCTGTGCAACCATTAATGCAGATGAAGTCCCAATCAATACATCTGCCATTCCATCCAACGATAGGTTGTAAAGAAAACACAAATACACTAAAACCCCTCTGTTTGAGGCAGAGATTGGCCTCAACAGAGACATTTCACCTTTTTTCCATCATGGACATTTTTTCTGTCATGACCTCAGACTTAAAAGAGCTGACTCTCATTCAGGCTGCTTCACATTCAGAAGCAAACAATTTCAGTACACACTGGAAGTCGTGACCAGAAGAAGCCGAAATAGCCATGCTATATGTAAAAAGAAAAGATAAGACTAGAGTGTCTGGTTCCCAAACCAGACACTCCAGTCTCCATAATCACACCTTAAGCTCCACTCCATAAACACCAGAAACAGGATGACTAACAAAGGGCAGCCCTGATGGGGTCCAGTGCACAGTGGGAAAAGTCTTGACTTTGTGCCGAGAATGCGGACACAGCTTTTGCTTTGGGAATAAATGGATTGGATAGCCTTTAAAAGCCACCCAGATACCCAATACTTCTGTAGCAACCCCCACAAAATACTTCAGGCATGCATTTACAATAGACAGCCAATTGCATGATGTTAACTTTGCAGCAATTCAAAATACTACGCACGCACACAAACAGAGGAGAGGACAACTCCTCTTTTTCAGAAATACACTTCCAGTGTAATCTGGATCAGTTTGAGCTGCCATCTTCAGGGGGCGACTAAGGTGTTGAAAAGACAGAGCAGACATACAAAAACATAGAAGCACTGTGCTTTTATATTGAAGTAAAGAGTAAGTAGTAGCAGTACTTCTTTAGGAGCTTCATCTAGGACAGCGGTGCCCAAAGTCGTTCCTTGAGGGTCGAGATCCTGCATGTTTAGTAACAACCTTTTCAGCATGTCAATGTTCTTCTTAGGCCTTCTAATGAGCCATCATTTGATCCAGGGCATCAAACTAGGGAGAGAACTAACACATCCAGGATGCCGGCTCTGTACTGGTACTGACTTTGGACACCACTGATCCATAAGATAAACACTGTTGTAAGCCTTGAGTTAGGAGGGCTGTACCCCAAAGAGCTATTTGTGTACATAGCAAAGTTAGTCACACCCACTGCTTTTTTAGTTGGAGTCAAGGACAGAGAGGTCAATAAGTACAGAAAGATAGCCAAGTGTATCATACTTATAAAGACAACATGAAGGTATTGGCAGCAATAGCTCTGTTAATGCTACCTTCAAGCAAGATGTCACAGCTAAGAAGAATGCCGTCTCTGAATTATCTTTTATGAAGACATAAAACAGAGAGCACATGAAATTATGGTCACCAATAATTGTAGATGAAACATAACTGACAACTAGTACTAGGATAAAGTTGAGAAAAGCATGCTAACATACTAAATACCTAACATAATACTGCAAAACTCTCTTTCATAATATCCATGACTGTGTGTGTCACTGTGTGCCTGTGTGAAATGATGGTCACTGAGCTTCTGAGCTAATCAGTCTTTACCCTCATTGTCTCTAGGTATCTATTTATGAACTGACAGATTAATGAACAGGTATTAGGCCAACTGTCCACTCAGTGTATTTGACTGTATAGTCAAATGTAATTGCTTGTCTGAAATGTACTTTTGAAAAATAAAAATACCTGTCAATAGAGACACACAAATTTCATTACAAATAAGGCTGTTTGATTTTCAGCTGAAGAAATTATGTTTTCCAGGTTTAGCACAATCTGACTGTCAAAATAGTAACCTTTCCCTTAGTTTGCGTTTAAGAAAAGAAATATAAAGTCGCAACATTTGTATATGTGATTTAACATCTCATGAACAAAGTTTGCATCAACCTTCCAGACTACACAGGTGTTCTGGTTCTGGTCTGCTTTGGATCCCCAGAACCAAATATGGAGAAGCAGCATTCATGTTCTATGCATCACAAATATGGAACCAACTTCAAGAAAACTGCAAAACAGATTAAACACAGAGTTCCTTTAAATCAAACTCTTTAAACCCAACTTTATTTTTAACTGAATTAGCTAATCAAAATTAAACAGAAAAATCTTTAAAACATTTGTTTTCATGGGAACATATATTTATCTTTTTTAATAAAATGTGAAATGTAATTATTCCCAAATAAAGGCTCACCACATAAAGTTCACTCCACTGCCTAAGTGTATTAAATTATGGTTTTATTTTTCCTTGAATGTTATTGTTCCTTTGTGATTTCGCTTTACTTATTCATTTATTGTTGATAGCTCTTGTACAGTCAGACCATAATATATTTAGAAGCATTAGGTATCCTAACTGCTCAACAGATTTATCTGAGCAGATTCATAGAGTGTCTCACTGCATCCTGTAGCCCAGGCGTTAGCAACACTAAATGCTGATTGACAGGCCAGAGCTTCACCAGTGGACATACAGAGTGGACTGCTGATTTTTTCTTTCCTCTCACTTGTGAAGGTGTGTCCACTCCCTTCAACACCGTAGTGTTGTTCATACACTCAGAGGCTGTCAGCAGCCAGTTAGTTAACAACATGGGCAGCGGGAGTAGCAGCGCAACCAGTGCATCTGCTAACAGGTAGGAACTAAGCCAAATAGATGGAGAGGTGCTTTACTAAACTTTGTCAGTTTATTAGATATAAATTCACCATTTTATCAGCTTGAAGGTAAATGTGACATTTACCAAGCACTGTTGCTAAGTAGTTTGAAATTGATTCAGCTGATTATTTTTCTAGATGGAATGGGTAGGCATGTGGCAGAGATTTACTTTCATTGTACCATCTACTTATTTGGAATAGCTGATTGAGAGGCAAGATAATTAAACACAATGGGAATAGCTCCACAAAAACTGTTTTACACTTATAAAAGAAATATGTATACTCTTTAATTTTGGTTTACAATTATAAATAAGTGATGAAGAATTTAATATTAGCATGATTATTTTGTGCACATGTATATAATGTTTTCTGTTCAGCACAAAATCTTTGATCAACTAAATTGCCAAAGATTTAATGACTGACTGCAGCAAAAGATTCACCCAAACTTACACACAAAATCATTAGTGAAATCTCAGTCATGTCGTATAATTATCCATCACTAGATGGCGACGCAGCACCACATTGAAGCAACCAGTAATTTACTCCTTCATCTCTTCGCTGAATGTAAATCAGAAGAGATGGCACTTATAGCTAACAATTAGTACATATTTTTTCCATGTTTTAGAAACTAAATGCAGGGGGAAAATGGTTAGAAAACTCCAAAACAGCTACACGATACTGAAGCATGTCAAAATTGGATGTCTTTTAATGGTTTTATCTACCACTATTAGTGCTTAATTAAAAAATTAAAGGGAAAAGGTCATTAAAGGTATTGGATACCCACGTTGCATACTAATCCGAAAGACTGTCTGCCTTCCTGAATGCGGTCACATGCTCTACTTTATGCTCTTGTGATGCTTTCACGCTTTCCGATTGGCTCTCTAACTTTACTAATCACTCCTATCATGTATTGGCATATCCTTCCGCCACGTTCCTTGCGTTTTATAAATACCCATCTTACCATAAGAGTCAGTATTTACATAAATATGCAATTTTCTGCTTTGGTTTTCTTAATGCTTGCCCCTGGTAAAGTTATCTAACGAGATCGCCCGCTTTTGCTTCTTCCTTTTTTTCCATTAACGATTTGTCGGATGGATATGAGCATCCCTAGAAAGTAGTTCCATGCAGTGAGGAAATATCAGGGTAGTTCACCTTGAAGCTGGTCTCAGACTGCCAGCAGTCGCATCGCACTAGACATCACCTACCAGAGTTCAGGTGGGTACTTTCAGCGGGGCTTTAAGTTCTTCTTTTTTAAAACAGTTTCGACATTTGAAAGCTTCTCTTAAGTATTTAGCCTCTCGTTTTGTTCAGTAGCCTCATATGTTTTGTTGACTAATTCCATCACGTTTAGGTCATTAATTGAAGTCAGTAACTTTACTCTATTGCCTCATGCAACTCGATACAATACATCTGAAAGAGTCAAAAAAGCAGTATCTCAAATTAGACACGAGTTTTAAGTCCAACTATGTCAGTGTTGAATATTAAAATTCAATGTGTGGACAAAAAAAAGACGGCCTTTTCCCCTCGAATACTGAACATCTCTTTATATTTGGCCACCCGCTGTCTCTCTTATGTTACGAACTTGTGCTGTATTCTTCCGTAGTTTTGTATAGAACATTATAAAACAGTAATTTAACGTGATGCGTCAAGTCTTGGCCATGGTAGATTCGCTTCCTGTTGCCTCCTACTGTGGGTGGGGCTCCTCCGGTTTCTTCGCCTCCCATTGGTCAGTTCGAGTGATGTCTGCAGATCAGGAAAATGTGACGCAGGATGGGAGAACGTGACCTTTGCCGCATCGTCTGTAATTTAGCAAAAGCTCTATTTTACACCGAGCCACTGTGTGTTTCTGTATATAAATGTATACAAACGAAGCTTAATCAGTCCTTGGTTCTGTAGTGTTTGAGTTCCTGAACACTTTCTTCTTTTGCTTAGACAATTTTCTTAATTGTCTAGAACCATGAAACCAGTATTGGAAAAATTCTGGCATGTAAATGTAGTCTGAAAAGTGTCTTTTTTGCTGTAACTGGGCTGCAGTAGCTTTATGTAGTGAATCGTGAAAAAAGGGATTATTGACATTGAATGTAGGTGACTGAGGGCAGGTCTCACCTTGCCTGCGTAGGTCTGGACTGTCATCCTTAGAATGTGATCTGTTCCAGACAGAACTAGACAAAATTACTAAAGAAGGGCCTTAATTTAAAGCTTAATTTATATGGCCCCTGATCTAGATGCATCCAAAGCGGCAGAGACCACTCACATGTGTTTTCGTATGTTGCAAGAAATAATATTGTGTGCAAACACAAGCAGGTTTTGTCCTGTTTAAAACATGTTGACAAAATGTTGTCTTTACTTTCAAAAGGCCAAGGTGAGTCTCAATGTCTGGGTTGTTAGAAATTCATGACCTCTTTAAGAAGTGATTTCATAAAAACAGATGCATCAGATACCATTATGCATGCACCATTACTGGTAGTGTCCAGAAATCACAATCAGTTTTCACTTAAATGTCTTTGTGATCTGCACATTAAGAAATCTGAATTGTTTTGCCTTTTCATTAACTACATCAAAGTTATGAACTCCCACAGTTTTCAACCAGCAGCATATGCTTGGCACAGTTGAGTTCAACAAAATAAGGTGACACTGAATGAAGATTTTGTGAATTGCAGTAATAAAAAAAATGTTTTTAGCAAAGTCTTTATGATGTACTGTTTTGGTTAAATGTTTTAGCTGCAGCAGATCTGACAGCCGTGTAGAAGGTCAGGCATATCACAGCTGGTCCTGCTCCCATGTGCAGGCATTTTATCTTTAATAGGACTTCACTCTATAACTAATGGGTATTCCTTTACCTCTTCTGACCATTCTCATTCTGAGGATTCAGAGAACTTAACTTTTCTATTTGCATTCCACTTTAGGTACAGATTCATGGAACCCACAGCATTCCTGAGAGCTGTGAGACTGTCCAGGCATAGTTTACAATCATCAGAGTGAATGTATATTATAACACACTGGCTTTCTAGGCTGTGTTATAATTAGCCCACCTTCTGTTTTTAGCCCAGGGTCTGTAAGACCCATGCTAGCATTAGCATTGGTTAGACACTGTTCTGATGTGCTCTGGTGGGATTCTCGTGTCCGTCCGCTGGTTCAGTTTAGGGCGATTGGCCAGTTGCAGCAGGCACTCTTCGTATTCTTTATCCCCATTGAATGGATTTAAACCTGAGCTCCTAAAAGTGTCACACGCATGCACACACACTGCAGCGGTCAACTCTGCTTTTGTGAGGCACGGCTTGCTCACTGGCATTGGACTTTCCAGCACACTGGGGGGACTCTGGAGGTCCTTGCTTGTAAAGGGCTTGGTTGTCCCCAGGAAATACCAGAGGATCTACTGGGGGTATGTAGTGCAAACTATACGTGCTACCTAGGTTTAGGGACGGTGAACCATTGAAGACGCTGTTGTCCTTGAGAGCTAACTTGGATTAGCTTCATGTTACATCACATCCATAGTGGATGATGGGGAATGTCACGTCGCACCGACAGCCATGCTTCTGTTGCTGCTGATTACTATATAGGGATACTTCACATCTAAATGACCAAGATATGAAATTTGTTATCTGAAAAGCATGAGATGGTGACACAATTTTTATGGTTGATGTGTTGGAAAGGGGTTGGAAGGGATTAATAAGTAGTGAACTTCTGAAGTTGTCCTGCTACTGCAGTGCTGGCCTATTGTGATACCTACAGCCTGTGCTGGGGTAAAGACTTTTTTTTTTTTTTTTTCTTCTCCAAAACTGGTATTGGTAAGCTGAGTTAGACTGGAAGAACTAACTGTTATCAAGGTGGTTTCCATAGTTTTTTTTGTCCCCCCCCCAAGGATTATAAGGTTATGGGTGATATTCAGGCATATGCTCAAGGTTCTTTAAATAAGGTTGTAATGTTTTAATCTTTTTGTTCTTTCTGCTAAACTAAAAAAACTGCATAAAAGTACATGCTGTAGATTGATGCATTTAAAAGCAGAAAAAGTGGGATTTCTTGGTTGTGAATATGGCAAAATTTCAGATTGTTTTTGTAATCACCAGTCAGAGCTGATCAATGATAAATGGGGAAATGTCAATCCCTAATCTATTAAGTAGTGTCTCTCTAAAGCTGTGTTGACTAGTGTGTTTGGTTAGCCGTTTCATAGCTTCAGAGGAGCAAGTTTGAAAGCTTTTTATCAAATTTGTAGCTTTTATGTTGCAGCTGTTAATTCGTAGATCACTGTGTAGAGATTTCTCAAACTTGCTTACATTGTTTACGGATACAGCATTGGAAATCATTTTGTCTGTATTGCCTTTGTAATTATATGAAACGTTGAAATTACATCACAAACATGAAAATGCACCAAACAACTCCTATCACTTCACATCGACCAGTTAAATTTGCTATGATCAATAACTTAAAATGCTCCAAGTGAATATTTGATAGATGTAGGCTACACTAAACTGCAGTGGGTCATTAAAAAGGCTACTATAAAAACCACATGGTAGAGTGCTGCTTTTTCTTTCAACGGATGTCTGCCCCCCTCTTTTTGAGGATGTGGTTTTACCCAGTCACAGAGGTTGTAGGGGGATGTGACTGCACTCACGTACTGCCTTTGTCTGAGCCATTGATGGAAATGTTGTGTTGGTATAGCACTTCATCCCCCGTCTTGATTCATCTGCAGTTGGGATGTGATGAGCAAGATGAAGTTAAACTTTTGATTTAAGATTTTCCTTTCGAAGGCTTTTGTTTGTTTTTGCACTACCTCCTAAAATTGACTTCTGGCTACCACTTTTGCATACTGTAGTGTTGAGGCAGGTAAGTTACTGAGTAAAACTGACTTATAATTTAATTTACTGGTTGACATTGGAAAAGGAAGCCATTTTCTCTCTGTGGCACATGTTGATGGATGCCACTTACCATCTGGTGTTGATCTGACAGAACAGGCTCTGATTATGAGGACCAGCAAAAACCAGAGGAAGGGATTGTTGCCTAAAGAAGCACTTTTTCTGTGTGTTGTTCACCAAGTGAGAGTGGATTGCATGCATAATTTAGAAATGAAGAAACTCAAGCTTTCCATTGGCTGCCACAGAGGGTGAAGGAAAAGTTGGTATCAGGGAGGTAACACGCTAATGATTATTGTTGACGTGTATACCTAAAATTCTACCATTTTCATTATGTTAAATGTTGTATTCAAGTAGCTATGGAGAGAGAATATTTTAAGAAAATTAATTTTCCAAATGCTGTCTTTTCATTTTATTTTTCTACTCTAATCTACTGACTTTTCATAAGACAGTCTTTTTATAAATTAATGGCATTTTGTAACTATTTTATTTACTGAAATATGATGCAGTACAGATTCACATGGCCTCAAGTGCAATACTGGCCTCGAATGACATTTGGTTTTGGAAAGTCGTTCTCATGGTGAGTGAAGTGGTTCATCATATAGCTGTCAGCCTAACACTGGCTGGTTAGTGAAGCAAATCTGAACTGGTGAGCTGTTTTAGCAGTTATATAACCACAATATTTGGAGGGGGAATGCATTCCTCATTCACATGCAATACTATTGCACTCTGCTTAAAAAGTCCTTGCTTGTTAGTTTAAATTTCTTTATTTTTCCTTTCTTTTTTCTTTAAGTAAAAAAGAAGAAATTAGTCTTCATGAGATGGATTCAGCAGGCTCATTAGAATGTCACTAACAGATTGAAGGGGGGTGGAGGTTGTGGGCAACTGCTGGGGTTTTATATAACCTCATTTCTGGGCTGCATTAAGTATCTTTCTTTAAACTAGGAAATTCTACAGTTGTAGTTTTATGACTGTGTTGTTCATTGCCACAGATGAATCAGAAGGGTTGGTGGGAGGGTGTGGACAAGGTCTACAATGTGGTGCAGAGGACCAGAGTACTATTTTGTGTGGGGTATTGGTCTTGGCATTTCAGAGATCAACAGAGCAGTCCAGAAATGGTTGGGAGTTTATCTACTGTTCATTTTGTTCACTGCTTGTGCAACCCAAAAACTAAGAGGAACTAAAGAAAAACCAGTCTTGCGTAAAATCCGTGTTCACAATAAAATGTATTTGCACAGAATTGCACTGTATGCATTTCATAAGTCTAATCTTAAATTTCTACCTTTTTTCCCTTCAACTTTCACAACTGAGATAACAGAATATGGACAATAAAAATGTGTCTTTGGGAGTTTAGGACCTTGATGGTGTCTAGTGTTTATTTTTTTCCTGAGATGGTTGTTTTCTGTTGGGTGCATAAAAGAAGTATAAGGCTTTTGGTAGTATCCAACATTCTCCTGACCTGTATGTACTACTAGAACACAAAGCAAAACAAAATCAATTTCTACCTGCATTATTGGCATGAGTGTTCAAGTTGCACAAGAGCACAGAAAATTTGGATTTTATTTATTTATTTATTCTTTTTTTCCCCCCCCCATCTATTAAGTGGCTGGTAATTTGCTCACACTTTCTATTTTGTGAAAGTTTAAAAAACCTTTACAAAATAGCTTGGTGAGTGTGGCAAAAGGTTATGAAACTCACCATGCTGTTATGTTTGAGAATCTTTCTTCTTTCTCCCTTTTTATTTTCTTTCTGCATGCAGTACTTGTCCAACTGTAAAAGGGATCGTCATGCCTCTGCCAAAAGACATGGGCTCTGCCTTCATCCAGACACAGCAGCTCAACGCTGCCATGGCCGACACTTTCCTGGAACACATGTGCCTGTTGGACATCGACTCCGAACCCACCACAGCCCGCAACACTGGCATCATCTGCACCATCGGTTAGTCGATTTTCAGTTGCATTCCCTTAAATCAAATTTTAATAGTTTGTTGAAATATTATGGTGAAACAAAAAGGCGATAGATAAAACCTTAATCACTCTTTGGTTTCTTCTTGATGTGCTCATGGAAGTATAAAATTTGAAAAACTCAGTGATAAGAGATTACAATAAAGCTCAAGATTTTAAATGTTGTCCAATGTGTAAAACAAAAAAAATAAATAAATAAAAAATAAAAACTTTTTCGCTTTGCAGGACCAGCATCCCGATCTGTGGACATGCTAAAGGAGATGATCAAGTCAGGAATGAACATTGCTCGTTTGAACTTTTCCCATGGTACACATGAGGTTGGTCCTTTTTTCTAAAAAATGTGGTTTAATTTACTTTATAAATCTAATCACACACAGTTCTCTGCTTTATCTAAACTGGTATGTTTAGCTTAGAGGTAATATTTGTCATCATTTGTAGTTTCCTGCTATTGTGAAATTTGACGCTGACAGTGAATTAGCACGTACTGCGAAATAAACTGTTCTACACTGGGATCCTACTAAGCAATCACAAAATGGTTTAATGAACAGACAGCAGTTTATTGCTCAGTAATCCCACACTTTTATTTCAATTCTTCATAAATATTTTTAAAATGTCTGTCTTAAGTGATGGGGAGATTTCAAAAATTGTAGGTGAATTATGCGTCTCTATTTTAGACACAAAGGGACGCATGACCTTAACAAAGGCTTAAATTTTCTTGATAACAGGAACAAAGGCATTTTGAAATCAACTTGATGCAACAAATGCTCATGAAACTTGACCAGCAAACTTGAATCAAATCGAGTAAGAGAAGAACTGATGACCCCAAGCTTCTTCTTAGGAATGAAACAGCCAGTTGACATAAACATAACCTTGTACACAACTTGCTCCCCATTTCCCTTTTTTCGGAGGGCACTTGAAGAAGCTTACCTTGAAGGCATCATGTTTAATCTGTTTTTAAACCATTGATTAAATACTTTGTTTGCTCTTTGCCAACTGAAAGTAACACTTTTGTTATGCACGCATTCCTTGTTATTTGAAGCAACTGCTTTTTTTTTTTTTTTTACCTTTTTCCCCCTCTTTTTAATTCTCTTGTCTTTAAGGCTTTGTGGTAACAGGCAAGGCCACACTTGGTGTTTTGAGCTAAAATGTTTTTACCAGTCTCAAACTTCAATTAGCTTTAAAGGGAAAATGTCTGTACAAATTAAACTTTATTTAGAGATTGTTTGCTAGAATAAATCTCAAATTTTATTTCAATGCGGCCGACGAACACATTGGCAACGACAAAAACAACTAAATTGTGCCAATAAAGCTAAAGAATGGTCTCAGGCTATAGGCAGGAAATTTAATTGTGGTAGTGCTCAACATTACTTGTAATCACAACAAATGTTATTTAAGATCAAATGGAAAAGACCAAGAATAATCACTTCAAATGTAATTATTTGCCATATGCATTGTTACTGAAAGCTCAGGTTACAGATGTAGACTGTGGACAGCTGTCTTTAAAGCCATAAATGTTGTACTATCTGTTAATTAATCCCCCTAATGGTTGTAAAAAAACAACTACCGTGTCTCTTTCCTTCCCACTTTCCCACAACTTGGTTGAGAGTCACAGTGGGTGTCATTCTGACTGAAACATTTTATAGACCAGTGTGATTTTTTTATTTATTTTTTTTTTTTTGATTGTTTGTGAAGTCTTTTTGAAATAAAATAAAACATAACTAGAATATGTGCTGTCTAATTTCTGAATTAGACAGCACATATGCATCAGGATATTCTTTTTAGAAAAGGCCACACCTCTTCAAATGTCGTATTAAAAAAGGACATGAGGCAGCAGGCCTGGCCCTGAAACTGGTAATTATGTCATAAAATCCATTTGTGGTCAAGGACAGCCGCTGAAAACTGTTTGATTCAACTTCTTATACCCAGAAATTTTAACATCCTAATAAACATAGCAATATTACACATATTTGTGATGCTTTGCAAAGGTTTCTAGAATGTTTGTTTTTTAAATATTCTTGAAGGAAAAACTTTGATCGTTGCAGTGCTCCCATTACTGAGCTACTTTATGGTTGTGTGAGTTGCCAAACCCACAATAAAAGTAAAACTTGTACTTTTATTGCCCCTGGCGTGATTTTTCTGTATCAGTTAAAATGACAGCTAGTAACAGTACAGGTCCATCTAGGTAAATTAGAAAATTACCAAACAAGTTGAATTAAGGTGAAACTCATAACATCTGCATTAAGAAATGTTATATTACCATTTGTTAAATGGAGCAATCTATTCATATCATGCTTTTCAGTTAATTTGTTTTGATTATGCTTTATGTTTAAAAGAAACAAAAAAAATTACACAAAACAAATAAAAGATTCTTAAAATGAAGATTTGAATAGTAAATAATGTATAGTATTCTCACTCTTACTTTTCAAAGTTTACTCTGGAGCTCAAACAGCTTGGATTGCCTGCCTCTTTACCTTCAGATGCTGTGACATGGATTCCCAAATAAGTGATAAATATTTGAATCTGGAAGAGAATTTATGCCCTGAGAAACTTTGTCTTAATTTTGGAAGACCCTAAAAGCAAGAATGTCTTTTATATCTGTTTATGCTGGCTCTTGAAACATTAACTCAAGTAAAACCATATCTTCCCTTTCATAGACCTTGAGAAGGTTATTCATGCTTTTATTACTCCTCATGTTTCCTATTGTAATTTTTTATATACTGGGCTAGAACAATTATTCCTGCGGCATTTACAAATGGTTCAGGGCAGTAAAAAAACTCATATTTTTACTGCTACAAAAAAGAATGAATGTGCATCTTGTCGTAAAATCCCTTTTTTGACTTGATTCAGTTTTGGCTTGATTGTTAAAACCTGTTGAAGTTTTTAAATGGGCTAGTCCCTCAAACCTGTATCTGTGTATGCAATGCTAAATAGTTCTTGTATACCTTAGCTCTGTGTGTTATTTACTTTGGTTACTGTTGTATTCTACGGTTTCTTTTATAAGTGTAATTGTGAAGCACTTTGGTCTACTGTTTTTTTTTTTTGTGCTGTTTACATAAATTTAACATTGAATTCAGTTCATGTCTTGAAGCTTTCACAATGAACATCCAGATTAAGAGAAACAAACCTAGTTGAGTTTTTATTTAATGTAATTAATGTGGCCAAAGGTTGGATGGGAAAATCAACAGTTCATAGGATAGTTGCTTTATATGTTGTTGATTTTGTTTTCGCCAAACAATTTACAAGCAGCTTTTTTTTTTTTTACTGTAGTACCATGCAGAGACTATCAAGAATGTGCGGGAGGCGTGTGAGAGCTTCGAGCCAGGCAGTATCCATTACAGACCCATTGGTGTTGCCCTGGACACCAAGGGCCCTGAGATCAGGACAGGCCTTATTAAAGGAGTGAGTTTAGCATTAATCCTCAAACCATAACATTTGTATTTCACTCCAATTTGATATGAAGTAAATGCATTTTTATGTGACAGAGTGGCACAGCTGAGGTTGAGCTGAAGAAGGGCAACATGATCAAGGTTACCTTAGATGATACCTACCAGGACAACTGCAGTGATGAGATCCTCTGGCTGGACTACAAGAACATCACCAAAGTGGTAGAAGTTGGCAGCAAGGTCTACATCGACGATGGGCTCATCTCTCTGCAGGTCAAGGAGATTGGTGAGTAGACCAGTGTCGCACATTAAGGTTCCTTTTGTGAGTTCTTACAGAAGTTAAAACTGCTGTTGTGTCCATTTTTGTTCTCCAGGCAGTGATTACCTTATGTGTGAGATTGAAAACGGAGGCACTCTGGGCAGCAAGAAGGGGGTGAATCTTCCTGGCGCTGCTGTCGACTTGCCCGCCGTTTCAGAGAAAGACATCAAGGATCTGCTGTTTGGTGTGGAGCAAGGAGTCGACATGGTGTTTGCCTCTTTCATCCGCAAAGCAGATGATGTACATGCTGTCAGAGCTGTGCTTGGAGAGAGGGGAAAAAACATCAAGATCATCAGCAAACTGGAGAACCATGAGGGTGTACGCAGGTGTGTATGGTACTGACAAGATGACTGCAGGTTCTTTTTATGGATGAAGGGCTCTCAACCATATTTGATTGAGATCTTTGATTATATGTTGTTTGTGTTTGCAGATTTGATGAGATCATGGAGGCTAGTGATGGTATCATGGTTGCACGTGGTGACCTGGGTATTGAGATCCCCACAGAAAAGGTCTTTTTAGCTCAAAAGATGATGATCGGTCGCTGCAACAGAGCTGGCAAGCCCATCACATGCGCAACTCAGGTTAGTTTATAGAGCAGGAAGGCTGATTCTTATGAACACTGAAGGTGATGGATTTCTTTAACAAAGGTATTCTGACGGTAATACAGTGCAGGTATTGCAGGATTTCACAAAATGATATTCAGCTCAAGACAGAGCTAAAATACACTTGCATACAGATTTTGGTCAATGACATCAGCATAAAATTTGACCTGATCCACTGGTATTAATAAATATTGCATGTAGGCACATGTCAGTTTTAGTTTCTCAGATTTTAACCTCAAGTACAAATCCCATATTTTAAAATCACAGTAAAGTGACATGATCTAATTGTTCTTATTCAAACAAAATTATCCATTCTGTTGCTAAAATATTCTCACACTGGTTATCAGTTATGATTCATAGCCTTTAATTATAGACTTGAGCAAAACATTTTAATAAAGAACTGCTAAACTTAGTAATTCCTCAAGTCTTCATTGTGTAAAACTGTATAAATGTTTTGTCTTTCCCAGTCTTTGTGGAGTATCATAATCTGGTTTTCAAACTGGATTGCTTTAATAGTGGCAGGAGGTCATTCTTTAGTTTCTGCATCATTGTTGTAGTATGAAGGTCAATTATGGTGGATTTTAAATTTATTTTTATTTTTAAGACCTTGTTGTAAATTGATCAACTCCACAGAACTTTGATAAATTGTCTTAAATCACCAGAGCCATATATGTGTGAAAGGCGGGACGAGTAGCTTTTATCTTTGAGAAAGTACAACAAAAATCAAAGAAAGTTTCATTTAAAGGTTTGACCTCTAGGTTGAAGGAAGATATTTTCAGGTGTAAATGTGTGCCAATATGCTGAGCTGAATCTCGCTAAACCATTTAGATGTTGGAGAGCATGATCAAGAAGCCTAGACCGACCCGTGCTGAGGGCAGCGACGTTGCCAACGCCGTCCTGGACGGAGCCGATTGTATCATGCTGAGCGGAGAGACTGCCAAGGGAGATTACCCCCTGGAGGCAGTGCGCACACAGCACATGGTGAGTCCAGCTACACTAAAAAGCAGAATATTCAAACTTGATGAGCATATAATCATTAATTATTCTACAAACTTTCAACATTTGTAGTTGTGAAATTTAATTTAAAAATATAAATTAAAATTGTGCCACGAATCAACTGCTTCTCCAAGAATCAACTTTTGTCTGTATGTTTTGCCTTGTTTTTATGTCAGCATGTACACTGCCTGTCCAAAAAAAAATGTTAAATCCAAATAGTGATACAAGTAGGCAATTACTGCCTTGATTATTAAGTTATTTAACCATAACTGATGTAGTCGCTTCTCATTTCTTAAAAAACCTTATTGAAGTTAAACTAGCAACATTAGAACGAGTGCAATGCAAAAACAACTCAAGTGATTGGAGCTAAATAGCAGCACAGCTTTAAGAAAATCACTCAGGCTCATCAGTTAAAAAAGCAAAATTTTGCTTGGAAGGATAAAGACTGGAGTCAGATTTACCCTGTTCCAGAAAGAGAGTTGCATCAGTGTAAGAGAGATGCATAAAGTCTTCTTTATACATCTCTGTTTAGGGGGAGTGTTTTGATCTGGGATTGTTGCGCTAAGAATGTCAAATAACCTGCATATAACAAATAAGTAATTTTGTCAATTAAATTTTTCTTTAATCGCAAGGGTATATTCCAAGATGACTGTCAGGATTATTCTGACTCGGTTTGCATTGGGGACACTGAAGCACCATACATCATGTTCATGCATGGATTAACAGTCACAAAGTCCAGATCTTAACACTATTGAGTGTCATTCAGCAACCGGACTCCCATCATCTTTACAAGATGCCAGCAAAAAATGTTTATGCAACTCTGGATACCTATGAAGGTGACATTGCAAAGTATTGAAAACGATGCTACAGAAGTGCTGTAACCAAGGCTAAAGAATGTCCAATGAAATGGTGTGTGTATTTTTTGGGGTAGGCAGTGTACATACTCGCAACTTTATTTTCTGTGACATCTACTGAAACATTGACTTTCAATTTACAAATTCTATATTTTTTGATTGCTACAGTTATCTTAAGGGCGGTTAGGGGCTGTAAGCACATGGACCACTGCATAATGTTCACAATGTGCATGTGGTTATTAATTACTTAAATGGCATGTTGGAAGCTTTTTTTTTTTTTTTTTTTCCTCAAATCTACAATGAATGGCAGCTGCTGCACCTCTTTATCTAACAAATTCACTGCACATCATATTCTGTACTACTTATTTCTCTGCAGTCAAGTTTCCAAATTGATTATTTTTCTTAAAAAAAAAATTATTGGACCTGACTGCATGCCAAGGTCAAAGGATCATAAGTGTCAGGATTCTGAATTTATCTGATGTTGTTGCATTTCTGTTTCTCAGTTAGGGAGAGATTCAAATACCATACCATCAATGGTCATTTAGAAATATCCCAGTTTATCACTTGTATGGAGTGACAAAGCATTGATCCCATCTTGCCTGTCCTTCCCTCCTGATGCCATATTGGCTAGCTGCTGCTATTCCTAGCTACAGTGCAGATGTCTTTGTGACTCAGCAGATGCAGTGCTCCTGTTGTAGACCCCGTTGCACTGAGAGTGTATCGAATGTCTCTGAATCTGGAGTAAACGCCCATCTTCATCAGTAGCTGCACAGAAACAAACTAATTTTGACTAACCTCTAAATGTCTGTGTCAAAATCTTCTGATGTTTTCCTGGCTGATTTTTAAAATGCCTTAGTTTTATTTTGCATCTTTGTGTCAATCTGTCCATTTTAGAAATTAATAATTCACTGTCATTTGACATCTAATTTTTTTTTCATTTATATTTCTATTTTAGTTGTGTGAGGATCTTAAACATCACATTTAATATAATCTGACAGTTTCAACAGTATTTTCCTGTCTCCTCCCCCACACTAATTGCACACCTAAACTGTCTTATCTTGATTTCTTCTGTCCATTCCTTCTCCTTTTTTATGTCCTCTTAACCTTGTCAATTTGTGTCCCACGTCTTATCTTTTCCCCCCCCTCATTTCTTTTCCATCTGTTTGTGCGACTGGTGTTGGAATGCCTTTACTCGATGCATCTTGCCCTTGTGCCAGATTGCTCGTGAAGCCGAGGCAGCCATGTTCCACCGGCAGGTGTTCGAGGACCTGCGTCGTTCTACGCCGCACTGCAACGACCCAGCTGAGGCCATTGCAATCGGCGCTGTCGAGGCTTCCTTTAAGAGCTTAGCCTCTGCGATCATTGTGCTCACAGGCTCTGGAAGGTAGGCCGGTTATCTGGCGCCGACATCCTTTGGATGTCTGATGGAAACTTGAACAGACAGAGAGGGAGAGTAGGGCGAGGCAGGCATTGATAAAGTAACTGAGAGACCTGGCAAAAGCTCAACTAGACTGTGAATTATCTCATCAGCAATACTTTAATGTCAAAGTTCTGCTATTGGGAGCAAAATATTCCCACATTTAATGTATTTCCCCAAATTGTGATGTTTTTTTGAAACTTCCAATTTATTTTCTGCAACTCTCCTTATTCAGCATAGTCTAGTCCTGTTTTTGCCAGTCATTCAGTGGTGTGAGTGCCTTGATGTGTTTGTAGTGGAGTGTGTTTGAGAGTAACCTTCCATTCGGGACTTAGATAGCACGAGAGGCAGAAGCAGCCACCTTCCACAGACAGCTGTTTGAGGAGCTGAGGAGAAGTTCCCACCTGACCAGAGACCCCTCAGAGGCTGTAGCAGTTGGAGCTGTTGAAGCATCCTTCAAATGCTGTGCTAGTGCCATCATTATTCTCACTAAGACTGGAAGGTAAGAAAGTGAGGAATGCAGTCTGAAAATATTCCTGAAGGTAAGGTCTAATTACCCAGGCTCTTAATTCTCCCACGTATAATATTACAAAGCTTTAATTTTGCATGTGTGTGGTGATGTGTGTTTGTGGGTATGAAGGGCAGAGAATAAGAGTGAGAGCGGGAATGACATTAGCCAAATCAAGGAGTCTTGTCTGTTCATCATTAACAAATGGATGTACTGGCTCAAAATGCAAGTTAATCATCTCACCAAATCTTATAAGTGACTGCAAAACTAAAATTTTATAAAATTCTGATCAACATTGTTTTACACAGGAAATGCCTATCTAGAAAATGTTGTGTCAAATAACTGGGCTCTGTGTCATAATAAAAAGCAAATATAACCAATTCTATTTGATAATTGGAGGTTGAACTAACAAGATTGTCCTCAAATTGCAATATTATAAACATAAATATAATTTCTTTGTGAGGATGATCCATTCATATATGGAACATTTCTTATAGGTTTTTTTAGAAGTGTTTTCAGATCCCTCAGGGTAAAGTCAACATTTTAACACCTGGATACAACTGCTGTGAAGGATGAAGGCTGATTTTGGCTATAAAAAATCAGCCACCTTGCTATAAACGTTGAGTTAACGATCAACTCTTGGTCAAAGTGTTATGACATACGAAACCTTACTTTAGCTGAAGCTTTTCTGAAATAAAATTATGAAACAGAATGATGGCAAAATTTTATTTCACTTGCATCCTATGTCCATGTTGTTGCTATTAACATGTAGTATCGTAAAGTTTCAGTTCCATAATATGGACTCATAGTTGTAGACTACTCAATTTACATAGGCTCTCCAAGGTAGGGGGTCAACTTTTTGTTGCATCAGATGTTTTATATGGAAAAATTGGCATAATAAGGGCAAATCTGCTGAAGTTATTGTAAATTGTTTTTTTTGTTTTTTTTCCCCTCCCTCAGTTCTCAGCTTCCCATGTATGTGTGTCTGCAGGTCTGCTCACCTGCTCTCCAGGTACAGGCCACGTGCTCCCATCCTCGCTGTGACCCGTAACGCCCAGACGGCTCGTCAGGCCCATCTGTACCGCGGGATCTTCCCTGTCCTCTACACCAAGCCCCCTCACGATGTGTGGGCAGAGGATGTTGACATGCGTGTCAACTTTGCAATGGAAATGGGTGAGCAGCTACTTTTAATGTTCCAACTTAATTGAATTGAGCAGCATATCTGAATTTGTTTCCATTCTTTTACTAAAAATGTTTCTTTTTCAGGCAAGGCCAGAGGATTCTTTAAAGACGGTGACGTTGTCATCATCCTGACTGGCTGGCGTCCTGGCTCCGGTTACACCAACACCATGCGTGTGGTCCAGGTGGCTTGAGCAGCCAACGCAACTGCCCTGCACTTACCCTTCACGTTTATCTGTCTTTCATTTTCACCATCCCAATGACTCACTCCTATGAACACTTAGATGTTTAGTTTTTAGGTTCTCATGCAAATAATTAATCAGAAGACGACCCTTATGACCGAGCAGCTGCTTGGGTGGGAGCAGTTTTCTTCCAGACAATTCCAAATCATGTTATCATTCCTTGAACAGATTTTTTTATTTTATTCTTTATTTTTTGTCAAACCAGTTGTCAGGACTTCAGATTATTGCACCCCAAGTGAAAACATCTATATTTATTCACGCCGACACTTGTAATATTAAATATGAAAGCCTATGAATGGAAGCATCTGTGTGTGTGTGTGTGTGTGCCTGCATGTCTGCCTCCTTTTTGGGTGTTGATGGTTTTGGAGCCGACTAATGTTAAAGAGCGCCTTGTTGAACTGTAAAGAACAAACTAAAGGCAAACAAAGGTCTCGACTCTACGACTCCTCTAAACAGACGTTTGTGTAGTGCTCTCAGTATGAAGTGTCCTCTCTTATAAACCAGCTTTCCTTGTGTTTCAGTGTATCTGTTAGTGTTGCACTCCTTACCTTCTCCAGACACTGTTACATTCTAAATAGTACTTGACTTTTGTGAAAGGTAAACTTCTTTATTTTGTTGTTGTTTTTGGGACATTCAAATCTGCTTATATTTTGTCTGACGAGAGAGATAAAAAGTTTGGGTGTCTAATCCAGAGGAGGTAATGTTTTGTGATGTTGGATGCATCACAAAGCCTTTACATTTCTTTGCATTCAGATAATATCCAAGGGGGAAAATTGTAAACATTTGATTTGGATTATCAGATTAAAACTCATGTTTCAGAGCTCTCTCATAGTCTTCTCTGTTGGTGATCCTCTGTAGCTGTCCTGCTCCTCTAACATGCTTTTGATTGTAATGCTAGAGACTAAGAACTAACAATGTAAAGGGGGATTATGATGTTTAGCTGGTGTACTGAGATGTCTCAGACTGCAGTTCTATCAATAAAGTGAGCGCCTATCAGAAGTTATCTTGCCTTTTGTTTTTGGAATGACTTAATAGGAACAGAACTGAAAATAAACTCAAAGGAATATTTACAAAGTTTGGATTCAGAACATTTACTGGTATTTTGGCATGACCTCTGTCAGGCCTGTCAAAACATGAAGAAATAACACAGTAGCAGCAGTGTTGGAACACAAAGTCCTGCTGGATCTACTTAATAATCCATTTTGAGTAATTATTTAATTTTATAGTGACCGCAGAACATTTACTGGCAATCTTGGCTGTACACCACGCCCACCTGCCTACGGATTTCATCCTCCAGTTCTGCCAGCAGAAGAGAATCCGAGTGTGACATGACTGGACTCTCCTTCAGCCCTATGGGGAGAAATGGAAGCATTAGCACATTTTCTTAACCAATATTTTAATTTTTCCTGACATCAATTGCCTGAGTAATTAACTGCAAATCAGTGCTTTTGTTACTTTCAGAAACATTGATATAGAAACAAACTAAGGCATACAAAATCTCTCGTTACCTTTGATCAAACACTGTCGGACTTCCTCGGCTTCATAACGCATCCCTGTGCTGTTGTGGAAGTTCAGAGGGAAACTGGGTTCAGGCAAGGGATACTGGGTCTCCTTCCCATTCACAATTAGTGATGTGGGGCACCACATCCTGGCAGGGATCTGAAATATTGAAAATAAATAAGCGCTACAAAAATGTTCCAGCCTCATTGGATTTATTTAACTGCCTTTTAAATTACCTGGATGGTGCCCTTGGTTCCAACAATAATGGCATCATTAGGAAGCTGTATACTGGAAGAGTAAGTAAACACAGCCATTCTCTTCTCTGAAAACTTCAGACTTACAATCACAGTTTCATCCACCCCTGTAATTGAATGACTAGATAAAATAATTTGCATAAAAATGGACCCAATCCTCTGGTCAGCTCCTACCTGTGTCCAGGCAGACCCCGGTAGCCTGGATGCTCTCTGGCCTCTCTCCATTGTACACCATACACACAAACTGCAGGCAGTACATGCCAATGTTCAACAACGCTCCTCCACCCAACTCCTTCTCTACTACTCTTCGGTTGTGCAAAACAGGGACTCCAAACTCCGACCGAACCATTTTCACGTCTCCTAGCTCCCCCTGAGCCAGCATCTTTCTAACCTCCACAGAAACTGGGAAGAAACGGCTCCACACGGCCTGGAGACAAACAGAATCAGAACTGGCTTATGAACCAACTGGTATTGTAAATATTTTAGGCATTTTTGAGTATCATCTCATGTTTGTTTTGAGGTTTTAGATGGTTTCATGATATTATTTTCAGGTTTAGCTGCATATATACAAAAAAGGACACAAAAATTCATAAAGAACTGCACAAACCAGGCTTTTTCTAAAGTGTGGGACAGATTTCTGATTAAGGGAATTTGATAGATTCTGATCTTGATCTGAAAAGATTGGCTTATGCTTATTCAACCTAACTGTTGCTAGTTTACCTCCATAAAGAAGACTTGATTCCTTTTGGCAGAGTCCAGAATCTCTTTCACTTCTTTACTGTTCATAGCCAACGGTTTCTCACACAGAACATTTTTCTTGGCATTCATGAAGAGCAGACAGGCCTTCAGATGGTATGGGTGGATGTTCCCAACATACACCACATCTATGCAAACATTTGATGATGAAAGCCAGATAGGATTCTAGAGGATGGACTGTTCAGTTTGTCATAGCATTCACTTTGAAGTGCATTATGTACAGCAGCAAACAGCAATCTCTGACAAATGGATACTGACCTACATTTGGATCTCTGGCCAGCTCCTCATAGCTGCCGTAAGCCTTAAAGATGTTGTGTTTCCTGGCAAACTCTTGAGCATCCTCCAACTTACGAGCTGCAATAGCCACAACCTGTAAATACAGTCAGAAAAGGACTACAATAATTCTCTAATTCTGAAAAGCATCCCTTTTTTTTGTTGGCAACATTTTTTATGAGTCATTTCTTTTTTTTATAAAAATTCTGCACAAATCTGTTCTGACTCTTGGCAGTTTCAGCTTTTTCTAAAGAAAAACATGTTACATGTTGAACCTTAATTGTTACTGACTCTTCTTAAAACTAAAATTCGTTATTCTGTACCAAAAACGACTTCCTTCCTATTCGGTGGTTTACGGTAATAGTTGGGTAACTTGACAGTTTAGTCAAAATGTAAACGTATCACAAGCTCATTGACCAGCGGGTGCTGCTTCTAGACACGGTTCACATGTTCAACACCATGTTTACTTAATGTTTTCAAAAATATATCCAGCAAACAGATGAGGCCGTTAAGAACGCATAAAAAGAACCCCCGCCAAAGAGGCGTGTTGCATTTAAATTACATGTTGAATTCGAGCATCTAGTTCAGAAAACATACTAACCTGATGGTCCTCAGCAGGAAGAGTTTTTAAAGCAACAGCAAAGTCGTGACTGATCTTCCCAGCGCTGCATATTCCCCACCTGGTTGCCATGTTGCTCAAAAGTTGACTGTCAGAAACAAACGTTCACCGTTCTCTGCCACAGGGTGGCGACAAAGCACTCATTTAAGATTTTATTTTGTAATCATCTGCTTAAGGCTTAGACTATTATAGAACTACGCATGAGGCACTAATACTAATGAATTTGATTCAGAAGTGTGTAGGAAGGAAAAAGGACTGGACATTCTTTTCATAATAAAAACAAATTTTGCAATGTATTTGGAAATTGTGGTCTGGATGAAGAGTGAAGCACAGAATGCATGTTGCTTGAGGCCCAGGATAAAGTTTCCAATTTCTGATTATTTTGTTTTTTGGCAACTACAGAATCAACATAGTTACCTTTCAGGGAATGAGGAATTTATGCTTCCCTCAGCTGATGAATGTTATGGAGATTCTGATGTCCTTTTCCAGCAGCACTATGACCTGCCCATACTGTCAAAAGTATTCATACCTTGTTGGCCCACAAATCAGACCTACACCCATATAAAACCTGTGGACCCAGGCCAAGTGGAATATGAGATATCAAATCTTAAGATAGGCAGAAGGCAATCTGGACTTAACACCTCACCACAATAAAAGTTTATAAATCTGTGAAACAAGTAACTCAATTATAGAACTAGATCTTCCAAAAAAATTACTCCAGTGTATTTTTAATTACATCAATATTAAATTCAACATAAATGCTATAATTATAATCAATGCAATATATTAAGTAAGCAGCAGTACAAATATATATATTTTTGTTGAATGAATTTGTGCAATTTTGATTAACATTAAAACCATATTTTCTTTCAAGAATATACAGTGAGAATCTTAATCAGTCCCAAGTGAAACATTTTACACCGTCATATTATAGAAACCTCTATTAGAACTCTTCATTTAGACATGATCAGAAGTGCTTCAGTTTACAGTCATGGAACATTCATTGAGGTTTGATTGTTTCAGTGCCTTTTACAGATAAGTGTTGATTCTTATACATGCAGCAAGGTTCACAAAATCCTGACCCAATATAAGGTGGATTTAGCATACAGCTATTAGTGAGGTACTTCTTATTTAACACAGAACTTGTGAGGTCATCAAAAAATTGGGAACATTGCTGTAGTGAGTACAAAGTGCAGCTGGATCACAGTAATCAAGTCCTTTCCAGTTATAACGTATTCTTCAGTCAAAGTGTGGATACCGAGTGTAAAACATTTACTGGCAGTCTTGGCTGTACACCACGCCCACCTGCCTACGGATCTCATCCTCCAGTTCAATCAGCAGTAGAGAGTCAGAGTGAGACATGACTGGACTCTCCTTCAGCCCTGCAGGGACAAATGAAGGCAGAGTCATATTGTGTTTCAGGTGTCAACCAATGATTATTTGCATTACTTCTTAGTCACCAGCTGCCTGAACTAAGAAGTCTGCAATATTTTTTTATGCAGAGAGATTTATTGGTGTAGATATGCTAAATTTCTACTTACCTTTGAGCAAACACTGTCGGACCTCTTCTGCTTCATAACGCATTCCTGTGCCGTTGTGGAAGTTCAGAGGCAAACAGGGTTCTGGTAAGGGGTACTGGGTCTCCTTTCCATTCACAATTAAAGATGTGGGGCACCACATCCAGGAAGGGATCTCAAAAATATAAAAGAAAAAGACAATACACAAAATACCATAAAATCTCCCATTTACTACACATTGCATTTAATTGTGAACTAAACCTAACCTGACCTTGAAGATTTACCTGAATTGTGCCTTTAGTTCCAACAATAATGGCGTCATTGGGAAGCTTCATACTCGAAGAGTAAGTAAACACTGCCATTCTCTTCTCAGAGAACTTCAGAGTGACAATTACAGTCTCATCAACCCCTGTAATTGTGAGAGCATAAAGGCTATGAAAAACATAACAAAGGTGCAATATTTAAATAAAACATATTCCTGTGGGTACCTGTGTCCAGGCAGACCCCAGTAGCCTGGATGCTCTCTGGCCTCTCTCCATTGTACACCATACACACAAACTGCAGGCAGTACATGCCAAGACTCAACAGAGCTCCTCCACCCAACTCCTTCTCTACTAATCTTGGTCTGTGTAATAAGGGAATGCCAAACTCTGACCGGATCATCTTCACATTTCCTAGTTCCCCCTGAGCCAGCAGCTTTCTAATTTCTGCAGAAACTGGGAAGAAACGTGTCCACACGGCCTGGAGACAAGAAACAGCATGTGGAGATGAATGAATACTAACCAGCTGGAATTAGAAATATATGACATCAATTTTGTAACATCTAATGTCGTTTTTGAACTTTTAGAGCAATTCTTTTTTACTGATTATTAAATGTATGACTACAAAACAACAAAAAGTCCATCCAAAAAGATAATAATCTAGTTCACCAATGATGGAGTGAGAAGATAGTACTTTTGTACCTGCCTGGTAACCAAAGTACATACTGGTCTATGTTCTGGTCAACTGGCAGTTTACCTCCATGAGGAAGACTTTGTTCCTTTTGGCAGAGTCCAGGATCTCTTTCACCTCCTTAGTGTTCATGGCCAGCGGTTTCTCACACAGAACATTCTTCTTTGCATTCATGAAAAGCAGACAGGCCTTCAGATGGTATGGGTGGATGTTCCCAATATACACCACACCTATGCAAATATTAGAAAATGAAAGCCAGATAAAATGATAGAAAAAGGATAGACTACTCAATTTGTCATAACATTTACTTTATGTACATCGACTAAACATAACCTCTGATGGATGAACACTGACCTACATCTGGATCTCTGGCCAGCTCCTCGTAGCTGCCGTAAGCCTTAGAGACGTTGTGTTTTATGGCAAATTCCTGAGCATCCTCCAATTTACGAGCTGCAACAGCCACAACCTGTAAAGTCACAGATGAGATACATTATTTCGAAATACTTTGCAGGTAATTTTATTTTATTTTTTTTTTAAATCAAGACAGCCATTCCATTTGATTAAAAATCTTGTAATCTGTTTTAAGGCCTTACATCTTTTTGGGACTCTCACTTGTCATCCAGCAGAGGGCATCATTCATATAAACTCACTTCGTTTTGTAGTCGGGAAAAAAAAAGTGACATTTGCCTGACTGGTAAAAATGCATGATTGAGACTGTTCAATTTCATTGTTCATTTCCAGTTCTTCTGAACTCCAAGAGTCAGTTTCCAGAAGCAACTACATGCTTCCTATTCTGTGGAATACGATATAAAGTTTGGAAGCTTGGCAGTTAATTAAAATGCAAACGTTTTACAAAATCACTGACGGTCGTCTGCTTCATTTAGACACGGCTCAAAACATGCAAGAATAATTTTTTAAAAATATATCTAACAAAAAGTAAAAGGAGGAAGTACTTGGAAGAACGTCACCGACACATACTGAGGCGTTTCATCTAAATCACACGGATTTATGTCTCCGTTGCAACAGGCACACTAACCTGATGATCTTCTGCAGGAAGAGTTTTCAGAGCCACAGTAAAGTCATGACTGATCTTGCCCGCGCTGCAGATTCCCCACCTGGTTGCCATGTTGTTCCAAAATGATTGTCAGGAACGTTCACCGTTTCCTGCCACACGGGGGCGAGAAAAGACTCATTCGAGATTTTTGATTTGAGGCCATTTCAGACGACTACGCGCCAGATCAAAAAACCTCTTTTATGGTTTAATAAAATAACTCTGCAAAGCCTGGTGATGTAAAGACTCATTGTCATGTTCTGCAACCACCTGTGGAATGACTTCTTTTTTTTTTTTTTTTAACTTTGGACCAAGTTGGCTTAAATATATTGTTGCGTAATTACCAATTTAAAGAAAATTGAAATTTTTCAGAAATGATATCTTGCTGCAATTCCTATAAAACAAAAGCAAAAGTGAAGTTTCTAGTGTCCGCTTTTACACAAATTAACAAAAATTTTAATACATTCAAGGAGATGAAATATATATATATATATATATATATATATATATATATATATATATATATATATATATATATATATTAAAGAAAATCAGATTTGACATTTTTTAGAAATTGGCTGTAACATTTATTTCACATATTGTCAAAGATTTTACATTTAATTGTTCACAGTGCTCAGTGAGTTTCAAAACATCTGTATACAAAGCTGGTGCGTAACATGTAAATATAAAACTTCTAACCTCTCATTTGGTTGAGAGAGTTCATCTTGAGTGGTTTATATTTCAAAAATTTATAAGAAATTAATCAAAGTTGGAGGTCAAGCAGTGTCGTTTTTCTACAAAATTCTAAACATTTTTTAATCACGTGAACTATTCTAGAACTAACTAGTCTCCATTGTAAACGGGTTGTATTTAATCACAGCATGAATAAATCAAACTTTTACTGGCAGTCCTGGCTGTACACCACTCCAACCTGACGGCGGATCTCATCCTCTACTTCAGCCAACAGCAGAGAGTCAGCATGGGGCATGACTGGACTCTCCTTCAGTCCTGCAAAAAGAAACATACTGATTAGTCAGCTGCTACAGACACAAATTCTCCACAGAAGTTCAGAGATGGGAAGAGCTTATGCAGTTTTAGAAGATGTTAATTGTTCACCTCTTTAGTTATGTTCAAGAGAACATAACTAAAGTATTGACCTTTTGTCAATACTTCCTATTTTTCACATGCACCCTCCAGCAGCATTGAGCCCCAAGCATTCCATATTTAATGACTAGTCCTGAAGCGTTTGTTTTTAATGCCTCAACTATATGATGTTTGTAACAAAATACATGAGTTCACACAAAGACCTGGACTCACAGTTGTGATTTATTGCATATATACAACATCTAATAAGAAAAATAAGAAAAACCATTTTTATGAGTAAATACAACAAATCTAAGCGTGTTCTTACAACTCAGGGATTAGTGTAACCTTTACACTAGTGCTTCCAATAAAAAAAATAAAAAATATTTGTCGTTATCACATACATAAAGACAAACATGCCATCTGTCATTGGATGTTTCTGCTATGGCAGAAACATGCTCATGGAGAGTGAGAATTTATCATATTGCTTATCATTTATCATGAAAAATGTCTCATGATAAGAATTTAGATGAATCAGGAATTAGTGGATTTTAGCCATGCAGCTAATGGTACCAGACCTACAAAGTGCTGAGGCTGATGTCTCATTACCCTTGAGCAGACATTGGCGGACCTCCTCTGCTTCGTAACGCATCCCTGTGCTGTTTTTAAAGTTGAGAGGCAAGTAGGGTTCAGGTACCGGATACTGGGTCTCCTTCCCATTAACAACGAGTGATGTGGGGCACCACATATGTGAAAGTATCTGGAGCATATGCATCGGATTAATGTCAAAACAGTGTTTGAAGGCACTTCTAATTTCTTCCACATAAAAGATTTGCACTACTAAACATACACAATGGTCTTTTTGAATTGTTGCCATGCCATCCTTGATAACCTACCTGGATTCTGCCCTTTGTACCACCAATAACTGCATCATTGGGCAGATGGCACCCAGAAGAGCAGCTGAATGTCGCCATTCTGTTTTTAGAATACTTAAGAATGGCAGTCACAGTCTCATCCACTCCTACAAGCACAAAAATGTACAACACAGTGAAGAGACAAGATGCTAAAACTCAAAATGCAGCTGTAAAAGCTGAAAATAAAGAGATGTAAGCTAATTTACAGTTTTTACAGGGTCTATCAAGAGGAGAAAATAGCTTTGGGAACTTTCTAATTAGATTACATTTCTTTTATATCAGACTTGTAAATGAAATGATCAATTTTCTAAGTCTGACCTGACGTACTTATGAATTATAATGTCTGATGGTTATTTACATTTTCAAAAAATTTAGACAGCTCAAGGTTTGTGTGAAAACTCAAGATACATCAATCTGACTTTTCCGATTAAAAACCAAACTCCTACGGAAAATGGTAGTTTGGTTCTTACTTTTGAAACATTTAATAAACATGGGGGAAACATGTTTTAGAATTTGACTGATCAAATCAGTTTTTCTCTTCAATATTCATCCCAGGAGGAATCTGCACACAATTACATAAATCTTAACTCACTTGAATGTAAAGTAGTATCTCACATAATGTCACTCATTTGGCACAACCTCTGAGGTTACATGAATGCCTCATCCTGCTAACTCCTTACCCGTCTCCAGGCAGACCCCACTGGCGTGGATACTCTCCGGCTTCTCTCCATTGTACACCATATTTATGAATTGAAGGCAATAGATACCAAGATCTAGTAATGCTCCTCCGCCGAGCTCCTTCTGAACTGATCTTGGCACATGCAACAGCGGCACACCAAAGTCTGCACGGACCATCTTCACATCCCCTATGTACTGCTGAGCCAGCAGCCTTCTGATCTCCACAGAGACCGGGAAAAACCGTGTCCACACAGCCTGGAGAGAAAACATGTTTTAAACAGTTTAACTTTTGATGGTTTTCAAGTGTGTAATAGTAAACTGTATACAGAGGAATTCATTTTTTTCTTCCTGGTTTGCGACATGCTTACCTCCATGAGGAAGACGTCATTCTTTTTGGCAGAGTCCAGAATCTCTTTCACTTCCTTGACGTTCATGGCCAGTGGCTTCTCACACAGAACATTCTTTTTAGCATTTGTGAAAAGTTTACAGGCCTGAAGATGGTACGGGTGGATGACTCCAACATACACAACATCTGCACACAGGTCAAACACAACTGACTGACACGCTTCAGTTTTTTTCAGAAATAACAGTATGAAATATTAAGAGGAAATTAACACTGGATATAAGAAAACATTTAATGTAAAACAGGAGGTATTGTAAAGTCTGAAATTAAAAATAAACTGAAATAGTTCTGGCAGATTGACACTGACCAATGTCTGGATCTCTGGCCAGCTCCTCGTAGCTGCCGTAAGCCTTAGAGACGTTGTGTTTTATGGCAAATTCCTGAGCATCTTCCAATTTACGAGCTGCAACAGCCACAACCTGTAAAGTCACAGATGATGTACAATAATTCTAAATACTTTAGAGGTAAATTGTTATTTTTTATTAAGACAGCCATTCCATTAAAACTCCTCCAATCTGTTTTTAGGCTTTACATCTTTTTGGGACTCTCACTTGTCATCCAGCAGAGGGCATCATTCATATAAACTCACTATGTTTTGTAGTTGGAAAAAAAGTGACATTTGCCTGACTGGTAAAAATACATGATAGACTGTTCAATTTCATTGTTCATTTCCAGTTCTTCTGAACTCCCAAGAGTCAGTTTCCAGAAGCAACTACATGCGTCCTATTCCGTGGAATACGGTAGAAAGTTTGGAAGCTTAAAATGCAAACGTTTTACAAAAAAAATTACTGACTGTCGTCTGCTTCATTTAGACACGGCTCAAAACATGCAAGACTAATTTAATATATATATACACATCTAACAAAAAGTACTAAGAGGGAGTCAAGTACTGGGAAGGACGGTGCCGTTCTTCCAAGTACTAGATGGAGGCGTGTTCCATCTAAATCACACGGATTTATGTCTCCGTTGCAGCAGGCACACTAACCTGATGATCTTCTGCAGGAAGAGTTTTCAGAGCCACAGTAAAGTCATGGCTTATCTTGCCCGCGCTGCAGATTCCCCACCTGGTAGCCATGTTGTCCCAAAATGATCGTCGTGAACGTTCCCCGTTTTCTGCCACAGGGGGCGCCAATCTTAAAAAATCATTTAAGATTTTTGAGTTGAGGCCTTTGAGGGGCACACTAGATTAAAATAAAAAAAATAAAATAAAATAAAAAATAAAAAAAGAGAAACTCGATTATGGTTTAATGAAATAACTCTGCAAAGCACGGTGATGTCGAGTCTCATTGTCATGTTCTGCAAGCACTATTCCTTTAACTTAATACCAGGTTGGTTTATTAATATTGTCTTGTAATTACCAATTTTAAGAAAATTGCAATTTTTCAGAAACTTGCTGATTTATATAAAACAAAACCAAAAACTAAGTCTCTATAGTCTGCTTTTACACAAACTATAAACACATTCAAGAACATACACTCCTACCACATATAGTTGAAAAAAACTTACTTTAAAAAATGGGTCAAAGAAAAACAGTTGTAATTTTTTTCAGAAATTGGCTCATACATTTATTTCAGATTGTCAAAGTTTTTACATTTCATTGTTGACAGTGCACAATGAGTTTCAATACATCTGTGTAACATGTAAATATAAGATAAACGTTTCCTAACCCTTCTCCTGTGGTTGGGAGAGGTCATGTTGAGTGCTTTACATTAAAAAAAAAAAAAAAAAAGTTACTCAAAGTTGGAGGTCAAGCAGTGTTTTCCTACAAAAATAAATGCTTAACCACATTAACTATACTTGAAGTAAATTAGTCCCCATTGTAAACTGGTTGTATTTAATCACAGCAGAAATTACTCAAATTTTTACTGGCAGTCCTGGTTGTACACCACTCCCACCTGCCGGCGGATCTCATCCTCCATTTCAGCCAACAGCAGAGAGTCAGCATGAGGCATGACTAGACTCTCCTTCAGTCCTGCAAAGAGAAACGTACTGATGAGTTAGCTGCGACATACAAATTCTCTACAGAAGTTCAGAGGTAAGAGCTTATGCAGTTTTACAAGATGCTAATCGTTAACCTTTAGTTATGTTCTTGTTCAAGCTTTTCTCAATACTTTCCATTTTTCACATACACCCTCCTGCTACATTAAACCCCAAGCATTCCATATTTCATGACCATTCCTGAAATGTATTTTTTTTAATGCCTCAGCTATATGATGTTTGTAACAAAGTACATGACTTCACACAAAGACCTGAACTCATTGTCATTTATTGGATATGTACGACATCCAATAATTCATAAAAAACATTTATGTGGGTAAATCCAACAAATCTCAGTGTCTTCTTACAACTCAGGGATTAGTGTAACCTTTACACTAGTTTTCAAAAAAAAAATAAAATAAAATAAAACATGTTTATCTTCACTGTTCATCATCATGTTTCTGTAAGAGCAGTGTCAAAAAATGTTTCATGATAAAATTTAGATTCATCAAATCCTTTAAAAAAACTGACATGAGAAATGTTTTTTCTCTACCGTTTATCAATACATATTAGCAGAGCTACTTGATGCCCTTACAAAGCAGTTAATCCAGGAAATTCATTGATTTTTCTCAGAGCTGTTCACCCCCAGCAAAATAAGGAAGGCTGTCGATGTTAGCTTCAGTACAAATACCAAGTAGGTTTCCATGGTGTGTTTTAGTGCAGATATATTTGGTGTTTGAACTATTCCAATAGGCAGTTATAGTTGCTTTTGGAGGGAGCCCAGGAATTTATGGATTTTAGCCAATTGTGGACGGCTTGGGATCACAAACCCCTCAAATACTAAGTGCTGTTTTGGTTGCAACAATTGTTAGCTACTCAATATGCCTAAGGCCCTCTGCCTGTATATTTCAGAACACTTTATATTATAACAGTTTTACAAGTTGTGAAGCTACGTTTTATTTTTTAAAAATGCTGATCAATAATTGACTGAGATCTTCCAAACTATTGCAAAATATTTAGCATTTCCTTTATGTATTATGTACAATACAGAGGGCATTTGTATTTGTATTCTCTGCTTGCATTTATGAAACTGTTTTGACAGAAGCCATCCCCACAAATCACAATTCAGTTTTGTTTGTTTTCATTAAACAGAAACGGTAGCTTCCATCACAACATCAATTTCTGTGATGGTCCTGGAGAGCAGGGGGTTCTGGAACTTTAGAGGTTCTGCCGCTAATGGTACCAGACCTACAGATTGCAAAATGTTGCTGTCTCATTACCCTTGAGCAGACATTGGCGGACCTCCTCTGCTTCGTAACGCATCCCTGTGCTGTTTGTAAAGTTGAGAGGCAAGTAGGGTTCAGGTACCGGATACTGGATCTCCATCATATTAACAACCAGTGATGTGGGGCACCACATAGGTGAAAGGACCTGGAGCATGTGCATTGGATTAATGTCAAAACAGTGTTTGACACTTCTAATTTCTTCTACATGAAAGACTTGCACTACTAAACATACACAATGGTCTTTTTGAATTGTTGCCATGTCATCCTTGATAACCTACCTGGATTGTGCCCCTTGTCCCACCAATAATTGCATCATTGGGCAGCTGGTACCCAGCAGAGCAGCTGAATGTCGCCATTCTGTTTTTAGAATACTTAAGAATGACGGTCACAGTCTCATCCACTCCTATGAGGATATACACAACAGCATAGAGAAAAGAGGTCAAAACTCAAAATGCAGCTGTAAAAGCTGAAAATTAAGAGTTGTAAGCCAATTTAGAGTTTCAACAAGGTTCATCAGGAGGAGAAAATGGCTTTGGGCAACATTCTAATTGGATTATATATTTTTTTACTATCAGACTTGTAAGGTATGAAATGATCCATTTTCTAAGTTTGATCTGATTTACTTATTCATTCGAGTGTGTGATGGTTAATTTACATTTTTTGAAACTACAGTAGGGAATTTACTGTTACAAAGCCAAGAAAAAAAAAAAAAAAAAAAATAAAACGGAAAAAAATAAAACTCCTACGGAAAATGAGTTTGGTTCATACTTTTGAGACATCTTACGGGCGAAAAATGTTTTAGAATTTGACTAATCAGAGACAATCAAGTAAACATGTTCTGATTTCAATTCTTGACAAGTTGATCAGAGAGTCTCCACACAAAACATAATAAAAAGCAGCTTTTTTTTAATATTCATCCCATGAGGAAACTGCACACAATTATATAAATCTTAACTCACTTGAATGTAAAGTAGTATCTCACATAATGTCACTCATTTGGCACAACCTCTGAGGTTACATGAATGCCTCATCCTGCTAACTCCTTACCCGTCTCCAGGCAGACCCCACTGGCGTGGATACTCTCTGGCTTCTCTCCTTTGAACACCATATTTATGAATTGAAGGCAATAGATACCAAGATCTAGTAATGCTCCTCCACCGAGCTCCTTCTGAACTGATCTTGGCACATGCAACAGCGGCACACCAAACTCTGCACGGACCATCTTCACATCCCCTATGTACTGCTGAGCCAGCAGCCTTCTGATCTCCACAGAGACCGGGAAAAACCGTGTCCACACAGCCTGGAGAGAAAACATGTTTTAAACAGTTCAACTTTTGATGGTTTTCAAGTGTGCAAACGTGAACTGTATGCAGAGAAATTCTTTTTTTTCCTTCTTGGTTTGTGACATGCTTACCTCCATGAGGAAGACGTCATTCTTTTTGGCAGAGTCCAGAATCTCTTTCACTTCCTTGACGTTCATGGCCAGTGGCTTCTCACACAGAACATTCTTTTTAGCATTTGTGAAAAGTTTACAGGCCTGAAGATGGTACGGGTGGATGACTCCAACATACACAACATCTGCACACAGGTCAAACACAACTGACTGACACGCTTCAGTTTTTTTCAGAAATAACAGTATGAAATATTAAGAGGAAATTAACACTGGATATAAGAAAACATTTAATGTAAAACAGGAGGTATTGTAAAGTCTGAAATTAAAAATAAACTGAAATAGTTCTGGCAGATTGACACTGACCAATGTCTGGATCTCTGGCCAGCTCCTCGTAGCTGCCGTAAGCCTTAGAGACGTTGTGTTTTATGGCAAATTCCTGAGCATCTTCCAATTTACGAGCTGCAACAGCCACAACCTGTGAAGTCACAGATGTACAACAATTCTAAATACTTTAGAGGTAAATTGTTATTTTTTTTTATGAAGACAGCCATTCCACTTGATTCAAAATCTTGCACAAGTAATGCATTTTTAGGCCTTACAACTTTTTGGCAGTTTCACTTGTCATCCAGCAGAGGGCATCATTCATATAGACTCATTTTTGTAGTTGGGAGGAGGGGTGACATTTGCCTACCTGGTAAAAATGCATGACTGAAATTGTTCATTTTCAGTTCTTTGTAACTCTCATACTTTTTTCAGAAACTATATGGGTTCTACTGCGGTATACGGTAAAGTTTGGCAGGTGATCAAAATGGAAACAATTTCCAAAATCATTGTCTACTTCATTTAGTCAAGGCTCAACATCATGCGTACTTAATTCATAAAAACTAACGCTGCTGGCTCACAAAAAAGTGATAGGAGGCAGTTAAGTACACGGAAGAATGTTACTCCGCCACATACGGAGGCACATTTAATCCAAGTCACACATGGGCAGGCACACTCACCAAATGGTCTTCAGCAGGAAGAGTTTTCAGAGCCACAGTAAAGTCATGACTGCTCTTGCCTGCGCTGCAGATTCCCCACTTGGTAGCCGTGGTGCTCCAAAATGATCAGGAACAGAAGTTAGTCTCCATTGTAAACCCGTTATATATAATCATAGCATGAATAAGTCAAACTTTTACTTTAAGTCCTGGTTGTATACCACTTCCACCTGCCTGCGGATCTCATCCTCCATTTCAGCCAGCAGCAGAGTGTAAGCAAGGGGTATGATTGGACTCTCCTTCAGCCCTGCAAAGAGAAACATTCTGATGAGTCAGCTGCTGCAGACACAAATGCTCCACGGAAGTTCAGTGATGGGAAGAGCTCATGCAGTTTTACAAGCTGTGAATTGTTCATGTTCTCACACAAACGTTTTTCAATACTTCTGATTTTTCCTTTCCTTTCTGCAGCTAATGTTACCAGATCTCCAGAGTGCAAAATGCTGCTGTCGCATTACCCTCGAGCAGACAGTGGCGGACCTCATCTGCTTCGTAATGCTTCTCAGAGCAGTTGGTGAAGTTGAGACGAAAGCTGGCTTCATTCTCTGGATTCTCAGCATCCTTCCTAAACACAACCAGTGATGTGGGGCACCACATAGGTGAAAGGACCTGGAGCATGTGCAATCTGATTAATGTCAAAACAGTGTTTGACGACACTTCTAATTTCTTCCACATAAAAGATTTGCACTACTAAACATACACAATGATCTTTTTGAATTGTTGCCATGCCATCCTTGATAACCTACCTGGATTTTGCCTTTTGTCCCAACAATAGTGGCATCATTGGGCAGCTTGACCACAGCAGAGCAGTTGACCATCGCCATTCTGTTTCCAGAATACTTCAGAATGACAGTCACAGTCTCATCCACTCCTATGAGGATGTACAACACAGCATAGAGAAAAGAGGCTAAATCTCAAAATGCAGCTGCAAAAGCTGAAAAAGAGTTGTAAGCCAATTTACAGTTTTTACAGGGTCCATCAGGAGGAGAAAATAGCTTTGGGTATGTTCTAATTAAATTACATTTATTTCATATCAGATTTGTAAAGACATTTTCTAAGTCTGCCCTAATGTACTTATTTATTTTACATGTGATTGGTGATCGTTAATTTACGTTGTCTTCACTTTAAAAGGACGTTTTTACATCAAGTTTTCTGGCATTTCAGCGCTCCTATGAGCAGATAAATGTTGGAAAAGATATGCAAATTAATTACAGAAACAAAGCTTAAAAAAATGTATAGACCTCTCAAGGTTTGTGTAAAAAATGAAGATGCATCAATCTGATTCTTCCTATTAAAAAAAAAAAAAACTCATCGAAAAAGGTAATTTGTTGCTTACTTTTCTCACATAATGTCACTCAGTTCGCACAGCCTCTGAGGTTACATGAATGCCTCATCTTGTTAATTCCTTACCCGTTTCCTGGCAGACCCCGCTGGCTTGGATACTCTCTGGCTTCTCTCCATTGTACACCACATTTATGATTTGAAGGCAGTAGATACCAAGATCCAGCAATGCTCCACCGAGGTCCTTCCGAACTGATCTTGGCACTTGTAACAGCGGCACACCATAGTCCGCACGGACCATCTTCACCTCCCCTATGTACTGCTGATCCAGCAGCCTTTTTATCTCCACAGTGGCCTGGGAAAATCGGCTCCACACAGCCTCGAGAGAAAACATGTTTTAAACCGTTTAACTTTTGAATTAATGTGTAATAGTAATCTGTATACAGAGGAACTATTTATTTTCTTCCTGGTTTGCTACATACTTACCTCCATGAGGAAGACGTTATTCCTTCTGGCGGACGCCACAATCTCTCTCACTTCCTTGATGTTCATGGCCAGTGGCTTCTCACACAGAACATTCTTTTTAGCATTTGTGAAAAGTTTACAGGCCTGCAGGTGGTACGGGCGGATGACTCCAATATACACAACATCTGCGCACAGGTCAAACACAACTCTGACTGACACGCTTCACTTTGTTTCAGAAATAACAGTATGAAATTTTAAGAGAAAATTAAACCTAGATGACAGAAAATATAGAGCAGAGGGTATCGTAAAGTTTTAAAATAGATAAACTGAAAAATCTCTGGCAGATGGACACTGACCTATGTCTGGATCGCTGGCCAGCTCCTCATAGCTGCCGTAAGCCTTAGAGATGTGGTGCATATTGGCAAATTCCTGTGCATCCTTCAAGCTACGAGATGCAATAGCCACAACCTGTAGATACAGTCAGTTACAGTACAACCACCTTCCTGAGGATCTCTACACATGGTAAAAGTATTAAGTTCCATTGCAATATAACATTTTGACATGATGGACAATATTTTATAACTAAATGTTCTTTTGTTACTTTCACAGCACATTGCAACAACCTACTTGACTTGTGTCACAATTTATCATACAACAATAAATGTTGAGTTATTTTATTTAAAACATGGGCCATAACTATGCAGTGGATGCACTGCACATTTCTTTTAGTGTCCTCTTTAAAAAAAAAAAAAAAAAAAAAAAAAATCCTCCAGCGACTTTCTTCCGTAAGATGAAAGTCTTACGGAAGACTTCGTTTTAAAGAGGATATTTAAAAAATATACATATGATAGAGGAACGTCCAGGGGTCTCAAACTCCAGGCTTCGAGGGCCGCAATCCTCCAACTTTTAGATGTGGCTCTGCTACACCACACCTGAACAGAATAATTGGGTCATTAGCAAGGCTCTGGAGATTTTATCTACATAAGGAGGAGGCAATTAAGCCAATTCAGGCCAGCGTTTTGTACCTGTGGCACATCTAAAAACTGCAGGACTGCGGCCCTCGAGGACTGGAGTTTGAGACCCCTGGTAGACGCTCCTATATTGCATACTTTGCTGTGAAAGACTAAGAGCGTCCAAATAAATGTCGACCAGGGCCTGGAATTTGCAACTTACAACTCTGACATCTACTGCATTCAAATTTGAAGCCTGTCTGTTTGGCTCGGAAGCAGACGCTGATTTTTTAAAATTTTTGCAGAACTTTTACGTAGAACAACTGCAAAGAGGTCCTGATATAATGCTTTGCACCTAAAGACTGTGATTTTCACTGCAGTTCAACAAACCCACCTGATGGTCTTCTGCAGAGCGAGTTTTCAGAGCCACAGTGAAGTCATGACTGAGCTTCCCTGTGCTGCAGATTCCCCACTTGGTTGCCATGTTGAATCAAGTGTCCTCAGCTGTCTCTACTGCACAAGACAGCGCCGACTGAAGGACGCTGTAGTAAGTGTTCTCCGTCACCAGATGGCGAGAGAGCGCCAATTTTCCTTTTATATTGTCGGTTTTCTAGTAACGTCACACTAATAATCAAATATCGACTTACACGTGCGTTTAATTTGTGATTTGCGTGAATGCGTGGCTGCTTGGAAACCATATCAGGCAAATCGATTTACTTATTTAATATGAACAAGTAGAAACAATTATTACATTAAAACATTAGCATAACCATCGCTAATTTTAGATGTTTGTCCATATAAGGGTCTTTAAAATAAAAAATATAAATAAAAAATAAAGTCAAAATTACAACAATAATACACGAGCTCGTATCAAAAGTATTTCTCCGGCTCGAATAACCATAACCAATAATCATAAACACGTAAGAAATAAACAAACGAATAGAATACAGAGCCTTTATTTCCAACAACATGTTATCTACTTTTGCTGCCTGTTTTTGAAATGTTCATAAACATACATCCGGTTCTTCTTATGGTAAAATAATGATCCACTAATTGACTGAGATTATAATTTTAGTCCATAAAAGACTTATTTTTTAATTTTGGAAGTATTTAAAAACACTTATATCATGGTTCATTGTTTTATTACAAACATAACTTTTTTTACAGAATTTTTTGAAGTACATGTATTTTAATGCAGTTGATGTTGACAGTGAAAAACAGAAATATCTCAATTTCTCTACAAATCAACATAAACCTGCACGCAGATACACAGTCAGATGATGTTTGAATAAGCATTGACTCAAAGTAATAACACAAATCTGCATGAAGATTCATGTTCAAATGATGGTTGAATCAACATTTATTCAACGTAAAATCAACATACATATGCATGCAAATTGACATCGAGACGATGGCTGAATCAACACTGATATAATGTCAGTTGTGGTTGAAATCCTAACGTTGATTCAACATGCAAGTCACCAACCACTTTCAAATCTGTTTCAATGCCAGGCTTCAACATAGATTCAGTGTCTCTGCCTGACATTGTCTCACTGTTGTTTCACTCATTGTGCTATCTGGGATCTTACAATGAATACTTTGTTTATCTAGAAAGGACACAAATAAGAATTAAATGATGCTGGCGCTCAAGACAGTTGATCTACTTGTTTATTAAATTTAATATTTAATTATATTTAATATTCTGATTAAATATGTACTTTTATCTATGTTTTAATAAATCAGTCATGCGTTCCAAAATACTCATTACAAAAAAAAAAAAGTTTGTGACAATCCAGAGGCAACAAAATTATTTATGAAGGATTCAGACGTTCACATTTATTCTAATCTATTGATTGTGATAGTAAACCCCAAACAAAATGACTGTGTTCATTTTGTTGTTTATTCTAACAATCCAAACCCTGCCTCAAGCAACCTCTTTTGCCCCTTCTGAGCAGGTTCATTGTCGGAGAGGAAGAATTCACTTCTATGGACTGATGTCATTTTCTGTCCTGGCTGAAGACAACTCCCACTTGTTTCCTGATTTCATCCATGATTTCTGTCAGTAGGATGGAGTCAGCCAGAGGCATCCGTGGGCTCTCCTTAAGTCCTGCACAGACGAGCAAAGCAGGACGATCAGAAAGTGAGACAGAAACACAGCAAAATTTATGTACATATTCATAATGAAGCGAAGAGTGTGGTAAAGCAGGGATAAAAAGATTATGCAAATGGGAAGAAGGGGTAAAAAAACAAGCATCTAATAATAACATACTGTAGAGGACACTAAGGACAGAAAGCAGAAACCAGACTGATCCAGAAAGATAGGTAACATCGTGTATGATTTTTCATCTTAAGTTTCTTTAGGAGCCACCAAAAATGCAACTATTTCACTGAATTGCAGTGTTCTTTGAAACAGTGTTTGAGCCATTCAAACCTTGTAATCTTTTGAAGACAAATGCACACCTTCCCTTTCATCCTGACCTACCTTTTAACAGGCACTGTCTCACTTCCTCCGCCTCGTATCGAAGCCCAGTGCTGTTGGTGAAGTTCAGAGGAAGGCACGGTTCAGGCAGAGGGTACTCTGTCTTCTTGTCATTCAGCAGCAGAGTGGTAGGGCAGTGCATTGGCCCAAGCACCTAACGGGAACAGACAAGGTGCTTTTTTAACAATCCAGACTTAACAAAGTTATCAGATAATTGTCTCAAATCTTCTACTTGATTTTTCAAGAAAGTTATTTTGAATTTGTTTTTACATATGCATTATTTCTTAATTAAGTTAAATGGCTCTGCCCAGCGTTGGTGAAACGTACCCTAATAGAACCCTTGGTGCCACTGATGACGGCATCGTTTGAAAAACGAGCAGCTATTGAAAAGGCACAGAGGGCCATCCTCTTTCTGGAAAATTTCATAACAACAACCACAGACTCATCCACTCCTGCCAAAAATATAAAAACAAATTTAGATACTTTTAATGACATAAAAAACCATTAAAATGCTTTCAGTGGACAATTCTCGCATGATTGTTACTTATTTTCAAATTTCTTGTCATGTTGAATCTGACTACAATCAATATAAATGGCAGATTAGTTCTAGAAAGGGTAGAAATTAAAATCCCCCTCATTCAAAGTTGACTTGAACAAAGCCAAACCGTATTTAGTTTAAGAAATTGAAAATGACAGACTAGAAGAGTAAAGAGGAAATACAAATGAAAACAGCAATAACAATCAACAGAATAAGGTAATATTATTATTATATTGTAATATTATTATTATTATTATTATTATTATTATTATTATTATTATTATTATTATTATTATGGATGCATTAATTGATTCAGCTTCAATTTTTGTGGTTAAATACAATCTTTTTTTTTTTTAATAATCAGAAGGTCTGAAGTCTTTCACCCAGATAAACAGTATAACTGTTCTGGTGTGGGCATTTGGATTAGATTTAATGATAATAAATCTTGGATTCTTTGTTAAAACTATTACACCCTGGAGTGTCTACTCTGAAGTTTATGTGTAAGTAACTTTTATGTGTCACTCAGGGATTTTTCACTCCCACTTCAGTCATGCTCAGATTGCGATTAATAATAATAAAGTACATCCCACGCCCTCCTGCAAGTCCTGTATGTTGAAAATTACCCGAGTCAAGAAGCACACCCGAGGCCTGAATAGACTCTGGCCTCTCGCCGTTAAACACCATCAGTACAAACTGTAGGCAGTACACTCCAATATCCAGCAGAGCTCCTCCTCCCAGCTCCTTCTCAACTGAGCGAGGGATGTGGAGCTGAGGGGAGCCAAAGTAGGCCTTCACCAGCTTCACCTCGCCTACTACCTCTTCAGCCAACAGCTTACGCACCTCGGCATGCACTGGAAAACAGCGGGACCAGATGGCCTGAAAGGGGACAAAACAGTCAACCCAGCATACAGCAGAACCCAACTTTTGCTGATGTTGTAAATTGCTACTATAATTCTTAACATAGTCTGTCTTGTTGAGACTGGTTTTATGTGCAAAGCAAGTTGTCTAATCAATTAAGATCTCCAACTGCTTGATAGACATCAGCATGTCTTTATGAAAAGGTTGTACAGAAAGTACAACTTTTAACTCTGGTCAATTTTAAGCTGATGTCACTTTTTCCTAACTTCCAATGAAGACTGACTTTCTGAAAAAACACATTGCATTGGTTCAAAAGGCGGGGAAATCAAGTTGCTTCTGATCTACGGCCCATCCTGAATGTTGTGTGCATAAAGAGACGTGGAGGCTCAAAGTTAGGCAGTATCATGACGAGTTAAGTTAGTTTTTGGGGACAACACGAATTTGTTTAACTTTTCTTCCTGTGAAAGGACAAATTGACCAGCTGGAAATAACATGACATGTCTAGAAAACATCAGTTGCTGGTTAGTTTTTGAATTGATCAAATGATGTATGCTACTGTGTTAAATGAAGGAAGGCAATGTGGGAGTGTTACTGATCTACGATATTCTACTGTTAAAAAGAAAGGTTGATACATAATAGTGTTGAGGCGTGTAATATAAATCACACAAAAATTCATGATGGACAGAAATCTACCTTACCTCCATCAGGAACACATTGGTTTTCCTGGCCGCCTCCACCAGGTCTTTGACCTGCTTGGAGTTCATTGCAAAGGGTTTCTCACACAGGACATTCTTCCCAGCCTGTAGGAACAGCAGACCAACTTTCCAGTGCTCTGTGTGTAGCACTCCCAGGTAGACAATGTCTAAGGACACAGATGTATTATCTTTAGCTGACAGCAAAAAACCATTATCTTTATGCACAGCTTACTTGTTCTGAACTTCTAGCTCACCAATATCTGGGTCTCTGGCCAGCTGCTCATAACTTCCATAAACTTTTGGAATACCGTGCTTCTTTGCAAACTCTTTGGCACGATCACTGCTCCGTGATGCAATGGCTGCTATCTGAAAAATGAACAAATTACATATTTCTGCTTCTGTTCTGAACACAAAACACAGTTGAATATTAACATTGGAGTGAGCTTTCTTGGTTCTGTTACCTGGTGATCTTCCGCTGGCAGAGTCTTCATGGCCACACTGAAGTCATGGCTTACCTTCCCTGCTCCGCAGAGTCCCCATCGAATTGCCATGTTGAATCGGATGGTGAGTGACAAATTAGTATGATGCTGCTTTGGTAAGAATCCGTGCTGCAGGCAAGTTGTGACCTTGAGAAATGTTGCACGTTTGTGGAGGAGAAACTTCCAAAACTGTCATGCCGCTGCACCAGAGGGCATAGGGGTCCATTTATATGCTAGAGAGGCACAATGTGTCACCTTCCTTTAGCTCCCACCCTCAGGTTGAGATGTAATACACACATGCACATACAAATACACCCTCTGTGTTCTATTACTGCTGATACAGGTGTTTCAGTCCGGGTTGAGGTAGTTTGAGCCAGTTGTCTCTGACAATCTGTAACAGGACAGTCATTGAAGTATCACATTTCACACACTATGGAGGGAAAAGTAATATGTGTTCCATAAATCAGGTGATGGGTCAAACCAAAACCCATCAGAAATCAGAAGCTGCTTCCTCTGTGGGATACAAACAGTTTCCCATGATGGTTTTACTGTTGCACTGAAGCCAATGATTAAACCAACAACTTGTGGGGGTTTATAAATTAGATAAATATGCTGGGTTAACAGAATTCTCATGGTGTCCAGCGCAAAGCAATTTACCTGACCAGTAGGCTGAGCCACAATGACTTAGGAAAAGCATCAGTTCACTTGCCCTTGAGCTAAATATTATCTGCTCAGCCAGGCGAGCAGTTGTGTAAACTCCCTGCCACAGTCTGCCAGTAGAGGACACTGTGTCGTCATCAGAGTTAGCTTTCTCTCCCTGACTTTCAGGATTTGACATGACTCATAGCAAGGAATTGCCCACACTTTTACAAAATCAAGGGAACCCTGAAAGAGGACAGTGCTCTATAAAAAAGTCTCTTGGATGTAAATTACTAATAATTTATAAAACAAGAACACTGGAATTGGAGCAGTACGGCGGGACAGCTTCATATTCAAACACTTGACTGTTTTTTCAGATATTGTCTTCTGAGGGTTTGAAATAGTTTGTTCACCATTTAATACAGAGGCCAATGTATCATAGTCAGTGTATCTACGAATCGACTATGGTATTGTGATTAGCTTCAGGTGTGTAAAAAGGTTCAGTAACGCCTTTCTTTATATTAAAGGAAAGGGAATTTCATCAATAACAGTGGTTCTTGGTGGCTGCTCCCCTTTTATAGTTCACTTCCAAATGAATTCTGAGAGATGTGTGCCGTTGTCATAACAACAAGGTACCATCTGGCCAATTTGTATGCAAATGGCATTGGGCCTGTCCTGATAATACTGCCTATACCACAAGTCCTGTTAACCATAGGGACCGCCAATTACTTTAAGCAATGTACTTTTTTTTTAGTTTGAGCAAACTGTAAAGTTACTTTTGCTGTATTTCCATGTAATCGCCTCAGGTACTGAAAAAAAAAAAAAAAAAAAACCTATAGGTGAGAGGAGAAAAGGTGTAACCCAGCAGGGTAAGTGCAACTTGAATTGGTGTGAAGCAACAAATTGGTTCTGTGCTGCCCAAATCAGGTGCCAGTAAAGAGAACATTGAAAGCAGAGGCTCAGGTGGTCAGAGTGGGACAGCATTTGGATGGGGTCCGACCTCTCCGCCCTGGGATCCCCTGATTTCACCCTCATCCTCAGCTGAGCCACGAGTAGCCACTGAAAATAAGACGCTTTAAGCTCAACGGATTTTAATTTCTATTAAAAAGTGGCTGGCATTTGATTTTTTTTTTTTCCTTCAGCCTCCTCTGCTCAGCCCGAGGATATTAGTGGATGGTAAAGATGGCTGATGAGCTTTAAAAACCTTGAGATGTGGATGGAAGGAAGCACCTCATTAATTCAGCCCAGACAGTACGATTGCCTACCACTTTTACATCTTCACATTTATGTATTGATTAATTTATTTCTGGGTCTGCGTCTTCATTTCACCGAGACTTGGAAGAATGGCGTTCCTTCTGGATCACATGGTCAGTCTCAAGTTTCTTCACAGGGGGGTGTGGATCTTTTTGCCATCAGAAGTGGTTGATCACAACAGACAGTTTTGTGTCACACATTGTCACATCATTTAATGTGAGCATCTTGCTGCCAGAAACTGTCTTTGTCATTAGCAATAGCAGTGGCCATGTACTGCTGTAACAATAAAAATTTTTGCTATATTTTTAATGAAACAGAGGGAACATAAAGGGGAGATTTTAGAATATGTTTTTTTAATTCACTTGTTCTTTGCTGGCATAATCATGCTAGATGCTATAAAAAGTCTCTGTTGTCATGAATCAGCTCTGTGTTTCATTAACAAGTTTGAGTTAATGAGAAATAAAAAGGACCAGAGAGAGGCATTCTAATTCTATTGTGATTGATAGTAGTTATGAACAAGGTGTTTTCCACCCTCCCCCTGGCTGTCATTGTAAATGAGATACATTTTTGCTCTGTGGCTGTTAATCAAATTGCGGAGAGGAACTGTATTGCCTTCATTTCTGTCTCAAGGTCACTGCAAAGGCAGGGTGACGGACTAAAACCAGCACAAGGAGGTGCCAGCCATTTTGAAAAATCCTGGGAGGGGGAGAGGGAAGTGTAAAGCAATGTGTAATGAGTCATTTTGTCAGTGCTACACCATGTTGAAATATGTACACTGGATTTTTTTCCATCAAAAAATGTGATTGAGGGAAACTGAGAGGAGCAAGCAGAAATGGGAGCCTTTGAGCCGCTCTGTGCAGGCCCCTTTGAGAGCTATATCTTTGTCTGCAGCACACACACAGGGAGGCTGAGCTGTGGAGGAAGTGCAGGCAGGACCACAACTGACTTTGGTGGCTTTTTTACTCTAGTTATTACTATAGGGAAGTGGATACTATACTATTATGTACACAATTTTTCCCATTTTGATTCTCATTCTGTGTGTTATATTTGCCTTCATCTGTCTTTTACTATAATTGACATTTATACTGATGAGGCGGCATCTCTCATTTTGACACAATCAACTGACGTATTTTAAAAACAGACAGTGTGGCATAACTTCAAACTTACCAAGCCTGGACATGTCCACCTTGACATAGTAACTTCAAAACAGCTGTGGAGATCCAAAGCTTAGGTCTTTTAAGCAGTTGAAAGGAAAAGTATTAGTTTTACATGTCACAAATATGTGGAAGAATAGCAAGAAGAAAGCCAGTGGTGAAAGAAAGTCAGAAAGAGGGCATCTAAAGTTTCCCTCAAGGCCATTTAAAGACTGCAAAAATAATCAGGGTGAAGTTCACCTTTCAACAGATGAAAGATCTTAAGCATATAAAAGGGTATTGATCTCAGGAACTGATCACATTGAGAATCTGTGGCAAGTCTTGAAAATTGCTGCTTCTTGTGCTGTAATGAATCTGATTGAGCTTCATTTACGGGTATTACAGGAGAGCAAGTTGGATGCATTTGCATGTCACATTCTTATGACTTTACTAATTTTCAAACCATGTTGTTTTTGTTCCACTTTCCAATTATGTACTGCTTTTTGTTGCAATTTTACCTGAAATTCACATAAAATAAATGAAATGAATATGCAAAAATGTTCCAGGATATAAATACAAATTCACCTCTGATCCACCTCCTCATTCTTCAGATTAGCCAACATGTGAAGTGAAGAACTGTAAGTAAGCTTTAGTTTTGGTTTAGGATTGTGATGTTTTAATATTTTCATCTCTGATTGAAAACCTTCCTGTTTAAAAATGCTTTATCCATGTCAGAATTTAAAGTTTCAGAAGTACAATATTCCACTTTTTCTGTGTTGCTCATATTTCACTTGAGAGGTTTTTCCAAAACATTCCCTCCTCAATACACTCTCCGCCTCCATGGAGAATATCTGTGCCCATTTGGGTCATCGGCAATGCTGCTCTGTAATGGAGGACGTACTATCTCTGTCCATTAGCCGAAGCCCAAACCAAGGGAACATTGAAAGCACACGTTCACTTCATTTTTTTGTTTGTTGTTGTTTTTTCTTGTGGTATCTCTTTCATTTATTTTCTGCCTCTCTTTCTCTGTCTCTAAAGTACACAATGGTATCGGCTGCACACAAACTCCACACAAAGCCATGTCTCTGTCCATGTCCAGGACGGTGCCACCGTGTATCACTGTGATTGTGTGAGGTGATATGGAGTTCATCAAAGAACCCCTGCAGAGGTGAGAGTGGTGGTCATGGCAGGAGCTGAGACATGGAGCTGATACCAACCTCATTCAGCCTGCTGATAATGTCCATTTGGCCTCCAAGAATGTCCATTATGGAGTGTAGATACGTCACCTATGTGATGCTGCACACATGTGCTGGCAGGCTGGCATCCAGAGTCAGAATGTTTCCACATTTCCAGGAATGTTGTGGAGGTGATTGAGAGTTGTTTATCATAGCGAAACCAATTTTGGTAGTGATTGGGACACAAAGCTGAGCTGTTCATTGATTACAAAGCCCCAAAATCAGAGTGGGGGTGTCTCAACAAAGGAGACAGAGTCTGAAATCTGATCAGCAATAGCTGGTCTAATTCATGTTTCCTTATTTTTATGTCAGTATAAAATATATAAACATTATAGATCAATGTATTTGATTTGAAAAGGTTATAAGGAATGTTGGAATTAATTGAGAAAAAAGCATGTTGCACTGGATCATTTACAGGATAAGCTACATGTACAAAATGTTTTTTTTTTCTTCAATTTTATAACAATGTTATTTTGATTATAGACACAAACCTTACTCTACTTAATTGAGATATTATGTAATAGACCAACTGAAAGCAGTGTACAAATGTGAAGTGTAAAAAAGAGAATACATTATTTTAAGTACTTAAAAATATAATTTCTAGTTTGTCGTATCAAACTATAAAACTTAGTTTGATACGACAAAAGTTACGGTTTAGAATTAAGAAGGGAATTTTCAGTCAATGTAATTCAAACTTGCACACTTGTTCTCAAATCTTCAGTTATTGTTCATATGCTGGAAATGCATTTTTGTTTTACATTTTTCATTGTTAGCTCTTACGATGAAAATCTACATTTTTATTATTGAGTTCAATCTTTGACTATTTGTGTCCTTTTTTATGCTATTGATGCTCAAACAATTCATTTTTAATTATATAAAACACTGATGGGCAACATTCATATATTGCTCAACGAATAAAACAACTCCACCTTTAGTTTTGGCCTCTGTCCAAGGAAATTTCCAGCACATGACAGAAAAATTGTTAATTGTGACCAGTGGAAGGGCTTCTCCCTCCTTCTGATTCCCACTCCATCAGTAGTCTGAATCCTCCCAGACGGCCAGTCACAGTGACTTCTCTGCGGGGAAGTTGAAGCCATTAAGCAGCCAGCACACTCTGCTGTGTCTCCCTGTTTAATTGCCTGATAGGGCCTGTGATATTTTTATCAGTTGTCATGCGGTAGATGGCTGCGAGAGGGAAGATGCGTGTGTTCATGTGAGTGTATGAGTGTGTGTGGCTTTACATGTCATGCCTCAGTAGACCTCTGACAAGAGAGCTGCCTGCATGCTGCAGGGAACCCTGTGCCTCCGTGCACCTGCATATCAATTTATATGACCCATCCTTTCAGCCGTGACATGGCAAAGAACATCCATACCTAAATACGGAATGGCTTTGATGCCTCGTCATCAATTTGTCATGTGATAATGAATGATGTACTCTGCACTTTGAAACTTTTTTTTAATTTTTTTGCTGTTTTTCGTTACACAGTGGAAATGCCATTTGTCACAATCCTTTGAAGGCTTCACTGAATAACTGTAGTTTTACTAGATTTAATTTTTATCTTTATTAAAAGTCACCACCTTTATTCATCATTTTTGGATGTGTGGAACAATTTTAAAACTATGTGTCTTTTTTTAATGCTTTGCAGTTATGTGTGACTTTGTTTTCATCTCTTACATGTCTACTTTTATTAGCCACTACCGGTTTCTTTCACACAAAGAGATACTTTTACAAACACACTATATTGCAAGTTCTTCCCTGCTGGCGGTTAGATTTATTAACTGTATGCTTGTCCACAGCCAGAGCGATTTTGGAGTTTGGCAGAAGCTGAAGGAAAGTATCAGTGGGGGAGCTGAAGAAATAGAGGATTTTTATTGCAGTTTTAGTTTTCACACTACCCACCAATATAAAACCAAGGGAAGAACAGCTCTCTTATTTTCCCAGCTGAGATTTTGGCAAGGGATTAGAAGGTGGATTTCACCTAGCTGGGATCGCGCTTTCAGTCCAGGCTCCGTCTTATGAGGGGAATTATAAAAATTCCCTTTGCAACTCCCTTCACTCGTGATTCAGCACAGTGATTGGATACAGCCATTTAGTCACACTGTCTCAAAGGGGAATCAGAGATTGAGGAAAATAGTTTGGATTCTAAACTGTGACTGACTTTGGTGTTTCTGAATGCTTCTGAGAAGATCAGTGATTTCAGTCAAGGCAGCTGAAACTCAGTCAATCATTTACAAAGTCAGCCACAGCTGCATTTTATCCAGTGACTGAATTTAATTAGCTCAGTCGAGCTGATAAAGCAGAAGGAGGTTATAAGTGGTGAAATTGCAGGAAATGAAATGATGATATGCTCTTGATCTCAAATAAGCCTGACTACATTTTTAATAATATACATTGTTACAACTTGTTTTAATTCAGTATATATATTTATGTATAGCTCTATAGCTCTATGCTCTATGGCATATAAGTATGCTATAGAGCTATATTTGTAGCAGAGTTTACCAAAACAAAACAGGAAGTATTTCACTATGTCAGTTATATATATGTATACCTTTAACTTTGTCAAACTACATTTGAACACAGTAGGTTATACTAGTTTTACTATATTCGGACAATTGCTTATTATTCCTACTGTGGATTTTTAACTCAAAGATGGGTTTATGTGAGGGACATGTTAGCTAAATGCCACATTAAGTTTTACTCCCAATGCCGAAAGGGCTCTTAAATACTTTGCCATTGTAATGAAGAGAAAAGGGTTTCCAGTGGAAAATAAGAATCATTATAGGAAGCACTCACTCAAATAAAGTGAACAGTAGACAGATCAAACAAAATGATACATTTTTGATCAGTGGACAACAAACAACATTCTATTGTACAGTGAAATCATCATAGAAAGAGCAAATCACTAAATGGCGTGTAAAATGAAAACATCAATATTAGCCTGCCTCCCTTAGTCTGAAATGATACAGTATGAAGTGATCAGATAAGTGGATATTAAAATGAATGTCATGTTTTTGTCTCTTCATCTGTTTGGCAAACAGGCACAGTATGCTCGCTCTGTTTACAGAAACACTCCATTAATCACTGTAAACCTCACCGTCTTTGGTTTCCTTTCCTCCTCCATTATAAACCATCTCTGTTCAGGGTCTGCTCCTTCATCCCTCCTCCTGCTAGTAAACCCAGTACGAAACCATGTGAAATAGGACAAAATGGATCTTCACCAATAAAACTGTTTTTATTTCAAGAGAACTAATTTTAAGTAAAACTCAGACTCATTATATGATGAATGATTATGTCTAATAAAAACACAAAATTCAGCTTCTTGGAAAATGTTCAAGTGCATAAAATTTTGCTCAAGAGTAAGTCTTGACACATGCCCACCAGCAGTCATTGACAACAAGGAGTTGCTGTCAATGACAACAAGGAGTTGTTATATATATAGTTATATATATATATAACTATATATATAGTTATATATATATATATATATAACTCTATAGATATAACTGCTATAGAGTTATATCTATAGCAGAATTGACCAAAACAAACCAGGAAGTATTTCACTATGTCAGTGATGAATTTGTAAATATATTTGTTTCATTTTTCGGACTGAATTGCTTAGATAGAAGTGAACTTGCTGATGTGATTCAAATGAATAGAAATATGGCACTATATGCTGTCAAGCACAATTCATGCAGTTTCCTCAAGTCTCCATTGTTTCTTTTTTTTTTTTTTTTAGCTTTAGAGATGTTGACTGTGTGTTGTAGGAACTGAATTCCCCCCCCATGAGCTCCGTGACCACTTGCTGACACAGACAGTTACATACAACAAGAGTCTTGCAGACTTTGCACATAAACACAATTTGCCTTGAAACACCTAGGGTAAAAACATCAAAGATACTCTGAAGGTTTCATTCCTCCTAATGCAAACCAACTCTCCTTCATTTATGCACAATGTGCAGCCTTTATGTTCTGCTGAGACAATTTTTTTTTTTCAAATCTTAGCTTTTATGAAAACTGCTACTTAGTTGCCCGGTGGGGTTTTCTCTAACTTTATTACCTCTTTTTCATCTCATGTTGAAGCTCACATCCTTTTTTAGGTCTTAGTGTCGTAGTTTTTCTAGAAATATAAAAACAATCACATTTAATTTTGCACACAATCTAAATGTTACACTATTATTGTACTGATGAACTTGACTTGTTTCTACTGTCCTTAAGTGACAGGATAATAATGATCACGGCCATTGCTGCTACCTTAACATGTCATTTTTTTATGGTTTAAGTGAACAAACTCATGAACAAACACCGGAAACGGCTCCGTCTTCCCAGTGCTGATTTAATACTGTGCAGGAAAGAGTCTGCTACAAATGGTACAGCTTTGCAAAGCTGACAAGCAGAGGGAGAGAATCACCAAATGCCTGAGTGATTTGTGCATCTCCCCAAGCAGAAAGTGATTTGATTCTCTGCGAAGTCATATTGGAAAAAGCACAGAAATCATTTGAAAGTGCTTGTCGCAAACGTCAGTTAGTGGAAGACCAAACACAGTCAGTACAGAATGTCAATCAGTACATCGGTATTCTACAATTTACACAATGTAGTTATTATGTTCAACTTAATTATCTTTGCTCAAGGTTTCCCTTTTGGCTCAGGGCTCATTATTTTCATCTTTGCTTCCTCTTCTCTGGGTACCTCTTTTTTTGAATGTGCTGCTGATTGCCAAGCAGACCTCTTGCCTTATGATGAAACCTATTTCTAACACTTAACACAGTAGAAGTAGTTGGTAAATGAGAAGTTGTATGTACATAGTAAAATGCTGTGGAAGACCTTATAGGATTTCTTTGCAGAGGTCTAACAGTCATGACTGATTCTGATTTTTTCTGAGCTGCTACATGTAGCTCTCCTGGGATAAATTATAGGCCACTTGACATAAGGAGGAGTATGGCAGAGTTGAGTTTGACTCTCGCCATGTGCTTTCCATCTATTACATAGATGAACTAGAAAAAAATGTTTGGAAATCTGACTATGCAAAATATGGACACATATTTGTGAATCTTCAGTCATTCAGTAAAGCACTGTGCAGAAGTATTGAATAATATCTGATTTCTGCATATGTTGCTATGCTTTTCTTGATTTTTTTCAAAATTTCTTTTGCATTTTCACTCCAGTACCTGAACATTTTCATTTCAAAACTTTTTTTTCTTTAAATTGGTTGTGCAGGCCACTAAGATCAAGACTATGAGTCCTTCAGGAAGAAATATTATTGATTCCACAAATAAACCAGTGTTGTCTCTTCATACAGGAGGATCCTTTTAAAAGAACCAAAGTAAACCAGGATCTTCAGGTCCTTTGTTGCTAGCAATCATTCAAAAAGACACAGTTTCTTTATACTTCAATAGGTGTATTCTTTGAAAAATACAAAAGAAACAACAACAAAAACAGACACTTCAGAGTGTTTTGTTGGCCTCCATTTGTTAAATACACACAGTGCCTTTCAAAAATATCCTCCCACCCTATTAACTTTTTCTTATTTTGCCAAGCAACAATTTTCATTGACTTTGATAAGAAAGATGTCAGTAATTGTGAAGCCGTAGGAAAGGGATGGATGGTTTCCAATGAAATCTGAAATTTGCAACACTCTCTCTATAGTTCTACTATTTCAGCTAAAGAAAAGTCTTGCCACAAAATCATACTGCCAACACCTTATGCTATCATTAGAATAATGTGCTTAAGGTGATAGTGTGTCAGTGTTTTTTCTTAAATACAGAACATTTTACACATTGGCTGCAAAGTTCCATTCTGGTCGCATCTAAACAAGAACTCTTTTTATCCACACATTTTCTGTGTCGCCTACATAATTGAAGTGGGAATATTTTTGCTGATAATTGCGAGCTTTCATTGCTTGATACAAGAAGTGGATTGAACATGAGTGAAAAGCAGCCAATGTGCGAAAGAAAGCTTTCTATTTATCTGACACTAATTAAAGAGGAAAAGCCTGGGGTCTGAACCAGTGGTGTCCAAAATGTTTGCTATATGGGCCAAAATGATCATAAGTTGCAAGTGTTCATAAGTCCCAGAATTATTTTTTTTTATTTTTATTAAAAATTAAGACAATTTTTCTGAACATTGTTTTTTACCTGCTTAACAAGTAAACTTGAAATAATTTAGCAAAAATAAACATAGTGGTCTGATTTTTGTGATTAAATTATTGCTATTATTTGTGCTTTTTATTTTCTCAGAAAACATGCTGTAGTCAGGAACAAAATGGAATTAGGGTCACGGTTTCTTTAAAAATGCCTTATGCTTTTAATCAAGTTTAATAAATCTAGTAAATGCAGACTTGGGTGCTCACGGTTCTAATTTTAAGTAGAATTTCATTTGTTTTTCAATAAAACAAAGCAAAAAGCCTGATTAATTAAAAAAAAATATCAATGAGTGTTTCACAAAACATTTTTATTAAAAAAAATAAATAAATAAATAAATAAATTATATATATATATATATTTAAAAAAAAAATTCCCTTCTCACCCACCGCGGGTGGTTCTTATCCTCTGAGCTCGGGTCCTCTACCAGAGGCCTGGGAGCTTGAGGGTCCTGCGCAGTATCTTGGCTGTGCCAAGGACTGCACATTTCTGGACTGAGATGTCTGATGTTGTTCCTGGGATCTGTTGTAGCCACTGCTCCAGTTTGGGGGTTACTGCCCCGAGGGCCCCGATGACCACAGGCACCACTGTGGTCTTCACCTTCCAGGCCCTCTCCAGTTCCTCCCTGAGGCCCTGGTATTTCTCCAGTTTCTCGTGCTCCTTTTTTCTTTTTCCTGATGTTGCAATCGCTTGGTATTGCTACATCTACCACAACGGCTTTCCTCTGTTGTTTATCCACTATGACAATGTCTGGTTGGTTCGCCATTACCATTCTGTCTGTCAGGATCTGGAAGTCCCACAGGATCTTAGCTCTGGCATTCTCCACCACCTTTGGGGGTGTTTCCCACTTTGATCTCGGGGTTTCCAGTCCATATTCTGCACAGATGTTTCTGTACACTATGCCTGCCACTTGGTTATGTCGTTCCATGTATGCTTTCCCTGCCAGTATCTTGCACCCTGCTGTTATGTGCTGGACTGTCTCAGGGGCCTCCTTGCACAACCTACACCTTGGGTCTTGTCTGGTGTGGTAGATCTGGGCCTCTATTGCTCTGGTGTTTAGGGCCTGTTCCTGGGCGGCCATGATGAGGGCCTCTGTGCTGTCCTTGAGCCCAGCTTTTTCCAGCCATTGGTAGGATTTACTGATATCAGCCACTTGGTTATTTGCTGGTGGTACATCCCATGTAGGGGGCTTGTCCTCCCATGATGGTATCTCTGGCACTTCAACCTCCGTTCCCTGTTGTCTGAGACATTCACTGAGCACATTGTCTGTTGAGGCTTTGTCCCTGATGTATTTATGGATCTTAGTTGTTTCGTCCTGGACAGTGGTTCTCACACTCACTAGTCCTCTGCCTCCTTCTTTGCAGCTCGTGTACAGTCTCAGGGTGCTGGATTTGGGATGGAACCCTCCATGCATTGTTAGTAGCTCTCTAGTCTTAATATCTGTGGCTTTTATCTCCTCCTTTGGCCAGCTAATTATTCCAGCAGGGTATCTGATTACTGGCAGGGCATAGCTGTTTATCGCACGGATTTTGTTCTTGCCATTGAGCTGGCTTCTCAGGACTTGCCTTATTCGTTGGAGGTATTTAGCTGTTGCTCCTTTCCTTGTGGCCTCATCGAGGTTGCCATTTGCTTGTGGTATACCTAGGTACTTGTAACTGTCCTCTATGTCTGCTATTGTTCCTTCTGGGAGTGAGACCCTTCTGTGCGGATCACCTTCCCCTCTTTGTAATCAGCCGACCACACTTCTCTAGTCCGAATGACATCCCAATGTCCGTGCTGTAGATCCTGGTGGTGTAGATCAGTGAGTCGATGTCTCGCTCACTCTTGGCGTACAGCTTGATGTCATCCATGTAGAGAAGGTGACTGATGTTGGCCCCATTTTTGAGTCGGTATCCATAGCCAGTCTTGTTGATAATTTGGCTGAGGGGGTTCAGGCCTATGCAGAACAGTAGCGGGGACAGAGCATCTCCTTGGTATATGCCACATTTGATGGACACTTGTGCAAGTGGTTTGCAGTTGGCTTCAAGGGTGGTTTTCCACAGCCTCATTGAGTTTGCAATGAAGGCTCTCAGAGTCCTGTTGATGTTATACATCTCTAAGCCCACAAACCTACCAAGACTATTCACATCCTCAAATGCTGAGTTGGTTTGTTGCCATCAGGATCTACAGTCACATGATTTATAGTATGGCCACCCGGGTCTGCTTTCTGTCCTGTGTTCAAAGGCTGTGTCTGGCTGCTCAATACAGTTTACCCTTAGACTGTGAAAAGCCAGCAGAGGCAATGAGAGAGATGCACTGTCTTCAAAGAATAGAAGAATAGAATAGAATGCAAGGAAAGGAGGGCTTTCTCTCCATCTGCTTTCAGTGGTATGAAGGAGGCAGAGAAAAAAGCAGTGGATACTGCAGGGATCACCAGTCATGGAGGATTACAGTTCCTAAATATAAGAATGTGGTATTTCCTCTTTTTAAACTGCTTCCTCTGGGTTTGTTTTTTTTTTTTTAGATGAAAAAGGATCTTATGAAATACACAAGAATCATCCTCTCAACTGCACAACATGATAATATATTCTGTTATTTTTCATGAGGTGGGTAAAATCTCTTTTTATAGTTCATCATTCCTAAAAGCAGGACCAACCATGCCTCTTCTTCAAATGAAACCACACATATCTTTAGAAAGGATTTGCTAACGTTCCAACAGTCAGTGAAAGAGAATACGGGTCATATTTTAGACAGGGCCGATATCACATTTTGAAATTAATCTCTGCAATTCAATTTAAAGCACTGACTCAATGCATAGTGTTTAAAAATTTTGCGAGCATTGCAAGACGGATTTAAGCCTTCCAGAATGAAAACTGGCCGCTCACTGAATCGGATTTTGAGAGTTTGTCTGGAGGGAAGGGGGAGAAGAGGTCGTCCTTCGAAACGGGCATTTAGGAGAGACTATTAGCAGATGGCAGGGTGACAATTCAAGCAACTGATTCCTGTGTTGACATATCACAGGAGGGAGGTCGCAGCTCAAGGCATCACATCAAAGTCTGTCTCTCTCAGTTTCGATTAGCACTCATCAGACAATCCGGAAAGGGCCAGAGCCAGAATAGAAGCGTGACTCAGATCTGATGAAAAATCCATTTACGTCTTAATATGAAGACAATCGACATTTGGTTGTAAGAGGGGATGTGTTAGAAAGAAGACCTAAAGAAAAATTGAAATCTAATTTTGATAAATTGTAATTTTGTCAGAAGTGATGGCTCAAGCTGCAGTGTTTTGCTTGTGTTGCTAAAATAATCCTTGGCATGTAACTGGAGAGAACAAGAATAATTAAAAACGATTAAACTAATTCAGTAAATCAGAGTTGTGGTTTCAATTATATTGAGCTATGATTTGTATTTTTATTCACTGCTACCTAGAACCTTCCTGAAACACAAACCTTTTCCCTGGAATCTTAAACTAGCTTCAGTTTTCCTAAATTTCTTCACCACTTCTCTCAACATGGACATGGAGCCGAATCTTCTCTGATTTTTGCACTTTTTACTGTAAACAAACTGCTTTTTTGAGTCCTGTATGCGATTCTCCATGCCGGTCAGGAAACTTGCTACATTTGGAGCTAAATTCAGGACAGTTATTAGGGAAAATCCTCTACTCAAGGTTATTTCAGCAAGAAATAACCTTAAATATACAACCAGAAATTTTATAAAATTGTTTAGATCAAAGCATATTTACCACACAGTCAAAGTTCAGACCAAAATCCAGTTGAAAAGCTATAGTAAGATTCCAAGCATCAGTTATTTTTCAGAAAACAATGAGAAAATAGTTTGTCCCCTTTATCTGCAGAGCTTGCATAGAAATAGGCAGTTTAAGAAAGTGTATGTTCAGGGGAGCCTAATACACCTGCAAACCACACTTTTCAAATTTTTCATTGTAGAAGATTTTTCCTTTTAAAAATTTTCCTGCTGTTCCATAATAATACATAGTTTTGCGTTAATATGTCACATACATCTCAGTAGAAAAGATCAGTAAAATTACAGCATGTTCTTCATTTATGACAGAATGGGAAAAGGTTTGAGGGGTGTGGATACTTTGCAAGGCACTGTACATTTCTGAATACTAAAGGCATCTTGACTTTTGTATTCCTAATGTTATTTGTGTTTATAAGTTTTATTTCATCCATCTATTTTCCATTTACTCTTCTCCCTGGTGGGGTCGGAAGTTACTCTCTGCAATTCAATTTAAAGCACTGACTCAATGCGTACATTGAGTCAGTGCATTGAGTCAGTGCCCCTTTTTCCAGCCGATTTCCAGCTACGTTCTGGGCGAGAGGCTGCCAGGTCTCCAGCCTGTCGCAGAGTTTTATTTCATGTTTATATTTAAAACAATTTCCTTCCTATACTTGTTTCTTTCTCTAGCAGGAATGTTTCTGTTTGTTCATTCCCTTCACACCTGGTCCAGTGACAGTATATTACTATTTTAAACCTTAATATTCTTCAGTTTATTTTTCTGTTTGTCCATTAACTTCAATGTTTTTTACATGCAAACTTTTCCAGGTTGTAATTTTAGACATGCAACCTGGTTAAATTCATGTTGATTTTCAGTATTAAATCTTTGCTAACCCTTGACCTTTTGAATGAGCTCATGAGTCTGCATTTTAACTTTGATTCTCTTCAATGCAGCATCAATTTAATATCCCTGTCATAATGTAAAACCACATAAGGTCTACTCATCTGAAATGTACTGATGAAGTCCAAAAGTACTAAAAGGGACATAAAAAGTAGAAATATTTCTTAATGTACTTTGGTGAAGTACCTCAGAAGCAAGTAAATTTCTTTTCTCCATCAGTAGAGTTAATAACACACAAGAAAATCCATTTGGACAGACTCTCATTATCTACTGAGCTCATCACATTTCATATATCTCCGCCTGATGATAGATACCATTATCCTGGTAGCAGACTCCATATTATCACCTTTTTATATAAAATACTACCATTTCCATCCTGCAGCAAGTCAGCACTTTCCTCTAACTCAGGACACATCTCTGATCATCTTCACATTTTAGGAGAGGACAGAAGAAGCAGAGCAGTGAGGCTTTTTTTTCAGGTGGAGGCAGAAAAAGAAATACGAGTGTGGATATTCGGTCAGCAAATTGCGGCCATCAGTTCTGCGTATGCTTTCATGAACTTAATCCCCTCTGACACTCACATCAGCATAGTAATATGGAGTCACTCATGTGCATGGGCACACACATCCATACTGACACAAGAAAAAAACCTTGCAAATCTGGCATTCGCACAATATTTGCAACCAAACTGGCACATGTCAAAGGGCTTTGATGGTAGGATTTTAGATGGGTGGAAAAAAAAGCCCTAATGCGGATATGTTGTAGTTACTGAATGTTTCTGAGTGCTTTGGGGTCCTGGCTGCCAAAAAGTATTGAGGCCTGTCTGCATGCGACAAGCATTAGAAGATATGGAGTTTAAATTATTTAAAGTAGAAAACAAATAAAAGGGACAAAGATATTTTAAACATTTCTGTGTGTGCAAAGACTCCAGTTTGCTTCCTTTGGCCAACATAAATATGCTCCAAAGTTCCATATCCTTCAGAGATGTTAACATTAAAATGCTGTAATTTATGTAAGAGTCAAGCCGCACTTTTTTGCCCTATTCCAGCATAAGTGTCAAGTTAAAAGGAGTTATCTGGCAAACCCCTTCTCCCCGAAAAACCATGAGACATAGACATATGCAGGGCTTTAACCCTGACGCCTGTAGGGTAATGGTTGGATTAATTACTGCTGAGTGTGACCCAAGAAGAAGTAGAACAGATTATCCCAGATGCTGCAGAAAAGGCTTTAGAGCCTGTCCCTCCATGGCTGCCACCTCAGCCGCTGGGATGTCACCCTGATCTCACTGATGTAGGTTGTGATGCAAAAACTGCAAAAACTGCAAAAAAAAAAATAAAAAAAAATACAAAGTTCACGTGGCAAATGTCTGTGTGTGTGTGTTTTTGTGTCAGATGACAAGCAGCCGGCTTAAAGCCAACTCTTCTCTCAGCAGGCAGGCATCAGAGCAGGAGAATAATGTGTAATTACAATAGACAATCTAAAACAAAGCCCTTCACTTACAATGAGTTCCTCTTGGAGAAGGGAAGGTTACCTCAAGGGGGAATTCTAATGAAGCAGATGGCTGAGTGCTCACAAGGGCAGACACAGACTGTCCTCCTTTTTTACAGTCTGCCAACATTTCCAGCATTCTGAGGAGCTTCACCTGTCTCTCGACTGCCCTTTGTGTGCATCTGAGAGGATGTGTGTGCGACTTTTTTTTTTGCCTACAGAAAAAACAAACAAAAAAACCCCCACAAGAGCTGTGTGAGAGAGAAAAAAAGCAAATGTAACCTGTCGAATTTGCCAAATTGTTAGCAACACAGAGACAAAAGAGGCATCACATTGCTCCTATGAGGTGTTCTTTTAGCGTAGAGTGTTACTAGTGTGTTGCTGTGACACAGAGCATGACTTGCAAGAGGGAATGTGTTGTATTTGAGAAAGAAACACAAACTATCCCAGGCAGGTGTTCTTTATATTTTATTCTATACCATTTTATTTCATCCAATATGTGTACTTATGGACAGTTCATCCCATTTCTCCTCCACACACACGACGAACCACTGATGCCGAGCATCCGGGGACGCTGTGTGGGTCCCTGCAAAGTCCCGTCAAGTCACACTGTATTCGCACAACCCCTTATTGCTTTTTTCCCTTAGTTTCCATGGTAAAAATAGATATCCATTGATCAATAGCAAAGTGATCAAAATGCTGTCCTCCTCAAAAGGGTGCAAGTCATCTTTAGAAGTGTTGAGCCAGTCGCCGCTTTCCAGAAAAACAACAAAAGAAACCCTGACTGTCTGCGGAGAAAGTCGTTTTCTTTCTAGCTCCTGTAATGTCACAAAGTAAAGAGATCCAACAATAAAATGGCTTGTGTCTCTAAAAATGATGAACTCTGTACATACATACAGTTCGGTGTTCATTGCTTATCATTATGGGGTGTGGTGCAGATATCTGTCATCAGGACAGCCTAACATAAACACAGAAACATAAATAGGTCCTTTGTAAATATATTAATCGGTTAATATAATGGCAAAAAGTACCTTTTTGCCATTTTGCTCTCAACATCAGATTAAGTGGAATTACAGTACGTACTTCAGTGAATGAAAGACAGCTCACAGAGGCAGGGTTTTTATTTTTTTTATGTAAACCCTCATCTCTTCAAATAGAGTAGAAATATGTCCTTTTTTGTTTCCCTCCACTCTAATCTAGGAAGGGACGGTTGAGAAGCCAACCTTTGGCTTCAACACAGAGTTGTTTCATCAGCTGCAACCAAAACAGGAATGCACATGTATTTGTCAAATTTGTGTATGTATTTTGTGGTTTTTCATCCAATTAAAAAAATTGAGAAGTTCTAAAGTAGCCTTTGAGTTACAGAACACTGCCCAACAGCCCACATTGCGCTCAAACGTATATTACTGAGTGAATAGCTTTCTTCACAGTGGAGCTGGCACATCACAGCCAAACATTAGTGACTGGGTAAAATCAGATCCAATCATTTAAAACTTCAATAGAGTCCATGCATCCAGCAAGCAAATGTAGTACAAGGTGCTTGTTTTTGCCAGGCTAATTGAGAACCAATAACAAATTTGATTGTTACAGAGGGGTACTTTCACCACAGTCTATTGGCATCTAATGCCAATAGATTTTATTGGACCTAACATTAAGCAATAAATATAAAGCATTCCATGTATAATTTGGAGACGTAGAAAGACCTAGAAATGTTATAGGGTCATGACCTTAAACTTGCTAAAAACTTGCCAAACCCTGTCCCCTAACCAACTATAACCAACTAAAGAATGGGTATTCCTGATCTAAATATGATGTTCTTTAAAAGACATAACCCATGTTTACTAATCCATGACATTAAATAAAAAAGGCTCATCAGGCACTTCTTCCTCTGTCTTTTTATAGTCTTCTCTATAATCCTGAGTTTGAAGCATTTGGGCATAATGCCAGTAGTCATGATCTTTCAACTACCCTTCTCTGCCGTCTCCTCTCCTGATCTCAAACAGTAGTCTTCCTTCCATGTTCTTATGGGTGTCACAGGCAGACGTAATGAAAATAGTTCCCCGCATGCGAAAGTGAGTCATCGTTGTTTTTCTTTATTCGCCGCTCTCAAAAGACACAAAGTTTCAAAGCTTATCTAATTCCCAACTGATTCTCCGGAAAAGCGCAGTCTCCATGCTACATTATGCTACAGATGTGACAGTGGCAAATAGTGTGAGAGGATGGAAATAGAAAAATCTGCTTGAAGAGTAAACATTGCTGTCAGGTGAAGATCTTGTTACTCCAATTTCTGCTATTTTCACGTCTTTACTCGGAGAGAAGGATTACATGGTCTACTGTGAGTTGAAAGCATTTTATGACCCTGAGGATTATAATCTCCCTTTTCATTTCCAGTAAAGAAATTTGAGGCTTCATGGTCATCAATCAAATATTGTTTTTCCAATTTCTCCAAAATGCCAAGACAGGCACATTTGCAAAGGAGCTAGCCCAGATGAACTCCAGAGGACATCAAGCAGCTCCTATCAGCTCTGTGACAGTGACAGATTTAAGTGATAACCTGCTCATCCACCCTTTTACTAAACCAGTTACAGCACCTTTCAAAAGTATTCATACAATTTTAAATTCTTTACATATTGTCTTGCTACAACCACAAATTTCAATATATTGTACTGGGATTTTAATTATAATTATGTGGGAATCTGTGTTGGCAAAATCTAAATAAAACTCAGTGACGTTCTGGCTAATCAGTCACTCCTTTTCTATAAACATTTTAGCTGTGACTTCTATCCACCTTTTAAAGAATCCAGCTTCCACACAGGAGTGAGGCAGGCAGGGGGGAAATAATAGTCACTGACAAACATCCCAAACACTGACTGATTGCTACGTGACGATGAACAAAGCCCAACCTTATATCCTTCCAATCAGCAGCAAACTGAACCCACCCCCTCAGACGCACTCAGGGACAATCACAAGGAAAAAGGCAACATTCCAAACGAAGCCCATCAGTTCAAGCACCCTATGGAGTACCTGGCCATGTGCCTGTTCCTCCTGTAGCTGAATGTCCAACTACATCATTTCTTGAACATGTCAGAGTGAAGACATTCTTTCAAGCTCCTTGCAATGTGTTAGTAAGGTCATAGTAAGTGGATGGATAAAGGAGGTGTATGTGAATGGAGGCTTTGAAAGTCGTCATATGAGCTGTGATTTTCAGATCACTTCATTTTCAAATGTATCTCATAATTCTCACTAAATTTGCCTCAAATTTCTTATTTCATATAGAAGATGTTACATCCACGAAAGATAAATGAAACAACAGTTTTCTGTGGTTCTATCTTTGGGAATACTACCATGTAAAATTGTTAAAGGGTGAAATGTTACATGTTAGATTTTGAGTAGTATGTCAGCTGCTGATATTCTACATTTCATTTTTTGACTTATTAAAAGGTCAAGACATAGAGACTCATCTTATTGCACAAGTGATATGAGATGTTACTCAGATGTGTTTCACAGCATTATTAAGGAAAGGTTAAACTGACAGTGCAGGAATGTGGTTACTATTGACAGCTTTATTTTTTTTTATTTTTTTTTTTTACTGATGTCATCCTCACCTAACAACATCAAAAACAGTTGTAGTGCTTGTGAAAAAAATATTTAACTTTATTCACAAACCCAGTAGTCCAGTAGCTTTGGACTACTGGGTTTACAGCACCCAATGATGTACTTATCAAAACTGATTGCAACTAGACAGTGGAGAATCAGTTGGCCATAGATGTGCTAATTACAGTTATAATTAGGCATTTTTCAAGAACATTGAAAGTTTAATGTTTTGTCATTTAATATTATTTTCTCATTTACATGTATACGTTTATATGTATAATAAGGAGCAGTGAGTATGAGATCTGCTGCTCATGTGCATATTTGCAAACAAACTGTGTCATTTCAAGGACTGGTGCACCTTGTTAAAAGGACTTCACACAGTTGTAATGAGGGACCAGCATAGCCACCTCTATGTGGAAGTCTCTGATAGCTTGTGGGGGGGGTCAAGGGATTACAAATATGTCTTGTTAAATTAGGCTCCTGCGGCTCTGAGTGCTGTGACTGAGTCTGGGACTCAGCTGTCTGAGTTGAACCTGGGTCTGTCTTGGTGATGAGCTACAGACAAACATGAAGATCATAACACTGCATCGCTCCTTTGGGAGATTAGTGATGCCGAGTGATATACACACTTTCCTGACCACTTGTAAGCTTCTTGAAAGAATGTATGTTGGTGTCTAAACAACTAGAAATTTTATGGAAAATATATACCATATATATCTGAATGCCATTAATAATGCACAATGAAAATATTTCTTATATTGTGTAAAAACTATAACTGACATATGCTTATCATCAATCATTTAATCAGCTTTGCGTGGCTGCAGCTGCAGCTGATATGAAGCAGTTTGAGGAAAAATGAGCAAAATTTACCAATGTTCGTGAAGCAATTAACATTACAGAGGTACAAATTAGTTAACTTAAATCAGAAAATATCCAATTTAAATCTATCTTTTACAGCCTTAACCCATGAAAATTGGTAAATGGAAAGAATTGAATAATCCTAGCTTAAACAGATCAGACTGCTCAAGAGAGAGAAATCAATTATTCAGATTTTAGATTTTATTTTGCAACTTAAGTTTCCGGTATGTTTACTTTGCCTTACAAAAAACATGATGGGTTTATGAAATCATTAAGTGTTCAGGTTGGAATGTTTGTTCAGAAGTGGTTCAAATCTTATATATCTATCCACATTTATCCAGGGCTTCATTTCAATATCTAAATATATATTTATGCCTAAAGTCTATTATGCCAAATAATAGACTTTGGCATAATAGATTTTTTCGTTTGGCTCTGCTGAATGAACATTTAACATGAAACATTTTGCAACATTTTGCAACATTTTGCTTCATATCAAACCTTGAAGCAAAAGTAAGTTGTTGTTAGTTAATCAATAACCTTAAAATTCACATTTCTCAAACATGGGGTGACAGTGGTAGGAGCTCTTCCCCTGATCAATAGGTTGCCGGTTCAAATCCATGCTCCATCTGTCTCAGTCGTGCCCCAGGGCAGCTGTGGCTACAGTCCAGTAGTTTGCCATCATCAGTGTGTGAACATATGTGTGAAAGAACAGATTGGCTGTGTCAAAAACTAGAGTCAAACTTATGGTTTTGCAATTGAATGTGTTAATTGAGCTATTATGTTTGAGCTCTCTAAAAATTATCAAAATTTGTTGATACCAAAATATAGAAGAGGCCAAGAATACCTGAACATTTAAATTTTTAAAGTGGCACAAAAAAGACTATTGGAGTAACAAGTGGGCTGTTGCAGGCAGCTTTCATAGTAACATGTCCAGATTATCTTATGAACTACTCAACTCACACTTATATGTCTTTTAATGGACATTATGGCTACAGAAATGGCTGCTGATGATACTGTCTGATAAAAATATAGAATCAATGGCTTTTACAGTTACAGAACAGTTTCTTAACCCTCTTCTTAGGGACAATTTGCCTTCAGTGCATCAACCATACCTACAGTATTCATTGGAAGCATCATGCATACATTCAGCATCTCAAACTCATAATTAGTCTTTACTAAGGAGAAAAACTCATGCTGACCATTAAGCAGCTACACCAGAGGAAGTGGTGCAAAGATAAATTAATATTGTTGGTCCAGCATTTCTGTATTTCTGATTTAACAAACTATATATATTAATGAAGATGTTTTCAAACTCGGTGCAGATCCATATAGTGAGAGAAAAAAAAAATCAAGTTTCATTGTAATTGTTATCATGTTCCCCAATGGGCTTTATTACTAAATGTAAAAGTATTTCTTTACGATCCAAGTGCTATGCAATGCATCACACAAACTGGTTATTGGAAGTCCTAAGTTTTGTTTAAAAAAAGGAAAACTTACTTTTGTCCAGTCTGGAAAAACTCTTCCCTTGCATTCAACTTAATCACACTTGTTGCTACACTCACACATTAACAGTTGAGCACGGCTCGGAAGAGAAACAATACAAACTTAATACACTTAAGTGCCACAAGCTTGGAAGACAAGGTGAGCTTGTTAGAATATGGTTGAGGACTCTGCAGAAAGGTTGTCCATCACATACTCTTATGTTGAGACACTGAGACAGAGGGTAGCTCAGCAAACCCCTCTTCCTCTGTTTCAAATACCAGCGTGAATACAACAAAGTGGTATAAAAGAGGGATTGTGGGCCCTGGAGAGGTGAATAGTTATTCCACAGAAAAAGTCTTTTTGGTATCCTAAAATCTCAACTCCATCATTCAAGATTTTGAAAAGTTTATACGGAGGATAAATAAGAACAATCTAATAAATACATTTAAGGATCAGCAATATGTGATCCTAAACAGAAAGGTACAAGAGTCGATGAGTCTCAAATCATATCTGTTGAGCTACAAATTGTGATAGTAATCTTAAAACACACAAAATCCTTTATACATGCAGGTAGTAGTGCATAGGTTCCTGCAATAAAAAAAACAATTTTATGTATTCTATTGATTCACTTTCCAAATAGTATGAATGGTGATGAATTTCGCATAGTCTTACAAATAAAGAAAATGGCTGTCCTTGAGATCACTTTCACACCCTCCCCGTCCCTTAAATTGGCCTATGAGTTTAATATATTTCTGCCTATATACAGCATATATGAACAACAAGAACAATGAATTAAACAAAAGAGGAATACTTTATAGCTCAAAGTTTCCTGGTAAAATATCTTGAATTCACAGTAAATGTAAAAACCCTGGTAAAATGAGAGATGGAACACAATGAAGTCTGACAACATAAAATAATCTCATGAGTACAGATAGTTGTGTTTCATTTCAGGGGAGCACAGGAGGGTGTGATCGATCCTCACAAATTGGAAGGAAGTTTAGAACGAGCAGTTTGAGGTTCTAGATCTGACAAGTAGGCACCAGAGCCCCTCTGTGGAGGAGGTACCGGAGATGATCTAGGGGACTTAGTCAGGTGAGGGTTCCCCGGCGACTCCTGCTTTGGAGGAGTCATGTGCCCTGATATTGAGCTACAGGGTTTGGGCACAAGAGTTGGTGAGGAAAATGGTGAAGGATAATACTCCACAGAGGAGCGAGTAGTTTGGTGGCTCAGGGCCTGGGCCACCTCCTGGGGTAAAGATGGGTGTGAGCTGGATAAACTTCTAAGGTCCTCAGAAAATGAAGCTAAAGGAGAATCTCTCCCTGATGCTTGTGGCAGACTGGGAAGCTGTGAAAGGAGAGGAGACTGGGGCATGAGCAAAGAACTGTGGGATCCTGCAATACTTGAAGAGTCGCTGTATTGAAAAGTCCTGCCTGCCACTGGACTTTGTACTGTAGGACTCCGTGTTACTGGGGTAAGGCAAGGAGAGGCATTTGCTGAACCATACTGAGCCAACGAAGCCAATGCAGACTTCTCCAGTGACATCTGGTGAGGCAAGCAGCCAGACTGAAGGCCTGCCAAGCTAAAGTGGCTGATGGATGGTGGGGAACCAGTAGCAGGCGACTGAGTTTTTTGCCCCCTAACACAAGATGGTGAGCCTTGTGATGGTGATTGGAAGAGGTTTATGCCACTGGTAGTCCTACCTCCTCCAGCAAATTGCTGAAGCGACTTGGGATGTGGTTGGTTCGGGAGAATCTGACTAGACATTAGGTTGGACGGATTGGTAGATAAAGGACTCTGACAAAAAGAGGACCCTGCAAGTCCTGTTGTAATTCCACTTGAAGGTAAACCAGGTAAAGTTGAAGATGTTGCCACCTGAGTTCCTACTGCACAACCTGTCATTCCTCTTCCTGTGGTTTCTCCAGGCTCATTTGAGGCTCCTCCTGTATGGCTACTTGCTGGCCCAGTGGAAGACTTCCCAAACAATGCTGTTGAATTCCCCAATGACATTTCAACAGAAACTCCTCCAAATGTTCCCCCACAGGCTCCATCAAAAACAGATGCCAACGAACCATCGCTGGTCTTCCCAAATGATCCCCCAGGGTTTGTAAGTAACAGCGATTCTCGTGAAGTCCCAATCATCGATCCCTTGGAGACTCTTTCAATTGACCCTCTAGAAGTTTCTCCTAGTAGTCTCTTGGTTTTGTCTTGCATTAAACCACAAGTGACACCTAACCCTGATGCTTCTGATGTTGTACCCGTGAACCGACCACAAGCAGCTCCCACTGAAGTCTCTGATCCTGCACCCAGTATTTCCCCAGAATTTCCATGGAATGATCCATCAGTCGCTCCTTTCAAGTCAAAGTGCTCCCTAGAAGTAATATCTGCTATACCAGTTGTGAAGTCCTCACCAGCCCAAGAAGAGTCTCCACCAGTGGCTCCTTCAACAGAACCTCCAGCTGCGCCTCCTGAAGACCAACCTGTAGCACCCCCACATGCTCCAACTGCTCCTCCACTTAGTCCTGATCCTGTGCTTCCACCTACAGGTGCTTGGTGAAAGAGATTCGAAAGGGGTGGGGTGCTGGATCGAAAGGGTTGTTGATACTGTGGTTGTGGGTGAAGTTGTGCCATACTAGAAGAGGGAGAACCAGAGGATGAGTGTGGACCAAAAGGGAAGACATTAGTCCCCCCTTCACTGGACAAAGACCCATTCCCGTTATTTCCACGCTGGCCTCCCAAGCCTGATCCTTGTCTTGTTGAGCCAACTGTCCCAGAACCAGAAGTCATATGGTGAGCACGAAAGGCGGCAAGTAATGGCATGTCCACCCCAGAGCGCAGCTTAGAGGGTGTACTAGACAGAGAGTCTCCAGAGGAGCCAGGTGCTGTGGATGAAGGAACGAATGGTTGGAACTTTCGTAGTCTGGCGGATGGGTCCTTGTGGGAACTGAGAACAGAGACTGGAGGTCTGAAGAGTGTTGGTGGGAGATGGGGATGATGCGTCAGTGCAATGGCTACTGAGGTGGTAGCAGCAGCAGCCTGGAGGGGTGCCTGGATTAGGGGTGCCCAGATGACAGGGGTTGGTGATGGAGGTGTCTGTGGAGGGGCGTTTTGCATGAGATGGGCGCAGTGGGCCATGTCCCTGTCATGTTGCACAATCTGCTGAATAATCTCATTCTCTTGGTAGTTGAGTACCCCAGAACTGAGATCATGTTGCACCTTGTGTTGAAGAATAGAGTTTTTCTTCCCTTTAAAAAACAAAAACAAACACAGCCAGTTATACTTTAGAGAAGAAATAGAAGGTACTACGAGAAAATGTAAATAACTGTTTAAAATGCATTGATATTACATCACTTTTTGAGAAACTAAGTTTTTAATTAGGTCTTTTCAAATATATTGTTAGGTATAGAGTTATTTTTACTGGACAGATTTAAGCTCTTGAGCTTTAAAGTGCAAGTGCTTTCTGTGGTAAACTTGGTAACGTGTCATGCATGGAAACATATTGATATTAAAATGTCACACCCCTGTTGCAAAACTGCCCTCAAGCTGTCTGAGCTCATGAATGATCTATTTTAATCTCATTCTTCCTAACTGTGAGCTCCTTTACCCCCCACAAGGAACAAGTATGTATCTTTATGACTGGCTAGGTCACCCTTACTCACTGTGAAATGGTGACACAATTATAGAGTTAACTGTCTTCAATCTTATCAGTTAAAAAAAATACAAGGCAAACAGAAATAAAAAAACAACCTTTATATCTATTTTAGTTTATTTAATTTCACCTAATTTCTGTTTTTTGCGATGTGACTACACCTCCCTTTCGTCTCACATGCCACAAATCAGATTATGCAAAGACCATCAAGAAGACAGGTCATTTTAGACTCCATGAGTAACTTTATAAATGAGCATCAAAGACAGACGTCATACAAGTACATGCAGATGACCATTCCACTAAACTCTCACTATCAGCTGAGTGCATAATTTCAAAGTAATCATTTTCTACAAACTTCCTATATTCCATTCAAAACATATGAGAATAAAACAGAGCATGCCGTGATTGGTTGAATGATGATACCAGCATGTCTTTTATTGTGGGTTTTTCACATGTGGGACTGAGAATGGGAACAACGATGGACAGAGAGAGAATATCAATTGCACATATAAGAGAAATCATCCAGAGATCTTAAAACCTCAAAGCCCTGTCTTTATGTTTGCATATTGATGACTTCGAGTTAAGTGTCAGTAAGAACATTTTGTTTCTCCTGTTTCTGACTGGAGTATTCCAGAACATTGAAGGTTACAGCAAATGCCACTGAATATCATAATTTTTTTTAGTTTGCTTTGATCTGCATGCTGTCTTAAGTGAGCTATGTTGATTACTCACCAATTCGGTCCAGCCGGTCCAGGGCAACAGTCTCAAAGGCTCTTCTCATCATAGGATACTCTTCAAGAACCTCATTGAAGTTGTCCACAGAGAGAGAATACAAACGACAATATGTGTCGGCTCGTACACTGGCTGTCCTCCTGCCTCGTGTCAGCAAACAAATCTCTGCAACAAGAAATGGCAGATAAGACACTATTACACTCTAGAGACACCTTTTAAAATGAATTCATATAATGGGTTATGCAGGGTGTACAGCTACAAATTTTAGGATTTGTGAAGCACTATTGAGCCGCTCTTTTCTTTACTCAGATATCCTAATTTCTGTATTAATTATCTAGCATATGTCAGTAACATTCCACCTTTAAAAGAAAATTAAAGACAACATATTCCTATTGTATATCCTCAAATTCTGGTTTGTTGAACTGATTTAGTGTTATTCCTTGGGTAACAAACTGCTGAGGGAGTATATTTTAGGTTTATTATACAAATGCAAATGCAAGTATTCAAAGAAAAATCAAGAAAGGTGATAGAACAATTAGGCATATTCCTGAAACAACACTAACATAGCTTTGTCCTTCATATGGCTTCTACAAGCATTTATATCCCTCAATCTGTTTCACATGTTTTTGTGATGACAATGTTTTGATCTTTCATCCACAAGCTTCAATTCATTGTGTTTGGATTTTATGAAACGGCGTGGTTTCATAATTTTCTAGTTTGGCACATCTCTCCACTTAGTCTCTTTAACTGTTATATCCCTAAATAAAATCCTGTGTAACAACTTAATTTCATCTCATTATTAAACAGCATCTAAATGCCTAAATATTGATATCAAACATTAGTGAACAAACAGGAGAGAAGAACAAGGAACAAGTTCAAATCAGGTTTAGATTACAAAACAATAATCCCAAGGTTTTATCATCTGACAGACCTCTGTTTAATCCATCATCTGAAAATGGAAAAAGCAGGACACAACTGCCAGTCTAACACAATATGGTCATTCACTTTTCATACTTGTACTTGTGGTTGGTAATCATGTATTTTCACTCAACTTTAAAGATATGCACTATTTTCACATACAATAGACAATGACATACAATGCTTACAAAATACAACAAATAACAAGAATAAATTCAGGGAGTATGAACACTTGTGCACCATATGTATTGCCATTATAATGCCACTGAGAGAATAATTGTGAAAACAGAAAACATACACATATCCATTGCACAAGGCAGGTCAGTATTTTTCTCAAATTGTAAGCCTTTTCTCATGCTCAAACAGTAAAGGCACTGAGAATTTTGTTTCAGATGTGCTACCCTGATCCCTCTGCTCTTGTTTGGTGGTCATTCCTATAAACACTTTAACAATGTATTAAAAACATTGATTTAATGTTGACCATAGAAATGTGTTATTTACTGAATTCTCTCTTGAGAAAAGTAAAGAGCATCAAGTCCTAGGGAAAAAATATATGACAAATGTACTTTATCATCTAGCATTAAAATTTTAACTCTGTAATCCAATCAAGGTAACACTAAGTGCTATTTTCAAAGCTTTGGATCTGACTTAGGAAAGACAGTGCTCTATTTAAGATGCTGCACAGCTGTAAAAATGTAGCACACAGACTGTGTAAGTAGAAGGAAGTATGTCTGTACTGCATGCAAATGGTGAATGTGTTTTTCAAGCGGGGAGTCTTTGCATAGGATATCGACATGCATGTGTGCAAGGTCGCATACCCAAATGTATATGAATGCAGTAAACAGATAATGCATAACATTAATTTATTAGGAATTCACTGCTGAATGCAGTAAGTATTTTGTAGATTTATCGTACCTCTTTATGTACATTTGTTGATTGCTGTAAATAGTTTCAAGATTTTTCCTGTCAGAATTTGTTTGTAAAGCTTTGAGCAACACCTCGTCAGGATAGGACCAGCTGTTATCTGTTAAATAAAATATTAATAAAAAGCAAATCATTTCCGTGCCTATTTGACTGCAGCAGGATCTGATGTGTTTATGACTGAATAGATGACAACTGCAACCTGATAAAAAAATTGTTGCAAATTGCTCCCGTCTGTTGGACTACAGGGCTTGTATACTCTTGCCAACATAAGTGCAATGTAGTTTGTCAATTTCTGTGCAGCAGTAAAACAAACACTGTAGAAAAAAGAGCGTTTTTACTTCTTTGTGAATTTCCTCCAAGAGCAAAATGTTTACAACTGTATTCTCTGGTTTCAAAACTGTAATCGGAACTGTTAATAGAAAAACACATGATTTGACTGGCCAGAAAGTGAGCTATGAATGAATCAAAGGAACACAGTCTTATGTGAACTCCTGTACTGTGTCTGTGTGTAAGAGAGAACCCGGTGGAAATTTTCACCAGTTAACAACACAGAATTGAAAATATGAAAACTGTGAAACAACCACAACCCTTTGTGTGCCTTTCTGTGTGCTCTGGGAACCTAAGTGTGTCCTGATGTTGCAGCCTTGGCCATAGCTGTGTTGGGGGTCCATTTCCCACCACACAGCTCCAGTAATCCCTTCTGGAGAGGAGCATCGCAGCTCTGTATTAAATCCTCTTGTCCTGTGGCTTTCTGGATGAAGCCAACACTGCCTGGATGAGGTACTGAGCTGCAGTGAGCCCTCTGGCCTTATCTGAACTCTGTCTTTGCAGAAAGCAACTGAAACATAGTGCTATGAGGTGCCATGTGAACTTCAATTGGAAACCAAAATAAAAATCCATGGAACTATTGCCCTATTTCTATCTAGTAAACAGAAAAAGCATAAGTAGGTATGTCTGAAAGTTGTAGAGCAAAACGCAGGATCTTAAGCCTTAAACATAGGAAGTCCTCTGCAAAATTTGACAGAACCAATGAATGTAAGTGATGCAGAAGAAGATGCTCTGATGAGAAGAAAAACTTTCTGTTCTACATACAAACTAAGGCAACATTGTACATCACCCTGAATACATGAAAACATGGTGGTAGGGGATAATGGACAAAAGTATGATGGAGGCTGGAAATGGCATAAGAATAAAGTGAAGGTTCACATTTCAGTAAAACAATCACTCCTGCTATACAGCCAGAGCTGAAACTTTTATTTATTTATCGTTCTGCTCAAGCTACATTCAAAATTACGTTTTAAAAATATTTACTCCACTTCCACTGCTTACACAGATCTCATGTGACTCATGGTAATACTCCCCAAAACACTGCATGAAATTATGGAACAGGCTTAGTTGCTCAGCCTGAGTTCTGCGAGGGGTGTGTGTGTTCTCCTCAAACTGACAGCTGCTTCAACACTCACCCATTTTTTTATGGTCTTGACAAGCTGCTTAATAATCAGCCCTAAATTGTAGGTTTTGCTAGTTAGCTGTAGTATCATGACTGTAAACATAATGGACATATAATTAGGCATGTGATCTTTTCACCGACTATAAGCGGCATTTTGAAAAAAAGACTAAGCAGTGAAATTTGTTCCTGAAGCTGAATTTAAACAGGCCAATCTTGAAGACAAAATGTTTTTATCCTGGATTATAATGTGTTTCCCTTTCACACTTAGGGCACAATCCATTCATTAAATTTGAATGACACCAATTAAAATTAGATGTTACTCTGGAAAAGGAGGGCTGAGACATCAAGCACTGTGACCTTGGTAAGAACACACATGACTGGTTCGCTGCATGATGGCGCTCCCCACGTGTCCTGAACTCTTACTCGAAAGATGCTTCCCTTGAGTCGCTGCACCAGCTCTTAAAAAGGAGAATGGACTGCACGCCTTTGTGCGTGCGTGCGTGTGCGTGCGTGCGCGTGCGTGTGTGAGAAAGTGAGAGGGTAGAAAGAGGTGGAAAAAAATAGAACATTTTCAGTTGAAGCTATACCTTTGCATTTCAAATCAGTACTGAGAACACACATTTGTATTTTATGCAAATTTCATTTGCAGGTTTTTGAAATAAACAATATCAGCTGAAGAATTTATCAAAAGTAGAGCTCCTTAAAAATACCCATGATATAAAGTGTAGTGTTCCATGTGAGTTTCCTTTCACAGTTTCGTAGGAGCACTTGAACACTTTGAGCTCCACAGATTACACCTGTTATCCCAACAGGTTGATTTTGTTTTGTAGACCTTAGTATCATATGAAGAGTATTTGGCTTTTCCACAATTAAAAAAAGCCAAATAAGTTTGGCTTTTTTTAATTGTGATTGACGTCAGTGATTCAGAAGTGCAGTTTATTATAGACACCATCGCCTTTCATGCTTTTTAATTTCAGAACTATGCTTGTTCTTTGTATTGTACAGCGACGCTGTGAGTATTTGTGAACAAAGATAAACCCCGGAGAGTGTTGCAAGTCTCAGAGGAATAAAAAGAGGTTTTCCTTTGGAGACAGAGGATCTGAAAATGAAATTTTGTTTGATTTCGTAAAATTCAACTGAGTCAAACCATATTGATATTGAAACTAAAACCTAGCTTGGAGCAGTATGCCTGTTTAGTGAGCATAATATTACTATTTGTTAGACATTGTTTAGCTCAGGAAGCCTATGGATTGCACTAAATCTTCAATACAGTTTTCTGTAATCTCACAGGGCCACAGATGCCAGTAGAGAGCAGAAATATAGTGTAACGTAAAGATCCCTCTGGGAGAAGCGTTTTCAAGAAAGCTGGCAATTTAACCAGTAGAACAAATTAAAAGGAAAATTATGGTGATTTAATCACAGCTTTCATGGGCTGTTTTAAATTTTTAAATACTAAGAAAAGGGGCTATCCTGTAAAGTGTCCCGTAATTATCTTTTTCAGTTAAAAAGTTTAATATAAAAAAGATATCAAGATCTTGAAACTATAAGTAGTCATTCAGTTCTTTCTTTTTCAAAGGTAATACCATCCATCCATCCATTTTCCGTCACCCTTCTCCCTAACGGGGTCGGGAGTTGCTGGTGCCTATCTCCAGCTGCGTTCCGGGCGAGAGGCGGGTTCACCCTGGACAGGTCGCCAGTCTGTCGCAGGGCAACACAGAGAGACAAACAGGACAAACAACCATACACACACACACTCACACCTAGGGAGAATTTGGGAAGGCCAATTAACCTGACAGTCATGTTTTTGGACTGTGGGAGGAAGCCGGAGAACCCGGAGAGAACCCACGCATGCACAGGGAGAACATGCAAACTCCGTGCAGAAAGACCCCGGGCCGGGAATCGTACCCAGGACCTTCTTTTTTGTCTTTTATGTTTTTATTTATTAAGCATATTTCTTTTCAGCCTAAAGTCCAAGCACAATTAAAAATATAATAACATTGATTATATGAGGAATTTATGTCTTTTATTGGTCCAAAGAGTTATACAGACAGGAGAGCACAAAACTATTCATATTATCTTGTTGTACTCACTCCACTTTAGGAATTTTACATAATAGGACAAACCTGAGGGAACTATAACATAAACAAACCTACCAGACAAAACCAATGCAAGGAAGAGGCATGATGTCATAAATAAAACTTTGCACTTCCTATCAGCTGAGGAGTGGACTAATTTCAATGAGAGGAGAGAAGAGAAAGACAGGTGATTTTATTCAGTAAGTACAGGTAAATAAAACAAAAAAACAATTATCAAATTAACAATCACTTGTGTATCAGCAGTTTATGCTCTGAAAAGGAAATTTTCCAACACTTCACAAAAAAGTTTTGATCTCGCCTAACTACACATTATGTATCAGAAGATGGTAGATCTTCATAACAGTTTTCAGACAAAAACAGAACATGCCTTTTGTGATCATGTGGCACCCGGAAACAGCTGTGTTCGAGTCTGACAGGATGCAAATGCCAAAATTTGAATTTGCTCTCTAGCTGGATGCGTGGAATGTTATACGTGTCTTCTTCCATGCTCGAAAGTGTGCGTGAAGGTGAATTAATGATTATGTGCAGAGCTGCTTTGACTGTGATGAAGCGTTTGTGTCCTGCAGCCTGCTTTGGCTAAGCTCACCTGGACTCTGAGTCCTGCTGTCAGCTCCCATCTCCCTCCCTGTCGGTGCCCCCAGCTCCACAGCGCGGACACTCTCTAACCTTTGAAACATCCGCAGCGGGCTGCCTGATTTCCTATGACATGTCATGTTCGCTCCCTCGCAGCATTAGCATAGCTGCACAAACACCTTCCATTTGGCTGGCATGCGCAAACAGAGGGGAGGTTTTCTGAAACACTTTGAAATCATGGCTGATGCTAATCTTTTTTTTTTCTCACAACAATACCAGACAGCAGAAGAATATGTTTTTAAACTCTTCAATTGAATTCTGAAGAGTTTAAATTGTGTCTCTAAAGAACTCTAACTGTGTCTGTTTAATGAAGCCCAAGTAAAATGAAAGGCGGAATTGGAGGTAAAATTGGCTAAAATAAAGGTTTGATAGATGCTGTTCTAACTCAGCTGATTGGATGGGAGTATATGATTGTCCCATAGCACACTGTCTTGTTTATATACAATCTTTTATCAAAACACAGGATTTGGGGCAGCGAGTGGCTTTGCAGTAGAGTGGACGCTCCACATATCAAGGCTATAGCCCGTGTCACAGTCAACCAGGCTTTGATTCTTGACCTCATGACCCTTACTGCCTGTCTTTGCCGTCCCTGCTCTTTAAAGTCAATAAAAGCCAATAACCAATTACCCTCTGGAGCCATTCATAGTGCTAAGAACTCAAGAGGCCACTTGGTTGACAGAGGAATATTTTTGAAAAGCAACATCTTTGGTCTTGTGGCCTCTCTGAGCACAAAGAAGCTCAGAAATGAAGGGAATATATGAAAGAGTATGGAAATACTTGTATTATATTAGTCTCACAATCAACAACCATTGGAGATTTTTTAGTTCTTGAGTGATTTCCCAGTAAGTACCGCCATTGATACACTGACATATTGCATGCACTCCCTTGGAACTAAAGTAAGACATCATAGAGGTTTAAATGACATTTTACAAATATCTCTTACTGACATGCAGGACGGTTCACTGTTACTTCTTCAACCAAGAGAGTCAAAGTGCGTACCGGCTGGACATCAATTACTGCATGCAACAAAGGATGAACTTTGACAATAACATCTCCCATCTTGGCACAGAGAGAGTTGAAGAGATGCTGTTCAGATAAGTGTTTCAATACTGAACCATGAGGAGATAAAGAGGCAAGTGGAGAGAGCGGGGGTGGAGGGCGCATGTTTTCTTTCACAGCCCAGAGCAGCATCCAGAGAGCAGCCTTGGCAGCAATCCATGTGTCCCTTGGCGTGAGCACTGCAGTCACATTACATTTTCCCCTCTCCACTGGATCGCCGTGTGCCCAGCCGACGCTCCCATCCAGGACATGTCGAGTTCACTTTAGACATTAGGCTCGCTGGCTCAAGCTAATCCAACAGCTAACAAAGTGTAATAAACTGTGGAGTACATAATTGTGTAAATAATTCAGGTTGTCTTTGAATGAATGAACTGAATGGTGTGTGAGTATGTCAAGATGCTGATGAGAAGATGTACATGCATATTTCCTGTACTATAATCTAGGGTTGACAATAGACAAAAGAAAAACCTCTGAGAAGACCGGAGGGCTTTCTGTTTCACATCCAAATGCTCACACAATTACAAAGCAGTGCAATCAATGCAAAGCAGAGCCTCATATCTGTGTCAAGAAAATATGTTGAAATTAAAAAATGAGGAAATGTTTTTACTTCCTGCTTGCTAACACTGGCAGTCACAGTGAGAGCAACATGAGCCTCACACACTGTGTTTATCCTGCACCAATTAATTTCATGAATGACTAACTTGTGTTTGGTAACACACTCCCAGTGGCGCCACGCTTCCCTCACTACCCCCCCACCGTTATACCCCCAGAGAAATGGCACTGCAAGGGAAGAAAAGCACAGGATCACAATTCAAAAGTGTTGTGTTTACATTGCAAAACTGTGTAATGATTGAAGTGAGTGAGTGCATTTTTCCCTGTGGTGGGTAGCAAACACTCATTTTTACCTGAGAACAAAAATTGTAGATGCGGATGCATTTGGTGTTAAAATGCATTGTGCTGTGTGTACTGTTCTTTGAAATATTATTCATATCCCTTGAACCTTTTCATATTTCCTCATATCAGGTATTCTGGCCAGAAATGATGGGGGAATGGATTGAGCACAATTCAGGACAATCCAATGAGGAAAAACTATAAGACTTGACCTGAGGTTCAGATCAGGCAGGATGACAGAAAGGAGAGCTGCAGTGGCCTAGTCAAAGTTGAGACCTAGATTCAATTCTAAATTTGTATCAAGACTTGAAAACTCAAAGAATCTGACTGGAACTGAGCTATTCAGTAAGGAAGAGTGGTGGAAAGTTCCCATTTACAAGGTTGTGACATGTACAAGCAATTATGCATAGATATTTATTTGTGAAGATAAATAAATGAACTCCATGTATTATTCTCTTTCCAATTCATATATATGTGCCAAAAAACATATAAGGGCAACGATTGTGTTGGCCTGATATGTTTTTGCTTGTCAAGTGACAGAATGTGCAACGGTTTAATGAGTATGAATACTTTTGCAAGGCCCTGCATCATATTAATGGTGTCACACACATTGTACAAAGAGACAAGCCTGTAAAATGGATTATATTTTCTCTCAATGCAGAGATTTTGTCTCTCACAAGGTCTTTATTTATTTTTTTTATTTAAATTTTTTTTAAAGAGTTTTGGGCATCAGATAAAATGTCCCTTCAGAAAGAGAGAGCTGTGATCGTGTTGTCTTAAGCACTGATTGGTTTTGGCATATGCAGAGAAAGATTGCCTGCCATCTTTTCATTATTTTTGTGGAACTCCTGCAGAGAGAGGGCATGAGATGGACTCAAGCACCCAGAGCGTAATTAAACTTCCACTGTCGGGTCATGTGCTGTTAAATGCTTTTGCCACAACTTCTAATTACTTAACAGGGTGATCTAAATGATGTGCTGTCACAGGGCAATTAATTGGCATTTGGTAAGGGCAGTATGGCCGCATTGTCTCCTACATGTGTCACCATCTCAATGGGACTATGAGAGGGCTTTGCATTATTTGACCCTGGTTAAGAACATAGTGTAAGTTTAGTACATATCAAATCTGGGTTATTTCACTCACATTGAGTATTTATAAGTATATAATTTCACAGCTTCCTGGGCTTTTTGACATTTGGATGCATATGTCAGGCTGCAGTATAGCAGGAACAGTTTGGGGTAATTTAAATGTGTCCAACATTCATGAGATAAGTATTAAGGGAAGACTCCTACATAAACCATGAAGCTGAACTTTCAGTGACATGCCCAGCAGCACACAACATCATTCCAGCTAAGACAGACCTTTTTACAAAAGCATCTGCTTCCTAAATTTCAATTCAAATGCAGGCAAACGACTTAATGTGTCACAGGACAGTTCTAAATAATAAAATATTACATATTTAAGAAAGAACTAATTTTTTGAAACAAATGTAATCTATGGCAATCATTTATTCTGTCTCATCAAAATGGTGTAGAGATACATTTCTTTTCAGCATGCACGTTTCACAAAAAATGAAGCCAGCATCCATGCATATGTGGATATAGCAATAATGCTCTTCTCTGTTGTACAACTGAAAATAAACCTCTATTTCCTGTCTTCTTTCAGACTAGCTGAGACTTGTTGGAGAGAGTCAAGTGTGAATGCTGGCTGTGTAATATAAAAAAAGCTCCTCAGGATGCCCTAAAGCTTCAAACAAAGAAAGAGCGTGGCTGGAAGTGACCTTTGTGTTTGGGTGTAGGGAGAGAGAACCTCAGCTTACCCCCGAAGTAGGAGCCGTCTGAAAGCTTGGTCTCTTTGTTGCCTTTGGTGAGGACGCTCACCACCCCGTGTTGAATGAAGTACATTTTCTTCCCAATAGTTCCCTCTCTGATGATGTAGTCGCCAGGCTGGAATACCTCAAACCTCAACTTGGTGAGCATGGATGTGACAAAGTTGGGGTCGGCATTAGCAAACAAAGGCATTGAAGCAACCAGCTTTCGACAGTTGAAGTTGATGATTTCCTATTGGGAGGGATAGAGGTCAATTGAAAGCAAATGCAATAACAGCAGAATAGTGAAGATGTTTAAAAATTGCTCTGTCACATCAAAACGTCTAGCAGGATGAATATTTGAGCACAATAAATGACAGCTGTGTGTATGCTGTGCCTTTTATTCTCCTTTTACATTTTCCCCATTGTCTCATGTAACAACCTCAGTTTTCAGTATCACAGGGATTTCACAAGACAGATTAACACAATGTAATTGCTAAGTGGAAGAAAAAGGATACCTGTTTCCAAACTGGAAATGGAAATGAAAAATATCTATGAAGAATGTTCAATCATTGCCAAAGATTCTCAGTTGGGCTTATTCTTGTCCTTTGACCTTGTTATTCTCATTGCTATGCTTTCATCTGTTTATGATTGCTGTGGTAATGTTTTGTATAGAGTTATGTCTTAAATCTTGCAGCCTCAAATATTTTTCCTAGGGCTGCCCATTCATCTTCCCATCACCTCTCTCCACGCTATACCTTCTTGAAAAAAGCATTGTCATTTATACTATGTCCTTTCCTTTTTCAGATAAGAAATTAAATGGTTCTCCTTGAAATGTTTTGTAACCTACTCTGTTTTAAAGTTATCCACACTTTGTGCAGAGGGCCTCTGGTGATCTGATTGTTCTCCCTAAAGCTGTTTGATTAGTGATGTTCTCAAAATAACATCACTAATCATGGAAGTACTTCAATTTACCTTTGAAGATGTCAGAGTAAAGGAAAATGAACATAAATGCATGCCACACTTCTCAGATTTTCAGTTGTACAAAAATTTCTTATATATTTTTCTTCCACTTTATGTATTGTTTGGTCCTGGTTTTATCACATCCAGAGTAAAAATGTTGGTGGTGCTAATGTAGCAAAATGTGAAAAGGTACGGAAGACTTTTGCAGGGCACTTTAAGTGAATTATTGTGTATTCAGCTTTAAAAAATATTTTATATTCTGCTTATGGAAGAAGTAAATGCTAAAACATCTGAGCTTAGTAGTGAGGGCTGTCAAACTTGAGATGAGTTTTTGATGAGTTTTTTCACATGCAACAAACCAAAACAGAAATATCTGCCTCACCTCTCGGAGCGGCTCGTTGAGCTCCCCCAGGATGCTCTCCTCGTCAAACATCTTGCCCTGGTAGCGGTGCTCATAGTAGTCATGGATTCTCTGCCTCATATCTGCAGGAAGCTTGTGGAAGGACATGTACTGCTCAACCTGTTTGTACTGCAGGGACAGAGAGAGATACATGGCAACAAGATGACCTAAGCAGGCAAATGTACCATCACAAAGTTCATAACAAACTTTCCCCTCAGGTTAGAAAATACATGAAGAAGAGTACATGAGCACTTTTCTAGAATATGATGAGGTCTCTTAGAGCTTTTCTTTTTTTTTTTCTAAAGAGGCCAACTCTGATTCTTTAAAGAAGTAGATCAACTGAGAAGCATGAAAGAGGGTTATAATGTGCAATGACGTCAAAGCTACTTCAAAACACGAACAAGCAACATCTATAAACGTACCCTGATTCTTATCAAGGATTTTTCTCATAGTGAAGACTGTTTTCTAGTTCATGTCTTGTAAAATGAAAACAACAAAGTTAAATGTGTCAGAGTTTGTTTTTTTCTTTTTTTATTATTGACTTTTAAGCATTTGAAGCTCTGATACAGATCAAAGCAAACAGAGCATCTAGGGAATAATAAGAGGTAAAGTTCTTGACCCGCAGAGAAACAAAACAAGGGCAGAAAAGAGACATTAACCATTCATGGAGTCATGTTGAAGGTGCTCTTTGATCATTTACAAATCTAGACACTGAATGCTCCATTTGACCTCAGAAGTCTACTTCTGTGTTGTCTGACACTGTTTTCCCAGTCACCACTGATGTGGGAGGAACTCATCAAAAAGACAGGCTTGTGCAGATATAGCACAGTAAAATAGGACATCTGCCTCATGCAACTCACCTTGTTTTTGTGAAAACAGGAATATTTTCTCTCTGGAAACCATTAAAAATACAGGACCGTATCAAGAATATAGGAAGTCTAAGGGCCAACATGGGTAATGTCTTCTACCCTTACACTGACCCGACAAGCGGATGGTTTTGGCAGGGATTTTTTTTTTTCTACAGGAGCCTTTTTCCCATTGTGCAACACTTACATTCCCTTTGTCTCCCTCTCTGCCAAATTTAGATGGGATTTAATGAGTCTGTGTTTAACCAGAGCCTTTGAGTCCCTGACAGACAGAGAAAACAATCTGGAGTCACTCTGTGCATACTGATGATGCAGCTCCCCATACTGCCATCACTCAAACTGCTGCAAGCCCCCAAATGTACTGATGGAGCAAGAAATACAGCAGATGAGGCAGAATGATCACAACCTTTATCTAACAATGACAAATATTACAAGTTACCTTTCTAAAAGAAGTCAATCGATAATTTTTTTATGATGACCTTGGGGGCAAGAAAAAGACAGTGTCCCAAGACTGTCTTTTTAGTACACGTTGATTTACTTCTGTCATGTGCTGACAGTTTGGGACTTTTACTTTCTGTTCCTTAAGCAACAACAATTTATCATTTACTCACTGGATGATTAAACGCAGCCCTTCCAAAGAAATTATATTTTCCTTTTCTTCTTCCTGACATTGCTAACTCTAGATAACAAATACAGACATGACTCAGTGCAGTCCCTCTCTTGCTGATCAGTGTGGAGAACGGAGCTTGTCTGCATGCGATCATAGCAGTCAGATGCACTAAGCTTGTGCACGTCTTTCCCTCAACATAAACGAGTATTTATGAGGGATGAATGTGCAATGAGAACGTGCACAGCTCATGCATCCTCTCGATGATGGAACAAGTTGAAGGGGAATTGGTACATAAATCTACGAAAACAGAATGCTTGCACACTTTAGTATATCCTTAAGCTGTTAGTCAAGAAGCCTACACATTTATGCATTTGACACAAAGGCCATAATAACAGGTATAATCCACAATTTGTAAATTGTCTAGTCCCAATTTAACAAGATAATGCATTATGCATTCATCATGACATAATGCCACGATGAATGCAATGGTCTGGATTGTCTATTCATTTGTAGTTCCTTCCTCTCTTTCATATTTACAAAGCACAAATACATAAATTCATCCTGAGTTCTGAAGCAAAGTTTCTGTTGACTCTACTAACAAGAAAGGATGATAGTCAAGTTCAAAAAATCTAAATCATTGCCATATTATTGTCATTATTAATAGTTAATTGTTAGTAATTATTAATAGTTATTGCCATTTTTATTTTATTTTTGTACTTTGTACAAGATTTGGTACAAAGCTAAGCTTTTCCAAATCATTTCAAATATAATTATAATGTTTGAGCCACAGAGTAAATCTGACAGTGACTCAAAGAGTCTGACCAGACGGGGTTAGCTCTGTGATGGGCTGATAAAAGCCCCTTTGACAGGAAATTATCTTATTTCCATGAAGTCAGAATTATGGTTCTACAATGAAGAACCCTGCTGAAATATTGCACCCTTTTAAGATCTGCTTATGATAAATGTTTTGTGTGTAGTTTAAAGACAGTAGTTGCAGCAAGAAAATCTTAAGTTGCAGCAAGAAATTCTCAAGTTCCAATCCCAGCCTCAGTTCATCCAGTTTTTATGTTCTCAAGATCCATGCATGGGTTATTTGTATGTCATGTTTGTAATTGTTTTGTGTTATGCTGCTCCCTATCATTGCCAGGTCTCCCTTAAATGAAAAATCTAATTTTAAGGAAGACTTGGCAATGATAGGCAGCCCCACAACCTTAATGGTGACCAACTGGTTAAATAAAAGTTACATAAATTAATAGAAAATATGTCACAATAATTTTTATGTAATGGATGTTTGTGTCTAATCCTGCTTTTTTTTTCACACTGTTGTGACCAGACCTTTTAGTCGCCTGTATTGTTGGTATTCAAGCACATGCTTTGCAATAAAACAACATGCTTGTATTTCCTCCCTTTGCAGGAACTGTCATCCCACATACTTTGCGGATTACGTTTGTCTCCTTCCTCTATAGATAACTGGCTATTTAACCCTCCTGCAATCTTAAGAGATGGGGGTCATTTAGACCGCATGAGGTTTTTTTTGCTCTGTGTGCATCTAGGCAGGATCACAGTGACCCTACTTGCACTTTTACCCATCGTTTCCCAACTTTCTGACCGTGACATCTGCTGCACTCCTCCTGAGTGTTGCAGTAAGACCACGGGAGGCTAAAACCGAGCCAGGTCCAGCTTATTTATGTTTTTGCAACTGCCTTTTTTTCAACCTTTTCCCTTGTGCTCTCTGCCATGCTGCTTCTTGCTTGCTCTGGTTTAATGCCAGTTGATTACCTCATCAACAAGCATTACTGTGGTTAGCCGACAGACTACAAATCTCTATTGTAGGCAAAATTTCTATCCTTTCTACCATGTATATCACACATTCCTATGGCATTCTATGTTTTTTTATTTTGTGTAGAGCTGCGCAAAATACTTGCTTTTCATCAGGCACCAACGAACTGTGTTCAGAAATCCTTTAAAAGCATTTCTTCTCTGGGTACAAAGTGAGAAACCCAAAAGGTATCCAAGAACCTAGGCCAGAACCATCACCTTGCCGGTATGAAAGACCTTTTGGCCAAAACAAAAAATCTCTGTGCAGAAGTTTGTACGCAGGAATCAAGATGTTTCTGTCTAAGACTGAAACAACAATCCAACATCGGATGACAGTAAGGAATTAATTTCTTCCTTAATTGGCCTCTCTTGTGCTGGATGTTGACCAGTCCAGACATGTTTACTTTCATCCTTATTTTCCCCCTTTCTCCTTTCAAAATTAGGAACAGTAAACCTTGTCTTTTACGCTCTTGGTAGGTATGTATCTCTAATCAAGATTAGAAAAAAAACACTGCTTGGAGGGGCAATAATTATTCCTACTGAATAAGCCTGAGACAATGGCACAGTTTATTGGTATGTTGTGAGGCTGATCAGTTGGCTTGTAACCTTAAAATAATTCAACATAGCTTAATTACACTATGATATGTTTGTTTTTTTTGTTGATGCTGGCATCCTTAATGATTATATCTGTTTCATTGCAAAAGACTATGGTTTGGACTTTGAATAGCTTGTAAGTATTTTTTAATACCAAGCATCTCAATATTATTTGCAGTCAATTTATGCAGAAATTGAAACCTTAACCATGCATAATGTACTGTAAATAGTGTCTTCAACATTAAGTATATTAGTCTAGGAAAGTTAAACTGTTTAGACACTTGACTTTTAGTAATGAACAAATTGTGATAGTAGCATCTTTTGCCCAGAGCTCAGGAGAACGGTTACTCCACTTTCTACCATATCATAAAGCCTTTTATTTCCTTTGTATGATGTTTCTCCAAATGGCTGGTCTTAAGTCAGTTAGCCATTCGTACAGTTCTCCCCCAGCTCTTTTATTTTTCTTTCCCAATTCGCTTCCCTCTGAAGTAAATTTCCAAGCAGATGTAAATTCTTACCAAGCAAAACATGAATAATTCATTTCCCCAAAGACATGTCAGCCATTTAATTAGATTTTCTAAACATTTATTTTTTTCCTCTGTCTTCTTTTTCATCCACCTAAACTTTGAGTCCCTGGACAAAGGATCTAGGTCAAACAAAACCCTTCCTTAAATCTCATCATCACCAAATCTGATGATGATTATCATAAGACCCAAGATAGTTCAGAAGGAGACAACAACAATGTGACTGAGAAGAAAAAGACTGGAAACTGACTTGGCCTTGTATTTCATGGACTGTGAGTAATAACTCATAGCTTTGTTTTGCCAGTGTTGTATTTGCAGGAGGCTAGGAATAACAATAAGCTGATTGATTGTTTCAGAAAATTCCAATGGAAATAAACAGTCAACCTGTGATGTGCAAGAGTTCATTCATCACAGTATTAATTCTCAAATGCAGAGCTCGGTAGCTTCTATCATTCAGGCACTTTTACTGGCAATAGCACTGTAGCAGTCATATTCCAGAGCTGCAATTGCATGAAGTGTCCAGACGTACAATGCACACCTGTACTCATAAAGTAAGAAAGGCTGGAACCCTTTCAACCAGAAAGATAGGATCAAATATCAATACAGGGTCAATAAACATCTAAAGACAGATTATTTGAAGGGTTTTTATAGACTGATTTGTGAAGGACTATATAGATGGGCTTGTGTCAGGATCAGTGTTGAGTGCAGTAGTGGTCCACTGACTCAGACTCTAGCAAGGAGCAACTGGGTTACGAATATGGGCTAAAAGGTATTAATAATGACTTAGTTGGAATAATAAACCAGTTTCTGTTTTAAGTTGGAATTAATGTCATCTGTCTGCTTTTAGAAGACATTGCGTTAAAAAGTATAGTAAGAAAAGGAAAGAATCTTTCAAAAAGCTTACATTTATTTATGCCTTATGTATCAGAGTGCAGCACTGCATGGCTAACCAGTAAAGGTCTTGCGTATAAAAGAATGACATGATCATTTTTCTCATTTGACCTAAACCCTATCAAAAATTGTAGAGTTTTCCTAAAGAGGAGACTTATATTGAAAGGAAACAATCCATGTCTCTGAACAGGGTCTAGGAATCTGCTGTTGTTCCAATGCCAAAAGTTGATCGTTACCAGATCAGGAAACCGACAGACTCCATGAAAGAAATGACTATTCAATCATTCAATGCTCACCATCCAAACATGGAAAAAGTATGCAACTGGAAACCTACCAAGACTTGGTCATCCACCTATCCTGGCAGGCTGGGTAAGAAGAGTATTTTTCATGGAAGCAACCAGGATGCCTTCTGCAGCTTTTCATATCGACTCAGAAAAGCTGCAGAGATCCGTGGCCAAAATAAGAAATTCTGTAGACACAGGCAACTGTCATCAATGTACTGGATCAATCTGAGTTATAAGTGATGTTTACATCTTACCACAGGCTATGTACATAAAAAAGTAATCTAATGGAAGGTGGTTTGGTCAAATAGCTTGGCTCTTTATAAACATGACATCAAATTATCTTCCCGTCAACAACTTTATTTCAGCACACTTCTATCAGGCTGGTGAAATATCCTTTACTCTGCAATAAAAGCTTGAAAACAATACTGTGGATGGCTTCAAATTACTTCGATCAATCAGACCCTAAAGTACTGAAAAAGGTACTTATTGTTAAGCCAAACCACAGCTAAGCTCATTAATAATATTTTTGCACTGACTATATAGAGAAATCTTGACTTAACTTCTTCTGGGAACAGCCAAATCACTTCTGATCATGAGCCATGTGTCTTTCAGGTCTCAAACTGCCCCAAATCACTTTCTAGCACTAAAAGGAAGTGTTTAATTACTTTTGTGACTGGATTACATGTCTTTCCTTTAGTCCAACCACTGGAAGAGGCACGGCCGTAAAGTAAGAAAATAGTTTCATATTAACAACTGTTTACGGCTTCCTCAGAGAGGCTTTTCTGAGGGAATTGAATTAAGGGTATAAAAGATCCCTACGGCCTTAAAACCCCCAAATAATCCTCTTTGGGCTTCTTATTAACTTTCCCCCAAAGATTAATGTTTAATTACCAAGTGTTAATTAGAGATGTAGAGGGTGGGCTTGCAACATCCCATTGCCATTTACTTTGAAAACCATTTGGGATTAGCTTGCCACAACATGCCATCTCCTGGGCATCCTTGATTTAATCACCAATTGCCAACACCAAACATAACATAATTTACTTATATCCTGAGATGTCTTTACTGTACATGGCAACAAGGAACACATCCCACTAATAACTCATCTCATCTACATCTCTATGTATGGTATTCATTACCACAGTGAAGAGCATGAGATAAAAATAAGGCATGTAGAGCTAGAGAGGCAGGGATACCCTTTGCTGTATATACAGTCACATGTGTAGCCATCTTGAGCTCACAATCTGGAGAGATGTAATTTTCTTTGTGTGATAATGGTTCTCAACGAGCCTGAGACAAGAGGGAGGGATTCCTGGGTGAATTTACCAGATGCTTAACCAATTACAACTAAGATTGATCTTATTGTCTGATGTAATACAATGTGTAGAGAGTAAAATACTTGTATGAATGCAACAAAGAATAATCTTACTTGTGAGGCATTCCAGCAATTTGAAGTTATTTTACTTTTGTTACAAACCTTTTGAAATTCAGAGCAAAGCAGGAACTATAACTTTGTTAATTATATACGTAAAATAACAGCACCAAATGGGAATGATTCAACCATTGCCTGACATAGAAATGATAAAAATTGTTATATTCATCGTCTATTTATTGGATACTTTTTGACTGAGGGTCTAAGCACAGAAATGTAATATTTCAGTGATAAAGTGTATGATAGCTACTGACTGTCAGATCCTGCGTAGTTTTGAATATTTGGTTCTAGTTTCATTATTATTCTTTGTTCCTTTATCTCTTTGATTAGATCATCCTTGTTTCTATTTTAACTCAGTTCAATTATTTGTCACTCTACTTTATTATGTTTATTACTTCATTGTGTCTAGTTATTTCTTGTTACCCTTAGTGTACTCTCACTTGCCCCCTGTGCCACGGTTTATCTACCTCTCCTCACACCTGCTACCCATTAGCTAATCAGCTGAGGTCGTTTGTTCCAGTTTACCCTCAGTATTTAAACCCTTCTCCTACTCACACTCTTTGCTGGTTTCTCCCTTAATTTTCCCCTGGATTCCTGTTTTTGTTTCGATGTGGCTCCCTATTTTCTTTCTTTTTGAGTTTTTTTTTTAATTAAAACATTCTTTACCACAAACTGCCTCTGTTTCCCTGCAAAGGAAAATAATGACTATTATTCTGAAGTCACTATATGAGACATTTGACTGTATGGATGTAGTTATTTTCCACTTTGAAATCCCTTTAGCTTTAACTTCCTGGTTGACGTATTTAAATGTTTCTTAGCCATATTAATCCAATTAAACCTCTTGAGTTCCAAAGAAATAATAAAGAAAACCCTCTTGTTATTCAGATATTTAGTAAGCAGAATAGTTATGTCTTAACTGCCATAAAACAGAAAAAGTGTGTGAAAATATCTCATCAACAATATTTCTTAAAGTAACAAGTATAGTACATTGAAGCTACATGAAGTTATATATGCATTGCAGTTTTTCTTTTGGTATGTGATGATTTTGGAGCATTTAGTTTTTTCTTGGTCATCACCCATTCAGTCTATTAGACGTAAACTGGCTTTGCAGCAAACAGAGAGACTGGCATCCCTACAGATTTCTTTGCTGACTTGAGCCTTGATGGCCCCTGGGTTGTTGCTGAATTTTTCAACTGGTATCTTTTTACCTCTGGTGCCAGTTTGAGTAATATATTCAAAATTTATACCCAAATGGGAATTCCAACAGGAAAGTCATCCAAAACACACATCATAAGTGGTTCGGTGAAAAAGAAATAAGAATAAAGCAGGCTTTTTTCAAGCCCTTACTTCAACTAATTTAAACAAATGTCTGTATGCTGAACCCCTTATTTAAGATATATAAATATGGAAAAAATATATATATAAAAATAAACTACAGTGATTACTGAGACAAGATAAAATACCTGTCACTAAAAGAATTTGAAGCTTAAACCAGTTGCAGCTCAATTTTTATATCCTTTTTATTCAGATACATTTCAGCACTAACTTAAATTGCATTAAGATACACGTGTAAGAAACTGAGTTTCAAACACAAAATAGATGCTTTCTAACTCCTCTATTGGAATAGTGACAGTATTATTTGTTTAGCTGTTTGAAAATCAATTTATTAAAGTGATTTTTCATCTCAGTGTTGGCCTTACCTCATTTTCTTCCAGATATTCGAGTGCTGGCTTTCTGCTTTGTTTAATAGATAACGTGTTGCCTCATCCAGAATAGTTCATTTGACTCTACTTGCCTGATGCTGAAAGCCTGAGACACTTATCACTCTGTGCTATATTTTAATAGAATTCTATTCACTTCGGCTCTGTAATGATAAGTTTCCCTATCTTTGAGAGAGAGAGATTTTCCCCATCCTTTTCTTTCCACCATCTGTGCACTTGTGAGAATCCTTACGGGGCTGATTTTTTGTAATCGTCTCTCACAGGGAAAGCTTTTCCATTTAACTATAAAGGTAACCTGGATATCACCTCTGCATGCCAGCAGGACAGATGGTCTCTCGTCTTGGCCGTATAGCCTTGAGAGCTTTGTGTGCTACTTTTTTACGTCTCATTTACAGCGGATGAACACACAACCTCTGTCACATCAAAGCCAGCAGGAAGCATTAAAATTGGCAATGGTTTGCTTGGCTCATTAGTGATCCACTTTGACACCTCCTCGACTGGTTAAATTTTGATCTTTTTTACCTAACATACCGCTGATACAGTAGTACAAGTCTGTGTTATCCCCTGCTGAGATTTTTTGGTGGGTTATGCTTCACCTTTGAGTTTACATATTAAGATTCTGTACCATACATGCACTTTGATATCGCAATCTACTTTAAATGGAAAAGATGTAGAAGCAGAAAGATGAAGGGCCTGCTGTCATGCATAGCTGAAGGAAGGGCCACCAGCAAAGTACAAAAAAAGGTGTTCATGGACAGTAAAATGCAGGAGATGGCAGTGTGGAGCTGAGTGTTTTAACATTGTACAATTCATTCTGCAAAAATGATCTTTTTTCAGACATATACTGTGAAGAAACATGAGTTTTTTCAGCATGGCGTTATCCTAGGAATGAAAACCCCTGGGTTCAGCCGCACATACAGACTGGTGCTTAGACAGACAACAGTCCAGTTAACATGGCAGCAAAGCAACTCTCAGGAGACAAGCTGACAAGATTGGATTGAGATGATTGCTGATTTTGAACATCAAGGTTGTTATTTCATTTCCTATAAAGAGTTTTCAGTTTTGTAGATATTGAGACAAGAAAAAATACATATCCTCATACTGCGATGAGTGCTTTTGTCTGGTGCGCATTGTCTTTTTTTGAAGTTCCACCACCATACTTATTACATCATCTATTGTGATCCCTGGCCTGCCTCTTTTTCCAGCCCTCCTTCACTCCCACTCTCCCTCTTTCATTTAGGTGAGATTTCTTGAGCCTCTGCCTCCATTCTCTAGAGGTCACTCTCTTGTCTGCACCTCACCACAGACAGTGGGCATTGAGGGAGTGTATAGCTCAGCTCATTATCACTCATGCTGGCCCTACATGGGGCATGTTTGGGTCTTCACAGCCAGATATCAGGACTTTCTTTTGTCTAGACAAAAACAGCCTCACACCAACGAAATGTTGGCCCTGGCTTTTTGCCCTCATTTCTTCTTGGACTGTGTTCAGTGAAAATGTTTTTTTGAGTTCGGTTACAACAAAGCTACAAAACAGGTGAGAATATAACTTACAGTTTTATGGAAATCATGTTAAACTCCTTTACAAACTCATTTGTCTTAAGCAATCCAAGGAAGCTCATGATTGTAATTTCTTAAAAAAATTTCTGCATAGAAAAACAATGGTGCATATTCGTATTCATCTCAATTTTCTCTGACATCCAGTTCAACTAGTTCCGTTGAACCCGAAGACATTTAATTAGTAAAAAAAATTGTCACATCAGTGTCTCAGTATAAATACAGCTGTTCCTTGAACTCCTCAGATGACTGTTAGTAAGATAGTTCAAAAATAGATTTGTGGATTAGTTTAAAGCAAAATTAAGTTATGGAACAACATGCCAAGCTTTGAAAATCTCATGGGATATTGTTCTATCCATTATCAGATAATATAAGGAGTACAACACAATAGTAAGTCAAGACAAGTTGTATAACAAGAGTATTTGGAGCAATAGAAACTGCAGAGGTTCGCAGTCAGGAGGGAGAATCTGTCAATGATGCAGTTATTAACTGCAAAATGCAGAGAAATCAAACAACCTTTTTTGCCTCTCCTTAATTTCAAAATTATGCTCTGCTTTGTGTTTATCTTTGGCTTAAATACTTAATAAAAACCAAGAAAGTTTAAGTTGTAACATCACAAAATGAAAACATTTGAGAGCTTTGACTTCTTTGCGATTTACTGCAAATCAATATTGTGTTGTGGTGACAGACTTTAAAAGGTAGAAAACATACAAAATGAAGCATTCTGGTGTTGACTCAGATTACTAAAGTAGACATCTGGAATACCAACTACATAATAAGAACGCAAAAGGATGAGACAAACTCATGATTACTAATGTAAAAAAGCTAAATTTGTGATTTTGACTGACCTTCTCCTGGTACTGACGGCGAGATGAATCCAGCGATTGGATGAGTGCAGTGGCGTGCCCCACAAACATGGCGTAACAAGTAGCGCCCACAATCATGCTGAGGATAGTCAGCCAGACGTCTGTCATGCCCACTGGGGGGTACATGCCGTACCCAATGCATAACATGTGGCTCATAGCTTTGAAGAGTGCATAGGAATACTGCTGTCCCCATGTGTCATTCTGGATGGAACAGAATAGGACAGGTGAGTTAGGTTGAATTGACTACAACACATCCTAGCTTAGCCCATCTCAAATGATGTCATTTATTGCAAATGAAAGGTCAGTTTTAACATTACAGCTATATGCCCACTTGGGGCAGAGCTACTGGGGGCTGCAACTTTCAAACTTCTTAGTTCAGTGGGGAGCAGCTGGCAGGGCAATACAGACTTAACAATATACAAACATTTGGAGCAAGCAGACATTTGGGCAGAAACCTAAAACAGAGCCCTGAGAATGGGCACAAAGAGCAAGAGACATAGCAGGCTTGCATGAGAGAAAGTAGGTCAGCTATTTAGAAAAATGTGATTTCTCTGTGAGTTTTCTCATTTGTAGATAAATTGCCCCTTTTCCCTTAGAATCCCAATGGTGGTTCATGGCAAATCAATATCAACTCTCTCCTGGGGGCGACATGTCCAAATTGCTTTCAAACTCATTTCCACTGAAGAAAAGCAGAGACAGAGAGCAATTTTATTATTGCCTAGCTAAAATACATAAGGGGCAGTGTTCATGCAATACAGCATCACAGTTACCTTTAATTCACCAAAACTGTGAATTAAAATTAAAAGAACTGAGTCTGAATCAGCATTCCAGAAGTTCAGGGAAACATATTCAGAAATTTTCGGGGAATAAATTGTGATTGTTTCTCAAAATCATGTTATTATTGGTCTCTAATAGTTTAATAGACACAAAATCATTCTAAGTGCTTAAATCTGATAGATGGTCTAAGCTACAAAAACATGTAGAGTATGATGAACCTGATGAAAGCCACTGGCCAAAATGGTCTGCTAATTTTTTAACACTTCCAGTGTAGCTGAAGCAGGGCTGCCGGCACGAATCTTGGCCTCCATGACAAAAAATGTAATTTTAAGTTTTTTTAAAATGAACTCCCTTGTGACCAGCTACCTTCGAAACATGAAAATAACGTTTATCTTTCTCTCTATTAGAATGGTTGGAACAATCATACAGTACACAAACATTAGATATTTTGATGCTGGATCAACAGAAATAAATGGGCTGCATTTACTTCCGGCCCTCCATCTGCATTGGGTGACGTCGGTGCTACGTCATCTGAAACCCAGCAATATGGCGCTCTTCAGCTGAAGAGTTCACCTCACCAGATCCTTGACACACTCCAAGCACCTTCCTTCTCAAATTTCCAATTTGTACACATTTCCACACTCTTGTTTTCAGATATCTTTGTAGATTTATTTTACATTAGTTTGTCCTGATATGTACTGAAGATATACAGTATAAATACTCCTGTTGTACCTTATTTTATATTTTTCAGTAGTTAGGAATCCATTAAACATAACATAAAATGTGTGTATAATATCACACGAAAGTCATAAAATCCTCCATAAAGGAGGAGTCATTGTCAACATGCTCTCTTAGTGGTTATCGTCATATCATTTGTCATTCAGAAATGGCTCAAGCGAAAGACCAGTGTTTATGTATGTCATTCCAAATTTTGGAATTTTGGAATTTTAGTTAGGGGTAAACTATGACATTTCACAAAACAAAAGTTTAAGCTTCAAGCTTCAAAAACCTTCTATGAGTACCATAAGTCTAAAAAAAAAAAAAAAAAAAGTAAGGACGGTAAGAAAATGTCATCTCATCAAAATGTAATATATCTTTTTAGATATATCTTATTTAAAAAAAGTTGTGTCAGTTTTTTCAACAATATTTATTACAAGAAAATTATCACATATTTTGGTTTCTCAGTGTAAACCTGCAATGCTGCTCAACAGAAAATGAAAAGGAGCGTTGAACCGAATGAACATAACATTTGCAATTTAGTTGTATGTTATTTCAATGAAACGTAATCAAAAAGATACAACGTACTTTCTGGTCTGATGTAAAGTAATGACACAGTGCCTGAACAGCAACTCTCTTCTGAGCGCGTATCTCTGCACAAATGAATGGAAATATGGCTAAAATTAGATAAAGTCTGAAACATCTCAGGGGAAGAAGTTTGCAACTTGCACGTATTGTGCTGTTTGAACATGAGCGAAGCAGACTCAGTGAAACAAGTAAGCCTGTCAGGAAAGCAGAGAGGCATGGTGAATCAAGAATATCATACCTTGAGAGACGCAGCTATCCATGTCACATCCGTTCTGGTACAGACAGTTTAACTACAGCAGCTTAAGAAGTGTTGCTTTAAAGAACTACTGTATCACTCTGCATGCAATGAATCTATCTATTTATTATTTTTATTATTTTTTTAAGTAATAATACTTAAAAAAAATACTGGGATTCTTAGGTGTTTGATTCTTTTTTTTTTTTTTTTTTTCTGGTCATCCTCCCTGAGCTGACTTAAATAAGCAATAAGCATGTTACTGATTTGTTTAGATAGACAAGTTGTACAATTTTCCTTTTTGTGAAAAATATTGTTAGAACAGATAGTGTTGCTTTATGTGGACACTAACAAATGGCAGAGCAAAAAGCTAATAGAGAGCACATGCTGTCATATAGTCAATTATGCAGTCTTTGATTCCAGTCCTATAGTCCTAAAGGTGACCCCTGATAGCTCTTATATTGACATGCATTGATAAGCTGTCAGACAGGGAGCCATTTCCCCTGCTGTCTGACTTAAAAAAGGATATATGTTGATTTCCAAGTACATTGCGGCCTCATTATCTTTAATTCAAGAACCAGACAAATATTCAGAGTAACACTCATTGCTTATATGAGGCTGTCGGGTGAAAATGGAAAAAAGTAGGTGAAAACTACTGAAAGAGAGCTCTATAGCAAATAAAGTTTTTGCAATAATCAGTTTCAAGGGCATTTTATAGAAATAATAAAGTGTAGGGACAAGCACAACTCACTGCTAACTGATATTAATAAAAGCTGTCAATTTTCATGAATATGCATTCGAGAAACACATTTTTTTTTCAACAAAGTAGCCCCAAACCCCTGAAAATATAGTCATCAGCAAATTCAATAAATGTCTGCCAATGTACCAGATAAACCTATTTATGATAGGTTTATATATTTAATTTGGGTTTAACATGACAGATATGCATTGCGGTCTTTCCCAGGAAGCTAAAGGGGTTTTAGTACAGTAATTACTGGGGGTGATGAATAAGATAAGACAGAAGTGTAATCTGATTTGAACAGGCCATACAAGTCTGTGCAGGAAGAGCACTTACCACCATCTTATTTTTGGAAACCCAGCAGTCAGCTGGGAAGTCCTGCAGCATGGGCACCAGGAACTGCAGGCAGCCATCCCAGTGACACAGCAACAGCATCATACCGATGAGGTTGACTATCCGCACCATGGCGCTGGCCAAGTCATAGGTCATGTGGAAGATCTAAAGGAGAATAGAAAATCAGGGGATGAAGTGACTGTCAGTTCTTTTTCCCACAGTATAAATAAAATCTCTAGCACAAATATTCATATGCAAATATTCACATTTTGTCAAATTATAACCACAAACTTCAATGTACTTCACAGGGATTTTTAGTGAGAGACAAAGCTGTGCATATTTGTGAAATTAATTGAAGATGATTTTCGCAAAGAAAGATTTTAAAAATATTGTATGTATTGTTTTTTCTGCTCCTCGGGATGAATACTTTGAAAATGCAGTAACAGCTTTCTGGGATATGTCTCTAACACCTTTGTACTTCTCGAGATAGAAACATTTGCCCAAATTCTTTGTCAAGTAATGAAACTCAGTCACTGAGTGGAGAGAATGTATAATTTTCAATTGGATTTGGGTCCGGAGTTTGAGTTCCTTACACCACAGCTATTTTTTTCTCCAGGCTGTTCTTGAGTTAAATGTCAAAACTTACTCACTCAAGGCTTTTAATATCTTCGTTTTCATCTAATCTGTAAAATGCTTCATGTCAATGTACCGCTTAACATGGTCACTTGCAATTGTGTCATAATGTTTCCTGTTTCCGAAGAATGAGTGGGGCAGCAGAAGAAGTGTGAGAAGTGGCTGCCCATCACTGCTGACCCACCAACAGGAGAGGGCTGTGGGTTAAGGTCAAAACACTGATCTGATAACACAAACCTTCTGGCTAAAGGCTGTGGCCACTGATAGGCAATGATGAAAGGGGAAGAATCCCAGAATGTATTCAATCTCTATGATTGTCTTTTAATATTATAATTATACTTTGTCTTGGTCTATTAAATAAAGTCAAAATAAAATTATGTTTGTGGCTGAAACACATCAAAATGGGAGAAAAAACAGGGTATGAATACTTGTGAAAAGCATCACCCATCATTAAGCAAGATTTATTTTTTTTTCTTTCCATCTCAACACACAACATAAAATCCCATAGGTCTGTTTTTGCAGATGGATGCTGATGCTTGAATTAACCAGCGGGTAAGTAAACCTGCAGAAAAAAATAGCTGTTTAGCAAGAAATGAGCTAGTGAAAGCAGATGTTGCAGGTGTGGAGAGTACAGTTGGGACCAGAGCTTTACCTTCCAGGGCTGCTGAATCACTCTTATCATCAGCTGCTCAGCAAAGCCAGATAATAGTACAAGTAGAGGTGCCTGTGCTCCTTGGGTGATTGCTTTTGCTGGGTTTGTTAATCCTTGTGATAAACATGCTCATAACGCACTGCAGGACTTCTAGACTTTAATGGCCTAGACCATTCAAAGGCTTTTAATCCCATTGAAGACCATGGTGTACACCGCTAACCACTCTGCTTCTTATTAAAATCCACTCACTGCCTTTAAAGGGCTTGTGAGTGAGAGGGGATATTCCACCTTCACTTTGTTGCTCGGCGGTAGGTGATAATCATGAAGGAAGGAGAAAATGTCCTCAGAACAGTCGTTTAATCTCAGTGCCCGTGCCATAATGGCTTGGTTATTTTTTATTTGCAGCTTAATCCCCACAGATGTGAATGAGCATCTGTGGTTGTGTAAGGCATTTCTAAGTGAGGGTTCTGCTGCATTCATTTATTTCTGGCTACTACAAACTGAGAGGCGCTTTCAGAAACCTGAACATGTGAAATAGAGCCCTCATTTTCCACATTTTTTGTCCAAAGGTACATTCAAAAAGTGCACTTTCTTCTCAGGTAGCAGGCTCTTCTGTAGCTTTGATAAATAAGTTAATGCATCTAATATGCTGTGTTGTGTGATGTCTAAATTCCTCAAGGAGTTGTAATGGAATTCCATAACATTAAAGTGGTAAACCCGGAAATTAATAAAATATGAAGTGCCCCTCTCCTGGGTCAGATATATTTTTAACTTGTGAAGTCATAAAAAACCCACACTGCTTTTAAGTCTATAACAAAAATGTTAGATAAACTTTTACTCCTGAAAAATACCTTTTTTTTTTAGTCAAAAGTGTATAGATGTTTGTTCCTGGGCTTGAAATATTTACATGTTAGTTAAAATATGCAACATTGTTTGGTTAATGTGGCCATTTATTAATTTGATTAATCAGCGTTTAAATTTAACCACTTAAACGTATTAGAAGTACATTTTAAAGAGTGAATGAACACATGATTTAATTCCTCTTTAAAATCAGAAGAAAAATATTTTGCCTAAAATAAAATAACATAGATTTCCTTTCGTGCACACTTGCAGAAAATATTTTATGTGCAGCTACAAATACTCTTAATATCGACATTTGAAATCTGTTGGCCACTTCTTGGATTAACTGACTACTAACTGGATAGCAAAACGTTCTTAATAAGATTTTTTTTTTAACAGAATATGAACCAGGTAAACATAACCTGTAAGTGCATAAAGGAGTATTGAGTAGAACATGTTTACAAAAAGAACATTTTCCTCTTAGAAGCAAAGCATATACATTTTTTAACCAGTTTTAGCTTAATGATTGCTTGACAGTGTGTTATTATGTCAGAAAATAGCTATTTTCTCAGTCTGAATGCGCTAGTTAATGACTAATTGATAGTTAAATTAGTTGAGAATTATTTTAATAATTGATTCATCACAATTAAAGCCCTACATTGTTTCAGCCCTACATTGTCAACTAATAAACCAATACTAAATACTAATTCTTGAGCAAACAGTTGTTTTAAAGCAACATTTCAAAGGGATGGATTTTGTCGGTAATGTATTAATTCTTGCTCCCTTTCCACATGTTGCCGTTATATGTTCTTAGAAAATGCTTCAAGCTATGAGCAAGATGCTTTCCGACCGTGTTGCTTGACTTCTAAAAGGGCCACACCAGGGCAAGGTGGGTATAAAGTCAAACTATGCTTCTGAGTCACCAACTGAAGTAGTAACACTGCCAATTTGTTTGACTTATTAAAGGGTAAGCTGATTTCACAGCTTCATAATATAACTTAGAGAGGACAGATGGTCTGTGCGACTAACTGGCTGGGGGATTGAATCAAAGCACAGAGGACTGTCACAATTTAGGGAGACATTTGGCACACATCAGTTCTCATCATTAACAGACATTGGGCAGAACTGAGGTGTGTGAAAACATAACAGATCACTGGATTTCAGCCATGTGTTGTTTCTTTAAGGGTGGTGATGCTTGAAAATCAAAAAAAAAAAAAAAAGGAAAGCAAAGGTCTACGGTAAGCTGGATCTTCTGTCAGTGACAAAGCATCATATTTTTTTGATGCGTTACAAATTGTGTTTGACTCTTTGGTAAGGGAGACAGCCAACATAATTTTATGTATGACTGTCTGGTATGTAAGTTCCACTACATACCATGTAGTAGTTCACTTATACAGCTCATGTGGGATGGCTCAGGGGAAGAGCAGTTGTCTTACTGTCAGAAGATTGTGAGTCTGATTCCCACTTCCTATGTATCCACCTATAAATATGAATGTGTGTGTTTTTGGGACTGTGGATGAGAGAGTCTGACTTGCAGTATAAACAGCACTTTGAGGGAGGGTCAGTAAGAAAAAGTGATAAAAGTTCTGTCCTTTAAACCAACATGGATCTCGATTGCAGCCAGCTTGACTGATGAATTATGAATGACCAGCAGAAGCTTAAAGGAGCTCAGTCGGTTGTGACAGAAACGTTGACAAATCTACCCATTACCAAACTGTTAAAATATTAACAAAAAGACGTATCTGCATTCGATGAGAATTTTTTTAAATTAAATAACGTTGAACATCTTTACATATTTATGTAATTTAGCAGAATACAGATAAATATTATTGAATTGTTCAATAAAATAATATTTAAGCCCAGAGCTGTTACTTCAAAGGTTATATTTCTTCAGTCTAGAGAGCCACATAAAAACTTCTGGTGGAATAAATTTGGGCAAAAGTTGGACATCTGTTTTAAACTAAGTCTTTGATTTCTTAATACTTTTTAGAGTGTTGTCTAAAGTATCCACCCCTGTAAAGGTGTTTTTTTTTTCTTTTTTTATTCAGTTACACCTTATGATCCTCAAACCAATTTAATAGTTTTTAACCATAGTTATAATTTATAAACCATTAATTAATTGATTAATGGTTTATTAATCCTCCTCGGGCTGCCACCTTATCGTGGTGGAGGGGTTTGAGTGCCCCAATGATCCTAAGAGCTATGCTGTCGGGGGCTTCATGCCCCTGGTAGGGTCACCCAAGGCAGACAGGTCTTAGGGGAGGGACCAGACAAAGCGCAGCCCGAAGACCCCTATGATGCACAGAAACTTTGGACGTAGTGTTCCCTCGCCCGGACGCGGGTCACCCGGGGCCCCACTCTGGAGCCAGGCCTGGTGGGGCACGTTGGCGAGCGCCTGGTGGCCGGGCTTTTACCCATGGAGCCCGGCCGGGCTCAGCCCGAAGAGGAAACATGGGTCCCTCTTCCAATGGGCTCACCACCTATAGAAAGGGCCATAGGGGTCGGGTGCATTGTGTGATGGGTGGTGGCCGAGGGAGGGGGTCCTGGCGGTCCAATCCTCGGTTACAGAAACTGGCTCTTGGGACGTGGAATGTGACCTCTCTGGTGGGGAAGGAGCCGGAGCTGGTATGTGAGGCTGAGAGGTTCCGGCTAGAAATAGTCGGTCTCACCTCGACGCATGGCTCTGGTTCTGGAACCAGTCTCCTTGAGAGGGGCTGGATGTACTTCCACTCTGGAGTTGCCCACGGTGAGAGGCGTCGAGCAGGGGTGGGCATACTTGTTGCTCCCCATCTCGGCGCCTGTACGTTGGGGTTCACCCCGGAGAACGAGAGGGTAGCCTCCCTCCGCCTACGGGTGGGGGGACGGGTTCTGACTGTTGTTTGTGCTTACGGGCCAAATGACAGCTCAGCCTACCCACCCTTTTTGGAGTCCTTAGAGGGGGTACTGGAGAATATCCCTACTGGGGACTCCCTCGTTCTGCTGGGAGACTTCAACGCTCATGTGGGCAATGACAGTGAGACCTGGAGGGGCGTGGTTGGGAGGAATGCTCCCTCTGATCTGAACTCGAGTGGTGTTCTGTTGCTGGACTTCTGTGCTCGTCACGGATTGTCCATAACGAACACCATGTTCAGGCATAAGGGTGTCCATATGTGCACTTGGCACCAGGACACCCTAGGCCGCAGTTCGATGATCGATTTTGTCATCGTTTTGTCGGATCTGAGGCCGTATGTCTTGGACACTCGAGTGAAGAGAGGTGCGGAGTTATCCACTGACCACTACCTGGTGGTGAGTTGGCTCCGGTGGTGGGGGGGGATGCCGGTCAGACCTGGCAGGCCCAAACGTGTTGTGAGGGTCTGCTGGGAACGTCTGGCGGAGTCCCCCGTGAGACGGAGCTTTAACTCCCATCTCCGGCAGAGCTTTGAACACGTCCCCGGGGAGGCGGGGGACATTGAGTCTGAGTGGACCATGTTCCGTGCCTCCATTGTCGAGGCGGCTAATCGGAGCTGTGGTTGCAAGGTTGTCGGTGCCTGTCGTGGTGGCAACCCTCGAACCCGTTGGTGGACACCTTCGGTGAGGGATGCCGTCAGGCTGAAGAAGGAGTCCTATCGGGCCTTTTTGGCCTGTGGGACTCCGGAAGCAGCTGATGGGTATCGGCGGGCGAAGCGGCTTGCGGCTCTGGCGGTTGCTGAGGCAAAAACTCGGGCATGGGAGGAGTTCGGAGAGACCATGGAGAAAGACTTCCGTATGGCTTCGAGGCGATTCTGGTCCACCATCCGGCGTCTCAGGAGGGGGAAGCAGTGTAGCACCAACACTGTTTACAGTGGGGGTGGTGTGCTGCTGACCTCGACTCGGGACGTTGTGGGTCGGTGGGCAGAGTACTTCGAAGACCTCCTCAATCCCACCAACATGCCTTCCATTGAGGAAGCTGAGCCTGAGGACTTTGGGTTGGGCTCGCCAGTCTCTGGGGACAAGGTCGCCGAGGTAGTTAAAAAGCTCCTCGGTGGCAGGGCCCCGGGGGTGGACGAGATTCGCCCGGAGTATCTCAAGGCTCTGGATGTTGTAGGGTTGTGTTGGTTAACGCGACTCTTCAGTATCGCATCGACATCGGGGGCAGTCCCCCTGGATTGGCAGACTGCGGTGGTGGTCCCCCTGTTTAAAAAGGGGGATCAGAGAGTGTGTTCCAATTATAGAGGGATCACACTCTTAAGCCTCCCTGGCAAGGTCTATTCGGGGGTACTGGAGAGGAGGGTCCGTCGGATAGTCGAACCTCGGATTTTGGAAGAGCAGTGTGGTTTTCGTCCTGGTCGTGGAACACTGGACCAGCTCTACACCCTCAGCAGGTGTCCTGGAGGGTGTATGGGAGTTCGCCCAACCAATCTACATGTGCTTTGTGGACTTGGAGAAGGCGTTCGACCGTGTCCCTCAGGGTGCCCTGTGGGGGGTTCTCCGGGAGTATGGGGTACCGGGCCCTTTGATACGGGCTGTCAGGTCCCTGTATGACCGGTGTCAGTCTGGTCCACATTGCCGGCAATAAGTCGGGCTCGTTCCCAGTGAGGGTTGGACTCCGCCAGGGCTGCCCTTTGTCACCGATTCTGTTCATTACTTTTATGGACAGAATTTCTAGGCGCAGCCAGGGTGTTGGTGGCCTTAGGATTGCATCTCTGCTTTTTGCGGACGATGTGGTCCTATTGGCTTCATCGGGACGTGATCTGCAGCTCTCACTGGAGCGGTTCGCAGCCGAGTGTGAAGCGGCCGGGATGAGGATCAGTGCCTCCAAGTCTGAGACCATGGTCTTGAGTCGGAAAAGGGTAGAGTGCCTTCTCCGGGTCGAGGGAGATATCCTGCCTCAAGTGGAGGAGTTCAAGTATCTCGGGATCTTGTTCACGAATGAGGGAAGAAGGGAGCGTGAGATCGACAGGTGGATTGGTGCAGCGTCCGCCGTGAAGCGGGCGCTGTACCGGTCCGTCGTGGTGAAGAGGGAGCTGAGTCAAAAAGCGAAGCTCTCGATTTACCGGTCGATCTACGTTCCTACCCTCATCTATGGTCATGAGCTTTGGGTAATGACCGAAAGAACGAGATTGCGGATACAAGCGGCTGAAATGGGTTTTCTCCGTAGGGTGGCTGGGCTCTCCCTTAGAGATAGGGTGAGAAGCTCGGTCATCCGGGAGGGACTCAGAGTAGAGCCGCTGCTCCTCCACATCGAGAGGAGCCAGTTGAGGTGGCTCGGGCATCTGGTCAGGATGCCTCCTGGACGCCTCCCTGGTGAGGTGTTTCGGGCACGTCCCACCGGGAGGAGGCCCTGGGGAAGACCCAGGACACGCTGGAGAGACTACGTCTCTCGGCTGGCTTGGGAATGCCTCGGGATTCCCCCGGAGGAGCTGGAGGAAGTGGCTGGGGAGAGGGAAGTCTGGGCCTCCCTTCTTAAGCTGCTACCCCCGCGACCCGACCCCGGATAAGCGGCAGAAGATGGATGGATGGATGGATGGTTTATTACCCAAAAACAGGCGTAATTGTTGTCAGACCTGGAGAATCAAGAAATCTTGTTCATAGAGCTTCTCTCACAATATGAAGTTTACTGCAGCAAACCACAGTGACAAACATTATTTGTAAATGGAAAAAAATGAACAGCATTGAAACTTCGGTCAAAGGAGTTCCTGGCCCAAGACTGCAGAGGTCAGTGTACTTGATTCAACTCTAACAAAAAGGGCAAAAATTAGGGTTGCAACATATATTGGCACTAATGTCAGTATTGTCTGACACTTTTTTATCATATCAGTTTTGGTCTGATAAATAACACTAGGCTGACATTAATAACCAATATTTATTTCCATCTTTGTTGCCATTTGTTTCTGAAGAGGGAGTAGAGGTTGAACATCTCGTGTTTGCTTGGTCATGTGACAGTGATAATGATGCAGCACAGGATTGTGGAGTGCTTAACTGAAGCAAAGAAGCAGTAGTGAAATCAGCTGTGTGGTCAATCTTTCAAAGTCTTGAAAGGTAATGAAACACATGGGTATATATATACATATATATATGTTTATAACATATGTTGGTTAATACTGGATGTTAAAATTGGCTCAAATTTTCATATTCAAGCATCTTTTTGCCTCTTTGTGGTGTGCAGTGTACCCTCTAACTAGGGAAAACCAGTTAGAGGGACAATTACCAATGATTACCAATAAGAAGTCAGACCATTTCTATATTTCTAGAGCGAGAGGTGAAATAACTCACTGCTGTTCAACACTAACTTTTTCTACCTTCCTATTTTAGCTGTACCCGCAAAAGATCTCTACCATTTTGCCATTGTGTGAAGAATAAAGCCTATGGAAACGGAGACTGTTAATGCTATGCAAATCTGTGCTGTGTAACCCAGACTATGTCTCGCTGTAGGAAGGTGAAAGCTCTGTTTCTATTCACAGCTGTAATCAGTTCTAATACTGCCCTATCTAACAGGCACACTCTCTTTGTAAAAAAAAAAAAGAACTTTGACTTTTTGAAGCTTTTTCATTTGCAGAGACCTGCAAATGGAAAAGCTAAGCATAACCTATGTGTAAACACAACTGCAACAACACCTATCTGCATTCAGTTTGTGTATTCGTGAGAATGCAATAAAGAACATGGCAGCACATAGATGATGATGGATTGCTGACTACTTTCTTTTAATTGATAAGAACACAGGGCGAGCATTGCAACATTAGCACCAGCATAAACAGGCAAGCTTTGATTGATGAGGGCACTGACAGAACACAGCAGTTTGTGACATAGGAAATGCTTAGGCATCGTCACAACTTCTGCTGCTGTTTGATTGGCTCATTCTGTTTTTTGTCGTTGCGGTGTGTGGAGGCGGGAGGGGCAGGGGGTTGTCAAATTTTAATGAAACACCTGGGATTATGTATCTTGCTGTCTATGTAATTTTGTGTAATACTGTCAAGGATACGACAAATAAAAAATAAAACAGCTATTGTGTTCTTGAGTAAATCGAGATTGTCAAAATCATTTATTTGTTTATTAAAGAAATACCAATCCAATTTATACCTCTCTGCTGTTGTGCTACGTTTGTACAAACCTTCAATTTAAATAACTTGCAGAAGAAAAATTCATATGACAAGAAAAAAATATGATTTAATACTGAGGAAGAGAAACTAATTTCTGCCTTAACGAAGCAGCACTGAGGCTCAGGCAGCCATAGAGTGGATGAAGGTGGCTGCTGAGTCATCGCAAACAGATGGACTGAGAAGATTGTGGTCCAGGTGAGAGAATAGCCGCATATGCCACGTGTGGTGCTGATGGTGGCTGACCAGACACAGTTAATATAATGGGATGCTACAGCATCTGGTGTCGGCTGGTCTGCTAATGATGATAGATGATTGTCAGGATAGCGTTTTAAGACAGAACAGAGAAAATGCTTTACTTTTTTCTGAAACCACAAAACTTTAAAACATCTTATAGCTGTATTTTGCACAGCTATATTTTGTTTTAACTTTTATTTTATTGTGTGTTTAAATGTTTTTTCTTTGTACCCGAGTTATCAGAAGTCCAGAGCCTGGTGCACATTTGTATTTCTCTGACAACCAGCAATGCTTTTTATTCAATCTAAAACTGCAACAACGCATTGCACTCCTGACTATGTTTGCTTCTTTTCAGCTTCTGCTTCTTCTTTTCATCTCAGTACATTCTGCATGCAGAATGTATTGAGCTCTGGTATTAGAGCTCATAATAGTTACAAACATTGAGGAAATGAAGCAAGTTTTTAAGTATTTAAAAAAGAGGGAAAAAAGCTATTCAGGTTTGGGAAAATCTAATTATAACAAGAAAAAGAAAAAAAAAACATTTTAAATCGCCACTTGCCACCTTGGCACCGTCCACTGGTCAAATGAGCAAAATTATGAAGAACTGCAGTTTTATGATCTTCTTTTGTAAAAACACAATATATAAGGCATAATTGTGAAGTGGAAACAGTATGATTTTGTGTAGCTGAAAAGTTTTTATTCAGTCCACAAAATACAGAGCAACCACTTGCATTCAGAAGCAATACCAGAATTCATCTGGGTGTAATTTAATTGAGGTATAAATCATCTGTTCTCTGCCATCTGTGTTTGTTATAGTGAATTAGTGAACAAATAGCATCATCAAGAAACACAATAGATAGTTCAAATATAAAGTTGAAGAGAGTAGAGTTAGTTACAAATAGGGTAATTTCAGAAAGCACTGTTGAGTCCCTCATCTAAAGAGGGTGCTGTGACTCCAAACTAAACAAAACAAGAGAGACAGCCTAAACTGAAGCCAAGAGGCTTATGGTAATGGAGGAGCTGGAAGGATTCACAGCTCAGGTAGGAGAACAGATATACAGTCAGAGCATCGACGGAATGGTTTCGATCAAACCATCTGACTCAAAAAATTTTAGATCTAAACCCAATTTAGTTTTGTGGTGATAAATTTATTGTTCACAGATGCCTTCCATGGATGGGCAAGTAAAATCACTCAGTGGAAGCACAAAGCTGGGGGTCATATACTCAAAGACCTGCAAAATACGTTTTTGCAAAGTCTTTGTTCGGTGTGGCTAAATACTAATAGCACAGTTTTCAGATTTCTGTTTGGCAAAACATAATGAAACCATGCATTCAATTTCTTCCACTTCTTTGTATAGGTTTATTACACAAAATTGCAAGAACTGACAAAATTTGTGAGGCAACAATGCCCTGAACAAAAGGTTAGACCTTTCACAAATAGAATACAGTCTGTTATTTTGTCATTTCAACATTATAAAACAATATTCTCCCTGTCTGAATTAGAACTTCTGCATGTGTAATGTCTGCAAAAGGAACAATCACAGAAATTAAAATATGTTATATTTAGCTACATTTCCTATCCTTTGCTGGGTGATACTCACATGGTTGGTTAGGAAAGCCCTTATCTTTTTTTTTGAAAAATTTACCAAGCATTCAGAATGAAGAAGACAAAGAACAGCATAAAATCACGTATATCTTAGTTTTAATTTCAAACATCCAGTGTAATGGTGGATTCACGGAGCAGACTTTAGTCAGGGGTTAGATTTCCAACTGTAAATACCTCTTTGTAAATGCCACGCTCATGCATTCTGTTACTGTGAACCAGGCACATGTGTAGAATGAGAAGCAGGCCTGGGAATGGACCACAGGGAACACCCTTCCATCATCTGTCTAAACAGGCCTGGAGGGCTCAAGTCACAAAACCCACTGACTCCACACCAAACAGGGATGCAGCAATGGGCTTGCGCTGGATTACATATCGGGATGTAATAGTTTTTTTTAAGCAAGTCCATTGTAGGTATTCACACAAAGCTCATTCAGAGTGTTGAGGAGCTGTCACTGTAGCTGGAAAGCCTCATTGTCAACTCAATAATAGCCCATTAGGTCTATTATTGCTATTGTGCTTATCTTTGAAAGACCAGACTGTGGCTAAGGTAATGGGTCACTGAGTGGGGAGCTGATTAGCTGATTTTCCTTATTTAAATATTTTTGTATGGATTTACTGGGCGGAAACGAAAGGCGCTTCAGTTTTCCTCTGTGGACACAGTGGACTTTTAGAGCAGCATTTCAATGTTTTGTTTGGTTCTTCATTGCTGAAGCACAAAGATACCTGGGTGAGCAGCACCACACATCTCAACAATCAACAATGACTATGTTGATGCTGACAAACAGGAGGTTGCACAAGCTATCCTTCAAACACATGAAGTCATTTTACTGAATTTTGTATCATCAACTAAAGAGCTTGTGGAAAGTTTTGATAGATTTACTTTTTCAGATTGTGTCATGTTGAGATCCCAACACACAATGTATTTTATTGAGATTTTATGTACTAGCATGGAACAAAGTCGCATGGTACGTGGATACATGTATTCAACTCCTCTAAATCTATACTTTAAAGAACATTTAGAACCAATTAGAGTAGCCAGTCTTCTCTCTACCACCTTTGCTCATCCCCTTTCAAAGTTAAGGGAACTGAATACAAACACAACCCATAGATAGATTTTTCTTTTTAAAAATGTTTGTAATTGTTTTCTTTGGTATAATCTCTCACATGAAGTCTCAGTTAAAAACATTGACCCCATTATTGTTGTCTGACAAAATGTAGTAAAAAGTCAAGGGACATGTTCAGTGGTTTTTAGTAAAGGATTGTCTTTGCTTATTTTTTTGTTTGTTTATTTGTGATATTTATTACAATTCAGTATAACTTGAATTTTGCATTGGAGGATGTGTGTATTTGATTTCACAAAGGTCTGTAATGATGAGACAGGCTGTCATGCGGTGCTATTCTCTTTTAGAATCCAGCTATTCTCATATCCATCGGCATTTTTTCCCCCTCCATCTTTTGTCACGCAAACTTTTCTAAAAGCTCACTTAAGGCAACATTTACTGAAACATTTGTGCTGTGGACTTCGGGCAAGGAAACCCCTCTGAGTTTAGTCATTAGTGGACTGCCTTAAATCTGATTTAACGAGATGACTAATCTCACCCAAGTCCAATGAGGAGAATATCCGGTCACAGTCTTGTTTTTATCCCGATGAAGAGTGACAAGACGGAGCTGACAAGAGAGAGACGGAGGAGAGGCGTAATGGCAGTCTGTTTAGTGTGTGTGTGATCGTGTGTTCAAGCTTGATAATATCTGCACACCATGCTGAACGCCATTATGCATGACAGTGTTATCACTGGCATGAAGCCACAACCACTAAAACCTCCTTGTTTGTAAACAACGTTCTATCAGCTCTCAGGGTGTGAAAAACCCTCACATCTAGAGATTCTGGAAGGGAACAGCAGCCATCATTGCTAATTTATGGAGGCCGTGATAGAAAAGGACGTGTAAGACGATTTCACGAGCTGGCAGGGGATCAGGGTGTTACTTTACTTACGCAAAAATAATTTACTTACAGTGTCAGTGGTGATCAGATTAAAGAAGATAAAGATGATTGATTTGCAAGGACTGCAGCTTTAAAAATGCTTTTAATTGCTTAAAACTCTTGAAGGATACTAAGCATCAGATCCTTTAGAGAGTTTAAGATCCTGTGAAGGAGACGGCTTGTCTTGATTTTTAACTGCCCTCTGTTAAATGTAGAATCCTCATCATCACCAGCTTTACTTGAGCTGCAGCGTCAGTGCTGATGATTCATATGAAGATATAACGCTGCAGTCCCCACTGCTCTTTTCTGAGAAGACTCAAGGGAGCAGTTTAGGGATCAACATTCAGGTCGAAGGACACTTCATCAGCTGGTGGTTGTGTGCCAACATGTCTGAGCCTCTTGGCTTCAGAGCACTATATTCAGAGGACGTGCAATTACAGTGCCAGTGTCAACACAGCCAACTAAAACCTGCAAACAAACACAACGAAACATGTATCCATACGTATGTGAAGAGTTAATGCATTGGAAGTCAGCTTTGCAGAAGATCACAAATTATTAGACTCTACAGGAAATTTGAAAATAAAATTTAAATCTATTTATTCATTTTTTTTAATGGAGATGTCACAGGGAATCAATACCCTTTTATCTCCTAGAAATGTTAATTTGCTTGTGTCTGTGACCGAGTGCTACGTGTGTGAGTTAGCTAACTGTCCCCAAGGGATTATGGAACAGATTTATGACGCGTCAGAGCAGCACGCTGCAGGTCCTACTCACACAATTTGTCTCTGAGTGAGGATGTGAAGCCAAAAATGATTAGCCTGAACAGCACTGGAACACTTTTTATGAAAATGTCAGAAACTAATGCAATGATTACAGATACATTTCAATAAATTAGAATATCAACTTTGCTTAAATAAGTTAGTTTGCAAAGCGAATAAAATATAAATCCTTTACACACACATACCCCACAAGTATATTAGTGTCTGCCACATATATCCCCCTTAAAAAGGCAGAAGGGCTTTTGGTTGCTATATGACAAATTGTGAAACTTTAAGGGGTTTTAAAAAGCATATTTTATACTTTTTCATTTTGTTTCAAATTTGTCACTTTTTCACATAATGTGAAAAAGTTATGTTAAGATTATGAATACTTTTGAATGGTACTGTACACAATCTTTACTGTAAATGATGTCCAAATCAGACAATCTTATCTGGATCCTGGATGTTGCCGATGAGTGTATGTCTGCAGCATTAACAGGAAAAGTGAAAGAGTCAGGCAGGTTGTGTGATGTTGGCGATAATCTATTCAGCAGTGACAGATGACATTTCTCTAAGGTTGCAGGTGGCGTGTTGTGGTGCTGAGACAAGGCCAACATCTCCCTATGACTGCCTAACCAGCATTCATCAGAACCCTTATACACACATATACATACATGCCCCTTCACCTTCTTGTGTGGCTGCAGGTGAACATGGCAGCACAGTCAATGTCCTATAATGTCCTTGTATTTTTTATGGTGTGAACATGAATTATTCACCTTTGTCTTCTCACGTCCTTTTAGCCTTGTTTCTAAAACAAAACATTTCTCCTGAGAGGTAATCAATTATTTCCAAACAAAAGTGCAGACTATATGCTTTAGAATTTTTTTTGTCTTGATGTATACTTTCCCTGTTCCCTCCTTTTGCTAATTCCCTCTGTTCCTTTCACTTGCTTTGGTACCATGATGACTAATTTTGCTAATATACAAGTTTATTATGAGCTATCACACTTGACTTATTCCTGCAATTTCTGTCCTCCTGGACGGCATCTCACACCTTAAGTGTACGAGTGTAATGTTTTTGAGTCAGAAATGAAAAAAACCAGTTGACACCATCAAAACATTTGATCATTATTAATAAAAAAAACAAAATAGATTAAGCTGCCATAAAAAGATGCAAAACCTTTTGTTTGAAAAAAATGAAGTGGTTGCTGTGAGGAAAAATGAGCTTATCTAAAGTGGTACAAAAAAACCCTTGAAACAATTTGTTGTGATCCCATAACCCTAAATCCTGGGAAATACAATGGAAAAATGGCAAGCAGAAGTTTCGTTGCAGATGAAGGGGTTTTAAAAACCATGTTTTTTACTTTTTCATTTTATTTCAAATTTGTCAATTTCTTTACATATAAATTGTAGGTTTTCAAATAAAATGCTACTTCACTTTACTTCACCCTTTTGCTCTCTTTTCAATGAAAAAATAAAGTAATTTCACTAATTTAATTGAAGGTCTGTTTTAAACTGTTGTTACAAATAATTTCAAGCACAAAAGTCAATATAAATAGAGGCAGGTGGTAATTTCATTAATTATGTGATAAATTGATTCTTTGCCTGAAGATACACAATGTGATTTGTTACTAAAAATAGTGCTTTGTTCCAGATAAATAATGTACAGGGGCAGTTGCAGAGCTGCTAACAGACCTTCTGTATTTGGCTTTTGCACTCCAATTATCCAGAACTAATCTTTAGAAAATAATCCTAAAGTCTAAACTTACTGTGATTTTGAAATAAAAAAAAAAGCAAGACAAATTATTATATTTCCCGCTGTGCATAGTTTCACAACACATGCAAGATGCCAACAGACTTTACTAAGTTCTCCACCTTAAAATAGTTTAATTCCAATAAGTCCTAACATTACTTCGTACTATTTCAAAAGTTCCTTTAATGTCAAATAAAATCATGTAATTCAATGCATTGTTGTTGGCTTCAGGCTGGGATTTTGACACTTAGCTTTGCACCCTTTACCCAGGAGATTAAACAACAATCCATCCGAAGAGAGCAATGGGAACTTTTCTAATTATTTCTGCAATTATAATCATGCTTGTACTGCAGCACTGCCTCTCTGGGGTCTCTGGTCCCACTGCTTTCTGGATGGCCACATGGAGGTAAAATGCTAATCAACATCCCACCTTCATCAACTTATTGGTAACTAATTTATAGCAAAAGAGTCTCTTCACTCCTTTCAAGGGGGGACGCAATCAGAAGCAGATTCTACCCATATTTCCCTCCTGGGGGGAAAATGGAGAAGGTACACAGCAGTAGCACCCCAAGATATGAATACTATGTAGATTGTAATTACATTTAGGAAGTAAAACATAATTTTGACTACCTTTGTCAAATCACAGTTGTAATAATGTTTCTTACTGTAATTAACCTGAACTTTTATAGTCAGAAAAACCCAAAGAAAGCAGGGAAATAATTAATTAACAATAAAGCATGTTGCTGCAGTAGGTAACATTTATAAAAAGATACTTTTTACACATTTGTTAAAACTGTCATTATTCCCTGACAGTATACTATTAGACACATAATCTGTGAAAAATCAAGCATCTCTGCCTACTACTTGTGGTCCTACTGCCATCTGCAGAAATATATTGCTCGGTCAGCAAAAACCAATCAGAGTCAGCACTGTCAATCATGTATGTGCTGCTCACACCTTCAACCTCCTTCTGTTAAGCAACAGCTAGTTCCCCATAATGGAATAAGCGTGAATGCTCAGGCTAGTTAGAATGGTCATCAATGATGATGGATAAACATGCCGTAAGGTAAGTTGTTTCTCCGCTATTAGCAGAGCTGCAGCATAAACACGAGCTGACTCTCAGAGGTAAGACCTTTCTCTTGGCTCTGAATGGTTGTTTCTGACCAGGAGCAGTGTATTTCTGCAGATGGCAGTAGGACCACAGTGAAGAGTAGAGGAGCTCGATATTTTCACAAATTATATGTCTCATAACGTACTATGATCTCATAGTGAAGATTTAACAAAAACATATTTTATAAAAATGCCCTACTGCAGTTTTAACATGTAGCGGTGAACTTTCTTACCTCTTCCCACTGGTGGATGTAACGAATGAGTCGAGACAGTCGCAGGAGTCGTAGCAAGCTGAGGATCTTCGTAAAGCGTACAATCCGCAAAGCACGCGCTGTCTTATAGAAATCCGAGTCAATGCGCGTCTCCACTATTAGAAAAATGTAGTCCACAGGGATGGAGGATATGAAATCTACCACAAACCAGCTCCGCAAGTACTTGATTTTGATCTGCTGGGGATCCAGGATGATCTCTGTGTTGTCTTCTTTGACTATGCCAGTCCTAAAATTGAGGACCAGGTCCATGAGGAAGAATGTATCTGAGACGACGTTGAAAACGATCCAGGGAGGGGTGTGCTCGTCTTTGAAGAAAGTGATGCCCACGGGGATGATGATGAGGTTGCCAACCATTAGCAGCAACATGGTCAAGTCCCAGTAAAACCTTGATTTAGAAAGACAAAAAGGAATACATGAAGATTACTGAAACCACTTACAGAACCTAATGCATGTAGAACAATTTGTAATGCACACATTGAAGGGTAGATTATATATTTTCTTTTTTTTCTTCATTGCTGGCCTGGGTTAACAACCAATGTTTGTAAGCAGTTTCTGCATTTTGCTATTTAAATCAACAAATGTCACACATGAAGACTTAACCACCTCCAGAAAAGGTTAGAGATGTTAAGAATTTATGATGGGAATGCCATTTATGGTAATTTACCTTTTAATCGTACTCTTAGCAGTACTTTGTATTTTATCAGAATTTAATTTAATTGACCAACATAAAGTAGCATGCAGTATAGTATACCCTAACATAATTGTGAACAAAACATTAAAGTAGACATTGTCTTGTTTTTACAAAACAAAATGTGAAAAGTGTTGTATGACTGTAGTCATCTTTAAACAAAATCCAGTGCAAAAACATTGCTTTCAGATGTAACATAATTAGTGTGACATCTCGGTATAGATACCACTGCTTTGTGAATGGATCAGATGTTTGTCAGAGAACAAGGATGAACAACCAGCAGCACCATGAAGACGAAGTAACAAAGCAGTCAAGTCACACATATGCACCTCAGACTTTTCATTTGTAAAGATTTGAGGAAGCTTTGTTGTGTAAGTTGAACCAAAATGTCCTGTACTTGTGTCATTCATATTGAAAGTTCTTGTTGCAGATATTGTTTAAATACCACACTGTCTTTAAAAAGTGTTAACATTTGTATATGAAAATACAGTAATGCACACATAAACACTGATTAACATTTGGCAGACAAACTGTTGACTGCTTAATTATTTTTCTCTTACTTATTTTCCTTATGTGCACTAGTTTCTTTGTGTTTATGATGTAAAGCACTTTGAAATGCCTTGTAGCTGAAATGTTCTATACAAATAAAATTTGATTGATTGATTGATAGTCTAGTGAAAGTAAACACTATGTATGTACACAGTCTAATCGTGAAAAAAACAATCTACATCTTACTGGGAGTGTCTTCTAAACCCCTGTTTGCATCCTGTAATTCAGTGTTGGTGGACATGGAATCTATTTGGGTTTGGATCACAAAACAAAACTCATTGTTAATTTAGAGTTAACTGTTAATTACAATAGGAAAAATGCTATTGTCTAAGCGTCAGGAAATACATTTCCTTCTCTACTGGCTTGTTAATTGAATCAAGATTTATGATAAATTATGTGTACCAAACAGAATGCAATATACGCAGCTCTGCATTGTACACTGACTCACTGATCTAATTTTCAACTAGACAATAAACAGTATTATTGAAAATTAATATTAGGAACAAACCATAATTTAAAATGAAAACTGAGGAGCCATGCCACATAAATAAGAGATAAGTAATAAACATATCTCTACTAAAATGTAGCAAGGATAAAGATTGCAATTGCATTTTTCCACCTCCTTGTTGTGCAGCTGATGTGTATTGATTTTTTTAGTTCATTCATGGTGTGCTGAAGTAAATAACTCAGAGGTTTCCATTGAATTGCTGCTGTACAGAATCACACTGTCACTGAGCAGTGTAGCTGAGGGATGAGGACCCTAATTCAAGCTCAAGCAGGGGTTGGGGAATAGGAGCAAATAAGCTTTTATTCTCATCTTGTAAACAGAGCAAAAGATGCTTGTTGTGGCATGTTATGCGTCGAAGAACATAAAAATGAGAAAAGAACAGGAGGGATATAGTCTGGAATAAACATACAACAAAAATAAATCATAATAAAAAAATTTGGTCAGAACTGAAAAGGCCAACACTTATGATGAATCTTGATTAATGTAAGCCAAATTATTGGCAATCAAAACTGAAACTACATGTGAAACTAGATTAAAGAAATTACACAACTTATAAGACTAAAACATGGACAAAAGTGTTCAGAATTTCCAGGCAGAGTAAAGGAAATGGCAAAAAATATCCAAAGTTTGAACATCTATTCACAGAGCATTTTTCAATAAATCATAAAATATTAGAAAGAGTATGAAAAAAACTACAAACCACCAAGACATAGCAATCCACCTAAAGTTACAGGCTGGGTAAGAACAGAATTAAACAGAGAACCATCCAGAACCCCCTTTGCAATTTGCCACAATCCATGATGGATTGTGGCAAAAGTTGTGGATTTGCAAGCCAAAAGTTGTGGATTTGCCACAACTTTTGGCTTATTTGCAAAATGCTGACTGCGCACACAAAACACAGTATCCCCACAGTCTAATACGACGATGGCTGCATCATGTCACCTGCATCATTCCACTGTGGGGAAAATCCTCCCCACAGTGCTCTACCAGTACCTAGTTATGGAAGCTAACTAGAATTGATGGGAAGATGGATGACACTAAACACTTGATATTGGAGTAGAGGTTCACCTTCCAACAAGATGATAATCCTGAACTTACAGGAATGGTTTAGACCAAAACATATTCAAATGCTAAAAAGGCTTGGTCAAAATCCAGAGCTAAAAACAACCAAGAATCTCTAAGGAATGAAAATCTGGTCATACTGAACTTTAGATGTTTTCCGGAGTAGAACGGGAAAAGATTTCACTCTCTAAATGTGAAAATCCCAATAAAATGCACTGAAGTTTGTTGTTACGACTCAAGAAAATGTGAAAAAATTGCTCCTTCTCTTTCATTTCTTTGTAGACAAAATATATGCCACCTTTAGTTTAAGTATTGAAACTTTTCTGTCTATAGCTTAATACAAGACAGGAGTTTTTAAGTGCTGAGATGACAGTTTACAGAAAAACTCTAGACAAAAACAGTGCATATCAACATATATTAAGAACTGAAAATCATGTCAGTCTCATTTGTATACCACACACACACACACACACACGCATGCATGTACGGAGGACGCTGACAGTAGTTGGAATTCTTCAAAGTAAAACGGTATCTACTGTTCCAACGTGTTGTCATGTGCAGTAATATTTAGACAGACCTTGGCACCACTGTGCTTGCTCACATTAAGTCTGTAAACCCAAGAGGACAAGTAAAATTTCAAAGGATGAAATGACATTTTATCCACATTGTTGTTCTTCTTGCTTCTGAATAAATTACATTCATTACATACTAAGTTCTCCTTAGTATGTTGACAGAGTCCATTCTGCACCTTCACTTCATGCCAGAATCTAAATCTGCAAAACCTTCCCGTACTACATAAATTGAAAAAGTTGTCATCTAACAATACCTACAACTCATGAGTTGAAATGAGATATTATTTTGAGCTATTGATAACAAGATGTGATCAATAATCGCTTTAAATAAATAAGTATAAAGGCCTTTAATGTACATCTTTATTGATTTTGCCACAAACCAATTGATGTCAATATTTGTCCCATTTTTTAGAATTTCTTTAGACAGTAGCACATGGCACCAAGACTGTTTGTGTCTTGTCTGTTACTCTGTCTTCATTTATTATTCCAACTGGAAAGTGTAGCTCTAAGAATTGTTTTAATTATATTCTGATTTACTGAGATGCACCTGCATGTTGTCACCCACTGACACTTTACATTTGAAATGCTAAAGGATTATATTATTGCATTTTAAAACTGTATAACAGTATATTACACTACAATTTGTCAGCCAATGCTTTTTGTCAAAAGTTAATTATAACATAGAAATCAAGCAGTGAATGAGTATAATTAGGACAATAAAAGTGAGTGCTGTGTGAAAGACAGAGGGAATCAGCACCTCACCCAAGAACACCTCAACATTTCCAGACTATCTAAACCCCCAATCATCCAGCTGGAAAACTATATGTTGCCTAACATTTATGCATCTGAGTTAATCAAAAAATAGTCAAACATTTCTGCATATGAAATGTTTGACTACATTACATAACACTTTCTGTGTATGGTTATGAGTTATATAACCAAACACAGAAAGTGTGAGTAAACCCAAAAACTGCATTTCATAATCATATAACTTAAAAATTAGTATTTAGATTTATTTAATCTGCATCATCCTATGAATACTACATGTGTTTGTTACCTCTTACGTGAGATTCAGGTGGACGGGCATTCAGAGTTAGCTCCTCTCCCTTTGGTCGACATTGATTAACTTTACAGGTTTGTGGTTACAGAAGCTAGGAAGCCTAAAGTTTGCAATCCAAGCATCATCACAGAGGTGCATATTGGAGCTGGTGAGAAAGGCCACCGATAGACAAGATGAGCGAGAACGAGAAATAAGTTTTGTGGACACATGAGACAACCATATTTCTTCCAATATAGACAGTTTTCCTGAATCCGTCTGTTTGGGTTGTCTGTTGCTTCCTCTTCATTCCAGTTAGGTTCTATACTAGATTTCCCATGTTAAAAGAGACTGTCACCACTTCTTACAGTCATCACATGTTTGTTCAGGAGAAGCAACCGATGCAAAATCAATAACTCAATGCAATCAAAAGGGCTTTCTTAGGTAGTGAACCTTTTACCATCTCCTTTTATAAACTGAATTTGACTCCACTCAATTACAACTATGGTCATATTGAAGTTTATGTAATTGAATTTGAATCTTTCTATATGATTTGACTATTTGATTGAATTGATTTTACACTTTGTTCTGAATTGGCACTATGAATTTAACCGAATTGAACCAAATTCAATTAAATAAAAACTAGGTTGTTAGTACAATACCCCATGTACTCATATATATATGGTCCCAAAAAAAATTATAGTGTTATATTCTAACAATCAAAACTGGACAGTAGTTATTGTGAAGTACTGTGGACCAAATAAACTCTTTCATGCTGCCTATATTGCCAGGTGAAGAGAAGAACATGTCTTTGGATTGCACATGAAGGAGCTTTGAAAAAAGTGACAACCACAGGGATGCAATCCGCCTTCAAATGCAGCCCTCTGTGGATGCGGCCCCTGAACTGGGACACAGCTTACGTGTGTTTATAATGTGCCTGCTGACTCACATGCACATGTTTGTCTGCATATAAGAGTGAATACATGTTTGTGCAAAAGTATAGAGAGGATTCTCCCGATTTCTCCTTTTCACTCTGGTTACCTTTTAATGGAGGTCAGTCCAGCCAAACATAGCCAGGATCCATTTACTGTGTTTTATTATGCAGTGGGACCCTGATACTGAGGAGTGTGCTTCTATAAATACAGTTTGGCAAGAAAGGAAAGTTGGCAAAAAAAAAAAAAAAAAAAACATATCTTTGAGCTCACCTCAGATCCCAGCGAAGGAGTGTGACTGGATATGACTTGTCATAAAATCCAACTAAAATCTCACACAGAATGTACAAATATTAAACAAAATTAAATCTAATTACTTAATGACTTAAACAAAGAGGCTACTCATTCCATATGTGCTCAACATAAAGTTAGACCATTTGAAAATTCAAACATCATATAAAAGACTATATCATATGACCATAGAAGAAAGTTTTATAAAATAAAGCGCCCCCAAAAATGCTGAGCATGCACAGCAAAACAACTCCAACAAATCGTGCCACGAACCTCAGAGTCTGGTAGTGGTGACATTTCATCGTCTGAAAAGATGGAGCCACGGCCCACTCTACTCTCTAGTGGAGTGACCAGGGACAGGAGGAACATGTTGACACTCTTAGAGTGCCTCTTACTACACGATAAGCCTCTCTTCTTCTCCTCACCCTGCTAGTCTTCTCCCTACAAGATACTGTAAGAGTTCCCTCAAACAACCCAACCTAGACACGTGCTTATTTCTTTGAGTAGCTTAAATTTAAACTGAGAAGTTTCAGAGAAATTGAATAAATATGTGTTAAATGTACTGGGAGTATTACATCAGTCCTTCGCTCAAGAACTGATGGTCATGTGTAAAAGAAGATTGTTTTAAATTCTGCTATTGGTCTATCAATTTAATGTCTAACCCCACTTAGCCTTGAAACGTCATAAGGAGGCTGTTGGTTATCTCCAGATATCATTGGACAAGAAGTTTGGTACACCCTGGACAGATTTCTAGTCCATCGCAGGGCAACAGACACACAGAATAAACAATCGTACACACAAACACGCGCCCATAACCGCACACACTCACACCTAAGAACAACTTTGGATTGCTGTGTGTATGAGTGGTGCGATATAAATAGCCTACACCCACTTTTCCTTACATGGGGGTGGATAGGCCTGGGTGACAGGCAGGGTACACCCTGAAAAGGTTGGTTAGAAATAATTCATAATAAATTCAAAATTTCAAACCAAGACATGTTTTTAAAATTGTTGCACCTGCATATTATATAATGTTTCCACACTGGAATAGTGACTCAAGCCCAATCTTAGCAATAACATATTTTTCTTGATCAAATTATTCACGTTCTTAGATTTGATCTCCAGTATAGAGTAAATTGGATGTAAATTTTAAAAGAAAACAGCTAAAAATTGTGAACTTGAATAATAGCGGACAAAACCACTTTAAGCCCATTGCCAAGCAACAATGAATTAATAAAGATGAATAAATAAAAAATAAGCACAAAAGGTTCTTGCGCAAAAGGAATAACTTAATTTTACATAAGACACGCTTAGTCACAGCGAGAGGTAATCTTTGTCACACTTAACCTGAAAACAACTTTATTAAAAAAATCTTTGTCTACGCTGTCATGAAAGTGCAACATATTAGGTTTGAATGAGTGAGTTGGAAAACTCACACAGCAAGACTTGAGAGTCTGGATAAAAAAAAAATAAAAAAAAATCAGGTTAAAAGGGTTAATCCTATTTCTGTTTATCACCAGTTCCAATAAACTGTCGTAACAGGTCTGCCCTTGCCCTGCACCGCCACCAGCCACAGTGCATGCACATCAGTGACATTGGGATAGTGCAGTCATAGGTAGCTATATATAGGAGATGCACAGTGTTTTATCAAACCTATGCTAAGAAGATTTCATCAGAGGTCAAGGAAAATCTCCCCAACCTTAGCATAAGAGAAAACAGGGGGGATTTACTAACTGCTCACAGACGAAGAGCCAAACCCACCAAACACCGCTTAAAGAGATCCATTTACAAGATTATAAGTAGACTGCTGGGGGGACATTAAAGTAAAAGACTTGTTGTTTGTGTAATATGTAAATTTAATGTAACCTGCAATATGGTTAAAGTGCAACATGTTCTTTACGGTGTTATGATTCATCACAGCTTGATCCTTCTTGTTAATATATTTTTAAATCTGCAAGACCGCAAGAAAGCTGAGACATAAACATATCTGCCATAATTAATTAATTACTCTTTCTAAAAATATACAGGACCAATTCAATAAACTGTTATGTTATTGCCAAGTTAGTTTATTCAAGTAATCTCATTTATTATATAGATTACAGACATTGTGATATGCTTCAGGCATTTCTTACCACTATTTTTGATGATTTTAGCTTACATCTATGGTTAATTCAAAATTCAGTAAATGTGAACATTTGAATATCACAAAAGACCAATAAAAAGATTTTGCAAAATTGTCCTCCAATACAGTCGTGGTGATGACTGTAGGCTTAACAGTAGAGTCACAAACACCAGATAACAGTAAATGAACCATCTGAATATTCAAATAAAAATTTCAAGGATAAACTAATTTACTTATTAGTAAGTAACAAGTGAATTAGTAACAACCATGTGTTTCAAATCAACACTTGGTAGTTAATTTGAAAATGAATTAACAAGCTGGTGTGCACAATAGGAACCTAAAAATAACCGTAAGTCATTGTGATAATGATAATATTCACAATAAAAACATATATAAAATTAATCAGTATTTTTACAAAACATCTCAGTGCATACAATCAGACCCCCAAGAACATAAATGGGCTAAAAACAATAAATGACCCATTGTCATATAGGCTACTTTAAAACACCAGTTAAAGGAAGTTGTGCAACTGTTAGGCCAAATAGCACACATTAATTTAATTTAAACTAGGCCAAACAGCACACTTTAATTTAATTTAAACATGCATACTAATATACTGCTATTTGTTAATCCTTCTTTGGAATCAATGATAGGAAAAATGTACAATCTAAACCATTCTTTCCCTTTTTTAGTTTGAAAATGTCAACCTTTAGAGTTTTTCATTACTGTATTAGAACACAATTTTATCAGATTTTTATAATTACTTCTCCCCGTTACAAAAAAATAAAATGTAACTTTTTTCAGATTTGATTTTATCCTACTGAGGATAACCAGTGGCTCTGGAACCAGTTCCAGTGGTCGTGGAACAAGAGGCTATGTTTACGCAGGGATTCTGGCCCCAAAACAATGCTGCCAGAACAAACAACTCAGAATGTCAGTTCAGAAACCCCTTCTCACCTAACTCTGTGGGAAGAATCATGAGAATCTGCAGGAATTCAAAGCAATCACAGGGAGCCATCCAAACTCTGCCCAAAGCATGGCTGGGAATTGTTTAGCTACAGGGGACAGCACTAACAAGCACCCCACTCTGCTGTCTAATTTCAGATCAGCAGAACTATAATTAAAAATTAAGCAATATAACAAACTCCATTCATATTCAGAAATAAAAGAGGCAGAAAATTACAAGTTTCCAATATGGCCATCCACTTTAAAGATGCACTCAAATGGTGCAAATTTCCACCTGTGCAGAAATGTGCCACCGGACGGTGTTTGGACAGCTCATAAGCAATCTTTTTAAAGATTCAGATAAACTGCTACAGCACAACATTTACAAGTCACCAGTCATTTTGCAAGGTGAACAGATGCAATCAGGATACCCACTAAGAACAACGTCTCTGAAATAGCTAAGTCATGATTCCTTGTATGTGTCTTTGCAGAAGGAAATTGAACTGCAAAGTAGATTATAGTCAGCAAATAAAATATAGAATTTCGCTTAGCAGCAGTTATCCACCAGGTGGCCTATTGTCTTGCCACTAACTGCATTTGTGTCTTATTAGAATACAATGTTATCTCCCTCAAGGGCTTTATATTCATTTAAGAGTCAAATGGTAGCAACCCTCTTGCCAAGAAAGCACCAGCAAATAATCTTCCCCTCAAACAGCTGTTGCTCAGGAATTACAAGTAAACAAAACAATGAGAGATGGATTTGTGGACTTTCTTATTACAAATTAAATGCTAAAATAATGCACAAAGCCTGAATCTGCTCACTGTGTACATAATCACCACCTGGCTTTGTTGCCAACTGCACCTGTGCCACTTTCACTGTTGATGCTGGACATTTTCAATCACACAGCAAAGATTGAGATACAGCAGAAGGGATGTGACACAAAAAGTTTTTAATAAATAAAGTTTAGATAGGTAAGAATGCATATGTCTTTATTACCAACATGCAAGGGCTACCAAGATTTAGGAAAGGTATATAAAGTAGACCTTCAAACCTACAAAGAGTAGGAATCCTTAGATTTTCTGTCATATTGGAGGAACAATACTTTTGATAAATCCACCTGTGCTTTTTGTTTATTACATCGACTTAGTAAAAGTTCACATGCTGAAGAAATTTAAACTAACCTGACCGTAATTCAGCAAACAACCCTAAACCATGATTTTTCTACTACCCTTATTTGACATAAGATTCTCACAGAAATAAAACAAGAAAGAAAGCCAGCTAAATAAAGGTTTCACAGAGGTTTTGGTCACTAGAGTTGGGTTAAGAAAAAATGAAAGCACAGAACATTCCCTGGTGTGTTCATTTATCTGGAGTAGTGAGCATTGACCTTAGGCCTGTAAGCTTACTTTTTGATCCACCAGACCACTAGCATCCTGGTTCAGAGGGTTAGCTTTGATGTTCAATCACTCGTGTAAAAGATATCAGTGGTTCTACATTTTCAAAGTTCATACAAGATAGATAGATAGATACATAATATTCTAAGCTTTTGCAGTGTAATAAGGGTCATCAAACACAGTTTTTTACTTATTTCCTGATATCCTTCCACACATGTGTTGTGGGGAGAGAATTTCATAAATCTAGGATTGTTGTCCTAAACCAAAAATTTTAATAGTGACTCGTCTCTCATGCCCATGAATACATTGATGTTTGTGGTTGCAGTGCGAGAAAATGTGTGATATTGCAACAGGTATGAATACTTTTTGTGAGGTGCTGTATGTATTGTGTGGACTTTTTATTTTAGGTTTCTCAAGAGTAGCAGAACATTTTTAACATTTCATAGGATAAAGGAAAGTTAAAGGTTTCATTCACCTTAACAAAGATTTTATTTGTGTTACTTATGTAAAGAGTTAAAAACTTAGATTACATTTTAAAAGCAAATTTATTTTAATGCCTTGGCTCTGTAATTTCTACATTTTCCATTCTGAACACCACCAAGATTTAAATTATTACACATCAGCTTCATGGCAGTCGCTCATTTTGATTTGAAACCTGCATGGAGAAAAAGAGGACATGGTATTGACTATGAAGATAGAGCTGATAAATGAGGAGTGCCACCTTGCCATAGAGGAGACAGAACGATCTGTCTCTCGCCACTGCTTGTCTCATAATGCAGATATTTGTCTGTCTACTAGGCACCCAGCATGTGGCACGACCAGGCCAAACACATTGATCCAAGTAAGCTTTTCCTGTGAATCGCAACAGCTACCCACCCACACACATGCTCACACAAACACACTTCTTCATTTTTCTGCACCGTGGTCTTAAGTCTTTCTAGAGTGGCGACCCCACAGTTCCACAACACTTCACCCTCACTGCATGTTAGTAAAGTGCAAAATGTGAAGAGGTCCCCTGCTGTCAATGTCTAATTGCACACTTGTGTACTTTGAAAATAATACTTGTTAAAAAAATTGGACGAAGAAATTTTTAAGTGCTGGATTTAAATTGGTCACTAAGATTTTTGCAGTGCTTTTGGGTTTATGGCATATTAAGCACTCTTTTAAAACCTAGGATTGCAAATAAACTTGTCTTTTCTCTCCCATAAAATGGCAAAAAAACACCAGATTTGACCTTTCACTTATTTAACCTGGTTTTCAAAATGTTCTTGCTGCACTTTAATGTTTGGTGACAATAACATCTTAGAGCACACAAATTGTGCCATTGACTGTCCAAAATATGAATGTTTTTACTAAACACACTAGATATGGTTGCATTAAAATTATGTTTGATTGCATTGTGTACAGTTCTGTGGTGTTGATTTTTGTGATTTGAATTTCTGAATCAATTGAAATGAAAAAAAAAAAAAAAGATATAATAAGCTTTCTGTTTTAGATCTCCACAGGTAAAATGGCAAAATGGTTTTCAGCAAGCAACAGCAAAACTGTAAAATCAAGAACCAGCTGAACTGATATCATGTCCACAAAACTTGAAACTTGTATAGAGATTAACTAGATTAAGACACACTATTAGCTTTACAGTTTTGTGTTGCTGCTCAATAAATAAGTATGAGTGAATGTATTGCAAGTTGAAAGTTCTCTGAATATTGGGTTGTCATTCGTGGTTTTTAACAGTTCCACCAACAAACATAAGAGCCTTCTTGAAGCAAAGATCCATTGCAAGAGAAGCCAAAATGTTTCAAAAGAGCATCAGTCAACTGAAAAACTCTAATATCTGTAAGAGTGGTTTACTTTCACCACTCATTCAGGGACAAATGTGTCTTCAGATCAAGAGCATCATTATATTTCAACTAAAAATAAAAGAACTGTTCTGCATTTAACCCATAAATATATTTCAAGACCAATGACAAATGTGACGAGCATTCTAACACAAAGACAGCTGGAGTTATTAACCCACATATAGTACTTCTGGCTCCAACTTTAACCACATAATCTTCTAGTGGTGTTGATTTTGTAACATGGAGTGAGTTAGATTAAATTTAAAAGCTTCCTAATATTACCACTCTCTTGTTGTGTCTGAACCCTGGAGCAGCAAATTGGTGCCAGATTCACATCTCGGCAGACAGGAAAAAGAACAATCCAATTTCAGAAGGACAGAGGGTATGAGAATCCACCTGAGACACAGGCAGGTCTGCGAAAGGTCAACTTGTATGTCTTGGATACAGCAAAATGTCTGGGTGCAAGAATAACTAGTGGAAGGCTTTAGAATACATGCACAGGTGGATTTTAGGTTACAATATGTTCAAGCACAAAATATATGTTTTATAAATAAAATTTTAAAAAGTTGAATTTGATTATACTTTTTTCATCCAACTAAAGTACAAATTATAGTTGAAGATGAACAGTTGCTTAAACTTACACACAACTGATTTGACTATAAAACTTTTTTTTTATTATTAAACCAGGGAAATCTTATTGAGACAAATTTTTAAAAAAGACTATACTTTGTACAATTCATGTACAAACCAGCTAAACTTGTCTAATTAGACCATTGTGGAACCCTTCAAAATGCTATTGCAGTTTGATGCAAATTCAACTGAAAATATAATGCCTTTTGGTATAAAGTTAACTGTCTAAGGAAATCCAGTCAATTACATCAATCAAGGAAATTTCTCCAAGTCAATTCCTGCAATCCCCTTTTCCAATTAACCAGATTTCTGCAGCTCCACAATTCTCTTCCTTATATCTTGGCTGATATCTTTTCACTTTTCCATCATGCCAACAAGGAAGCAGTGTGTTCAATATGTGGTCTCACATACTGTCACATATAGTCTCACAGAGAAAGACAACCATGCACACACACACTCACACCTGGGGAGAGACCAATGAACCTGACAGTCATGTTTTTGGACTGTGGGAGGAAGCCGGAGTACCCGGAGGAGAACACATGCATGCACAGGGAGAACATGCAAACTCCATGCAGAAAGACCCCAGGCTGGAAATCGAACCCAGGACCTTCTTGGCAACAGTGCTACCAACTGCACCACAGTGCAGCCCCTCATCACGTATGTAAACTTCTGAATTTGAAGATATGACCTCAGATAGGGAGGAAAAAAGATGTATGTCTCTTTATTCAGACATAAATCTAAATAAACAGATGTATGTGCATACATACATTGCTTACTTCACCCTCAGTCAACAGAACATGTTTCATATTTCTTTTTTCAACCCTTTTTTTTCTCTAAAATTATTCTGATTTAACAACACAATGAAGGCAAGAATATCCTCATGGCCATCACTGGTTAAAGTGCCAGGTTATTAAATGTTTGCTTTGACAAATAGTAATTCTTGTGAAATATTAGACTTAGACAAAAAATAGAATCTGTCAAATTAAGTTTACAATTATCCACATTTGATAGATTGAAAAATATTGTTTCCCGTAAAATTCTCAGCTCTTTGCCTGTCTGATTTGTGATACAACTGACTGTCTACCCTTGGTCAGTGGGACAATCGCAGATTATGAGGGGGATAAACAATTAATAATGACACAAAATGATATTCAAAAAAGCAAAAATTCCAGATTTGGTTTTGGCAGATTAGTGTGGCATGTCTACCTGGACAGATTATAAATCGATGTTTTAAGGCGAAGCATTGTGATGAAGGAAAGACACGCAACATTACATTTGTCAGGTGACCAGAATCAATCAATCAAATGTAAAATGGGTGGCATGTGGCACTTAACAGAAAATGTTTTAGGAAGAACTTTCTACTTTCCAATCCATATCAGGTCTAATCAATCAAATTATTCACACCTTCAGATTACCATCAGTTTCTCAAGGTTAAAAGTAGTTTCTGTTCAATATAAGAAACACTAGGAAATGACACACTGCCTGGGGCAAGTAAAGCACCTGAAATGAAAAAGAAAAGAGATTCTAATCTTATGTGCTAATGTTACTCTGTCACGTAAGTGTGCCTGGTTGCATTCATCCTTCCACCCTTTAACAGGCAACCTTCCACCCTTTGGCCATGTACATCCTCCCTGGGCTCCCTCCATTAAATAAATTGTGCTGTAATAATCTCTTGGCTCCTAATATCGGTAGATGAGCACAGCAGCCTATTTTGATTACCCCACTTTCAGGCCTAGCCAGAACCATCTGTAATCCCCATGTTTTGCCCTCGCTACATTAAAGAAGGAATTATTTTATGGAGAAGGAAAAGGAAAGGGTGCCATTCATCCTACGCAGCTCCAAACTGCCTTTTTTTTCTTTCCTTCCCATGAAGATTAACATTGCATGACAAGAACATATGGTTCATGTTTTCACTTTGCTCTCTAAACTTTTAAAGGACCTCATGCTGACCTTTGCTTACTTCACCCTCAACCCTGCCACTACCAAAAAAAGGAAATGGAATCATTTGACGGAGCAATAGACCATGTTGCTCTGTCAATGAAAAGCTTTTTCCTCCCGTGAACCAAACAAATCAATACCAAGATACGCTCTCAATCAACTCTACTCAACCTGGGTGAACAAGAGGATGCTGATCCCATTTGTTCAGAAGAATAGTACACATACACACAAGTGCATACACACACAATGGATATTCTAGTACCGTCTTACGTGAATGAACCTATTTGATAGGGGTGCAAAAAGATATTCTTAAAGGAGATAGTATCAGTGTCCCCCAATGAACTTCCAGTCACAACTGAGAGGCATTGTCTTTGCAAGACCAAAGAAAAATCTCTCTCCCAGGTCTGCAAGAAGAAAAATTACATCATTCTGTTTTGCAGACTTGATTTGGGAGTTTTTGCGACAAATTTTCATCATATCCTCAGAGAAGAATTTTCTTGCTGTATCATTCCAACAGATATTTTGTGATTGGTAACAAATTTCAGGTGCGCATGGTTACCACACTGTCAAATGCTGCACTGCTAGGTACATATGAGGACTTCCCAGGAGTTATAAAATGCCCTGGCCAGAAGGAGCGCTGTCATTCTTGCCACCTCAAGTAAAAGAATACATTTCTTTTTTAGTGGAGTATGTGCAGCCCTTTAGATCTAAGCCCAAAGATATTTTGAGTATCCATGAGATGTTTAAAAATGAAGACAGACAAAGCACAAAAGCTGTAAAAAGCTTCTAGAAAGTAAAATGTATTTTCTAAAGAGACATGGCAGCTGTTCCTTTGGGCTGCTACTTTTAAGTAGGCTGTGAGACTTTAGCAGCTAACAGGAAGCTAAGCGTATTACAGTAAAGTTGTTTTGTTCCATTCGTTTGAAGAGTCCAAACCTGACGCTGAACATGCAGGATTAGGCCTTTTTGAAATTCACATACTTAAGGTACGGTGTACTCAAGAGAGCACATTTTTACATGTGCAAAATGTGTAATATAAGATGCTCATGACAATTTAAAATGTCAACTCTGCTATAATGTCTTTGTTAAAAAAATAATAATGAAACCGAGTGTAATTGCAAATCTGTGTAACAAATGAAAAGCTGAATCAAAAGAAGGTTCTAAAAGGTCTCCTTGTCAGGACTATGAATGACTAAAGAATCTAAAAACTGCTTTTTTCTTAAATAGAAGTTAAGGCTGTCATTTATTCTCAAATGATGTTGAAGAAAAAAAACTCTAAAATATGATCCTGAAGAAAAAAATTACATCTTGTGATACAGCAGGATTATATTTTAAGGTTTACAAAAAGAAAAGTTGGTGTTTTCTGTGATGCAGAGAAAAGGTTCTCCACTTTGAGATGATTTTTGAGAAATATTTTAGTTTACAATAAATAATGTTACTATTAAAGCAGTTTATTTATTAATTTTTTTATTCAAAGAACAGGAAAAAGTATTTGGTTGTTATTCATTTTAAAATTGTATTTCTTGGAGAAATAGTAAGTGGATGGAAGGATTGCTTTGATTGCTATGATAAGATTGAACTGATTGACAGACAGTTGAGCCCCACACCCAATTTTGTGTGAAACAGCATTAAGTTTGATCAAGCCTTAACCGAGGGGGAAAAAGTTCTAATGTGCAAAATCTTTGCTTCAGTCTCTCTGGGGAAATTCAGAGTTTCTAACAGATGTGTCCTCTGGGCTATGTATCACAAGATAATTAAAAGGCTCTTCACGATTAGACGGCTGCATCCTAATATTAGGCCTCGTCGTTTGTCTAGAAACTCTACACAAAGCGGCTGCTCTGTCATAATCCTATCCAAAGACTCTGTGCAAACAGGTAGGAAAATAACAATCACCTTTTTATCATGAAGATGAGGAGCCGGTACTGGCTGGAAGAATTAAACACTAAAATGATGACATTAGCTGTGATAGCATTAGTTTTCTCACACTTTTAATGTACTTTTTCATGATAATGCAGATTATTATGATAGTCACGATACACCTGTCTTCTTGTCTTAATCACCTGTGCATTTAACCCAGGAGTGCAGCAGCAGGGAAACACCTACAATTTGCCGGGCATATCAGGCAACCCTGAGAACCAGGATTGGGGACCACTGATGTGGACCATTCAGCCAGTGTTTTTGTTCCTGTCATAATTTTACTGGCTGCTGTAAAAGCAATTCTCCATTTAACTGACCACAGCTGCTCACATTAAGAAGTTTGTTAGTGTCCTGAAGCAGGCGGTTCTGCTCTGAAACTGGAATTGAGGCTGTAGACTGGATTATGATGCCATTTTTAATCTGCTTTTTTTCCCCTTGGAAGATTTGATGCCCCTCTCCTCCTTCTTAGTGTTACACAAAACTTGACAAGAGGAGATTTCGCTAAACTTCACCACACTGATGACTATGTGATTCTTTCTGACACTCTAATTTGAGCTAATAGAGTCTAAACTTTACTTTCGGTAAAACTTTCTCCACTGATTTGCTTGTAGTAACTGTAATTTCAGTTATCCTTTGGGTCTTTTTCTGATGGAGTGTGATGAATGTGTCCAAGGAATGCTTCTTTTTAAAATTTGAAATATGGCATCAAACAACATAATTTAAATATGCCATGTTCTTTAATTTATTTAAATAATGAACAAACGAGTACTTTTTGTCATTTTTATAATTCTCTAAGCCAGTTCCTACTGTACATACTGACCAACGCATCTTTAATTGTACATTTGTACAACAGTATGCATTCCAAACACACAGAAGAGAAACTTTTTCCTTTTTAAAAGGCTGTTCTTTGCAGAAGATATTCAAAAAAATCTACACTCTCATCTGTTTTTTTGAAATGTGGTGTTAAAGAGGGTCTTCTTTTAGACGTGTTGCTCAAGGACACTTCAAATACAAAAGTCTGCGCCAAATTTCTGACCTTTCAGTATCAGGACAGTCTCCCTGAGCCCCAAATCGCCCTTCCTCATGACATTTAACTCAGTGAGAAAAGGAGCAGATGGGGACAGAGGAGACATAACCAGCTGGGGGAAGAACAGGGAAATGGGCTTTGTTGCAGTACTATGCACAAACTTTGTTATGAATTTTTTACATATTAATGTTAATCTCAAATATGCCTTAGAACCTATGGCTTGGTTATCAGGGTCAAACTGAAAAAGCACAATATGATCAGATGATTGATGTGAAACTGAACTGGAATCCTTCAAGAATATCAAATTCATAACTCAGGTTAAGATACACTGAAATATGAACAATCTGGACAATACCTCTGTATTATCATCACAGTCTCCTGCAAATGTATCCATGTAACTTAAAACATTCTTGATTACGTCACGTAGCAACTACAAACTTTAATGTGTTTTCCCTTGATTTTGTGAAACAGACCAGAACTAATGAAGTTAAAAGTGAATAGCTTATGGTTTTCAATTAAAAAAGAAATATAAAAAAATCTGAAAACAATGGTTTGCATTTAGATTCAGCTTCCCTAAGTCAATCCTTTGCAGAATTTTGGCAGCAACTGTAAAAGTGAATATTTAGGGTTATGGACTTTTTTCCAATTCTTATTTGTAAAGTAGCTCAAGCTCTTCCTGACTTGCCAAGGAGTCTCAACTGGGTTTAGGTCGACATATTAAGTCAATCTCATTTTGACATGGTTCTTCTTTGATGGTCACTGGCCTGCTAAAAGCTGAAACAAGTTTTCTTCCTGGATTGTTTTGCATTGAGCACCTTCTGAAAAAATGTATCCATCCACCACGTTGGTAGATTTTGGATTTCTTCTGTGGTGTTTTACCTAAATTCCAAACGGTAGAATTTTGGTTCAGTCTTGAACCAAAAGCAACTGCTTTTTTCTTGCGACTCTTGTGCACTGAAAAAATGTTTCCTTGAACCAACTTAAAAAAATCTCTAATTTTATGATTTGATCTTCAATCAAATCAAAATGATAGCTTGAGCAAAACTAAGGAAATTTGCTGTAACAAATTATAGAGTAACCAGCAACTCCCGACCCCGTTAGGGAGAAGGGTGACGGAAAATGGATGGATGGATGGATGGATGGAAATTATAGAGTATACTACTAATACTTTTTTAAGGCACTGTACAGACCAGCCATTTGCTGTTCAAATAAGATGAAAATCCAAATCTCAGGTCACTTAAGCAGCGTCTAACGTGTTTAAGAAGAAGACACAGAGAGAGGTCAGATAAATGTAACTACTTTCTGCTCTCAGTACAAGGCTATCTTTCCTAACTGACAAACTCTCCAGGCCTATTATCAACTCGCCTTCATTTTAGTGAGATTAGTTTTTTAATAAGGTAGGAAACACACATTTGATATGCATTACAGCTCATTACACCATCATTGCTAATTAATCAGATGATCCTGTCAAATTAGACATTAGTGTCATGAAAAGGGAGAATATAGAATGACATGCAGTGCAATCATAATTTAGATTTAGATCCTGTAACAGCATCTCTATAATATGTTTCATTTTAATACATTAAACACAGAGGGTGATGCAGTCTGCAAAGCAGTACAACTATAGTTATCTGTCTGTTTTATAATCAAATAAATAACGGCAAGATTCAACCCGTAGAAGGGTTCATTATTTACATTACTAGCTTTTACATACACTAAATGTATTTGTTTAACTCAAAATTTGCTTAATTCTAAGGAAAAGAAACAACCATTTATCTCTGAAGCAGACCAATTGGAAAATTTTTGTATATGCATTGGTTTGATGTAAGTTCAAATTAAAATCCAAAAAGCAAGAATTTATACAAGTCCCTCATCTTACAGGAAAGAACAACAAAGATAAGGCCAATAACAAACCCAAGGACACTAAACAAAAGAACATAAAACCTGCAGAGCTTTTCCCTGACCTCCTCTGTTCAGGTTTGCTGTTCAATTTGTTACTGCAGAGGAAATTGCTGTTTAATGCTGATAAATACATTCAAATGAAATGTAGAAACATAATGTAAAATGAGAAAACACAATGTTGAGACTGAGCAAAGGTCTGAAATGTTGACTGTCATCTTGGGTAAATTAATTAAATGATCTCCATATATTCAACACATTTGAAGAAGTGCACATGTCAAATAGATGCAAATAGATGGACTCGGGTGTTTTAGTTTTTGTGCATACACCAGCTTCAATAAAGAGATGCTTTGTTGATGATCTAATTCGTTAAGAATTGTGTTAAAGTCAGCTTACTAAATATTAGATGGGTTATTTGTAATTATCTATGAGACAACATTGAACATGTTTGTTTTTCAGAATGGAAATACAGTGACACCCAGAATTTAAGAATGAACCGAGCTTCACCTATACTAATGAATCCCACAGTATCCTGAAGAAAAAGGAAAAAAAAGAAACATCTGGGCCTGCGCAAGGCATCGACGTTACAACGTGGAGCCTCATTTCTAACCTTAAAAGACCAAAAGAGATGTCTGAAATTTACCTGAAGTCGCTGTATGGGTGAATTATCCAGAATCCGGCCGATTTGACTCGCTCTTGTTCCCGTTCGACCGCTTTCTCACTTCCAAACATCCTCAGGGAGAACTTGTTGACCCCCGGTTGAAGCATCGCTCCCAGCTGCCTGTGTATGAACCCGGCTTGATATAATCCAGCGTCGTCCGGCAGAATTTGATCAATGCCATCCAACTTTATAAAACCCGCCTGCTGATCTGGAGGGTCGGTTTGGGCGCCACCGCTGGCACCCTGCGCTCCTTCATCCGGCTCTTCGTCGCCGATCGCCCCAGGGGGGCTCTCCTCGCTCGGGGTGACATCCCCCTCGGTGATGAGGCGTCTCGCCTCGGCCGAGTCTGAGTCGTGTACATGCCGACTGGTGATGGACGAGAGGCTGCCTCGAAATCTCCGGCAGTCCCCATTTGAGCTATTTTTCAGTGGTCTCCCCATGTCCGTCTCCATGATCACAGACTCCCCACTTTTGGTCTCACCGATGCCTTTGCAGCTTACCCCAGAGGTCGGCGACGGGAGAGGCTTCATCCTTATACTCTTCCTCCGGGTGTCCTTGTCTGCGTCTTCTCCTTCGCCCATTATGGATGCTTTCTGTCCAATGTGCTGTGGCAAACTGTAGAGCCTTTTACGCATGGATGAATGCAACCTGTCCATTATGACATTGAGACACAGGGGAGGAAATTAAATAAATCCAGGGTGTATTGTAACGAACATATCCAGTATCCCCGCGTCCCGCATCTGTTTGTGAGAGCGATTAGACTGGAGCTAATCTGAGTCCCTGAAATCCCGCTACACATGACAAGAAACGCCGTGACTCCACTGAAACAGACGAGAGACACTCATTCTGATAATTAGACTACCTGACTGCTCGCATATGTCCTCACGCACAGCCTGGGCGGTCCGTTTGACCACTGCGTTCTCAATGTGCATCTTGGTGGCGCTCCGACATTGTGCGCAAAAGTGGAAAAAACTGCTTGAAAGTCACCTTAGCGTGACATGTGAAAGATGTGCGAGCGGACGAAGGGATGGAGACCTGGGAAAGGTCATGCACGACGAAGGATGCTCTCCTGACCAGAATCCCCCCGCCAAGCTGCCGCTAGAACAACGCAACAAAATCACGCAAAATACAGTAGAGCGTTCCAAGGAGCGCTGACATCACTGATCCATAGTCAGGTTGCGTATTGGTGAATTGTGAATATTCATGCTGCTGATCTATTGGGTTGCCATAGGAGCGAGAACTGCAAATAAGCTCAACCCACCTTGTTTAAAGGGGAAACGCTCTCCCCATTCTTAAAACGCAACCCTGTTAAGTTGAGCCTACAGGTAGCCAGGCGAGCCCTTTGTTACAGCCTTCCCTGGGCTTCACTGTGAGAGCCAAACCGTTGGCTTTTAATCTTTTTATTTTATTTTTTTTTCGCTCTAATCTGCTGCGTGAAATTTCTTTTGAAGTTAAAATGATCTGCGATGATTTGGATGCAGCCTCTCTACAAATCCATACACTCTAAAAAAGGTTCAGAGGGTTACTGGGTAAAGCTTAAAATAACAACATGAAAATGAAAATGTGTCGCATGAAAACAAGTCAAACCTGTTATGAAGTAAGTAGGATATTTTACAGCGCGAAAGCCTGTCGATATTGTAAATATATAACATAAACAAATCTTTCATTGGTTTTCTGAGAAGGAAATCTATTTTAGAAACTCATTTTGACAATAAATAAGCATTTGCTGAGGTAAATCTCTTACGGTTTTGTATTCAAAAACTGATTTGATTTTTTTTAAAGCTACTCAAAATACAGTCATATTCAATAAATCATGTCTTTTTTATAGTATCTTCTGAAAATAACATCTAACAAGGTGTGAAATAAACTTTTCATTGAGCCTACAGTTGTGTTTTTAATGGTCTCATATATTCAAATTGTATGTGTCATGTTTTCAATAACTGTAGAAATTCATCATAATTAACAGAAATAAAGGCTTTGAAACATCCATATGTGCACAATCAATCTATATGATGTTTCACTTGCTGTAAAAGCTTCTGAAATAAAATGACTTTTCAGTAATATTCAAATTTATTGAATGGATTTGTAGTTCATTGTTACAAAGTAAGATCATGTTTTCAACAACTTTTGTCCATGTGTAAAAAATGTAAACATCCTTGAGATGTTTAGTTAGATTTGTGACACCCTCAAATCTAAAAATATTCAGCAGTGAATATGTGTCTCATTGCTACTGGCCATTCATTTCAGACTAAACTCAAATAGAGATTTTATCGTAAAATAAACATTTGCACAGCAGCACTAAAGAAACAAACTCAGTAGAAGCCTAATACTAATTAAGAGGTTATTTATGTCCACCACTGAACACCATCTGAGACTATCCTTGAACAGCAGTGTGTTTTCAAAGTTTTTTTTATGAATGAAACATTGAGAAGTGTGCTATGCAAATGCATTCTGTCTCCTGAGTTAGTTGTTTATATAATCAGTTTTTACTGTAATTACAGCTGGAAATCTTTTGGGGTTTGGCTTTTCCTTCAGGTTCTCCTTGTATGCAGCTGTATCTTTTCATTGGTTCTGACAAAGTTTCATCTCCCCATTGAAAAAAGCTACCTTGCAGAACAATGCTGACACCACTATGCTTCATAGTGGAGAACATATGTGGTTCACCATGAATATTTAGTCAGTTCAAGTGAACTGACTTGTCTTTAAAATCCAAATAAAATGCATTATAGTTTTGATGTAACACAATGAAACAAAAAGTTAAATGAGTATGCAACAACAATTTTTGCAAGCCACTATTTATGGTCACTTGATGAGTCACAGGTGGGAGGAAATCCCATCTAATTATTGGGAGGAAAAATAAACAAGGGGATTTCTTGGGCAGGAGGGGTCGTCAAAGTTTCAGTGAGGTTTGAAAAGTTTTTATTGCATTGAAGCTGCAGGACCAAAAATTACTAGTAAATGGCAATGCAAACCAAATGTGTGTTTTTCTCAAGAAACAAACCTTTACAAAAACTTAAGAATTCATAAACCAGTTTCTCATTTCAGTACAGGACTAACATGACATTTCAAGAAGCAGCTCCAAAAGTATTTAAACTAAAATGAATTACACTAGAGATAGCCTGGAAAAACAGATCCTTAGCAAAGGACTGAAGTGATGCAATCAAAATTAGTCATAGTTTGATTTTAAAAGGGGAGAAAATTATATAATTATATAAATTATTTAGCTTTCAATTGAAAATACGATTTTATTATTACTTACAACATTAGTGTGTTATTTCTCTGATATTTTTACTGCAATGGTGTGTTATAAAATGTGTTTCCATAGGGCTTCTCTTCCCGCGCATGCTCAGTTCAGTAAAGGACATGTGAGAGGAGACAAACTTTCTGCTTGCAACAACAAACGGGACTCTATAAAGTCTTCCTGAAATGGCAGCGAGTCACATATGGACATTGAGACGCTTTGGGCATTTTGTGCCACAAACTGGACGAAAGCCTTGGAAGGTAACCGAATGTTTTTTTTTTTTTTTTTTGGATTATTTTTAATTTTTTAATTTAAAACGATAGCTTTATGCTAGCTACCGGGGCTAGAACGGGACAAGAGTTGTTTTTAAGAGGACTTAGCATAACATTATTATGCTAACAGCTACAATCATTTGCAAGCAAATTTTGTTTTTATTTTATAAGTGTATATAAATATTTGTAATTACACTTAAAATTTTTAGAGTTAGACTTTTAAAGAACTCACCAAAACAATTTCTTTTGTATTATTATTCAAATAAAAAAGTTTTAAATGCTAAGCTAGAATATTCTGGAAAACCAACCAAGCAAACCTTGCATTAAAAAAATAAGAATAAAAACGTTGCCTATAAATTGCTTGTCAAACTGTAGAACAACTTTTACGTTTTTTATTGTTTTTGTTAATTATGTAAACTAAGTTTGGATGTATCACCTATGTAATATTTCTAAAGGTTAAATTTTCACCTGGTGTTGATATCAACCCATCCAGTTTATACATGCAAAGAAGACATATTTTACACAGGACAAAATCCTGAACTCATTAAGAAAGGGAGATGTAAAAACGCTCAGAAAGCCATAATATCAGCTGAAGTCCATCAGTAATTACAAAGTGATTTTGTAATCTAGTACAGAATAATATCATCCCAAATTGTAGCTTATAAGAAAGTGTCTCATTATCAGGATGTTACACAAGGAACGTTGCATAATGGGTAAACCTAACAAGCTTTTCTCAAGACCTCTGCTACTTGATTTTTGCAAAACTTACTGATTGATGCTGGTGCCATCATCAAGAAGTAGAAAGAACCTCATTATACCACAAATCAGACACAACTAGTTGACCCCTGCAAGATTTCAGACAGAGGATGGAAAATTATTATATAAAAAGCTGGTCAAGGGCTACTTATAGAAAGCTTTAGAAAGATTAGGAATTAGCATGTTACTTATTTTTTCAAAGAAAAGAAATAGTTATTAAATCAACCTCCAAAAGCTATATGACCACTCAACATACAAAACTTCTGTAGAAAAGGCATGCTGAATAAAATAATAAATGAAAATAATTTACATAAAATAAGTGGCAGCATCATTCATCCACTCCCTTTAAAGTGACTAACCTAATACAACAGAGGTCCATCCAATTGGTGTTTGTCGTCTCACATTGAATGGAATGGAAACCACCTGAGTTCTGTAAGTGTGTCTCAAGGGATTGTCATATGTGTCTGAAAAATCCAGACATGTGGGAGACTCCATGGTCAAGTGGACAAACACTCTTTGGAAAATGAAACATTGAAAAGCTGCAGACATTCAATTTATTTTCCTCTTTTTATTTTGCAGGTTTTAGAGGCAAAGGCCAATGAACCTAAAATTGTCATGACATTGTTGGAGTCTGGATATTTGCTGGTGCTGCAAGGGCAAGAAAACGTGGTAAGATGCTATTGTGATGTGGTTGAATATTGCAATGATGGTTACACTTGCAATTATGGTTCCTTATTAGTGCTCCCTTATTAGTGCTCCCTGAATCAAACTCCTTAAGCTTTACCATCTCGATTACCAAAGCTTACACAATTTATTTTGGTTTGCATTTAATTGACAATATTTCAGTAATAATTGACAATATTTCAGTAAGGAAAACAATTAAATTACTATGAAAGCATTTCTGAGTCTGGATACAATACTTCGCAAGATGCTTGAAAATTTAACACAGCCTATGTAGTAGAACAATAACAAATTGTACTGGTATAAAAGCAGCTTAATGGGCTACAATGATAAGCAAGTGCTGCATTTTGTTTGTTATGTGATAACGGATTGGAAGAGCTCATACACTTGGTTGCAGATTGTGTTGCTTGAAGGAAATATTGCTTCTATATTTTATTTCATATTTTAAATATTTTGGCATGGCTAGAACCCTTAGCAAGTACATTTTTTTCATTTCGACTGTCAGTGTCACTGTTTTTACCTGAATGTTAACTGCTATGAAAATGTAGAGTTTGAGTTGACAACTGCATGACAGCAATAAAGAAAAACTAAGTTTAAATTCTGAGTTGGTTATTGAAAATAAGATATACATTTTGAAATATGCATTAGTATGTAAACTGAAAACGTCTCTTTTCTTCAGAGAAATCCCATGCCCTTAGCTTTTTAGTTTAACATTAATTGTGATCCAAGCTTGAAACAGTTGCAACTCCAGACATTGCATTGCACATTTGCATCACACTAGACCAAAGCCGCAGGGAATTAAGGCTGCAGCTTGTGAAAAACAAAGTTTGAATTCATATTTTTAAATAAAGCTTGACGACAAAGTGCCAAATTTTGCTCCTCTCGTTCCATGGAACTGTACATAAATATTAATCTGTTTTCAGATCAGAGGGTCTGATGAAGGCCAAATAAAATATTCTGCTGAAGATTCTGACATTTCTGATCAAATCTGATCAGAAATATTCTTGGCTTCAAGAATGTTACAGAAAAAAAAAAAAAAAAAATCATAGTTTTTGTCACAAATACACATACCTAAGTTATAAACCCTAATAACATTTTGTGATTTCACACTTATTTGCAGCTTTAGAAGTTTATGCCACATTAAAACTGAATAAAATACTGATAAGAAGCAAAAAAGCATCTATGATAACCATGTCATTTTCTGTACACATATCTTTTCACTGTTTTTGTAAAAGTGGAAATATGTGTGGTTTGTCCTGGGTGACAAAAAAGGTTTCTGACCTGCAGACTACAGTTTCAGGTACCTCTCTTTCTCTGATTAATAATGTTCTATGAGGAGACACATCTATATTACTGTGCTAGGTTGACAGGTCAGACATTTATTCAGGTCAGAAAGTAGAGAACATTCACTAAAGAGCATGCTCTGACTGCTCTTTTACAGACCCCTTCAGTTTATGAGGGAAGTTTTCATTCAGAAAAGTTAAACCTTAAAAATCCCAAAAATGATCTTATAGAACACACATCACAGTGGCTTTTGAAAAGACAGTCATAAGAGATTTGAATATTCAGTTTTAGATATGAATATTGCTTTGTGATCAATTGTCATCGAACTCTGATTGGTCAGTTGTGTAGAATTGTGGTTATTAGGTTAAATGGGAAAGAACCATTCAGGCAAAATATTCCCAAAATGTTGAACATTATGTTCCCTTTTCCAGTTTTTAAAATGTGTTTTCTGTTAAATCATTAGTGCAGTGCAAAGCTCTGGATCCAGTGCAGTGCAGTTGTTCAGAAAAAAATTAACTAACTGCTTCTACTTTAAAACTAACCATGACAAAGCACATTTAGTAGACAGACTGTAAAGCTATTGTTTTTCTGTCTGAACTGCTGGAGACAAATGGCAAGATCAAAATATGGAGCTTTGAAGTTACTGAGTAAACAGAGACCCCTGCAGACAGTTTTGGGAAACATTTAATTTTAGCCATTGTCTCTTTTTGCTCTTGGGTTCTTATTTTAAAAAACATATTTTAATTGGATAGTACAAATAATCTTTTTTTTCAGGTTAGTAAAGAGGTTTCTTTTCTTTTCATTTTTCAGGCCACAATCCCTTTGCATGATGGCTCCAACTCTCTTAAAGTGCAGCACAAATCTGATAACCTGATGATCCGATTCACTGTGAAGGTAAACAGCAGAATATTAATATTTTCATTTAGCGCGATCCATTCCAAACCTTAAACAATGGATTAATTAATTATTACACAATCAAAAAGATATTATTGATATTATTATTTGTACCGTTTTTCACTTGTCTCTTTCTGTACACAAGTTTTGAATTGTTATTTATGTATTCTTTTTACTGATTAGTGAAACAAATCATACACACCTCAGATGTTTTTATTGGCATGGCTGGCTGACAAAGACAGACAGTGTGCAAATCTTTTGGACGTGTGCAGGGGGAGAGCCGCATGATGAGGATGCAGTTTGATGGCAGCAGCACAGCAGAGGCCGTAAATCAGTGTTCAAGGGCTGTGGAAAAGTTGTCGGCGTATGTTCCTGTCACCTCTCTGGAAGTTGCTTCGACACATTCAAATCAGCCCCCCATTGAGGTCCCACCAGCAGCACAGGTTGCTAAGATGTTCTCTCAGCAAACACAATGTATTTTTTTCTGTGCTAACCTGACTGTTTTTCAACCTGTTAGTCTGTTAAGCCATATACGTCCCAAACTTAAGCAAAATACAGTTGTGGTAACTTTTAAGTTAGAGTTTAGAACATGAATGAAATATTCACACTACGTAGATTATAATAATAGATTAATCCAATTTGTTTTGGTTGTGAAATAGGCTTTTTGTAAACCATAATTGAAGAGACTCACCACAGTGTTTGAAAGGATTTTATAATCAACAGTACAGTAGCGGTGTGTCCTCGCTAGGTGGTGCTATTTACTATATTGTCTTTTGTGGGGCAGATAGGCAATTTAAATCTGCAAGAATCATTAAGTAATCCCAGATTTTGTGTGGGATTAAGTAAAGACATAAAAACACAAATTTAGATGGGAAAAATTAATAATAATAGGATTAGACTGAATAAAAATTACTCAAAAATTAGTAAGTCAGTCTAATATTAGATTATAAAATATAAATCACCCCATATTAAAAATGCTGAGATATCTGTAAGAATGTTACAGTTATGTTCTTGAATACATTTTTGAGTTGCATTAAAAATTTGGTTAACTACAATTTGGCTTCAAAGTAAGACATGCATCGCTTCAGTGCTTTAAGTCGTTAAACATGAAGGATTAGGAAAGAAATGGAGTCCGCCATGGTGCTCAAGTTGACCTTTAGGAGACGTATGCAATGCAGAAGTTCGCAGAGAAGATGAAAGGACTTTGAGAAGTGGAAAATTTTCAATTAGTAATGAGGTCATTGATTGGTCTCCCTACTCTGTGGTGTCATGCCGCGTCTGTCAAATCTTTTTTTTTCTTTCTTCACTTTCTCTGTCATCTTCTTGCAGCAGGCATGTCAGAGAAAGACTGGACAGCCTGAGTCTGAAGCTGTCCACGGCTCTGTGTCCATCAAGCGTCTTACTGAGGTATTAAATGTTGAAACTTTGACACATTAATCTGTAAATCATCTAAAATTAACTAGTGCTACATTTACTATAAATAGGATTTTAAATCTGAGGTCTCGTAATCATATTCTTCCTGTAAGGCACTCAGCTCTCTTAACACTTCCAGAAATACAAGCATGGATCAATAAATTAGATTGAGACATTAATTATGTTTCAGTAATTAAACTAAAAGAGTGAAACTTAGAGTCATTATACACAAAAATCCTTCCTGGGAGAGGTTTTTGTTTCTGTTATTTTTGATGATTGTGGCTTACAACAAATTAATTATGGTGGAGTAAGGTATTGGGCTGTCTGAGATTCAATTCCCGACCTTGGAATCCTTCTCTCTTTACTCGTTTCCTGTCTGAATACTGTGAATGAAGGGTACTACCGGCAAAAAAAATCATTAATTTTCTTAGATACAGCTAGATACTCTATGAACAACCTATGTCTCTAGCACTGACATTTGTGGCTTACCTTCTTTGTGAAGTGTCTGCTGCTGGGTACCTGTCAAGTCAGAAGTTTTTCCTATTGATCTGCAGGGCATAACAATTATTATTATTGCCTTCAATAATCACCTGTATAATGAATCTGAATCTAAATAATATGAGTTTTTATTGAAATAAATTAACTTTGTGGAAATATTCAAAAGTCTTTCACATATAGCTGTATGACTATCAGTGAGATTGACTGCAGTCTTTCTCCTTGCATCCCACAGCACTTCCTGGGAGAGACTACTCTGGTTCTCCCTGACATATACAGTCCCTGTTCTTTGGCATCAGGTGACTTGGAACCCATCCTGAGGGTCTGCCTCCTGGATCCCAGCTTCCCTGCGTTTGTAGAGAAGGTACAGGAGGAGTTGGAGAAACTGCAAGAAGAGTGAAAAAAATCTCACCACCAGCTGAAGGCAGAAAGTTCAAGTCAGTGCCATTATGTTATGTTGTAAACTTTGTGTAGGCAGTGTTCAGCTTACTTGGCCGTTAGTGAATCTAAAATCTTATCTCACAGTAATTGTTATATAACACAGATGATGCATTTGATTTTCTTAAATATTTGAGATCTTGAAAAAGAGAAACATGGCATGGTTTTTTTCACATTGTTTTTATTCAGAAAAAAAATGTTGGTCTCACTCATATGTTTGATCGTGGCTATATGCTCTGGTCCCTCAGTTCACATACCGAATCCAAGTCCTTTCCCACCGCAACACACATGGATACATTGTATTGAAAGAGGAGTCATGCAGCTACAGCAGTGAATCTATGCCAGCTTTCAAGTGATCCCACAAGATTAAAGCTTCACTGAGTAAAACAAACTGCCCTCCATATATCTATTTACGAATACATATTGCATAGGATTATAGCCATGCTATACAGTTAAAGAGAGAAAAATAGAAAGTAAAAATCAATGAATTAAAATTGAGAATTATAAAAAAAATATTTTTTTTTTACATATTTCCTATCATTTGAACACTCATACTTCAACATATACAAGACACCTAAGTTACTCTGGAAAGAAAATAGAAATAATACAGATATCCTTTCCGTTAAGATAGTTAAACACACAGTAGTCATTTTCTTTAAGCACTCTCAATTAAATTTAAATACTGCTTGTCATTGAAGCCCTTGCTTCACAATAAAAGTTCTGTTAAAAGTAGATTTTCTTCTGACAAATTAAATATTTTAATGACAATGATATGCTGTACAAATTGTTGATAAAAAGTATATATATATATGTATATGTATATATTTATATACATATATATACATATACACATATATATATATATATATATATATTAGGATGACTCCATAAAAAACAGGTAGATTGGATGCAAAAAAGCCACACGAGGGATAACAACAGAAAATGTCTATTCTGAGTATCCTATTGCGTTATTATCTTGCATGCATTGTACATGATATGTAATACAAAAGGGATCACCTCAGTTGAGGAAATGTTAAAATTAATAAAGGAGACATCAACAGCACATTGGAAATGTGTACACCTTTGTGGCGTGTTAGTCATTATTCATCATCCTGAAATTGCCATCTAAGACTGGATAAGGCATGCTTAAGACAGCCATTACAGTAAGTTCTTATTGTTGCCAGTGTTGTGCTGATATTGTTTCTCATAGAATGAGACAGGATATGGGTTATTCCACACTGCCTGGAGTTTTGTCAATCTCTGGTACTTTCATGTAGTCAAAAAAATGCAGTTTATCCATCTCATCTGTGGAGAGAAAGTAGAGAGAAGACTTGAATATGGGTTATTATCTCAGTAAGTTCTACATTTATTCCCCCTCCCCACCATCCCTTACAACACAGTCTTACTTGAGTAAATTGCTTATTTTGTATTCCTCTGGCGTATGTTTTTGTCCTTGTGGTTGTTTGTTGAGTTTGTTTTCCTAGGATAAAAGCAGTTAGATTACAGTGACGCAGCAGTAATAAATCACAGATCATACATTGTTCACTACTTTTAAACAATGTCTAATGCACAGTATTACAAGTATTTCTTTACTTACGCTGGTCCAACTGGTTCATCGTCTTTGACATGGGAAAAAACAAGACAAAAACACAAATAGAGGTCAAATGATAGAAAGGAATACAACTGAAGCAGAACACACGTTACTGCTGATTTTGATCCGTTTTTGTTTTGTTTCGTTTGGGGTATTTCAGACAGGGTATATTGAAGTTTGTCCATTTTCAGAAGTTTGGTAAATCATGAGCAGTGAATTTGGTGATTTTGTGCATTACATTCTTACAAAGGTGAGTCTACAGTATTTGGTACTGAAGCAGGACTGCAAAATAATAAATGTCTATAAAAATCAGTTTTTAAGCCAAACATTATAAACTTAACCTTACATAACTCTCATGGGTTTCTTGTTTATTTCAAATAAAGACTGTGTAGGAGTGCTGCAGATGGCTCATTTAAAGCCATCTTTTAATTACAGTTAGCAGTTTTAAATAGACTTGGTTGGGGCATGATAGATGTTGCTAGTTTGCAATTACTGTCCATACTATAATGCAATAATGTAATGTAACAGACATTAAATATTAGTCTTTGTGGTAGCAGGGAAGTAAGATGGGTGCCATTATTACAGTGTTGCAGAAAAAAAAAACAAAAGCTGATGCTAAAAGTTGCTCGTGGTAGAAAAAGAATGGTTTCACACCCCATAGCCTTGGGGTATGTAGGGTTGTGGGTGTTTAGCAAACAAATGAAATGTGTCAGCAGGTAGAGGAAGTAACTAGTCACAGTAAGATATTTTCCATGCAGTTATTAGTCAGGGATAAGCAGCATTAGCAGCATTCCATGGCATTAAAATGGAGCAGATTATGGCAGTTATAATGTTAGACCAAAAAAAGAAAAACATGGTTCTGTCAAGAGGAGGAAAATCTGTCGGCTTATGCAGTTTTATCACACTTCATATGTATACAACACAAATTTACTGTTATGCCTTTGCAAGCACACTAACAGCTTTTTGCTGTGTGATTTTAGTGGTTTAACAAAAGATCTGTGAAAAATCAATTGTGATTTCACTTTTACAAATAAAACATTTTGGTGTCCCTCTTTATGTAACATTTGCTGTTTAATAAGTTCATCACACAGCAAAAATAGTCATTTTAGCAGCAGGTACAGATATGTCAGCCTTTGCATCAAAGCCTTTGGCTGTAGAGTTAAAAAGTGTTCCAATGCAGCTAAGCCATCAAGAGACTCGAAATTATAACGCACGCAGACAGGGTCCAAAACCTCTGGGAACAGTGAATGCTAAAAGGAGATTTGAGAAAGGCTGTGAGCTGGGATTCATCCTGATTTGAATGACATAAACATGGCAAATATAATCTACCTTAATCGCTTCAATTTTTGGTTGACCAAAAACTGTGCACAGAGCTTATGCAGGATAAACCCTTGCATATAGATATATGTATACATATTCATCTCTTGCAGACATTTTGCTCTTTTTCACCCGTGAATGCTTTGTATCTTTAAATAAATTTTAATAAAAGACAAAAATAAATACTAGACTGGTTTTACATAAGAAAAAATCTATCCACCAACTAAGACCTGTCTAATCTAAAAGTGGCCTGAACTTAAAATTAAAAAATTATTAGGACCCACAAAATACATAATACATGTAAAAATGCAAGAAAACACAAAGACAGTTTCATTTTATGTTGTAAAACCAATTTCATATATATTTTTTTTAAATTTTGCAGTAGTAACATGAATGCTTAGGGCGGGGAAAACATTTTTAAGTTATAGGCAAAAAAAACTATATAATGGTAAATGTGAGGTGATATATATTTGACAGACACATACAAGCATTTTGAAATATCTTCTACCAATATTTAGAGATTAATGCATTGTTCTGTCTTGTTTCTGTCATTCAGTGTGTGTGTGGCTGAGTCGGCCCCTGCCACTGGTTGAGCAGGGACCACACAGAGAGAGGTGGTGCAGGAAAGGAAGTCCTGCTGATAAAGCTGTTTTAGGGACTCTCCTCAATGGGCTGTTGCTACAGTTTGTTTAAAAAATGGATTTTTGTGGCTTTCTGCGTCTTCTTGAAAAAGTTTTAGTGCTGAGTCAGCAAGACGAAGCGAGTTTGCCGCAGATCGGGTTGGCTTGCAGCTTCAGTAAGAAAAACAGAGACCAGACGAAGGTATCTGATTACAGATAGAGGAAACACTGCCGAGAAAAAACCCAGCAGTCCCCAAAATAAAGGTTCATTAATATTTTTAATATCTCCTAAACAGATGTATTTGCTGTTCAGTAAAACTAGAGAATGAGTTTTACTGAACTCATTCAGCTTTAAGAAAATTGTACTATTTTCTTAAAGCTGATCTAAATGCAAACTATAGAGTGCATTGGAAATATTTCACCAATGAAAGCGTACTTAAGTCTTACTAAATTCACAGTGGTAAATCCTTTAAAAATGTATTCTGCATTTTCATCTTACTGTTTCCTTTTTCATTTTCTTGTAGCCTCTGTAGGAATCATATAGTCATTATTTTTCTTGGCTTAGTTTACATATTTCACTTGGAACTGGTTTCACATTTAAAATCTGGTAAATACCTTGTTTTTATATATATATATATTTTTTTTTTATTCATCTGAAATTTTGATTGTATATTACATAATTTAAAAAATTACTATTTTACGAATAAAAATATTGATTGTCAAAATATTTACCTCTTATATTACATCAATATTAAGGAAATGGATCAGAATACCATCGGTTCAGTTTCATGGAAATAAAAATGTTTCAAATCAAAGCAATGTATCATCCAAGATAAAAAGGATTGCAAATGGGCTGTAGGCTGGTTTAAAAAACATACAAACTGACAACAGATCTTCATAGCCATGCAGGATCTCTCACTTACCACCCATTTAGAATATGGTTCCATATGGACGAAAGGGGAAAGGGGAAAAGAATAGTAACCAATTAAGTTAAAAAATGTATATTCTGGCAATATTCTGTACGTCTCGTCACTGCTTCTAGCTTTGTATGACTAGCCAACTCTTTCCAGACCGAGCTTTGACGAATTTTCCAAGTGTGAAAATATAAAGGTCACATTTGTATGCATCTAAATACATGAAATACTAAATACATAAAAGGAGAATTAACTACTGAGAGCAAAAAGGAGAGTTATATAAAACCTGTTGGTCTCTCCAGATCTCCTCCACAACAAAATCAACTTTGGGGTTCAAAGTTTGCTGCATAATGGCTTCTACAGTGTATATATATATATTTGTGTGTGTGTAAATTTCCTAATCTGCTGAGAAAACATCTACAGATTTACTGAAAAAAGAATAAATTGTCTCATAAAGTTTGTTTTCACATGTCATAGTTTAATTCCCCTTCAGATTATTAGTCATAGCTGCTTTCCAACTGAAGATTTTCTTACCATCAATAATGTCATCTGGCGTCTTGCGTTTCTCATACACAACGATGATGACGACGAGGATGATAATTTCTGCGAGCACTCCCAGAAAAGGCCAAAGCGGCGCAAGATGGCTGCGCACTCGTAGTATCGTGGTCTCTGCAGTGTTCCCAATCACATTGGTTGCGTTGCATTCATATATTCCAGGATCTGTGGTTATATTTAGGTTCAGTATGTTAATCTCTGTGTAGTTGTCTCTGTTTGTGATGAAGAAGCGTCCTGTGGAGTTGTCAATATCCTGAAAAACAGAGACCATTTCTCAAAGTAAATAATGGTTAGAAAATGTTAAATCCTTCAACTACAGCATCTGCGCATATTTTTAGCTTTTTATAATTTGATATAAACCTTGTAAGATGTTCCGTCCACTTTTCGCCATGTCCAAGTTGGGTGTGGGTAGCCGACAGACTTGCAGTACATCATGGCATTTTCCCCCTCGTTTTTATTTTCACTTCGCTTATGCCCCATGATGTAGGGTTTTGCTAGGGTTGCAAAACAGATCATTAACAACTCATCTAGAGGAAGAAAAAACATTCATATAAAGATTTACAGTCCTACCAAAGGGTATAAATATGGAGAGAAGGATTATCTGTTATAGTTTCAAAGGAGTTATTTGTGTCTTTAAGATTCAAAAAGGCTTCTCTAGGCTACTGTTTTTCTGAGCTTTTTTCTCTTTAGACGTTTCCATTAACTATAATGTGGATGCAGCACAGGCTAAGTGGCGTTTGCAGGTATAGCTATTCATTTTTCACGTCTGTTCTAATGAGTCACCAGCAGAAGGCTGGTGAGTTGTTTACAGGAAGGAGCACTAATTAAGCTTTCAAAATCTCAACAAAAGACGACAGGTCACCAAGAGTGGAAGAGGAAGTTTACAGCACATCCTTTCTTCCTGGGGAATGTGTAACTCCCGAGGATGTGGAGAAAAGGGGCTCCGACAAAAGAGCCATCGTGAATGGGAATGTGGTATCATGTGTTTCAACACAACATGGCCATCTCTGTACTCAGCTTTCAGACTGCAGAGGCAGACGGAGCAGCAGATGCATTCAGTTCTTTTCAGGTTCTGTATCTCGTTCAACTGCTGCTGCAGCAGCTTTGCAAAGTGACTCTCTGTTGATTTTTTCATGAATTTCTTTACTAAACGTGTAGTACTTGCTAAAGTATTTGCAGTCCAGAACATTTTCACATATTGTTGTGTCAGAACCGCAAAGAGAGTAGGGTTAAACCAGAGAAGAACAGAGATGCCCACCTTAGGAGGGAGAATGTTATGAAAAAATGAAAAAAATTGTGTGGTTTCAATTCTAACCTACAAAGCATGTTGTGTATTAGTCTTCCATAATCCCAATAAGACTGCAGGTGTATGAAGCCGAATGGGTAAACGTTCAAGGAGTATCAATACTTTTGTTAAACACTGAATGTCATTTATTTGTTATATTTCGTGGATCCAAGTGACATAAATTGGCAAGTAACACTCAAAAAGACAACAAAACCAGCCAGCTTTAATTTATATGCAGTTGAACCTCGTCAAGGAAAATGTTGAGAAATACTTTATTCCAACTATTCTTTGCCTTTGTTTTTAAGTGCTTGCAGATCCCTATTTGTTTACATATGTCAACTATAGTGCAAAGATATTTACTTTTCCTGTAAACTCAAATTATTTTTATGAACTGTCCTATACATCCTCCATCTAAATGCAGAGCCTGTTTCTACATGGGACTAAAGTATTGCAATACCATTCATACTGAGGTCACGGATGGGGGCAGGGTTGCATCAGTATAATATGAAAGCCTCCAGATGTTCCCATTCGCAGTAATTTGTCGGCAAATTCCTTAAAATGAGAATTTTAAGAACAAAATAATGATCCAAACTTTCTCTATGTAATGCATGCTGATTATGAAAATATATCAGAAGGCAAAGAAAAGCAATGATAATCAATTAGTAAAATACTCTGAGACAACTTTTAACACCAAGTTAGCAATTTTTCTCTAATCTTTAACATCACAGTAACTGGGTGTGACAAATTTTCAGCAGTGTGCAGAGGGCAGGAGGGCTCTGTGCTCTTTAGTGACATCAGTTCACTCTAATTATGGTGCACACGTGCTCCCAGAGCAGGGGAGCAGCCAAGCTTACTTATGCGTTATCCTTACTGTGACGTCTCTGTGACTGACAGAGCACAGGCAGCCCTTTGAGTGGTGCTGAAACAGGCAGAAACCTCCATTTCACACTCCTGATTCTTTATTAGTAATTTCTGTGAGCCACACTGTGGTAAAGTGGGATAAATGTGAGAGGGATGAGTGAAAGGGAACAAGGTCAAACCTGTCAGAAAAAATCTTTCCTGAAAAGATGATAGAACAGACATGATATTTTTTTAAGTGCTAAATCATATCAGTTCTCACATTTGGTACTTTGATTTATGAAAAAATGTATTGTGATGCTTTATTATTTTCTCGAAACAAAACTGACCAAGAAAGGTGCTTCGCCTTACATTAAACTTGATATACATAATAGGACCAAATATGTATGAATAGTATGCTTCATATCACAGACAATAAAGTCCACTCGTGCCACAGAGATAGCTGGGCCTGTATAGTGAGCCTTAATCCTACAACATCACAGAACCCTCCATCTGTTGCCTCTGAGCTGAGTCCTGCAAGGATGAGTGTGCCAAGGACACTGTAGGCGAGGGATCTCAGTGAACTGCTGCCAGGAGTGCTGTGGAAAGCTGGCTTGCTTAACAGTGGGCTTGCTTACCTGGGTCACAGTGGATCTCAATCACCTCTAGAAAATTACAAGAGTTTGCGGACAGAATTTTAGCTCCAGTGCTTGTACTGCTTATGACATCAAAAGGCTGTTATTGCAGTCTCTTTTATTTTTTTTCCCTCAATGTCACCAGAAAGTCCTTCATTGACAGTTTCAGATACTAAATCTTTCTACTGGGGGCAGATAGTGAACCTCAGTGGTCAAACCACTGCAGAAATAACAGTTTGAATGGTGACTAGTGCTGTCATCTGACAATCCAGTGAAAGCAACACGTACAGCCGTCATCTGTGTTACGCAATCAGGCATCGCTACAAAGAGGCGGGCCTGGCTCAGTATGCACTACAGCCATGCTGCTGCAAATTGGCTTATGCACTACACAGGCAATCTTCTCTTGAAGAGGGTTTGACCTGCCTTTCCTCACAGAGGACTCCTTATTTAGGTTGATGGCTTCTGTATAACCTTGAATGAAAACATTAAAGAACTTGCAATATTCCTTGTTGTTCACTTGAGTGAACAGGATAAGTTCTTTGATTCAAGTTCTAGATATTTTAAGTTGACATTTAACATTTTAAAGAAGACCTAAGGGAATTTTTAAAAGTTGTTCACAGCCCTTGAATTTTTTACATTTTGTCCCGTAAAAAGTGTCTGTATTTTATTTGGATTTTATGTGATAAGGCAGCGGAAAATTGTGCATAAATGGTAATTGGAAGGGTAATGATAAAGGATTTTCAATGTTTTGTATATATTTGCTTTAGGTCTGCTGTATCTTGACACATCTAAATAAAATTTCTACATAATATTTCTTAATACCTTTACTCCAGCATTTCATGCTATCAACTAAGAATCCATTCCACTTATTGATTATATTGGTTTGATTTATCATTTTTTCAGTGTTGATATTTAACGTTATATTTAACAGACAGTCTGGTTTCAGAATAACGTGACATATTGACAGTTGTAGATAGTTGAAACTGTTCCCTGTTTTGAGACAAAGTCTGTGAAATCTCTAAAAGAGACTAACTCTTGTGGTTTCTGTCTTGGTTGTTCAAACTGATGTTGGTTTCTCATATAAAACCAACATCAACATAAAACTACATCAACATTTGTGTTTCCTCTTTGAAAAAAATATGACTAAGTTTAAGAGCTTTGAGTCCTTTGCAAGGAACTGTACTGGCCTTTTTTTTTTTTTACAAGCCTTAACACGGTATTTATGGGAAGGTGTAACTAAATGTAACAGCATTCTTTCAGTCGTATCTTGTGAATTGTCTGCTGCAGATTTTATTGGTGGAGATACTTTGCTTCACTCCACTCTTATTTTCTCAAGGGAACTCATCTTCTAGAATCTTGCACACAAAGTACACCCAATAACCTATGAATGATGTTATTACTGTATAAGAGAAGCTATGACACCATGTTCACAGTTCACAGTCGTCCTGCAATAATTGAGGGAACTGATAAAATCCTACTTGACTTTCTTTTTTTCTAAGAAACTAATGTAATATTCCTTCATCTTCAGCTTGGCTTGAAATACTTAATGATCCTTCTTTTATGCACCGCCTTATTACAAGTTATGTGTTGAACTAGCACAGGTTATTAAAATACAGAATGCAGAAGTATCCAAATGGCCAGATGAGGCAAGTTATTATATAAGGCCCAACAATTTGTATGTCCTTTCCTCTTTAACCATAGCACTTCATATTTATAGGTCACAGTTCTTATGAACGTCTCCTTGTAAGCCTTGTTCTTTGCATATTTTGGAGAGTGTGTGCACTCCCTGTCCATTTCCCTAGATTGTAGTCTCAGTAAAGCCAAGAGTGACAACAGCCTCAGGTATTCTCCCTGTTGTCACCACTGCACTGCCTGGATGCAAGCACTTTTGACAAAAATGACTCTATAGACACAACTTTTGGTGAACAGTTTTCCTTCAACATCTTTAATCGCTCTATAAGCTGCATATTATGCATGTTTTAGTACTCTAGGGAGAAAATTACTGGACATTTGTGTCAACCATAAAATGTTTTCTTTGGCTATCTTGTTCCAGAGAAAACTTACCTTTCACTTCAATTGTTGCGTTTGCATTTGGTGCTTTATCAAATGTGTAAACGCACATGTATTCCCCCGAATCATCTGCTCGAGGTTTAGAGATTCTGCAAGAAATTACACAAAAAACACCAACAAATAATTTTTTTCTGCAAATTATTTGCACTGCAAATAGTCCAGTAAATTAAGGCGTCTAGCTTTGAATTTACAAAGCATAATGAGCTTTGATTAAATCAGTGAAAGCCTAAGGAACTCATAAGGCCGTGAAAAACAAATCATGGCCTTTCATTCAGATATTACAAAACTGCAGCCCTGTATTTTGCAGGAAAGTGTGCTACAGGCATTTTAGCTGTAATGTTCAGAGTTTCACTGATGTAGTGTGACAAGGAAGTGACCAATTGGTCTTATCTTGTGGCTAGACAGAGTATGTGGTATGTCTATGGGGGCTGACAGTGGCTCTCTGCTAAAATGAATGTACTGGGTGACAGCAGGAATTATTTATTCAGGCAAACGACAGAGTGGAGGCTCAGTTTTATTAGATGGATGGATGGATGGATGGATGGATGGATGGATAGATGGATGGATGGATGGATGGATGGATGGATGGATGGATGGATGGATGGATGGATGGAGTGAGATATGGGTATCAAATACAATATATCATTGGCAAACTCTTACTAAATGATTAGTATTGTAATCATTTAAAATTAAATGAAAACTACTTCTGTTTTTGAATTGCTATCTACTCATTTTAACAAGACTGAATGACTAAATTTAGATTTTGTGTTACACTTGTGCATATAAATAACACAATTTTGTGTTGCTAAGATATTAAATTTTAATATCTTACCCACAAAACAAACTCTATGAGATTAGTTTGCGCAAAGAAAAAAAGATATACAGATCTCACTGAAAAGTTTACTTAACCTATTGAATTGAAAATGAAAATGCCTTGAAAAAGATCTGAATGAGACATAGACAGTTTAATAAAAGTAACATACATAAATTCAAAATAAATATGCCATGCTGATTCTTTGCTTTCAGAGTGATATACAGACATTATTTTAAGTGTTTGCTTCTGTTATTTTTGATTATGTCTTACAGCTAATAAATCCCAAATTCAACTTCTCAGAAAATCTGAGCATTGCACAAGTACAGATTATAATTTTTCTTTCAAATAGGTTTTGCCACAGTCTTGGGGAAAAAACTACTGACTTTACATGTGCCCAGCAGACAGTGACTGACACAATCCACAAGGAAAGTAAGTCACAAAAGGTCACTGCAAAAGAAACTTACAGTGTAAGCATATTGTTGGAAGGTTGAGTGGAAGGAAAATGTATGGAATAAAAAGTTGAGTTTGGACAGAGTCAAGATTTGGACAACTGTCCACATGGGAATGTTGATTTTGTTTTCCTTCAGAAATTGGGACCTTCTCATTCTACACAGTATTGATCAGCAAATAAGGCCAAAGGAGCTCTGACCAACTGTTGAACACACATAGTCCACATTATATATAAAAAAAAAAAAAATTCCCTTCTCACCCACCGCGGGTGGTTCTTATCCTCTGAGCTCGGGTCCTCTACCAGAGGCCTGGGAGCTTGAGGGTCCTGCGCAGTATCTTGGCTGTGCCAAGGACTGCACATTTCTGGACTGAGATGTCTGATGTTGTTCCTGGGATCTGTTGTAGCCACTGCTCCAGTTTGGGGGTGACTGCCCCGAGGGCCCCGATGACCACAGGCACCACTGTGGTCTTCACCTTCCAGGCCCTCTCCAGTTCCTCCCTGAGGCCCTGGTATTTCTCCAGTTTCTCGTGCTCCTTTTTCCTGATGTTGCAATCGCTTGGTATTGCTACATCTACCACAACGGCTTTCCTCTGTTGTTTATCCACTATGACAATGTCTGGTTGGTTCGCCATTACCATTCTGTCTGTCTGGATCTGGAAGTCCCACAGGATCTTAGCTCTGGCATTCTCCACCACCTTTGGGGGTGTTTCCCACTTTGATCTCGGGGTTTCCAGTCCATATTCTGCACAGATGTTTCTGTACACTATGCCTGCCACTTGGTTATGTCGTTCCATGTATGCTTTCCCTGCCAGTATCTTGCACCCTGCTGTTATGTGCTGGACTGTCGCAGGGGCCTCCTTACACAACCTACACCTTGGGTCTTGTCTGGTGTGGTAGATCTGGGCCTCTATTGCTCTGGTGTTTAGGGCCTGTTCCTGGGCGGCCATGATGAGGGCCTCTGTGCTGTCCTTGAGCCCAGCTTTTTCCAGCCATTGGTAGGATTTACTGATATCAGCCACTTCGGTTATTTGCTGGTGGTACATCCCATGTAGGGGGCTTGTCCTCCCATGATGGTATCTCTGGCACTTCAACCTCCGTTCCCTGTTGTCTGAGACATTCACTGAGCACATTGTCTGTTGAGGCTTTGTCCCTGATGTATTTATGGATCTTAGTTGTTTCGTCCCTGGACAGTGGTTCTCACACTCACTAGTCCTCTGCCTCCTTCCTTGCGGCTCGTGTACAGTCTCAGGGTGCTGGATTTGGGATGGAACCCTCCATGCATTGTTAGTAGCTTTCTAGTCTTAATATCTGTGGCTTTTTATCTCCTCATTTGGCCAGCTAATTATTCCAGCAGGGTATCTGATTACTGGCAGGGCATAGCTGTTTATCGCACGGATTTTGTTCTTGCCATTGAGCTGGCTTTTCAGGACTTGCCTTATTCGTTGGAGGTATTTAGCTGTGGCTCCTTTCCTTGTGACCTCATCGAGGTTGCCATTTGCTTGTGGTATACCTAGGTACTTGTAACTGTCCTCTATGTCTGCTATTGTTCCTTCTGGGAGTGAGACCCCTTCTGTGCGGATCACCTTCCCCCTCTTGTAATCAGCCGACCACACTTCTCTAGTCCGAATGACATCCCAATGTCTGTGCTGTAGATCCTGGTGGTGTGGATCAGTGAGTCGATGTCTCGCTCACTCTTGGCATACAGCTTGATGTCATCCATGTAGAGAAGGTGACTGATGTTGGCCCCCATTTTTTGAGTCGGTATCCGTAGCCAGTCTTGTTGATAATTTGGCTGAGGGGGTTCAGGCCTATGCAGAACAGTAGCGGGGACAGAGCATCTCCTTGGTATATGCCACATTTGATGGACACTTGTGCAAGTGGTTTGCAGTTGGCTTCAAGGGTGGTTTTCCACAGCCTCATTGAGTTTGCAATGAAGGCTCTCAGAGTCCTGTTGATGTTATACATCTCTAAGCATTCAATGATCCAAGTATGCGGCATTGAGTCATAGGCTTTCTTGTAATCAATCCAAGCCATGCACAGGTTGGTGTGTCGGGTTTTGCAGTCTCGGGCAACTGTGCGGTCTACGAGGAGTTGGTGTTTGGCTCCTCTGCTATTTACACCGATACCTTTCTGTGCCATGCTCATGTGCTTATCCATGTGTTTGCTTATCTTGGCCGCTATGATGCCTGACATGAGCTTCCAGGTTGTGGAGAGGCAGGTTATTGGTCGGTAGTTGGGTGGGACTGGACCCTTTGATGGATCCTTCTGGATTAGGATTGTCCGCCCTTCAGTTAACCATTCAGGGTGAGTCCCACTTTGTAGCAGCTGGTTCATTTGACCTGCCAGTCGCTCATGGAGGGCAGTGAGTTTCTTTAGCCAGTAGGCATGGATCATGTCAGGCCCTGGTGCTGTCCAGTTTTTCATACCTGAGACTCTTTCTTGGACATCTGTCACAGTGATGGTTACCGGGGCTTGCTCAGCTATGGTCCTCTCGTAGAGAGATCAACCACTGTGCATTGCTGTGTGGGACACCTCCCTTTCCCATATGCCTTTCCAGTATTGTTCAGTCTCCAGCCTTGGTGGGTCTGCTCTGTTGTTATTACCCTGCCATTGAGAGTACACCTTAGCTGGTTGAGTGGAGAAGAGCCGGTTAATCCTTCTGGATTCATTCTCCCTTGTGTATCTCTTTAGGCGGCTGGCCAAGGCTTGGAGCCTCTGTTTGGCAGTTTCGAGTGCTTCAGGTATGGGCATCTGCCTGTACTTTCTGGGTACTTGTCTTTCATTGTACCCTTGTGGAGCTCTGATAGTTGGCTCACTTCCCTCCTTGTTACCTTGATTTTAGCCTCTAACCGTCTTTTTCCATGGTGGGTATTGGGTCTCATGGTTGCTCTTATAGCCAAGTATCTCAAGGATCACTGATGCTGAGTTGTAGATCAGCTCATTGGTTTCTGTTATGGTATTGGTAGGGATCGTTCTCAATGCTGCATTCACATTCTCAATGAGACTTTCTGATGGTACTTCACTCAGCCGTTGTAATTGGCGCCGGGGAGGCCTGGTTGTCATTCGGGTCATGATTCTCTCTGTCTCGTTCAGCTCTGATTCGCTCACTGGGGCCGTGTATCCCTCACTGGGTGGGGACTTGTAGTTAAGTCCCCACAGTTCTGACATCCAGGTTCCTCCCTTTTGCCGTAGCATTTGTGTTGTATCTCGTCAATCTCAAGTTGTGATAGCAGTTGCCGCTTATGGATGTTGGAACACTGAGCTACTAGTTGTTTAGCACTTAGTGTTGACTGGGGATGTCGAAGTAACCATTCCTTCCCCAGTCTTTGCATGTAACCTCTCTGACTAGGGTTACTTGAGTAGTAGCATTCCAACAGATCCACATTTTCATCTCTCGCCCATTTCCGTCTTGTTCCAGTTTGCATCAAGGTGCTCTGGTTCCCCAACACCTGACGCAGACCTTGTTTGGCCGGGCGACGTCTGAGCCGGCATGTTATGCAACTTAGTATCTCTCATGGTATGAGGTAGGCAGTAGCTTGAAGGGTCTTGCCTAAGGACCTAGACTGGATTCGAACCCCGCCCTCTCGGGTGATATACTGATGCCTTATCTATTGAGCTATCCAGTCAGGCAATTTTATCTATATATATATCTATATCTATATATATCTATATATATCTATATCTATATATATATATATATATATATATCTATATCTATATATATATATATATAACATTATCCAGACATTACTGTATTAAAATTGTGAAAATATCTAACAGCTTCTGGGAAACTGGATAATGTTTCCCAGAAGCTTTCTTCAGTTGAAAGCAATAATCATCACATAAATACTTTTTTTTTTTTTTTAAACTGCATCTGTTATATGAAGTAACTTTTTGAACTGAGTTACTAAGCTAACATAGTTAAGAAAAACCTGTACATTTAGAAAGTTATGATCTGTAGCTTCCTGAACATAAGTGATCGCACAGTCGAGCTTATGGTGAGTTTTATTGTCAGAGCCCTTAGTGCACTGTCTGCTTGTTTTTCTGCTCTGTGGTCTGTGTTCTACTTTTTAAAAATCCCCCACCGTCAGTCAACCAAGCAGAAAAACAAATCTGAGTTAGCATGCATGTAGTTGTGTGCACCTCTGTCACCTCCAGCTGAGAGCTAATCAGTATACTGTAATGCCTCAGTCTATGCAAGGTCTTGATCTCCAAGAATGTCTTCACACCCCGCTGAGACGGAGATTACCTCTGCTTCTTTATTACTCGCACAATGGCTTTATTTTATCTGAAAGTGCTGCTTTAAATGGGTGATTTAGGATGAGCAGTGAAATGTGTATTCAAAGGATTTTGTCACCTGAACGATCTGGTTTTCTCTTCTCCCCGTGTGTTTGGAATCTCGCGTCCATTCTTCATCCAGAAGCTGTCCTTGTGGGGCGTATGGGCAGCAGTCAGGTTGCAATGTAGGGTAACCGATTTGACAGGTCCGTCCAGGGGCAGGACGATCTGATCAGAGGCATTGATCTTTGGTTCTGGAAGATAGACACAGTCAGATCTTATCCCAGAACTAAGGCTCGAAGATATTTAATGGTTTCTCACATGCCTTGGTGTGGTAGCTGTAGGCTGTGTGCTGTTTTTAAATGATCTGTGTAGGAGGGAAACTATGAAGTGAAGTCCACACAGCAAATAAACAAAAGGCATAGTTAAGTGCATGAATTCTTTAGATTCACATTTACTTTTAAAAACCTAAAGTGGTATTTGACAGATTAAAAGGGATGTTTGCTCTTATAGAAATATTAGTAGATGGGTTGTTTAAGACATTCGTTAATGAATTAGATTTTAAAATCCTCAGAGAATGGATCAGAAGCACAATAGAGGATGAAATAAAAAGAAAAGTGGGCCATTTTTTCTATATTTGAAAATCTGACAATCTGAAAGAGCTGGAGTCACCAGTATTTTCTAGTGTAGCACTGATCACTCTCCCATGCTTTTGCAACACCTCTGGCCACCTGTCTAAAAGGAGGCTATCAGACCTTTTTCTTAGAAGAAAGATACATTTGGATACTTGGAAACATTTTTAGGTTGTAAAAAATATCAAGTCTTTGTGTGAAAACTAAAAAATTGCCAACAATAACTTTTAAATTTAGTTATTTTGAAAGAAACTGGCAAGCTAAAAATAAGTAGCTGACTACACACTCTTATGTTAAAGTAGTAGTAATTATAGATTTTTTGTTTTAAATCAAAGTAGTTACTTTTTTGTGTGTAAAGATGACACTATCAAGGCAATCATGCCACATAATTTTATTATCAGGCGCATGCCTACAGTCATGATAAAAATCAATTGCAACTCTGTAATAAGATACTTGGTTACTCATTTAGTTTCATTTGTAACCGCTATATTAAATGCTTGTCTTTCCTGATACCAACCCAAGCACTTGCTTTTTAGCCAACTCAGCCACAGAAGCTGAACATGTTTTCTGCTGATTAAGCTGCATTAAAAAAAAATATGTTAGAAAAGATAATCAGGATAATCTGAGCAACATTCTAGTTACACGGAGTAAATTTTTTAAACACAAGTTTAGATGCATATATGTGACTCCTTGGTTATTAATTAATTTTATTTGGGATCCACATTAACATGTAAGCATAGTGACATCTTCACTGCTATCCAGGCTGGTTATGAAACAATACCAGGGTTTATCACAGTAAAGGATGTCATCTGAGAGCAAGGTGCCCTTTGCTCTGCCTTGAGTTGTGAGCAGGAGGCCTCTTCCGCACTGCCCCTCCCCCTTCTTCAGGGCGGGCCAACCATAGCAACAACGGAGCTCCCGAGGGGAGGAGCAGAGAGGAGAAGCATCATAATCCCACTACTGGCTGCTGCTGCAGAGCCACGAGCAAAGCAAAAGAGAACAAATGGGAGGCTACAGAAGGAACTAGCGAGACTGACAAATGACTTCTTTTAGCATTCACTTCACCCTTTTCCTGTACATTCGGATACTAAATAGCTGAGGGGACGCGTCTCCCCTCCCCCTTCACTCTCTGTTACAAAGGAGAGCCACATGTGCTATTAATAGTATCTTTGAGACATGCGTACACACACAACGTGAGGTACATAAATTAACATTTAGCAACGTGGCAGAGTGGTCCACTGGCAATTTTAATGGAAGGTTGTTTGTAGGACACGCTGTTGCTGCTATAAGTGGGGTAACTTTCCCATATGTGACCATATCTGGATGTAGTTAAAGCATACGGCTCTGCAAAAGTAGAGGTCAAGATGATTTTCTCTTGCTTTTGTGGTGAATTCCTGCACTCAAAAAGATGTTCCATTGATTGTCAAATACACTGAGCAACCACTTTATTAGATACCCCTCTTCACTTGCTTGTTAACACAAACTGCAGAACTGCCAATCACATGGGAGCAGCTCACTGCATGTAGAGGTGGGGAAGATTGCTGCAGATCAAGTTTTGGTGAACAATTTGAAAATATCTAAAGTAGCAGTTGTGTAGATGAAATGCCTTGTTGCTGCAAAGGAGGAAATTGGTGAACTGGTTCCAAATGATAGAAAGACCTCAATAGCTCCAAGAGCCACATGACAACCAACTCTTCGATTGTGACTTTTAGATGTCAAGGTCAGAGTAGTTTTGGTTTGATAATCCATCCTGTTTTGTATCAACAGTTCAGTTTGGTGGTTGTGTTGAAGATATTTTTTGACATTTTTAGCCAGTTAGTTCCATTTGTGAGCCGTTTGAAAATTACAACCTATCTTCGTGTTATTGCTGACTTTCCCCACAGCTCTATCATCAGAGCATACCATCTTCTAACAGCTACTTCCAGCTGGATTGTGCATCATGTCACAAATGGCCTCCAGATTCAGCAGAACTAACACCAATTAAGCTCAATTGGAATTTTATGGAACAGGAAATTCATAAGATGCATGGAGTTGTGTCTTGCTGCAATGTCAAGATAGACCAAAATCTCTGAAGAATGTTTGTTAGATTAATTAATGCTAAGAATCAAGGCATTTCGGAAGGCAAATAGCGATTCATAACAGAAGTACATTTAGTCGAGCTTCAATTTGTGAATACATGCAGAAATCTATATTTGTCTGGAAGATTCAGCGCTAATAAAACTATTATTTTCTATTATTTTGTGGAATTAATAATCATGTTACTGCATGTTGTTTTGATCAAAATAGCAGCTTGTTTTAAGCAAACAGTTGACAATTAGTTCTAATACATAGTTGTTGTAGGCTTATGTTTCATATAGTAATTGTTTAAATACTTCATCTCATGCTGTATTCTATGACTATTAAAACTTTTCGGTACCAAAACTCGTAGATCAAATTTATACGGATTTATGCAGATTTATTTTAGATAGAATCGTGCATAAAATAGGAATTACGCTTACTTGAAAATGCAAAGTTTCACATTTCTATTACAAAGCTTTGTAGTGTTTACATATCCATATGATGATTTCTGTTATAGAGTGCTTCACATTCAAAATCTTATGTGAAAAAATACAGATGCAAACCAGATAGAGACAAACTGACTTCAAGTCTTCAAAATTGCAAACTATACATCCAAATAACTATTGTGTACACCTTGTAATATGCATGGAATAATTTATTTATCACATGTAGATTCAAACATTTGTTTCTCAGTATTGACAAATTGCATTGTGTGAGGGAGTAAATTCAGAATAGAGATGAATTATGTAATATGTAAATGAGACAAATGCAGTTGCATTAGCCAAACATTAAATAACACAGAACTCACAAAAAATATGAAATTTTACCCAAAAGTCAGCACAGACCAGACTCCTCTAAACTTCTCAAAGCTTCACTATGACTAACAACATTCCACATTTCCCTGTGCTCCAGTGGGCAGAGCACTGAAGCACACACAGATTAGAAGGGTCCAGCTGAATACATGTGTATGTAGAGCTGAAGGTTAGGGGATATAATGTCATTACTGATTCACAGTCACACACTTAATGGGTGAGAAGGGACAAGGTAACAAACTGCACCGACAGACCCAAAGAGACTGTTGTGTTGAAGCAAAAATTTCATCTTCAACAAGAAATGAGACACTCCAGGGGCCCATGTGGTCGTACCGTTATTGGATTACCACACATAAATTTGAAAGCAGTAAATGTTTCCTTTTATCAGGAAGAAGTTGACAGCAGGAATCACTGTTTCACACCCGAATGGATCCCCTCCTTGTGTCTTCTTATAGTCTCATTTACACCATGCCCAGAGTGAAAAGGCTAAATCAAAAGTACTATTACTTCAAAGCACCACTAGGTTTCCACTACATTTAGCTAGGAGGCAATGCTTTGAAGTAAATAAAACAATCAGCCCAACAAAAGAGGCACGGCATGATGGGAAAGCAAGATCACAAATGAATCTAGAAATAGAAAACAGGATGAAATCGGAATACAGAGAAAAACAGTATAAGAGAAATATTGGAAAAGGACACATGGCAGAAGAGAAATAAAGATCTGGTGGAAGAGAAGACAGAACAAGGCTACATAAAGACTAGTTCTTAGGTTTGTGATCATCTAAATTCTCAGGGGAATTTTGTGACCTCACTAAGAAAAATTAAGTTTTAACCAAACTTTATCCAGAAACCAAAATATAAAATGCAACCACATGAAGGATTTAGAAAATTACTGAAGAACAGTAATTTATTCAATACTGTGGCTGGGCTCCTTTGAGATTGGAATGGGTTTGACAGGGTTTGTTCATCATCTAGGTACTACAGCACATAGATCACTCACTCTGTAGCACTGATATGGTGGCCTGGGCGCGGATCCAGGTGATAGCCGGGTTTTGTCGGAGATCATTGCGCCTGGGGTCGTTGCTTGCCCTGCACTCATAGGTCCCCGAGTCCTCCAGTGTGAGGCGTGTGATGCCGAGCACACTGACCCCATTGGTGCCGTAGGCCGTGTTGATGGACACCCGGCGCTTGCGGGCTCCGTCCCAAAGCTGCTTGAAGGAGTCGGCCCGGTTGACTTCGGCATACCACCACTGGATCTCTGGAGTGGGGTTACCGACCACCTCGCAGTACAGCTCAAAGGTATCCCCGGTAAGCTTAGTCTCAGACAGTGGCGACTTCACAAACCCAGCTGGAGAGGAGGGGTGTTTTGAGATGGCAGGAAAAGAAAGGGGTGAAGAGGGTTAGTCCAGTCAAGTCAAGTCAAGTTTATTAGTATAGCACATTTTCAGCAACAACGCAGTTCTAAGTGCTTTGCATGATAAAAACAATACAGTAACCAGTTATTGGTTCTGACTCTGGGAATGCAGAGTATATTTGAACCAAAATAGTTGAATGGTCTGAAAGGTTGATAAAACAACGGGTCTTTAACGTATTTTAGTGTTAAGCCATTCAGTGATTTATAAACAAAAGTATTTTATCTACTCTCTGAGCTACAGGGAGCCTGTGTAAAAACTTTAGGACTGGGGTGATGAGCTCTAGTTTCCTAGTTTTAGTGAGAACGCGAGCAGCAGCGTTCTGACTGACTGACTGCGTTCTGAAAGACAGATCTTTGAAGATGTTGCAGTAATCAATGCGACTAAAGATAACTGCGTGGATCAGTTTCTCAAGATCTTGCTGGACGAGTAAAAAGGCTTGGGAAGGTCAAGGGATAGAGAAGGACATAAAGCAGAGTTAAAGTACATGTAAAGAAGAGAAGATTATTAAAGTCAAATCATAAAGAAGCATGCATCAAAATCATTGATAGGAAGAAAAAGAGAAGGTTAGTCATTGTTCAAGTTGAAGTAAAACACATTTTATCAATAAACTCAGTAGTGTTGGTGTTTTGTGCATTCCCATGTAAAAGTAAACAATGATCCAAAAAGACAGCGCAGTACAAATAAATGAATAACATGGAGAGAAAGCATTAAACCATTCAGTCTATGGCAACACTCCAACATATTTGTCCAAACTGAGTGAACATATTTTCTTTCTTATTTGATTATCAGTTAAGTTAAATGTGCAAGAAATGACTGTGACTGAATACATGCAAACATTATGGAATAATACATCTCAGGCTTATATAGATTACCTGGATGGAAGCATTCATAGATTATAGAGGATTTTCTTATACCACTAAACCTTTTCTTCTTTCTTACAGGTTAATGTTTGATTTATTGAGATACTTGGGAAGATGCATCGCTAGAATAGGTTTCTTCAACCTATTTGAAGAATAGCGCTGCACTCACCCATTGCTACTCATTGCTCTACACTGCTGGTCAGTTGGATAAGAGATGACTACAACAGTTTTCCTTTTCTTACAAAGACAAACAATTTTCCAGCTAAAAGCACAGACTTTCATCATGTGAAGCCAATAAAAAAATGTATGCCTTTCATTTTTGGTCTCATAAACAGGACCTGGCAGTAAAATTTACAAGGCAGACCCCGTCAGTTTGGTCTGCATGTGGTACAAGGGACGCTCCAGAAAACAGAAGAGCAGCTTTGTATTGCTTGAAATGCTTTCATTCTTACAGGCATCTGCACAGAAGTCACTTATTGCAAAATGTTTCATCGTGACAAAAATTTCCAGATAGTGTCATAAGGATGGTAAAGGAGGAATGGACTTATCGACTGCTTGTAATTGTTGAATGCAAGAAAATGTTTCTTTGTTGCAAGATTTGATGTTTAAAACAAGATTTAAGGAGGTTGACTTCAGAACTGGTTTGGAAAAAGGGCTAATGCAAATAAATACCTGAACTATACAGGAGCACCACCTATAGTGCCTAGTTAAGAGCAATTAATCTGCTGTGTTTCTCTGCCACAACCATCCAGTTAATTAATCAGCCGTCAGAGATACACAGGAAAAACAACACACTCAGACCAGAGGTTCATTTAGATCGACCAATTGATTTAACAACTGGAGTACCCAGCGAGAAGCCACCCAGAAACAAGGAGAACATGTAAACAAAACCTCCAGGCTGGGATTTGAACCGAGTATCCTCCTGCTTCTTGGCAGCAATGCCATTGTGCCACCAAGACCCCTATATATATTTTACTTTGTTCATTATTAAAAATGTTTTGATTTAAAAAAACCAGGTTTCATACATTTTGTTTTAAACTTTTTGAGTAAATACCATAAACTGTTGTATATTTACTTAATGTTTTCATCTCAAATCCTACAAAAAATAGGTGTCACTGTCAAGTAATTTCTTCAAACCTAAATTTAATATTTTTTTGTAATTTTGTGCACATATTTCATATTCTTTTATAAATAAAAATGGCATGTTTCCTTAACTGTGCTGTTAAAGATCACGTATGCCTGGAATATATCCCAGAACACACCAGGTGAGAGTTGAGCTGCAGTGTGGACATGTTGCCAGTCTGTCCCAGAGCTGATACGTACAGACGGACAAACACATTCACACCTATTTTCACACTTTTAGGCAATTTGGAGTCACCGACTCACAGAACACACATGTCAATGGGCTATGGAAGGAAACTTGACGTTCTGAAACAACCTGTCTGCAAACATTAATTCATGGCCCTGGCCTTATTTGTCCCCCAATATCTGCATCATATTACATTATGGCTGTTTGAAGTATATCTGATCATAGAACACAGTTTTTGTTATAAAAAATTTGAATATTTTTAGATTTAAGCTACATATTAAACACTGTTTCCAGATATTGACACATTTAAATATAATTGAATGAGTTCAGTCTAATCTCATTTTGTTCATATCAGAGTATGACGGCAATGACAGAAATGAGGTCAACCAGCTTACATTTTGGATAAGCTGGACTTTAAGGAGTGGGCTTTCATAACTCATATAGCATCACACTAAAATATTTATTATGTTAAGGGGGCGGTATTATGTATTTTCAAGCAAAATCAAGTATGCTATTTTCAGTTATGTAAATGATGTATCAAACATAACTTACAAGAAATTTGACTTTGCAATTTCACACTTCAAAATTGGGCCTGTCTCTTTAAGAAGCTCCAGCTCTTTTCGACACTGCCTCAATGTGACATCATTGCAACATTGCCCCATTGTGGAATTTACAACTATTCCGAGAAATACTGGACTGAGAAGTATTTGCGTGATAAGTTTAGCAGGCACGCAGTTCCACCACGTGTTTGCTAATTGCTGGAGTAACATCATAACATGACATAAAGCTCAAAAAGGTCAATGTTTCTTAACTTTCCCCCTTCAATATTATTTCCATAATTTTAATTTTAAACTAGGAAGTGGACCCATTAAGTGCATCAAATCTCATTTTTCAACTTTCACTCTCTGATTGAAAGAGAAATCAGTATTCATTTAGAACTGCTGTGAATTTAATAGTAACATCCATAACCCTTCTATGGGATCAATAAGCAATATCTCCAATATTACCAAAATCATCCTTGGAATGTGGCTGATTCATGACCCTTTTCCACACCAGTGGTTGGCCCAACAACACACTGCCAGCCTTAATGAACCTCATCTGATGACAAATCACCTGCACCGCAGACAGTCTCCTCCACCCGCTCTGCAGCCTTTCAGCTGTGACTGCATGTGCTTAGGTAAATCAGAAAAGTACAGTGCCTTAACTCTGCCCTGGATTGCTGTAGAGGAAATTGGAACAAAGAGCGTGGAGTCCCGAGCGGCTTGGACTCTGCATCGTGTCTCAATACAACAGCTTACCGGTGCTCTTATATCTGTTAGGACTGGGCGCTGTAATGCATCATGAACACAGAAACAGATCAGATTATTGACTCAAAAACTGGAAGGGCAGCTACGGTTTTTCATACACGACCACATGTATGCGATTGGTCCTCATACCTGATTATACTGTGTACAATAATCCATCAATATCAATGCTTTTATTGACTTGTACTTTTTATAAATTGTTAGAGTTTTAAAACTTTACAGCATCAACTGTTGTAAGGAAAACACTTTAGTGTCTAGAGTTTGGGAATAATTTAAGTCTTAAAACACACAGACGGTTTCAAAGATCTGCAGGGATGCATGAGTGATAGCTGCAACTAATGAGCTCACAAAAGAGACGTCACCATTGGTTTATTAAGCTGCCCATCCTCTCTACAGAGTTTGACACATTACCTGTCTAGTATATAATTTTCTGACTAAATTGGGCAAATGTTTTTTACAGAAATCTGAACCTGTATATCATTGATTAAGACTGTACCTGTGAGTTAGTGGGCAGACTTCATGCTGGTGAAATGTATTCTGTCACATAGAAACGTTACAATCGTCATGATCATATTTTAAATAAATGGCACATTTTTTATGTTCCTGTGCAGTTTTTCTTGTTACTTAAATGAGGCCCTTTTCATCACTTCCTGTTCAATCTCAAGATACATGACACACAACATGCTGAATATTCTGTCTTTTTATTTTTAAAGTCATGACTAATTGGCTTCATTTTATTCATTATGTGTCTCAAAATCTTTTGGAGTTAATTTGTTGTTTGTGATAAAAATTGTAAGCTTATATTTCTCTTTTATTTTTTTATTATTAACAAATATTCCCCTAGGTCAAGCAATCAAGCAAAAACAATATAAATAGAGAAATGTATAAGTCCATTGTAAGTACCACCTTTGCATTAAAGTGTTATTATTTACAAAATAATGCAAAGTTGGCACTTTTAATGGACTTTCAATGCAACTTTTAAAGCAACTTTGCATTAAAAGAATCATTATTTACCAAATGACACTTCATGACAACATCACAGACATTCATAAAGGCTCCTTTATGTTCATGACAGGTGTTATGTTTATGACCGTGTCATGTCAGTCTTAAGGACACTCCATCAAAGAAAGAATTACCAAAAACACTAATTCCATGAAACAATAAATCAGAGAGATTAGAAATTTTCTGAACTACACATTTAATAAGATTAATAAATTCAGTGGTAAAACAGTAGCAATACCTCTGTTGCTATGCACCAGACATGTTAAGCTAAATTAGAAGATAGGAAAGAAAAACTGATTAAGACAGATTAAAAAAGATAAGCAGTTTTAAAGATGGGAGATGAATCTAGGAGAAGGATTGTGAGTTTCTACGTGCAATGCCTGAAAATATGAGTAGTAATTAGCATTTCTTTCTTTTCTCTGCTAACATCTGGGCATATCAAACCCACCACACAGCACCGGAGGGCAAATACAAGCCTACCCACCTACACCGTTAAATCATTATTTCAGTTCCACTAAGAATTTAAAATAGTACTATTTGCAATGATTACAGCAAAAAGGGAAAAACACAGTGTGACACTGAGCACATTAATGTGTCATTGATGCCTAAGAGCTAATGATTACAATATTACAGCTACTCAAAAGAGGTCAGGAACGTCCTCCAAGATGATGGCAAATTAAACCAGAAAAAAGTGAACAGATGACTTAATTCGAATTCAGCCTCAGAGAGACTCTGGAGAAATAGGCACTGAGCAAATGGCAGACAGCACCAGGCCGGTGAGCAGACCAATTTCTGTGTTGTTTAAACAGGGAGCTTGCACAGACAGTGAAAACAAAACACAAAGCAGCCAGCCGGTGTTCATTCGTTTCAGAGTCGTTATGGGAAAAGCAAAGTGACAGAGGCAGACCATTTGGATAGATCTCCGTAACTCAGTGACAGAAGAGAAGTTAGCTCAGCCTGTCTTAGCCGGAGTTGCTGTCAGCTGACAAACAGATGAGTTGATCTCAGTTTTGTTTGTTCTAAACAAAGTTTAATGAAATAATTTTTTGGTGGAGTTGAGGAGGATCTGCCTAAGTCTTCTGAAAGGGAATATGTAAGGTAACTTATTAAAAATGTGTTTCTTCTTTAATTAAGCACTAGTGCTGAGCAAAGAAGAATCTAAAACATACACAGTAAACCACAGGAACTGCTAGTTTGTTTTTTTATATGGATAAATTACTCTGCATTGTAAGGTAACAGAGCAACTTGAAGCTAAATTTCAAAGCTTATGTTCAAAAGTATGATACATTTTTTTCTTGTTATTTCACCACTAGACCACCAGAATGTGCTGTATTACTTTAAAACTCTGGCAGTTCAATGAAAGAGCTTAAACTGTGGTAATGGCATGACTCAAATTGTTAGCCATTTGGAAGCTAACCGCCTAAAACCTTGGTCCACCTTGACAACATGTATGGCCGATGCATGTATTCATCACACCATACCTGCCCTAACGCACTCACTCTACTCCCATTTAATTTGAGCACAGTGGCATTACAAACAAGAACTGCTGTCTGAAGGAGTATGAAAGTCACAGTCAGTCCAGACTAGACACCCCTCCACCCCCCCTCACGTAAGTAGAGTAGAGAGCTCCCCTGAGGACAGACAACAAGCCACACACCATCACCAAACAGCCTCTGGGTGAGTCAGCTGCCTACTTACAACCTGGATCTCTGTCCACAGACCTACAAAATACACACGCACACACACATAGAAAGCAGAGGGAGGAAACCCCCTAGGGCAGATGAACTGAAGTACATTTAGTTGTGAATGTGAGTTTTGTCTTTTTTTACTCCAGCATACTGCTGACACTTAATGACATATTGGTTTATTTTTGGTCAAGTTTAGTTGTAGATTTTAGATAAATGCAACTTGATTTAATTTCATGATTGTGCCTTTTATTCCCTCAAAATTTATCTTGATTTTTTTCTCAATATCCAAAAAGAAACCTTTTAACTGCATTACATTTTTGATAATTTTGATGTGATTACGGATTGCTCGTTTCTTCCAATTGGTCATTAGATTGGTTGTGACACAGTAATTCTGTACGGTCAAATCCACTCAGGAGAAGGCTAAGTCCGCGTTAACAAGATTAGAAGAGCGACTTAAAAAGGGGTCCTTCAAGAAATGTTTCAGTGGTGCCTGAAACACAATGCAGGGTCAGGCGGAAGAGACTCCTCTTCATAAAAATCTGACCCACACAATGTATAACATTTAGGAAAGAAAGCAAATCAAAATGTGGGGCAGATTAGGTCTTTTGCAATTATTGATAATTTTGATCACCAAATATGGTCGCTTTTAAAAAACAGGCATCATTAAATGTGACATTCTAAGGTAATCAATAGTAGAAGAGTCATTTCGCAAGTCACAAAAAATACATAGAAATAAATAAGACTTAAGTGGCATATTGTGTACTACTTCCTCTCTATTTCATTAAATGCATTGTGGAAATTCACAACAGATTTTATTATTTTACAAATTTATTAAGTGTGCCACAAGAATTATAATGAAGGGCCCACTGATACTTTACATCCAAAGTGGATTAGAGTGGATTACTACACCTGAAGGATCTGCTTTTTTTTTTTTACAACCATCTTATAAAAAGACAACTTTTTTTGGCTCATTGTCTGACATTAAATCAGATTAAAGGTTTTCTTTTTCATGATGCTAGAAATTATAGATAGAATTATCAAAATTATACCAACATGCTAAATGCTCAAATGATGAGAGAGATCGTGATATTTCTCAACAAAATGGTCAGCTGAAAGGATGATCATGTCATGACTTTTTAAGATTAACTTGTGCAAACCTGTGGATGTATGTGTGACAACGACTCTGTGACTCTTTGTGTGACATTTTGGGAAAAATCTCAAGATATCAGCCAATATTTCAGAAACAAAATTGTGTGCCTCCACTGGTCTGGTTCACTCTTTGGTAAACTATTCTCTGGAACAGGAAAAGCATGTTTTTGTGCAAAATTTGCACATCAACTAATTTGCACATCAAATTCAGATGAAAGGAAATCATCTTGTGAAGACACTATCTGAAGCAGGTAAAAGCTGCTTTGTGGGAGTTTTGGGGCAGACTAGTGCACTTCAACTAATAGCATCATGAAGAGAAATACTGAAGCAAATCCTCCAACCATTAACAGTCAATATATTAAAGCTGGGACACATTTTGGTCTTCCAAATGGGCAATGACTCAAAGCATACCACCAAATTAGTTACAAAGTGGCTTAAGGACATTAGAGCCATTGCTCAACCCTGATCTTATTCCCATAGAAGATTGTGTTGGCAGATGTGCACAGGTGTGTCGAAGCAAGATTCCCTGCAAACCTGACTCATTACATGCATTTTGTCAGGAAGAGCCAACATTGATTTATGCTCTTTTAAAAGAAATGACAATAAAATGTGTTGTCAAATAGTAAGAAAATGCATGTAAACGTTTTAAACAGAACACAGTAAAAAAAATAAAAATAAAATAAAATTAGATATTTGACAAATACATATATATGTGTGTGTGGGTGGGTGTGTTTTATTTTTTTTGGGGGGGGGGAATTATGCATCTTCTTATATTTTAATGATCCATCTCTTGTGACATGTTCCATGGATTTTGTGAACTCTGGCCGATCCATTATAGAATTCCTCTAGTCAGCAAAAACATGTAGGTAAAATTAAAAGATTACTTTAAATTTAAATCTGCAGGTTGTAAATTGTTTTGGGCTTAACTGGATTTATTTTTAAAAACTGAGATGTTAAGTCAGAAAAAGCTCAAGGATGTAGTAAGTATTTCTACAACATGTCGAGCCATCTCTGCAGGTCATTCAGGCTGTGAGAGAGCAAGCGAGAGCAAAACTTTGAGTAAGTGCATAAAATGCTGACTGACATGGAATGTTTTTATCTTTTTGAGCTTTCAACATCTGCCATGGAACATGCTGAATTTAGAAATTGAGACATGCTTCTCACAACGCACGAAGATTTGTTGCTGAAAACATTTTAAATGAGAACTCATAAATCATTTTACTTTTAGATTAAAACATCTTTAAAACACAGTCACATATGTGGACATAGGAATGAATGGCAAAATATTTTCAATTATCTTCTTTCATAGTTTGACCAGAACCAATGTCACCATTCTCCGGTTTTCCATAAACCAGTGAATGGCCACAAAAATCTGATCAGTACTAATAAAATCCTCTTTATAAACGGAGTTGCTGTTCGATAATTTGGAGAAAATTATTTGACTACATTACAATAATTTGGAATTATTTAATAATTTATTCATCCTACATGAAAAACGTATTTGTTGTATGGAAAACCTTCAATAAAGTTAAACATTTTTCTTTCAACACTCACTCTATCAAGCACACATTGAAATCCAACAGTAAAGGAACTGCATAAGGTTTTGAGCTAAAGCTGAAACCAGGCCTTAGCTAGTTCGACATTGATTGTTAAACTTTATGTTAGAGAATGAAAAAAAAGCTTTACAATGAGGGCTTATTTGTAAGGAGCACCGTGGTCATCAATCTTTTCATATTGTAGGTTAGATTAAAATGCGAGGCCATCTGCCTTACAGCTGAGATTTGCTGGAAATCCGGTCATAAAATGAGACAATAATCCCAAACACCAAAGCAAATCCACAGCACAATAGAAAAAAAATGCAAAGAATCACAGTAGTATAAAGGACCAGTGAAGATAAACAGGCTTAAGGACGATTAAAATCTAGTAAATTTCAATCAGCGGAAGCAATTCTGTAAAGAAGAGCGACCTGGAATCACCACGGTGTCAGAGGGTAAAAAAATTCACGACAAAGACGATTTCTTAAGTTAATAATGACTTATGAGATCACAAAATTTACTTACATTTTCATACACAAATAATATTCGATTTTCCCCCCATATCTTTTGTAAATAATGTCAATTATGAGAGCTTCAGATGCTGGTCACTGTGACCCCTATTCATATATTTTGCAGTTTCTGACATTTTGTATCCGACTTTTCAGTTGAGAATTGGTGCCTAATAAATGAAAATAATTTTCCATGTTCTGTCCAGTTAAGAAAGTTTAATTTTGTGTCATAACCTAACATAATTTATGAGTCAACTGACCTGAATAGGGATCAGAGGAAAAATAATCAAATTAGGGTGCAGCACAAAATGTTCTGATAATAATATAAAGTTAAATTAAATTACAAAGAGATTTAAGTATTTCGTGCCAGAGGCTGTAAGAGCCTGTATTACTGTTCAAAGCTTGTGAAGATTTACTAAAAAACTAAAGTTACCAGTAACTTTAGTTACCAGTAAATATTAATTTGGAGTTTTTTTTAATTTTTATGTATTTTTTTTTATGTATTTTTAATAGAAGACAGCGTCTGACCTAGTTGTATAAAAATGGATTTTGAAATATTTGAATATCATAAAAAAGTTTCTATTCTATTCTATTCTTCTACCATGTCAAAACTAACAAAAGCCCAAATTCCACACTCTCCATCCAATAGCGAGAGCTGAAATGAACATCATCTGTGCTTAACACTTAAGCAACAAGTCACTGGCAAGTGAGCTCATCAGTTGCATTATTTGTCTCCTCAAAATTGGGTAAGATATATCAGCAGCTAGTAAACTATTTTTTCTCAAAATTGATGATTTCATCAAATTGATGATTACATCCTAATGAATCATAGCAAGGCGCAAAAACTGCACCCTACTATGAGGCAAAACTGGTTGAGGAACAGAACTACAAGTTTGAAATTGCAACAATCCTGTTGATCAATCAAGTACAACACATGCCAGCTGCACTTGACAGATTAGAAGATTTAAAAGTGTTTACCGCAGCACAACTTTGGGGCCCAAGATGAATCAATGCCTTAAAAGAGCAGGGCAAGTTCGGAAGTACTTTCAGGCATGCGGTCATAATGTTACGCCTGACTGATCTAGGTGTAACATTAGCCAGCTAATATTTTACATACATAAAAGATTGGAGCTGGAACAAAACTATAGCAATGGACACTGAAGACAATATAGTATTTTGAAAACAAAAGACAGCATGTTGAAATTTCATACAGCAGCCAGTGACCAGCATCCTGTGGGAAAAACTGATGTAGTCAAAAGTCTGCAAAGAATCAATGCAAAAAGATACTCTTACAGCTGTATCAGTTTTTTTCTTTTTGTTCCCAGTCCAATTCTAATATTCAGTTTCATTCCTTTTGATTTTTTTCCTGCCTTAATAAAGTCAGATTAGTTTTTCCCCCACATCTGGTTTCAGGTACATTTCCAGTTGATTGTTTTCTGTTTAAAATATTAAAGATTCTGATACCTAATTTATTTTTGATGTATAATGCTGTTTTTGGAGAGCTTTATGGATCTTCGGTGTGCCATATGTCTCAGCCATATGTGTACCTCCCTGGAAATGTAATCACACACTGGAGAGTCAGGCCTCATCTATTGTGTTTAATTGCTTGGTCCCAATAGCTGCTAAGATATGAAATAAACAACAACTATTCTAATTGTGTGGCACTTCTGAAAAAATAAAATAAAAAATAACTCACAGTGCAAAAAAGATCTTTTTTTTTTTTTTTTACAGTGATTTGATTGTAAAAATAAAAATTACTTTCTCTGACACATAGATACTGTTCCACTGGTATTATTAACAAAAATGTTTAGGCATATTGTGATCATAGGAATGTAATAATTAACATGGAGACCGATGCCTTTCTAAGTGGATTACAAAGTACTGCAATGAAATAAAGCTTAGTTTCTGCAGAGTGTTCTGGTTAATGATGATCAGGTAGAACACCAACTGAAGTGCTGCTGCTTCGTTCACCATCTGCTAAGAAACAAATGTCACATTAAGCAACATGAATAGAAACTTGTTTTTTTCCATTCACACGTTTTTTATTTTTCATCAACTCCATTATAACACTTTTTTGCCTAGATTTGAATTCACTCCCTGTAATCTTGTCTGCAGTAGCAGTTCTGTCACCTAAGTTTCACATTCTTGGAAGCCCATATTGACATGCCTCAAAAAAGGCAAGACAAGCTAACTTTGATGGGTTCAGAACTATACACACTGTGGCATAACATATTCTCTCTCGCTACAAAAATATAATATCAGTAAGTTTTTGTAATATTGTGTGACAGTTGTTACAAGATTTTACATACTCGATGTATACAAAGGTTCTTAACAGTTTATATTTTTTTTTCTCTTCTCTCTTTTACATTTGTTTTAAATCAGATGTCAGAGTAACAGCTGGGATCAGAGTTTTTCCGGCTGTATAAATCAGACAGGGGCATGATTTCCCCTACCCCACCTATTTCTGCTCACTGCTGATCAACTGATATAGAGAAGGCTACAACACTTTCCATTTGGTCTCAGCGAGGATTGATTTGGCGGTTTAGAAGTATTTTCAGATGCATAAAGGAGTTTAGAAAAATGGTTGGGGTGCAGCCTCCTCATTTTCAGAGTCCAAATTGGCTATATTTTTAATGTTATTTGGCATCAGTTTATGTTTGCATTGATAGGATACAACTTTTATCTTGTACCTATTTATGTGCAATCAATAATGCAAGCATCCTGCTGTAAGTGAGTCACAACAGTTGGTTAACATGAAAGAACGTTTCCACTATTTCGGCCACCTTTTATTTTCCAGATATTATTTTTTTTTGCTCACTGTAATAAAAGTACCTCAATTTGAATGAAATTGTATTCAAAGAATACAACAAATTAATTTTTTCAATTTATTTTTTGCCTTAGTCTCTGTTCCCATTTCCAAACACTTTGTGATCTTTAAGACCTAAAATGGAAGGGAAGGTATTTCCCCCTGATTGCATATATTGCATATATTTCTTGGAACCTATCTTATAGAACTTGTTAGCTATTTCAGCTAAGTGTTTTTTTTTATTTTTTTTTTTATGGTTTATACCTTTAAACCATGGTATAAAATTGGTTGAAGTGTGTACATTTAGAGGAACAATTATTTATAACTGCAGCAGTCTAAGCATTGGTCCCACAATGTAGGTTTTAAAACTGTCAGTTTCTAGTTTCTTTCTTCCTTTCAGGAAGCCTTTGGATGTTTATTTGGAAGGGTGAAGGATACTTTCTCTCGGATTGTACTGTTAATATGTCATCATTTGTGTATCAGCACAGCACAGATGCATCTGGTGTCAAAGTATGTAAAAACAGCCACCTGCTCCTGTGTATCATTAGCTAAAATGTCGGGCAAGACAAAAATGAAAATTAACCTCCGGGATCCTTGTAGAGGTCGTCTCCGTCCCAGCAGAGCAGCCTTAGCTTTAATGCGTTTAATTATATCAATACAAAGAAGGTCAAAACTGTAGAAAAAGCACAATACAGCTACATACAGCTACCAAATAATCAATTGCTATGTAAAAAGATAATTAGTTAAATTACTGTTTTTTTCAGTGTGTAATATCTATGCAGCAATGCTGCTCCTAATCAGTGCAGGCCATATCACATTTCGCAGTGGGCAGCCATGACTCAGTGTAAGAGTTTGGCTCGAGTTCTACAGCTTGTTTTCCAGACTCACAGATGAACCTTTGTGCATGGCCTGCATGAAACATGATAATGGACACTCTGCTGCACTATATAGGTATATTGATTGGATGCTACATGGCTGTAAAATGCTTGTCTTACAGTGCAATGTTGTCCTTTGCAGATGCTGGTACATAACTGGCAGTGCAGTGCATAATGTCTCACTTTTGGGTGTAACTTTTAATGGTGATTTATGAACATTTTGACTTCCTGATTAATTTTAGCAAATAATAAAAATAAACTTTTCAAAAGGAATATTAAAGGAAAAAATTTAATTTGTGTGTGTTGACTTCTTTTTGATTTCACATGTACAAGATACTTTTTGTACCTCATAGCTATTGCCTTCCTACACAATTCAGTTCGATTCTCATCTCCTTTCATTGCTTCATCTGGGATTTGTTCCATTGCATTTGATTTCTCTGGTTGAATATCATCCTGGCCAATCAGCAAACATAGAAAGTTGTGAATGATTGACATCTGTGCTGTTTTAGAATATTGATCTGGCTATATTGGTTTGTGGTTTGGCAATAGTGAAGGAGAAACCATAAGGTTTCCCTGCAGATGAAATCAGAAGCTTACATACTGCGACTAAAAGTATATATATATATTTTTTATCACTGCCTGAAGTTAAATTAGAACAAACTTCTCTTGCTTTAGATTAAATAGAATTTATTTGCTTAACTTATAAGAAAACAGAACAAGAATTTTTTTTTTGAGATTTGTTTAGTAACGTTCATTGAATTCATTGAATACAGAATTATGTCTCTTCAAACAAAGTGGGAAAGCACGGACAACCACACCAAAACTTTTATTCTCTAAAAACTTATAAGCTTCCCTGATCTTATACTACATAAGAGCAGTAAAAAAATATATTTTAAAAGGAATTTTAAAAAGATGGCCTCAGTTCTGTCAGACTGTTTCAGGGTAGCTGTGGTAACCACCATCAGTGTGTGAATGTGTGTGTGAATGGATGAATGACTGAAGGAAGAGTGAAACAATTTGGTGTTCTTTGGACTCGTTAAAGCGCTATACAGCTACAGATCATTTTTATCTTTCAGATGCATCTGTATAATCAACATTTCAAGAAGTCAAGACTTATTGTTGTGTTTCTATTCTTTAGGTGCCAAATAAACAACTCTGAGAACTCAGAGGTATATTTTGTTATCAGCTATGCACTTTACAAACTGTATCTAGTTCTGCTCTGACTGATGTGCTGGCCAGGCCAATCTGTCACCTTGTCCTATTTCCAGCTTGTCAAGTGATATCTGTAAAATTTTCCACTCTATGCACAAAAATGATGCAACCATGGAACTGCAGAGCCTTTCCACAAATCAAAATGAAACCTCTGCCCATCAACATGTTAATCCCAAATAAGTATGGAAATATGGCTCATGCTAAAAGAAATTCCTACAACTGTCATTTAATGTGGCCTACACATTGACTCACGTCCAGGGAGAGCACAAAAACATGCAGAGTAGGTTGCATCCTTCGTGGGGAGATATTATGTAAGACTCAAAGGTACCACTTTAGGTCAGCACCAGCTGTCTTCTCAACAGTATTTAATAGGTTTTGAATACGGACCATATAATATTTGATTTTAAATAGTTTACGTCCACACGTTGAGTCTTAAGAGCGCCATGCAGCTGTGCACCGGGAGGCCGTCCATTAAAAGTTAATGGATTCACTTTCACAAAAGGACCTTAAAGCCACAGTTCTCAGCGCTCAGTCTCTGTGGTAAAAATAGAAACGCTGCAGAACGGACGGATGCAATTCACAGCCTTCCAAATATCTGTCGCACAACCTGGCTGCCTGTAGTAGGCCTAGTTTTTCCAGAAAATGAGGGAGCAACTGGCACAAATTCCCTCAGCTTTCCCAGACACAGTGATTAAATCTCTTGCACTTATAATTATTATTGTCCCCACATCACTGCCTGGATGCTGTCATATCACAGCAAAACCAAGCATTGCGTAAGAGGTGGCACAGCGATTACCCTTAATCTGAACTGGGAGAAAACAATGAAATGGTTTGGCATGCAACATGAGCAATTATCTGAGAAATACCTCTGGTTCTGCGCAGTAGTTGCACTTTATTGCTGCCCCAATCAAGGCTGACATTAATGAAGGATCTGTTTACTTAATGAAATCTTCCTCTGTGTAGCATGTATTTATGCATGCATGTAATTCTATGGAGCAAACTGGGCCACACAGAGGACACCAACACAGTACAACGCCTATTTTGTGTTTCATTTTCCAGATAGTCAAATAAGGTCCACACACTCCAGTGAATTTAATAAGGAAGGCGGAAAGAAATTCAAGTGAAAATATTTTTTGTTATATAATGCTGTGGATATTTAGTTTATTTATCTCTCCAAAAGTTGACGATGGAGGTGCTCTTTTTTTTTTTTTTTTTGTTAAAGATCTGTATTCTGTCTTTCCTGCTTGTTTGTTCTTTTTGTTTGAGAAGAATTATTGTATAATCTGCTGCAGTGATTTATTGGTACAAATGAAAGAATATTTGCAAATTTAATCCTCCAACCTTCCCAAACTTGTCATCAAAATCTGTCTCATGAGGTCTTGCATGAGACAGATTTTTTCCCCATGCTGCTAAGCAAAGTGGAGCTTAAGCATTAAAAATGATAATACAGTATTTAGAGTAATTGTCTCCCCTTTCCCTGCCTTATTTTTTTCTGTGACAGCTTGTGACACTGTTTTGTCAACATGTGGGAGTAGTAGCTCAGTTAGAGACAGATGATTTTTAGACTGGTATAAAAATCTACAGGAGATAAATTCCAACTGGAGAGTTGCTATTAAAACTTTTCAAAAATTATGAGCAGTCCACTTTCATTTCATGAATGGCTGCTGATTTGTGTGGCCCAGCGGGTGGTGTGATTCAACAGAATTATAAGTAAGGACATGCTGTATCAGAGGACAGACTGGAACACCCAACAGCACGTTGCTGACATTCCTCATATCAAGTCTTCCAGGTTTTCGTCATGATTAATGCACAGTGAACTTTTGGTGTTCATAAAAATCTGCCCTTTGCATCTTGGAGTGTCTGTCAGTCTAACATTTTGAGCCCAAATTATTCTCTTTTTGATAAAGAGAAAAATTATTAGATGCTCCAACAAATGGAATGAATTTGTAGAATTTTGTTATACATAGCATTGACAACCTTTCCAACAACAACACACAAGGAAGGTTCTCTGGAAAGAAAACAACAACAAAAAAAGGTTGGATCAGTCTTTGACCTTTCATCACTTTTACAGTTCAACACAGCTAGTCTACTCAAGAACTAGGATGTTTTCAAACAGGTAAATATCACAATCTCAGTTCCCAACATGCATTTTCATACTGTAATAAATACCTTATACTGTCAGATAAAAGCATAAACTTTTCTATTTTATAGAAGGATTGCATGTAATAGACAGAGTTGTGCATAATTATAATGTGAAAGAAATAGTGCGTGTGGTTTTCAATGTTTTTTTCTTTATTTTTATTATTATAAATTTAAATAGTGTTGCATGCATGTCTATCCTCCCTGTCTCACAGGGCTTATGGCAATCTGCAAATGGAAATTTTAACTGGCTCTCATCTTTCAACTTTCACAGAAGGGCCAGGTAGATAAAATGCAACAACTCTTATAGTTATTATAGTTGAGCTTTAGTAAATTTGTCACTGCCATATTCTTTCAGTTTTTGGATGATGGTTTGAAACATGTTCACTGCCATGTTAAAAGATGTTTGTGAATAACTCAGTTTAAGCTTATTCACAAACATCTGTAACCTGTCTGAGTGATCTTCACTGCGCTGTTTATTCACTAATGCTCTTCAAAAAACTTCTGAAGCCTTCATAGAGCAACTGGTTTTATTCTAAGTTACATGTCACACAGATGGACTCTGTTTCCGATGCACTGGATTTAATTTTGGGCCATCTGAGTAAAAGGGGATGCAGCCCACACTTTTCAGATTTTTATTTGGAAAAAAAGAGCAAGGTGTACTGTTTTCCCTCCACTTCACAATTATGTGGTATTTTTGTGTTATTCGATGTATTAAAATTTATAGTTAATTTTTGTGAAAAGTTTGAAGGGTAGGCTATAAATAATTCTGCTTGGCATTGGAAATAGATAAAGATTCAAACTCAAAAACTTGTTTCTTCTGTGTATTTCTATTCAACTTGTCAACTATGCCCACTCGATTCAAGAAATGACCTGAGGAGGGGAAAAAAATAAAGTCATATCTCGTTAAATTTTTCCTGAACTTTCTGTTGTTAGCGACACAAATCAAACGTAACTCTGGCCTTGTTGTGGAGGAGCGTGAAATGAAAGTAATGGCTTAACGCTGTTGAAATCAAATCCTCTTTAGAAACGTTTCACACGGGCGTCCTCAACACAAGACAAATCACTTTCCCTCAGCGCACACTGAGCATTTCTGCCACGGTCACATCTGTGTCCTTACCGTTTTGAGCCGAGGCAAAGGGCAGCATCAAGTTGCCCAGAAGGACCACCGCCAGCATCACCGCGTTAGGATGCATCGTTAGGGCTCGATAAGGGTCTCTCGGTCGGACGAATGTGGGAGGAGAGATGGTGTAGGCTTATTGATCACGAGATCTAAAAAGATGGGCCCAGCATTGCACCGGGTTCTTTAAAAGCAGCCAGCCGAGGTGATTTTTTTTTCTTTTTCTTTTTTTTAATCCCGTGGAGATGTCTCCCTGATTCAAACACCTTTTGGAGGGCAGCCGTGGGTGAAAGGTCCGGGACGAGGCCAGCCAAGCTGATCTGCGGCCATAGGCGGCGAAGACGCCTCGCTGGGATTGCGGGGAAGATGTCTTTGGATGTCAGAGAGATTGTCCACGGCGAGGATCCAAAGATTCAGAGATGCGCACACCGATGCGCATTTACTCTCCCACCGGTCACGGTTCGGTGATTAAGATGAAAGTAGCGCACAAGCGATTCCCGACGGCGAGTGATGAAGCCGAAACATAAGTCTGTTATCAGCACCGGTCTATTTTTAATACCAACGGAGGAACAGATGCTGGTAGGGAACCAACGGCAGCGACGGAAAGCCGCGCGTGCCCAGTGCGCTCATGACTGGGGATGAACACACACACACGCGCGCGCGCGAACACACACCAGCGGCACGCGCCCTGCATCGCGCACGTATGCAAAGGCAAATGATGTTGTTTGTGAACTCCGACAGTTTTATGCTTTTGTAATTTTTCTTCTCTTTTACATTTTATTTTCTTAGTTTCAGGTGACAGGATGTCTACCTCACTTTTTAAACTTCTATTTATTTTGACCCTATTTTGTTGCAATTTTCATACACGTTCTGAATAAAAGGCAACACATGCAGATGTGTAAGATAAAACAACTACAGAGCCTTAAAAATAATATCAAGAAAGTAAATATAAAATCAGTATTTGCTGAAGCTGAAGTCTGATTCAAACTTTTTTTTTTTTTCTTTTTTGATGAGGTTGTGAAGATACTCTTCAGCTGCCCGATTGGGTCATTTGTAAATTATTTAATAATCAAAATATGCATTCTAATTTCCTCTTCAAAATTAACATGGCTTCCTGTAATCCTCCTCAATCCCTAATCTGTGCTGCTGCACGAGCGACCTCACGTGGCCAGTTAGAATAAACTCGAAAGTACCAGCAATTGTCCTTTATTGCAGTGTGTGCTCACGACTGTACTAATCTATTTCAGTAAACACACTGGAAGCATTTCAATACATAATCTATTCATAACCCAATAATTTTATAGCATAGTTCCCGTGTTGTCATCATTTATATGACTTTTATATGACTTGAATAATATATTGGAACCTGTAAGTAAACCTTCCAATGTTTTCCCTTTTGCATGAAATAAATACAATTCTTATGTTTTGTACATTTTGAAGCTCTATTTAAACATTTATTTTAGCTTAAATGTTTTCTTCTAAGTAAACAATCACACCTTTCCGATGTTTATTTACCAGACTGTTGTAAAGTGCATGTGTGTACTCTACTGCAGAACAAACTTCCCTCCACTTTACAGCCCGCCCTTCAATACTCTATAGGAGACCACATTTAAAATTAAACCCCTCCTGAAATCTCCCAGAGACCAATCCACTAGAGAAAGGTCAGCGCCGATGGCACACCCTCCGTTGTTCAAAGCCAATCAGAGTGGAAGGGCAGCATTTTGCCTGAGGGTAAAACTTACCCCTGGATGTGTTAATTACGCATCACTAAGCTGTTGCCAATGTGTTCACAACCGTGGACAATCTTTTGGGCTTTTTGCAGCAGTTGTCTTCATTCTTTAGTCAGTTTAGTATGGAAAGTAGACAACAATGGCTTACCAGGCTGAAAAATGAACTTAGCAACAGTCCGTTGGTATCCAATGTGGCTTTTGGGTTCATCCTCATGGGACTAGAGAAGCTCGTGGAGCTGGAGTTTGAGTGTCCTTGCAATCCTACGTGGAATGGAGCGTTTTCATCAGCATTCTTCATCATTCCTGCTGTCATGGCCTTCACCTTGATGCAGATCATCCAGGGATGCAGGTGCAACATGTGGTGCAGGAAAATGGTTTCCCTCTCTAGTTTCGTTCCTGCTGTCGTTTGGCTGATCTTGTTGTTCCTGGATGGCCAGTACTTTGCCTGTGCTATGACAGACTGGGATGGGAGATTTGTCCTTGTTGACAAGGCAGCTCCACAGAAGTGGTGTGAGCCAGTTACAGAGGGAGATGTCACCCCGCAAGAATTAATGCTCCGCTCACAGCAGTTGTTTGTGTTTTCTCAGGTGAGTGGGATATGTCCAGTTGGCAGAGTATTCACTATGTCAGATATAATTGATTTCAAATGATGGAAGCTCTTTCCTGTGTGTGTTGACTAACCTTACTCTCCTCTGTCCAGGTAATAGGAATAATCCTCCTCATTTTCATCTGTGTGGGTCTGGTAGTGTATGTAATCAGAGAAAGCTGCCAACAGGAGGTGCAGATGCAAGATTCAGATGTGGCTGAGCTCACCGTGCTCAGGATGAGCTCTCTACGGACCAGAACATCATGAGTGGATCTACCCTGTCCTACACAGACACTTTGTAAATACCACAAAAAGACTTGGCAGGAGTTTTTTAATCACCCCCAGGATATTTTGGGGCATTTAAAGATATTTGAAAATCTGTCTGAAAATTCTCCATCAGGTCATATAATGTAAGTGTTTTGACATTTACCAACTGGACTTCTCTTTGTTTTTTGTTTTTTTCTTGAAAAATTCCTCAAAAGTAAATGATCACTGGTGTCACCATGTACACTGTTCAAAGAAATATTGTGTGTTTTTTGTATAAATATTGAGGAATGAGTATATATAAATGTCCGCTCTTGGTGCTTCCTCACTTGGGTCACCAGTGCAGTAATTTCATTCCTAATCGAGGTGTGGGTTAATATTTTTAACTGTCTGCTATTTTCGGTTTGCTTTGTTTTATTGCTGTAGTTGAGATGAGACTAAATATGTTTGATCAGGTAAAAATAAATAATAATAACAAATTGATCTAATTTCAGTGCCTTGCAAAAGTATTCGTACCCAGTAAACATTTTTACATTTCGTCACAAAGTGACTGCAACATTCAGTGTATTTCCTTTGGATTTTATACAATAGAACAAAACAAAGTAGTTTTGTTTTGTTCATTTCTTAACAAAGCTTCTTTGTTAAGAAAGTAACAAAGTAGCTTTCTTAACATTCTAAATACATATTTCCTTCACATTTAGAAGGAAATCCACTTCCTTCTAAAGGGGGAGAAGGAAGAAAAAAAACAAATAAAAATTGAGAAGTTGACTGCACATTTGTATTTAGCTGACCTGACTGTTTCACATCTAGACTTAACTGCATCACTGTTTCTACTAGAAAAAAAGTCTTCCAACAGAATGATGATGTCATATTCAACAGTTTTGGATATTGTTTTATCACTGAGCCCTCTCCAAGCTAACTTGTCTTGTGTGGTAATTGGTCTTCCTGATTATTGTTCTCTGACCAACCTCTGAGGTCTTTACAGAACTTACATTGAAATTAAGTTGCTCAAAGTCAGATTCTAATAAAGGCCACATCTCAGGTGACCTGCATAGGTATCCAGTTGGGGTGGATTTTTTCCGGCAATATAGTATTTGAGGTTCAATACAAATGCATACCACGCTTCAAATAGATTTTTATTTATTTATTGTTTACTTTATTTACTCATAAATCTGATATTCTTATTCACTTTACATTGTTGTGGTAGTCCATGTTGACACAGAAAAATGAAATTCAGTACAATAATTGAAGTTTATAGTTGTGAGTTCCGAAGCACAATTACAAGTGCCTTTGCAAAGCACTACAATTATAAATCACAGAAAATGTTGGAAATTAGGTTTGTTAAAAACAATAACTGGTTTGTATACCTGCCCGCCAATAAGTTTGTTTTCTTAAACTGGTTCCTGGTTACAAGCATGAATAAAGTGAGAATAAATATCAAACTTTTCAACAAATAATTATCTATATATTGTGCAAAACATATATATTGATATATGTATATTTGAGATATTGATATATATCAATTGTCAAACTTTCTCCCATACATTTAACCTGTATTTTTTAATTCACTGTTTTTTGTTTGATTTGTTAAATATATTAGGTATGTCATAAGGTATGTCCACCAGGCAGCTAATAATGCTTTGTCCTTTATTATTCTTTTACGCTAAAAAATAATAAAAATGTTCCTCTAAATTGAAATTCCTGTTCTACATATTACCTCTTCAAGCTTTTGAGACACCGTTCCAAGTATCCCCAGCAACAGTTGTAATTGATATAAAATTTGTATCATGTCAAACAGGCAAAATAACTCAATTCTAAAGCGATGGTTGAATTTTCTCTTTATTTTTAGTATTAGAATGATTTTCCTCATGAGGTAAAGTCATCAAATGTTTCAGACAGTTATAGTTTGAATATAATTTAAAATTTTCCTTATAGAAAAACTGTTTTTATGGAGTATGTCTAAAAGTTCAAACTTTTATGTAGCAATAGTGCAATTGTTTCCCTCATATTTCCAGAATGCTTGAACAAATTGAAAAAAGTGTTGTATCAATAGTAAAATTAAGAATGCTATTGTTTGGAAGTTCACTTGTGCCTTCATTTAGCTGAAATTCTGTTGTTATTATTATTTAGATTCATCAGATGCATCACTTTTTTGCAACAAAGCAAAGCACAATAAAAACTGAAGTCACAAGTTCCATGAAATAAGTTGCAGTCAAACCAGTTTTAAATTTGTAACTCATAGATTGTGCTTCATTTGCTTTGTTGGTTGACGTTTGCAGATTAGAGGTCATCAGTGGCCTTGCAGAAGTTGTTTTTAGACATTCTGTTGCCTTCACCTTTTGACACAGAGGGGGATTTTAGTTTTTGGCAAATAAGCATAAAGCCACAATAGCGAATGCACGGTTTCAATGAGAGATTGTGTTCACTCTTCTTTTGTTGGACGATTCTGTTACTGAAAAATTACCTACAGACTCACTTTTATGGTTTTAAATGCTAAATTCTGCTTCATTGAGTTACAGCCTTGCAATCTCTTGCAAATTTTCACCTCACTGGAAAAATAAGAACATTTTGTAAGTTTGTTTTCACATACTGGATTATTTTCTTTTGATTTTAAGACCTGTCATGAGCTAGAATTCCTTTACCCAACACTTTATATTTCACTAATGCTGGTGTTTTTATTGGCAGTGTTGTCTGCATCGTCCCTAAACACAGCTGATGGGTTTTGGACTGTTCATAAAAACAGTTATTTCCTCTAAGATTAAATACATTTTGTAGCAATACCAAAAATGTGTAAAATTATATAAACAGTGTTCCACTGCAACTTAGTATAGTTGAACATCCTGCATGAACCATAATCAATAACTTTAAAGTTAACCCATCAGGATACAAAAATAAACCAGACAACTAAGAAAAAAACAAAGATTTAAGTGTTGAGGTCGGAAAAAAAAAAAAAACAGAAGCAGTGAAAATGTTCTCTCAAGATTCTTTATTCAAAGGATAGTTCAGATAAAGAGGTTAATATTACCAGACAAGGTGTTTCCCCAACTCATTTAAATAATCTCAATTTCACAAAAACACAAATAATCTAGCCTATGGTTTACAATGTACAAACCTAAATCTTTATATAAATCTGCTGGTTCCCATTTGACCACATTTCTTTTCTTTTCAATCTTGTTTCGTCTTGTTTTTCTCTGTACGGTCTGGAGAGTCTCTGCATATTTATCCTGTAGGAGGGTTCAGTTAGGACTTCTTGTATCCCCTGCAAAAATGTGTCTTCAGTCAAGTAGAAATCTGAATATTCTTCCCAGCTCCTCTTACTTCAACTCTAAGCAGATTAGCATGCTGGTCGAAAATTAAAGGAAGACCCAGTATAGGAACTCCATGATAAATCGCCTCCTGAACACCATTTGTTCTCCCGTGAGCCACAAACAATTCAATCTCAGGATGTCCCAGAAGGTCATTCTGTGGCATCCAGTCTACCACTAAAGTGTTGTTTCCCAGATTGGCTGGTTGACGCCTTTATACCTCCAAATGATTTTTTGAGGTAATTTAGCAAAAGCTCCAGCTTTTACTTCAGCTAAATAATGGGGTAAATATTCAATTAAAGTTCCCAGAGACATTATGATAATTCCATAATCTCCAGAGCTCTGCACATACTCCTCCAAGTCCAGAGGCAGGGGTTTCGCACTGGAACCCTCCCAAATAACATCTGGCATTGTGGGACGGGGAAACTCAAAGTCCACTCTTATGAGCCACAGATCTGCAGTTTGAAACATGGATAAATAGTCTAAATCTGATCCAAAGTACTTTGTAAATGAGGCTTCATAATATGATAAAACATGCCGCAAAATTTGGTATTCATTCAAAGCAAATATCATTACATTTAGGACTGAATAAAAGACATTTTATCAGACATCTCTGTACCAGTTATTGGAATATATAAGAGAGGAGAAGGTGCGATTGGAAAGTGGCCTTCACCCTTACTGGTCCATATCACATTAAAGACTGGAGGTAGTTTGAGGTAATGACCAAGTATGACACCCATTGCTAAAGCAGGATCTGTAAGGACAAGGTCATAGTTGGCATCTTCCATGGACTGTATCAGCTCTTTGGACTTAAAAATCTTTTCAAGACCTTTGGCCGATTTTATGTGGAACTCTGAGACCTTCTGTGCTTGTTCCATTTCCAGTTTGATACGAGTCCAAACAGACTTCCCCTCCCTTTGGATTTTCAGCAGTTCAATCACAAATAATTTTATGAAATCATTTAATCAAATCCGGACTTTGTGTTGGTATCAATTGAAGTATAGAATAGCTAGGATTCCTTGATATACCAGCTGTCTGTCTGTCGCACAACAAAAATCTGTTGATCCCTTGAATGTAGCTCTTCAATGATGACTTTCATGTTCACCCAATGGCTCCCATCAACTGGGAGCACAAGTACTTTCCCCCTATGTATCACCACTGAACAGAGCTAGATCAGACTGATCCAGAACCAATACATTTTGTGTTCTAAAGCTGCAAAATAAACATCCAATAATTTAGCATATTTTTACCATACATGCAGTTTTCAAATACAAAGTTGACCGAGAGCAGTACATTGTTTCCATATAAGCCATATATCACAGGAAAGCTTGGTGTTGGCAACTTCAAAGTTGTTCTTTGACATTTTTACAATAAATCAACAAAGTATTTGTAGAATGTGTTTCCATTTTTGATTTGTTTTCAGACTTAATGGATATCTTTTTCCATTAACAAATTAAATCAAAATTTGAAGTGTTACAGTTATTGTATAACATGCAATAACTATGTATGTATATAACATACTGTGCATTACATGCACAGTATGTTATGTTGTGTTTGTAGAGCTCTTCATTACTCAGAGTGATGCTACAGAGGAAACTACATTTTCATCTGGAGTTGGGTTTTTTTGAGACTTTATCGGACTTACAGGAAATTACTGTTTATCTAGTGGTTAGCGGGACGTTGGAGAGTAAATTGCTTGGGAGCCTTTTTGTGTAGACTTTGGATGTTTCCCCTCATGCATGAATGTACTTTTCCCAGATTCCAAACAGTACAATAGGATGTAAGAGACTTAAAGTGAGTGAAAGGGTCCATACACTAATCAGGCATAATATTATGACCAAATGCCCAATACTTTGAAAACCTGAAGGTGTTTTGTGATGTTTTGCACAAAGCAGTTACCAGCAGTAAGGTGCATTGTGCTGTCTCAGAGTTTTAGATTTGTCCCAATTCAATCATGCACATTTAGCTTGGATCTTGTAAATTTGGAGACCAAGTCAAAATCACAAACTCGTTGTGTTGCTCCTTTGACCCTTCCTGAATCACATTATTCTGCTGAAAGAGATGATAGCCATCAGAAAATACCACGATCACATCCTGAGTGGTGTGGGCCTGTGTCAACAAACTGCAATGCAATGTGTATCCTAACACATTTCTATGAGTCCTTTGAAAATATTATGAATAATAAATCACATATTTTTAGTAAAAAGATGAAATTACAGTGAGATAAATGAGGAAATCTATTAAAGTACCAGATTTTGCTCCGCTGAAAAATCGAACAAGAGATTATCGTTAACGTTTATGGATTTAATATCTAATAAACTATTGCATTCTACAAATATGAATATTTTCAGTTTAAGTATTTTTATTGCTAAAATAAACTAAAACAAACCATTAGCATTCCTGAAGATTTATTTATTTTCCTGCAAACCTAGACTAATGTAACATCTCTCTATCCTTCAGGTAAGGAAATTATTCAGGATACATTTACAGGTATTATTTAGGTTTAGTGGTGAGACTTAAGTTGACTTATCTGAAAAGCTCAGTTGGTCTGTTTCATATGACAGCTGAAAAGGACCCAGTAGAACCAACAGTGAGTTGACATAATGTTATATGTGATCGGTGCTCCAGTTAGTCAGATTTCACTTTTCTTTTACAGCATAATTTGAAGCAGTGCCACAATAACCAAGACAAAACTAAAAACATTAGTGCAAAAATTGCTATCAAAAATAAAATGACATCTACAGAGTAATAGGTATACCAGGGCAGCCTGTAAGACTCTGTTCTGAGATGAGCAGCACCTTTGTGCCTCATGACAAACTCAATCCAGAAGATGGCTCGATCCATTGGCCTTATCTGCTGATCTCTGTGGAGTCGGGAGAGTCTCTGCATGTTCATCCTGTAAGATGGCTCATCCAAGACTTCCTGAATAGTTTCCTGAAATATTTTCTCATTTATATCAGACACATCCAAAATCTTTGCAACTCCTTTAGCCCTGAGTCTGGAGAGATTGTCGGCTTGATCGAATACAAAGGGAATGCCCACGATTGGAACCCCATGATAGATAGCCTCATAAATTCCATTTGTTCCTCCATGACTTACAAAAAGTTTGATTTCCGGGTGGCCTAGGAGGTCGTTCTGAGGTATCCAGTCTATAATTAAAGTGTTGTTTCCTAAAGAGGGAGGTTTGGCACCCTTATACCTCCAGATAACTTTCTGGGGTAAGTTAGCAAAACCAGCAGCAATTTCATCTACCAGGTCATTTGGAAGCTCTCCAATTAAAGTTCCCAGAGACATGATGATAACTCCGTGCTCTCCAGAATTTTGCACAAACTTTTCCAGGTGTTCAGGAAGTGGTCTTGCAGGTTTACACTGGAACCCTCCCATATAGACAACATTTGGCATGGTGGGACGAGGGATCTCAAACACAAAGTCCACTCTCATGAGCCACAGATCTGCGGCTTGAAACAGAGAAAAGTAGTCCACATCTGGGCCAAAGTAGTGCTTAGCTAAAGGAGAGTAATGTGGTGCGACCACCTGCTTGTACAGATGCATCCTCATGTGATAGAAAATCATGTTTTTCACCCTTTCAAAGAATGTCATTTGATCTGTAAGCTCTGATGGTGGAAGTGGGACGTAGGAAAGAGGAGAAGGTGCAACAGCAAAATGTGCTTCACCATGAACAGTCCAGCGAGCGTTGAACACTAGCGGTAGGCCAAGGTAATGAGCCAAAAACACACCTCCTCCATTTGCAGGGTCGGTCAAAACGACATCATACTTGGCTTCCTGGAGGATCTTCATTAACTCTTTATTTTCAAATATGTGCACAATCACCTCGCAGATCTTTCTGTGTAATTCAAAGAACTTGTCTTTCAACTCCATGTCCAAAGCGAAACGGGTCCATACGGACCCATTGCTTCTTTTAATTCTAATGACCTCGGAGACAAAGAGACGGTAGAAATCCTCATTGCCACCAGAGTTGACATCCACTGTGATGCTTTCATATTGTGAAGCCGTCTCACTGATGTACCAGCTGTCTGCAGCCCGAATGACAGACACAGAATGTCCTTGTGAATGCAGTTCGTCCACCAGCACCTTCATGTTCACCCAGTGGCTGCCATCATGTGGGAAAACCAGAACCTTTCCAGCAGATGCAAGTGAACTGATGGCATGAAAAAAGAAGTACACAATAGCTAGTGGCCAAAACATCCTAAAATCTTCAGAAACTGGCACAATCTGAAAGGAAAGCGAAAAAGAATCACATCACTGTTGGTATTCCAGGATATTTGAGCTCAATCACAATGAAGTTAAGTTTCACTGACTGAATAGTCTCTTTATTTGTAGGACTAAGTTCCCGCTGGCAGCACTCACGTGTACACAGCACATGGAGCCTCTCTAGGGAAAGCTAGTTTTATTTGGTGCCAAGAGCCCTGCAAGAGCTTGATATACGTGGTGAGAAATGGCTGTGTTTTGCTGCCCTGTATGTCACCCTGTACCTCTTTGCTCCTTTGCTTCACTGATGAACTTTGTCTGTTTGGGGCATATGGCTGCTGTTTTTTGTGCCTGCCTGGGGCTGTTGTGACCTCGAGGAGTTGTGTCCACCTGTCCTTTGCTGCTCTTGGGTGCTCAGTGTTGCAGGTTTTCTATCTTTCTCACTACTATAACAGCTGGGCACCTCCAGGTGACAAACTCACTGACGTACACCCAATTTACACAAATGCACTTGCATCGACATATATGTTCACCTGCCACCACAAACAGGTTACTATTAGAGCAATGTGATCTGTCTATATTGATGCTAAATGCACTCTTAATCTAATAAACTCAATCATGCAATTAGAATTTTACTTTTAGATATCCTTTTGGCAAAACTAGATACAGTCTAACAGTTTCTTTAAAATGCTTGAAATACCAAGACAGAACACAGGAGAAATAAAATAATTCTGTAAGAGTTATGAGCCAAGAAAAACAACAGTCACTGTAAATAAATATAATCGACCTATAAAAACCAGTTTAGCCATGGACTGTGTATGGAATAACATTTGTCTTTTCGTTGGTGACATCATGTGCAAGGTACTAGACACAGTTCCTTGTATTGTTGTTCTAAGCAACCTCTGAATGAAAACTAAAAACAAACTAAATTCAAGCTTCGACGTACATAATAAATGAACATGTTTTATTTTCAACTGTGTTCAACCTTTTATGTCACAATAGTTGTACTGCATTCATTTCTATGTCAAAGCAAAAGAAATATTTTACAATGTATCAATGAAAAAAGCAAACCTAAGGTTGAGAATGGAGCCAAAAGCTCCAAGAGTGATGACATTTCATCTGAATTGGCAAACTAAGGCATCAGTGCTTAACACAATGGCCATGCAAGACAAAAGTAGTGACAGCAAGGTCTCCAGAGCCCAAATTCATAAATGAGATATTTATATGCTAATTTGTGCAGTGAGATGATGGTAGAACATTTAATAAACTGTCACCTTATCAAGGGATTTAAAAGTGCTCCATCACAAGCATGGAGCCTGTAATTGACCGTAGTGGCCAAGGACCCCTCGTGATGAAAAAGGTTATTCAAAGCACTATTATTCTGACCTTATTCAGGTTGCAATTTCTTCTTCATTCAGACCAGAATTGTTACTTTGATGACCACAGACATTAGGTCTGAAAAACATTTGTGAGCAGAATAATTTGTATTGGGAGAATCATGCAGCTTTTGCTTTTTCCACAAAATAAATCCATGAGGGTTGAACTTGTCTAACAAGCATGGACAAATGTTCCAAAATGTTAGTCAAAAGACACCATAACAAGCTTAATTCAGAGTCCTAAGAAAGTCAGTTTTAGTAAGATATAAATGTGAAGGTGGAAAGGGAAGTTAAAATACAGACATCATCCTTCTAAATGGCTTGACCACAAAGGAAAGAAAAAGTCTGTAGAGTTATTGGTTACATAAAGCTTATTTTTAATTTGCTAAACTTGGTGCTTTCAAATTACTTTACTATTATTTAACTGCACATTCAGAATATCCATTTGTAAACTTTGTTGCAAAGCTCCAAATTAAAACATAAAAAAAAGTAGGATGGACGAAAGTATAAATATAAATATGTACAATAAAAAAATGTGAGTGGGAGTTGAGCAGTTTTATACCTGGAGATATGCAGCTGTTATGGAATCTGGTTGTTTTGCATTTGAAGCTGTTGTACGTTTTGCCAGAGGGCAAGGTTGGAAGGAAGTGCAGTTCCGATGATTCTTTTTGCTGTCCTCACCACTCTCTGTACACATTTTAAGTCAGAGGTGTTACACAATCCAAAACAGACAGAGACACTTTGACTGTTCCCTCTATTTGTAAACTCAACCCCTCAGCTGTGGATTGTTTATTTCAAAGTTAATTATCCACTTAAAACAACCAATATATAAGCTGGTTGGGATATGTGTAAAAAAAAGTCTTTTCGACATTAGCCAAAAGAGCTTGCTGAGGACGTAAAAACTGAACAAGATCATACAAGCCAGAGAAACATTAACATAACAATTCCCTGCCACTATTACCTCATAATTATTGACTGTATGTTGAGAGAATCCTGTTTTTCCTGGGAACATTAGTCACGGCAGAGCACTGGGGCTGTGCTTTTTCATCTTGTTTTTACCTTGCACTCAGCACTCATTCAATATGGCAGGAATGTTCTTCCACTAACACTACACAGCATGTCAATTTAAAGACACCCAGGAGTGAGAAATCTGAGAAAGAACAGCTGCCGATGTTTAGCAGTCAGAGAAGAATTGTTTTGCATAGAAACAGTCAAAACATTCACCATAAATGTTCTGCAAAATGCAGAGGAGAAAAACACACTGAGGTGCCTGTTCTTTCATACAAACGACATGCTATTCAAGAAAAGATACAAACTTACTGTTGAATCGCTTGCAATGCTGCTTCAGTCTTGACATGAGTCAGTGCTGTGAAGGACAACATTCAGGTCTGGAGAGAAGAAGAGAGAGAGAAAAAAAACAAAAACAAAAAAACACTTCCTGAGCATAAAGTTCCTGCCTTTTAAAGTTCCCTTTAACCACAAGGCAGTAGATAAACCTACACTAGTAGTAGTTTTGATTGCACTTAATAAAACAGGACACTGCCAGCAGATGTGCAAAATCTGAAAAATGAACAGATCTCACTCAGTATCTCTTTGAATGACAGTCAGGAAAAACATGCAAACATGCCATGCTGTCCCCCTGAATTCAAAAATGACTTATTCAGACTCATTTGTAAGACAGGCATTATTTAAGCCCACTATAAAACATGACACCCACACAGACCTAGACACACCCTAAATAATGAAACTCCACCTCTTATGTTTATTGTACCAAAGTGAGCCATAGTAATCCAAGCCCCACTAAGAGATGTAATTGTACTATATGTGGCCAGCTACACTGAGAGCCCTGCCTAATGAAATGTAAAAAGAATGTGCATAAAATGGGTCAAGTTGTCATTGAAAATCTTTGTTTCTGAATAAATGATGGAGTTTTTTTCCCTATCAAAAGCTTCCTGTTTTTAACACTACTCACAATAACAATAATCTGAAGGAAAACATGTTCAAACACAAACAGAATCATTATGTTACATTCTCCATGCTCCTTTAGCACATCTAAAAAGCTGCCTGTAGTTTTTTTTTATATTTAATTTAAGCAGAAAATGCATTCAAGACCTTATCAATGTATCTCAGATACACAGCAAGACATACTGCAGGTGTCGATTTCTGTTTTACTGATCATGACTTACCCTTCATAAAAATCCAGTGTTAAGTTTCTTAGAATATTTGAACAAAAGAACTATTGAAACTAGATTACTTTTCTTACGTAAATGTTATGATATTGGCTACACAGTCATCAGAAAGACTGCTGACAACAAGGTTACAGCAGACTATTGCTTAGACCTGTAAAAGTAGGGTAGGCAACAATAGGCTAGTGCTAAAGAAGCTGGCTGTTCTCAAACTGCTGTATCCAAGTATGATAGGTTGGAGAAGGTTGGAGATGATAATTTCATTTTTCAGCTGGATTTGACATCTGCTCAAAATGAGGCACCCTAATGAATTTATGCAAATAGACAGGATTTAATGTTGTAAACAAACCATATGTGGGGCATGAACAATAAGAGATTCCATACACCATCAGTTTTTAATCAAGTGTTCATTCTTCAGTGGTTGTATATAATGTATATAACATTTTCTGACACATACTTTTGAGGATACTTTAACTATGAATCCTGATAGTCAAAAGTAACAGTGGTCATGTTTGAAATATCACTCGGTGTGCAGTCTGTACAGTGCATGAGTTTTACTTTTAAACTAGTTTCTTTTCATTTATGCATTGCATTGATGCACATACATCATGAGTTTTGTCTATGAAATATTAGATCTGTAGTACTGTTTTGATTCTTGTTCCATTTTTTGTAAACCATGTTACAAAATGTGGTAGTTTAAAACTGTTACATTATTAATTTACTTCAAATAACATATTCTATCCTCCGCCCACTATTATTAATATATGTGCAGCCGAAATCTGAATCTGAAAGTAACCATGAAAAGATGAAAGAAGATAAAGCAGTGTGCAAACACTGAGGCATTCTAATATTATCAATTTGTGGCCAAAAATATTACCTCAAAATATTAGACAGGAACTCTAAAAATGTTAAATAGGAGACATCTCTTGAATCATTACTGACATTTTACTTTACATCTACAAAAATATCTCCATCTCTGTGTAGACATAAAGTACAACACAGAGATGGAATAAACATGACTGTAGCTAGAAGCAAGAGCATTAATGCTCTTGTCTGGAGGAGGATTAAGAGTATAGAGCGGTAAATGAATCAGGAAACCATGTGGGACTGAACATTGAGGTGAGCAGTACATTTGTGCCTTGTAACAAACTTTTCCCAGCAGATGGCAGTATTGATTGGCTTCATTATTTAATCTCTGTGCAGTCTGGAGAATCTGCTAGGACTGTTTGTTGCAGACTTGTACAGATTTTTGGACATCGTCATCATTGTACAGTATGTTCAGCGTAAGATGATTAGGTCCTCCTCTGGCATGTGACCAAAGTCGATTGCCAAAATAATTGAAGAACAAGGGTAAATTCACTATTCAGACTTCATGCTGCAAGACCTCTTATACTCCCAGTGTTTCTCCATGATCCACAGATAGTTTTACCTTCGGGTATCCATCCATCCATTTTCTAACAACCTTGTCCCTCGATCGGTCGCAAGGGGTGCTGGTGCCACGTTCTGGCCGAGAGGCAGGGTCACCTGGACAGGTCACCAGTCTGTTGAAGGGCAACATAAATACAGACAGGACACGCAACCATGCACACACACACACACACACACACACACACAGGGAGAATTTAGAGAGACCAATTAACCTGACAGTGATGTTTTTGGACTGTAGGAGGAAGCCGGAGTACCCGGTGAGTCTTTGGGTATCCTAAAAGATCTTTTTGTGAAATCCAGTCAGCTAGTAAAATGTTATGTAGTGAACAATTTGGTGGATCTGTAGCTCCAAATGTGTGGCAATACAGCAATGAATCTTATCATTTTCTTTACTGCTATTAACTTAATGTGCATGGCATAATACTTGTCCAAACCACAAATATTAAGTTCATCCTGGATTTCAGTCTACAGTTATAAGCACAAAATCTATCTTCATAGAATGCAGAGGTGAAGAGCTCATGCTCTTTACCCTAGTGAATGCTACTAAATTTTGATAATGTGTGCAAAGAACATAGATAATAAGCTTACTCATTAACAGAGCAAATGTAGGTGCAGTTTATTAAAAGTGTCTATTTTCACCATTTCAAGTCAACATATTAACAGCTTCTCCAGTCACGTGGTAATTATATGTAGAATTAACATGGTATTGGTAATTTCCACTGCTATGTTACAAAATGAGTGTAACAGTATCACTAACACAAGATCCTCAGACACTTTTCTTTTATATTAAAGACATGGTGTTGTTTCTATATTTATTTCAAAAAATGAATGCAAAATAAGGACACAAACTTATTGAACAGTAATTTATTTCTGCAACTCTATTTACTAAGTGAAACAAATTAGAAAAATTACACAGACTGAAGTTGCAGTCTTTATTTTTATTCATTTTCAATGACAGCTAATGAAAATATAACACCTATAGTAGGAAGTATGATTACAACCTGCCTAACAATTATTATTCCAACTGGTTCTTTCAGTCTGACAAAAGTGCCTGATCAGAATATCCTAAAAACTGATTTAAATAATTTAATCTGAGAGTTTGTAAATAGGACATTGTGAAGTTTTGTATGTCATTCCAAGATAAAACTTCTGATTTATAAGGAGGACATCTTCTAATTCTGTCCTCCTGCAATTTATAATATTCTGCTATCAAACACAAGAGTACGATAGACTAAATATGTTTAAAATAATTTATTAATTTACTATCTCAATTAAAAGACAAACACCTATTTATTTGTATGAAAATCTTCTGAAACAGTACTCTGCTTCCAATAACAAAGTTCAGAATATACCTTTAAATCATGAAAGCAACTGTTTTGATACCATAAACATGCTTTTATTCCCAGGCAATATCTTTACACATAAAGGATACAAATATTACTCAAGTTTAACTTTACGTCTGCACACAGATTTCCATAAACACCTGATAAACATGACTGTAGCTAAAAGCGTGAGCATCACTGCTCCTGTCAGGAACAGGACTACGTCTACAGAGTGGTAAACATACCAAGGCATTCGGTTAGACTGAGCTTTCAGATGTCCAGCACCTTTGTGCCTAATGACATATTCTATCCAGAAGACAGCAGTGTCGATTGGCTTCATTGGCTGATCTCTGTGCAGCCTGGAGAGTCTCTGCATGTTCTGCCTGTAGGACGGTTCATTCAGAACTTCTTGCATAGCTTTCAGGAAGTTGTTGTCTTTGTCCACTGTACCCAGTGTAAGAATTTTAGCTCCTCCTTTCTCTTGCAAGCGCAGCAGATTGTCATATTGGTCAAAAACCAGAGGAAAACCCACTACAGGGACTCCATGACACAAGGCCTCCTGGACTCCATTTGTTCCTCCATGAGCCACAAATAGCTTTACCTGAGGATGTCCTAAAAGGTCTTTTTGTGGCATCCAGTCAACTTGCAAAGTGTTGTTACCCAGAGTGATGGTTTGGGTCCTCTATAGCTCCAGATAACTTTTTGTGGCAATTTAGCAAAAGCTGCTGCCATGCCATCTGCAAGGTCCTCTGGAAGTTCATCAACAAATGTTGAGAGGGACATGATAATGACTCCATGCTCTCCAGAACTCTGCACAAACTCCTCCATTTGATCAGGAAGTGGTTCTGCAGGTTTACAATGGAACCCTCCCATGTACACAACATTAGGCATTGTGGGACGTGGGTAATCAAAGACAAAATCGGTTCTCATGAGCCAAATGTCTGCATCACTCTGTATCTGATCAAAGTTACAATCAGGTCCAAGGTACTTTTCACAAAGTGGCTGGTATACAAACTTAGACGCAAACATGCTTTGAATGTCAGTCAATAGATACAAAATGATGTTTTTAACTCTCTGAAAAAAAGTCATTTTATCAGTGAGGCCAGATCCTGTCATAGGGATGTAGGATAATGGTGAAGGAGCGATGGCAAAATGAGCTTCTTCAGGCATTAACCAGCGAACGTTATAAACTAAAGGGAGATTCATGTATTTGGCCAAAATTGCCCCATTACCCCAGCATGGATCAGTAAGAACCAGGTCAAACTTGGTCTCATTTAATTTCCTCATCAACTCCACATTATCAAGAAGAGCTGGGACAAATGAGCTCACAGAACTGTGAACATCAACAATTTTGTCGAGAAGGCCTATTGTCATTCGGAGAAAGCTGACGAGAGGTAAAGTCCCCCGTTCAAGTTTTAGTAACTCAGAAAAAATTTTTTTCAAAAAATCTCCATCTACCAAGCTCTTTTCCACTGGAACTATGAAAGTCTTGTAATATAAGGGATTATCCTTGATGTACCAGGTTTTGCTAGCTCGTGCAACAGTTACATTGTGTCCCCTGGAGTGTAGAGCTTTAAGAAGAATTTCCATGTTTATCCAGTGGCTTCCTTCAGTAGGGAAGACCAAGATGTTGCCACCATGAGAGCAGGTGGGAATCAGAATGAGCAGGAGCAACACACTGCAGCAACAGACTGCCTTCATCTGAAATAAAAAAAAATGTAATTCCATACATAAATTTAATCATATAAAATAGAAATTAACACAGCAGGTCAACCTTCCCTAATTATCCAGTCTATTGACTGGAATAAAAAAAATACTGCAAAGGGTAGACATTAATATGTATAAACAGTAAAATTCTAATAGTTTATTTTTTGTGTCAACATAAAACATGCAAACTAATTGCTGACTGAAAGGTATTAGAGGAAATTTGAGTCTTCTCTCATGCTATAGCATGAATAAGTATTTGCCTCCTTGAATTTTTATGCTGCTTTAGAACAATGTTGTCCCACTTTGCTAATTTGTTTTAATTTAGCCACATTACTTTGGTGAACTGGTCTGTTTGCAACAAAGTGTTGCAGGTGAATACAAGTCTGGACTTTAAATAAGCAACACCAAAACCTTCCTCTTTTTGAGCCAGTAAAGAGTGAGTTTGCTGGTGTGGTATGACTCATGCCCTGCTGGATGAGTATACTGAAGCTTAAGGATCTTCTGTTAGAGAGCAGAAGTCATAATTTCAATAATTGCAGCAAGCTGTTCAGAGTCTAAAGTAAAAAAAACAACAAAAAAAAAATTAACAAGAAAAAAAAACAGCACCAGACAATCAAACTATTGCTACCATGTTTGACACTTTGTGAGATTTTGTTTTCTGAATTGCTATGTTAGCTCTACACCAGATGATCAACATTCAAAAGGTTCCAAGTATTTTCATCACTTTAACATTATGAGCCATTTACGCTTCTTTAACATTCAGTTGGGGAAATAATCCAAACAAGAGGTAAATGAAAAGGAAAATCTCAAGAAAGACTAAATTCCAAAGTAAAAAAAAGTTTTTTTGTCTTTTTGTATGTCATCCATTTTTTATGAAACCCACAGGACACAATCTACTTTAGTTAAAAATCTGGTGCATTGCTTGTACTTATCCTGGTCTCTAAGAATGTCATTCAGCAACTCTCACTGGCACATGAACTTTTACACAGTTAAACTGGGCTTGATTCCACTCCCAGATTTCACTTTGTTGAAAGACTGCTTGAGTTGCTAATTTGTTTGTTTTTGACACCCTTAAGCTTGCCATGATAGGTACTTTTACCAGAATTAGACAAACACGGCTCTATTAAACTGAAACTAAATTATCTAAAGTTCATTTTCTATATAACCTACAACTGAATGTGGGTTTGGATAACTTCCCCGTCGGATATTATGAAGGCTGAAGTATTGTGCAACAGTTTATTTAGGATATCTACATGAAGCTACCAAATGCAAAAACACGTCTTGACAGAACTGTAATTAACTGTGCGGGGACCAACTGCAACATGCTCAGCTCCCTGATGTACAAGTCTAACTTTACATGTGCAAAAATGTTCAGTAATATTTGCCTGCGTAAAATCACTGAGGATATTTTAATAGATAGATATCAAGATAGCTACTTACAGTTGGTCTTCTTAGTCCAGATTTACGTGAAAGCTGTTTCAGAATGCGACAGGACAATCCCCGTACGGAACTCACCCTTTGTCCAGTCACGCCTTTCAAATGGTTCTATAAAGTAATAACCTGTGTGTGAGAACAGTAGAAACACACCGACTAACAGAAATTATGCGGTGATTTTTAGGAATGTGAAACTGACGAGAATCGTTGCGTTTTGGGGAGAAATCTTGCTTAAAGTCGTTGTTCAATACAAGAATGATGACAGGAAGTGGGCAAAAGCAACGAAAGGAAAGCAAATAAGTGGAAACTTTATAAGTAGTTACGTAACTGTACACAGCCTCCTGTTGAGAGAAAATATTTTCTCCATAGCGACATCTAGTGACTGAGAAAAAGGAATGCAGCAATTAGAGACTGGCTTTGTGACTAACAACATGACAGACACGCTTTGATTCAGCCAAACTGTGCAAATTTAAAAAAATATATAGATATCAAGGAATATGTCAGCATAAAAAAAATCTATCTAAATAGGTCAATGTTGGTTACATCCAGTACAGAATTAAAGTGACTGACAAATGTACATTTGTGTACACCAGTTAGATTTGCCAGAATACTGTAAACTATTTCAGGATTTCGGTAGCAACAGTCTGAACCAAATTCAGTGCAAATTAACTGACATAATCAATATTTTGACTCAATTGGACACAATCCATCAGATTCCTATGCCAGTTGGGAGAAAGTCAATTAAGGAAACCCAGTTGAGTTGATCTTGGAGCAATGCCTCCACCAGAGCAAAGGCATGCTATCTTTGTTTTGATAATAATATCTACTGTGACTCTTTCGTTAACTGTCTACAAACTTCATTTTAGGGCAGTCCACTGAATTATGAGACTGGGTGTCCTTGTCCTAAATTACTCCAATGCATTCACAAGGCCCCATTTCTTTTTTGCTGTTTACTAAACTGGAATGCATTAAATCCTCAGAGCACACTTTGGTTGGTGTGGCAAATCTGTTTCTCATGCTCCTGTACATGGTAAAAAGAAAGAACACTCTGGGTCTGTCCTTTACCAGGTTCTAAAATGTGTAAAGTAGAAAAGTCATTGTGTATGATCTCTGTGCACTCTGGAGAATCTGCATGTTCACCTGGCAGGAGTGTTTGTTGAAGAACTACACAGCTTTTTGGACATTGTCACTCTTGTCCAAAACATGTAAGACTTTCAAGTCCTTCTTTGCCGATTGCCAAACTGATTTAAAAACAAGGGTAAGCTCACTATTCAGACTTCATGCCACAGGACCTCTTCTACTCCCAGTTTTCCTCCGTGATCCACAAACAGCTTACAGTCTACAGTTACAAGCACAAAGAGTTGATCTTCATAAAATGCAGAGGTTAAGAGCTCATGCTCTTTACCCCAGTGAATGCTACTAAATTATGATAACGTGTGCAAAGAGCAAACATAATAAACTTGCTCATTGACAGGACAAATGTAGGTACAGTTTAAACAATGTGTCTCTTATCACCATTTCAAAATGGTGTTTTTACCTGCTTTTCCAGTTGCTTGGTATTTCTATACAGAACAAGGCAACCCAAACACGAAGGAGTAAAAATGAGTGCACTTGCAACTACAGTGCGATAAAGTGTCTGTAACATTATCACTAACATTAAAGGCCCTCAGACATTTTTATCAAAGACATGGTGATTAGTTTCTATGATTTTTTTTTTTTTTTTTTTTTTTTTTAATTAAAAAAAATAAATAACTGTTTTTATTACAGTTTTAATGATAAAAACTGTAATGAAAAGTAATTTATTTTAGTAATGCAGTTTAAAAGTGAAACACATTAGAAAAATTAGACTGATGATGTAGTGCCTTTATTTTTGTTCATTGTGATTATTTTCAATGTCACTTAAAATGGAAAGTATGGCTACTACCTGCTTAACAATTATTATCCAAAGACAATAAAGAGCCTTATTAGAATATTTTAATTTATAAAATAGCTGAATTAGCAAAGTTACTGAATGACGTAATTTAATCAGAGAGTGTGTAAATGTAACATTGTCAAGTTTGGTATATCATTCCCACATGCAACATGATTTCAAAGGATAATGTCCTTTGATCCTGTTTTGCTGCAACATAAAATATTCTGCTATCAAACACAAGAGTGGGACAGATTAAAAATATTTTAAATAATTTATTAATTTACTATGTCAATCAAAAAAAAATATTTAAAATCTTATAAAACAGTACCCTACTTTGAATAACAAAGTTCAAAATATTCCTCTAAATTGAGAAAGCAATTGCTTTGATCAATGAACATGCTTTTATTCCCAGGCAATATTGTTACACATAAAGGATACAAATATTACTCAAGTTTAACTTTACGTCTGCACACAGATTTCCATAAACACCTGATAAACATGACTGTAGCTAAAAGCGTGAGCATCACTGCTCCTGTCAGGAACAGGACTACGTCTACAGAGTGGTAAACATACCAAGGCATTCGGTTAGACTGAGCTTTCAGATGTCCAGCACCTTTGTGCCTAATGACATATTCTATCCAGAAGACAGCAGTGTCGATTGGCTTCATTGGCTGATCTCTGTGCAGCCTGGAGAGTCTCTGCATGTTCTGCCTGTAGGACGGTTCATTCAGAACTTCTTGCATAGCTTTCAGAAAGCCATCATCTTTGTCCACTGCCCTCCATGTAAGAATTTTAGCTCCTCCTTTCTCTTGTAAGCGCAGCAGATTGTCGTACTGATCATAAACCAGAGGAAAACCCACTACTGGGACTCCATGACACAAGGCCTCCTGGACTCCATTTGTTCCTCCTTGAGACACAAATAACTTTACCTTAGGATGTCCTAAAAGGTCTTTTTGTGGCATCCACTCAGCCAGTAAAGTGTTGTTACCCAGAGTAGATGGCTTGGGGCCTCTAAAACTCCAAATGACTTTTTGTGGCAACTTCGCAAATGCTGCTGCAATGCCATCTGCAAGGTCCTCTGGAAGTTCATCAACAAAAGTTGAGATGGACATGATAATGACTCCATGCTCTCCAGAACTCTGCACAAACTCCTCCATGTGATCAGGAAGTGGTTCTGGAGGCTTACAATGGAACCCTCCCATGTACACAACATTAGGCATTGTGGGACGTGGGTAATCAAAGACAAAATCGGTTCTCATGAGCCAAATGTCTGCATCATTCTGTATCTGATCAAAGTTACAATCAGGTCCAAGGTACTTTTCACAAAGTGGCTGGTATACAAACTTAGATGCAAACATGCTTTGAATGTCAGTCAATAGATACAAAATGATGTTTTTAACTCTCTGAAAAAAAGTCATTTTATCAGTGAGGCCAGATCCTGTCATAGGGATGTAGGATAATGGTGAAGGAGCGATGGCAAAATGAGCTTCTTCAGGCATTAACCAGCGAACGTTATAAACTAAAGGGAGATTCATGTATTTGGCCAAAATTGCCCCATTACCCCAGCATGGATCAGTAAGAACCAGGTCAAACTTGGTCTCATTTAATTTCCTCATCAACTCCACATTATCAAGAAGAGCTGGGACAAATGAGCTCACAGAACTGTAAATATTAACATTTTTGTCGAGCAGGTCTATTATCATCTGGAAAAAAGTGGTGAGAGTTAAAGTCCCCTGTTCAAGTTTTATGAACACAGAAAACGTTTTTTTCAAAAGTTCTTCATCTACCAAGCTCTTTTCTACTGGAACTATGAAAGTCTTGTAATATAAGGGATTATCCTTGATGTACCAGGTTTTGCTAGCTCGTGCAACAGTTACATTGTGTCCCCTGGAGTGTAGAGCTTTAAGAAGAATTTCCATGTTTATCCAGTGGCTTCCTTCAGTAGGAAAGACCAAGATGTTGCCACCATGAGAGCAGGTGGGAATCAGAATGAGCAGGAGCAACACACTGCTGCAACAGACTGCCTTCATCTGAAATAAAAAAAAATGTAATTCCATACATAAATTTAATCATATAAAATAGAAATTAACACAGCAGGTCAACCTTCCCTAATTATCCAGTCTATTGACTGGAATAAAAAAATACTGCAAAGGGTAGACATTAATATGTATAAACAGTAAAATTCTAATAGTTTATTTTTTGTGTCAACATAAAACATGCAAACTAATTGCTGACTGAAAGGTATTAGAGGAAATTTGAGTCTTCTCTCATGCTATAGCATGAATAAGTATTTGCCTCCTTGAATTTTTATGCTGCTTTAGAACAATGTTGTCCCACTTTGCTAATTTGTTTTAATTTAGCCACATTACTTTGGTGAACTGGTCTGTTTGCAACAAAGTGTTGCAGGTGAATACAAGTCTGGACTTTAAATAAGCAACACCAAAACCTTCCTCTTTTTGAGCCAGTAAAGAGTGAGTTTGCTGGTGTGGTATGACTCATGCCCTGCTGGATGAGTATACTGAAGCTTAAGGATCTTCTGTTAGAGAGCAGAAGTCATAATTTCAATTAAAGCCGCAAGCGGCGTCGGGCGGCCCTCGCAGCCAAGCGCCGCTCCGGCCTATTGGCCACCGCGGGGTACCAGCAACCGCCGGCCGCCAGCCACCACAGAAGCTCTCACGCAGTTTCCAGCAACTCCGGTCACACGGCACCACGGAAGCTGTTGCGTAGATTCCAGCAGGGCCGCCCACGTGCCAACGCAGAAGCCGTTGCGCAGTTTCCGCGCCCGTCCACCAGGCGGTTCGCACTGATGCGTTCGGCGGCGCTCCATGACGACACACAAAAAATGTGGTGCAGATTTTTATATTTAGTGAGGAGATATAGCTGGTGGATTAACCTAGGGGGCGCAGTGTAATCAAATTACATTTCAATGGTGTTGGGCTCTTTAGAGGTCCACAAAGGTCATACATATCCAGTTTGGCGCCAGTCGGATGGTCCATGTGTGATTTAGAGCCGATCGTATGCACATTGCGAAGGACTGCAGTTCGCCATTTCTACACCGCAATGCGGTTCGGTCAGCAGCCAGCATCCACAGAGTTCATCGTCTTATCGATTTAAGTCAGTTTTCAGATGATGAAACCCATGTAAATGATAGAATAACAGTAAAACTTACAGCAGAAAAAAACAGGTCACTGTATGTTAAAAGTGGGCGGGGCTAACGTCATGTCATCAAGTCACCACGGAAATGTGTTAAGGACTGTTCTGCAGAGAGAATTAGAAAGTCTGGTCCAGCTGTCGTCTTGCATTTGGAAGTTATTTAATCTTCATCTTTCATGGCAAATATTCAGTTTCACACTAAGCCACGCCCACATGCTTTCATGCTAACTACAACTTAGATGTAAATGCAGTGCAATTTCAACCTTCTTCTAAAATCAGAGGAAAATTTTAAAGTTGAAGATGTTCCAGTTTAATAAACTAAGGGCAAAGCACATTGACAGAGCACAGTTAACTGTTAACTGTCAGCACATTAGAACAATAGCACAGGCTCAATCCCAGCCATTAATTAGGTATTAATCACAGGAAGCGCTACAACTAAATATTATAACCCCAATGGATCGGTAATAAGATACTTAGCATTTTGTCAGAGCTCTTTTAAACAAGCCTTTAAACAGGTTCTATGCATAACAACAAACAAGGCTGAATGTATCAAACTGGATGTATCAAACACACTATTCAGTCTCTTTAATTATAAAAGCGCTAGCAATACAAACGTTGCAGGCCTGACGGACTCGGTTAACATCGTCCTCAGAGTTCCAAAACATGGCGGCTCCTATAATCAGCGTTACTCACAGCACGCGAGTTACCAGTTTTTAAACGAACGGCAATAAAACTGCTCCAACCCCGCTTCAACAGTCCGTTCCAGCTCCAAAACCCAAAGCAAAACGTTTAGCGTGGTCCGGTTCTATGGCTCCAAAATCCGTGCAAAATGTTCAGGAAACGTTAGCAGCTCCAACTGGTTAGCAAAAAAAAAACAAAACAAAAGTACAGCGGAATACTCCGAACCTCGTACGTAGCAGCTTGCTTCTGCAAGCTTGACTGATCAGTAAGATAGGGACAAGTTATATAGATGCATTTACTTGCAGTAGTAAATAACAGTTATTAACAAAACGCTACATTTAGTGCGTGTTGTAAGCCAACAAAAACTATCTGAGGGTTTACATATAACCTTTCAGGTTACATATAACCTCTCAGTTTATATGTCACCGCTATCCTTTTGGAAATTTCACGGCAGACGCTCTCGCAAAGTTTAAATGCGTCCGTCGATCTGTTTGTCATTGGTGGAGTAAGACTGACACCTACTGGCGAAATAATATTCTTGTTTCATTGGGGTATTTATCCGTGTGCCAAAAGCGCGTTGTTTCACTGGTGGAGTAACACTGACCCCAAGTGGCGAATTACGGAAATGGTTTCTAAACAGTCACTGCTGATGAATGAAGTCCTTTGTATAATTTATAACCAAAATCAATGAATGTTTGTCCTGTAACCCACAAAACAAAATTATTTAAAAAAAATCGAAAACTTATAATAATGTTTATTTAAATAATTAATATGCTAACCTGCATAACATAACCTATATTTCATGGGCTGCTTTGGTGTTACAGTTTTGGTGGGCTAAGGTGATTTCATCAAGTGGCCATGTAAATGTTCAGGACTGTTCTGCAGAAAGACATAGGAAGTCTTATGCAGCTGTAATCTTGCATTTGGAAGTTATTCAATCTTGATGTTTGATGGCGAATCGTCACAGTTCGCCACGCCGCCACGCCCACCTGCTCCATCGGAGCTGGTCAGAGTTGGAATCCTCAACACACCAACATGTCTTCTGTCTCTGGGCACAGTTTCATGTTGATGGTTAAAGGGGGCGACCGTTCACAAAAATGACACTTCCTGTTCTCAGGGGGCGTGGCTTCAGTGATGTCATCATTCGACCATTGGGTATTGTAGGACACCCGATAATGATCAATCACTGAAACTTTGGTGCCTCTGTGAGTTTCTGTGTAAGAGATATAACAGTTTATTTTTTTATGGCGAGTAGGTGAACTTTGACCCCCTGCTAACCCCCCCTTCAGCATACTCAAAAAACTCACTGTTTTGATAACTTTAGATGGGACATGCCTTGTGAACAGACTGACCGAGTTTAAAGCCGATCAATCGAAATCCCTAGGACGAGTTCGATCAAATACGAAGGCTGTAAACGTCAAAAATGGGGTCAAAATCCGAACTTCAATCCAAAATGGCCGACTTCCTGTGGGGTTTAGAGCATGGCTCCAAGAGACGTTTTTGTACGTCCCGACAAGATACACATGTTTACCAAGTTTCGTAATTGTAGGTTAAAGCGTGGCTTGGGGCTGATCATTTAAAGTTTTCTAGGGGGCGCTATACAAAAATTAGGCCACGCCAACCAAATGTTGTGATAGATTCCTGTCGCGGAGTTGATCAGGATCCATCCTAGTGAGTTTGGAGCAGCTCGGCCCGAAACTGTGGAATTGAGAGCCAAACGTATGGCAATGGCATTACAGGTCACTTCACCACGCCGCCACGGCCACCTGCTTCATCTGAGCTGGTCAGGGTTGGAATCCTCAACACACCAACATGTCTTCTGTCTCTGGGCACAGTTTCATGTTGATGAGGTCAAAGGGGTCAGATAGCGACCGTTCACAGTAAAACATTACACTTCCTGTTCTCAGGGGGCGTGGCCTAACTGATGTCATCATTCGACCATAGGGTATTGTAGGAGACGCGATGATGATCAATCACAGTAACTTTGGTGCATTTGTGAGTTTCTGTATAGGAGATATAACAGTTTATTTTTTTATGGCGAGTAGGTGAACTTTGACCCCTGATAACCCCCCTTCAGCATACTCAAAAACTCACCGTTTTGATAACTTTAGATGGGACATGCCTTATGAACAGACTGACCGAGTTTGAAGCCGATCAATAGAAATCCCTAGGAGGAGTTCGATCAAATACGAAGGCTGTAAACGGCAAAAAAGGGGTCAAAATCGGAGCTTCAATCCAAAATGGCTGACTTTCTGTGATACTTGCACTATGACATTAATTGTAAATTTTGAGCGTCTTGGGGAGCTCTACAAGTGTACCAAATTTTATGTCTCTACGATGAAGTAAGTGAATAGCAAAGGGTCCTTTGAAAATTTCTAGGTGGCGCTGTAGAGCCGTTTCTTGTGCGATTTTCGTGTTGACCTTAAAAATCAAAATTTTTAAACTCTCTTTATGCTTCTGCCAAGTTTGGTGAGTTTTTGAATATGATAAGGCCCCCAAAAAGCCCCCCAAAGAGGTGGGAAGAAAAATAATAATAATAATAATAAACAGTACAAAAACAATAGGCCTTCGCAGCGCTTAGCTGCTCAGGTCTAATAAACAGTACAAAAACAATAGGCCTTCGCAGCGCTTAGCTGCTCGGGCCTAATAATTGCAGCAAGCTGTTCAGAGTCTAAAGTAAAAAAAACAAAAAACAAAAGAAACAAGAAAAAAAAACAGCACCAGACAATCAAACTATTGCTACCATGTTTGACACTTTGTGAGATTTTGTTTTCTGAATTGCTATGTTAGCTCTACACCAGATGATCAACATTCAAAAGGTTCCAAGTATTTTCATCACTTTAACATTATGAGCCATTTACGCTTCTTTAACATTCAGTTGGGGAAATAATCCAAACAAGAGGTAAATGAAAAGGAAAATCTCAAGAAAGACTAAATTCCAAAGTAAAAAAAAGTTTTTTTTGTCTTTTTGTATGTCATCCATTTTTTATGAAACCCACAGGACACAATCTACTTTAGTTAAAAATCTGGTGCATTGCTTGTACTTATCCTGGTCTCTAAGAATGTCATTCAGCAACTCTCACTGGCACATGAACTTTTACACAGTTAAACTGGGCTTGATTCCACTCCCAGATTTCACTTTGTTGAAAGACTGCTTGAGTTGCTAATTTGTTTGTTTTTGACACCCTTAAGCTTGCCATGATAGGTACTTTTACCAGAATTAGACAAACACAGCTCTATTAAACTAAAACTAAATTATCTAAAGTTCATTTTCTATATAACCTACAACTGAATGTGGGTTTGGATAACTTCCCCGTCGGATATTATGAAGGCTGAAGTATTGTGCAACAGTTTATTTAGGATATCTACATGAAGCTACCAAATGCAAAAACACGTCTTGACAGAACTGTAATTAACTGTGCGGGGACCAACTGCAACATGCTCAGCTCCCTGATGTACAAGTCTAACTTTACATGTGCAAAAATGTTCAGTAATATTTGCCTGCGTAAAATCACTGAGGATATTTTTAATAGATAGATATCAAGATAGCTACTTACAGTTGGTCTTCTTAGTCCAGATTTACGTGAAAGCTGTTTCAGAATGCGACAGGACAATCCCGTGACGGAACTCACCCTTTGTCCAGTCACGCCTTTCAAATGGTTCTATAAAGTAATAACCTGTGTGTGAGAACAGTAGAAACACACCGACTAACAGAAATTATGCGGTGATTTTTAGGAATGTGAAACTGACGAGAATCGTTGCGTTTTGGGGAGAAATCTTGCTTAAAGTCGTTGTTCAATACAAGAATGATGACAGAAAGTGGGCAAAAGCAACGAAAGGAAAGCAAATAAGTGGAAACTTTATAAGTAGTCACGTAACTGTACACAGCCTCCTGTTGAGAGAAAATATTTTCTCCATAGCGACATCTAGTGACTGAGAAAAAGGAATGCAGCAATTAGAGACTGGCTTTGTGACTAACAACATGACAGACACGCTTTGATTCAGCCAAACTGTGCAAATTAAAAAAAAAATATAGATATCAAGGAATATGTCAGCATAAAAAAAATCTATCTAAATAGGTCAATGTTGGTTACATCCAGTACAGAATTAAAGTGACTGACAAATGTACATTTGTGTGCACCAGTTAGATTTGCCAGAATACTGTAAACTATTTCAGGATTTCGGTAGCAACAGTCTGAACCAAATTCAGTGCAAATTAACTGACATAATCAATATTTTGACTCAATTGGACACAATCCATCAGATTCCTATGCCAGTTGGGAGAAAGTCAATTAAGGAAACCCAGTTGAGTTGATCTTGGAGCAATGCCTCCACCAGAGCAAAGGCATGCTATCTTTGTTTTGATAATAATATCTACTGTGACTCTTTCGTTAACTGTCTACAAACTTCATTTTAGGGCAGTCCACTGAATTATGAGACTGGGTGTCCTTGTCCTAAATTACTCCAATGCATTCACAAGGCCCCATTTCTTTTTGCTGTTTACTAAACTGGAATGCATTAAATCCTCAGAGCACACTTTGGTTGGTGTGGCAAATCTGTTTCTCATGCTCCTGTACATGGTAAAAATAAAGAACACTCTGGGTCTGTCCTTTACCAGGTTCTAAAATGTGTAAAGTAGAAAAGTCATTGTGTATGATCTCTGTGCACTCTGGAGAATCTGCATGTTCACCTGGCAGGAGTGTTTGTTGAAGAACTACACAGCTTTTTGGACATTGTCACTCTTGTCCAAAACATGTAAGACTTTCAAGTCCTTCTTTGCCGATTGCCAAACTGATTTAAAAACAAGGGTAAGCTCACTATTCAGACTTCATGCCACAGGACCTCTTCTACTCCCAGTTTTCCTCCGTGATCCACAAACAGCTTACAGTCTACAGTTACAAGCACAAAGAGTTGATCTTCATAAAATGCAGAGGTTAAGAGCTCATGCTCTTTACCCCAGTGAATGCTACTAAATTATGATAACGTGTGCAAAGAGCAAACATAATAAACTTGCTCATTGACAGGACAAATGTAGGTACAGTTTAAAGAATGTGTCTCTTATCACCATTTCAAAATGGTGTTTTTACCTGCTTTTCCAGTTGCTTGGTATTTCTATACAGAACAAGGCAACCCAAACACGAAGGAGTAAAAATGAGTGCACTTGCAACTACAGTGCGATAAAGTGTCTGTAACATTATCACTAACATTAAAGGCCCTCAGACATTTTTATCAAAGACATGGTGATTAGTTTCTATGATTTTTAATTAAAAAAAATAAATAACTGTTTTTATTACAGTTTTAATGATAAAAACTGTAATGAAAAGTAATTTATTTTAGTAATGCAGTTTAAAAGTGAAACACATTAGAAAAATTAGACTGATGATGTAGTGCCTTTATTTTTGTTCATTGTGATTATTTTCAATGTCACTTAAAATGGAAAGTATGGCTACTACCTGCTTAACAATTATTATCCAAAGACAATAAAGAGCCTTATTAGAATATTTTTAATTTATAAAATAGCTGAATTAGCAAAGTTACTGAATGACGTAATTTAATCAGAGAGTGTGTAAATGTAACATTGTCAAGTTTGGTATATCATTCCCACATGCAACATGATTTCAAAGGATAATGTCCTTTGATCCTGTTTTGCTGCAACATACATACAATATTCTGCTAACAAACACAAGAGTGAGACAGATTAAAAATATTTTAAATAATTTATTAATTTACTATGTCAATCAAAAAAAATATTTTTATTCGTATAAAATCTTATAAAACAGTACCCTACTTTGAATAACAAAGTTCAAAATATTCCTCTAAATTGAGAAAGCAATTGCTTTGATCAATGAACATGCTTTTATTCCCAGGCAATATTGTTACACATAAAGGATACAAATATTACTCAAGTTTAACTTTACGTCTGCACACAGATTTCCATAAACACCTGATAAACATGACTGTAGCTAAAAGCGTGAGCATCACTGCTCCTGTTAGGAACAGGATTACGTCTACAGAGTGGTAAACATACCAAGGCATTCGGTTAGACTGAGCTTTCAGATGTCCAGCACCTTTGTGCCTAATGACATATTCTATCCAGAAGACAGCAGTGTCGATTGGCTTCATTGGCTGATCTCTGTGCAGCCTGGAGAGTCTCTGCATGTTCTGCCTGTAGGACGGTTCATTCAGAACTTCTTGCATAGCTTTCAGAAAGCCATCATCTTTGTCCACTGCCCTCCATGTAAGAATTTTAGCTCCTCCTTTCTCTTGTAAGCGCAGCAGATTGTCGTACTGATCATAAACCAGAGGAAAACCCACTACTGGGACTCCATGACACAAGGCCTCCTGGACTCCATTTGTTCCTCCTTGAGACACAAATAACTTTACCTTAGGATGTCCTAAAAGGTCTTTTTGTGGCATCCACTCAGCCAGTAAAGTGTTGTTACCCAGAGTAGATGGCTTGGGGCCTCTAAAACTCCAAATGACTTTTTGTGGCAACTTCGCAAATGCTGCTGCAATGCCATCTGCAAGGTCCTCTGGAAGTTCATCAACAAAAGTTGAGATGGACATGATAATGACTCCATGCTCTCCAGAACTCTGCACAAACTCCTCCATGTGATCAGGAAGTGGTTCTGGAGGCTTACAATGGAACCCTCCCATGTACACAACATTAGGCATTGTGGGACGTGGGTAATCAAAGACAAAATCGGTTCTCATGAGCCAAATGTCTGCATCATTCTGTATCTGATCAAAGTTACAATCAGGTCCAAGGTACTTTTCACAAAGTGGCTGGTATACAAACTTAGACGCAAACATGCTTTGAATGTCAGTCAATAGATACAAAATTATGTTTTTAACTCTCTGAAAAAAAGTCATTTTATCAGTGAGGCCAGATCCTGTCATAGGGATGTAGGATAATGGTGAAGGAGCGATGGCAAAATGAGCTTCTTCAGGCATTAACCAGCGAACGTTATAAACTAAAGGGAGATTCATGTATTTGGCCAAAATTGCCCCATTACCCCAGCATGGATCAGTAAGAACCAGGTCAAACTTGGTCTCATTTAATTTCCTCATCAACTCCACATTATCAAGAAGAGCTGGGACAAATGAGCTCACAGAACTGTAAATATTAACATTTTTGTCGAGCAGGTCTATTATCATCTGGAAAAAAGTGGTGAGAGTTAAAGTCCCCTGTTCAAGTTTTATGAACACAGAAAACGTTTTTTTCAAAAGTTCTTCATCTACCAAGCTCTTTTCTACTGGAACTATGAAAGTCTTGTAATATAAGGGATTATCCTTGATGTACCAGGTTTTGCTAGCTCGTGCAACAGTTACATTGTGTCCCCTGGAGTGTAGAGCTTTAAGAAGAATTTCCATGTTTATCCAGTGGCTTCCTTCAGTAGGGAAGACCAAGATGTTGCCACCATGAGAGCAGGTGGGAATCAGAACGAGCAGGAGCAACACACTGCAGCAACAGACTGCCTTCATCTGAAATGGAGAAAAAATGTTTTTCAGTAAATAATTTCAATAATTTAAAACAAAAATTAATATAATTTGCTAATTCTAATCATTTTTTGACTGGAATAAAACTAATGCAAAATGTGTTAGTTCAAATGTATGAGCTGCCAATGCTTGTAGGCTATTTTTTACTCATATGTTCTTTTACATATTAGTGATGGTTTGCATGCAATCAGTGATACAGAACTCATGAGTTTTAAACAAAAGGGAATTTAGAGCTCATCACTAAACATCACTAAACCCTTCCAGTTTCACCATTCAGGTGTATTTTCTCAGCAAATGCATTTTTACAAGTTGTATTTTTGGTTCCATTTCGACATAAATATGAAGGACCAAAACATTAATAATTAAATAATAATTAGAAATAAAAGCAGAAATCTATATTTTTTAGTTTTTCCTCTAATAAGACAATTATCTACATAAATCAAAAAGGATGAAAAATTAGTTTTAGATTTATAATGTTTGCATTCATAAACTTATAATTCTCACTGGGAAGAGATTTCTTAAGTTTTACGATGTCTATTTAAAAAGTAATCAAACTGTTTTTCAAAGATTGCTGGAAATAATGGGATGTCAAATAAATCTGTTTTCCTGTTATAAATGTGCTATTGATTAATCAAATAAACAAGTTAACATAATTAACTAAAAAAGCAAGACCACTATTATCACACCCAAAGTTGAAACATACACACTATTTGCCGGCTGAAAGGTAGTCAGAGGAAATGTAAGCTTTTCTTATATGAATATTATGGGATTTGAGGGCCGCACCAAATCTGAAGTTGTGGAACAGATTACATGTGGAAACACGTCTTGACAAAACTGGATTTACCACTTCAGGGATCAGTTATAACATGCATTGCTCCCTGTAAAGCTTCCATGTGCAAAAATGTTCAATAACATTTTCCAGAGTACCTGTCAAGTTTCCCGTTTCGTATTTTTCCCCTCTGACCTCCTCTTCCCACTGAGTCTTATTGCAATAGTTTTCTTCACACCCACCCCACTTCTCCAAGGACACCTCGCTGCAGCAAACAGAAAGGGGGGTGACGGACCGCTGTCAGTCTCATACCTTATTTGGAAACAGGACCATTGCAATCCTGCTGGTTTGGTCACATGAGCTGCAGACTAATACACAATCTCTTAAGAATACTTTCAATGGCGGGTAAAATATCAGGTAAATAGTGGTGAAACCAAAAAGAACTCTGTCTCAACATGGAAGACAGCAAAAAATATTTTAGCAGAGAGCATTCATTCTTGTTTATTCTCAGTTTGAACCTGACAAACTAACACGTTACTATGTAACGTGTTAGTTTACTGTGTCCTGTGGTAAACTAATGTAGTGATTTACCTTAAAGGTTATTCTGAGCTCGTGACGTAACGTCTTCACGAGCTCATGAAGACGTTACTGTGTTCCTCTGGCAACTAACAATATCTATTAGAAGCCATTTATTGACAGTGCAATAATTATTCTTAACCAAACTAAATAATAACATTTACCTATGGGTTGCTAAGTGTTTTGCTCTATTCACAAATTGTTGAGAATGTGATTCCATAAATATAAATTTTTTTTTTTTTTTTTATTGTTTTAGAGTCAAATGAAAATTTCCACGTTGATGGACAAAATAGTTTAATCTTAGTTTTTCCTATATACAAGACTCTACCAACAAAAAGTCTCTCTGAATAATATCCATGGCACCGTAAAAACAAAAATGTGAATTTTTGCTTGTATCTGTTTAACAGCCTTGGTTGTAACAACCAGAGCTGTTATTCTTCTGGACCTAATTTATTTGTTTGTTATTGACTTTTGCTCAATTAAATTTCTCATGTATATATTGCAAATGGTATTTTTATTATAGTTGATAATGTTGTTTTTCCTGTCTCTTTGTTTCTTTTGTTCCTCTTATGGAGATATATAGATGTTATTTAAAATATATAAAAGCATTGTTTGTCATTTAATTAGCTCTACATCCTTAAGGAAATTTAAAAATATGGTGTTTTATAAGATAATTTATCTTTTACAGACACAGAAATGCCCAAATTAATAGTAAATAATTAAGACTTTACGGTATTTGATTTAGTAATGTAATTAGATTAGTTGTGTTACCATCCACATGCCACTAAGCCCGAAAAGATGCGACTAAGGAGCAGATGTAGAATAACACAGAAAGCTACAGAATTTGTTGAAAACTGTCAGCTGCGCTGAAGTAAATATAAGGGAGTCGTTCAAATACATGCTGAGAGTGAAAATCCTTCCTAAAGGTGAACATTTATCAGAGATTTCAAATAAAATGAAAACGGGAAGCCTGCGACAGACTGGCGACCTGTCCAGGGTGAACCCCGCCTCTCGCCCGGAACGCAGCTGGAGATAGGCACCAGCAACTCCCGACCCCGTTGGGGAGAAGGGTGACGGAAAATGGATGGATGGATGGATGAAGCCTAATACAGGAAATAGCGCCCCCTTCAGTTCCGGAGTGCAATGGTCCCATTTCCACATAAGGTATGAGACTGACAGTGGTCCGTCCGCCCCTTTCTGTTTGCTGCAGCTCCGGTCCGACGGAAAACATTTCCCGTATGCCCAAGTCCAAAACTTGACAGGTTTAACAATCAGACAGGAAATTAAATAGATACCTAGACAGAATTAGATACTTACAGTTAGTCTTCTCAGTCCAGATCACTCGTGGAAGCTGCTTCCGTGTGCCACCGGACAATCTCCTTACATGAAAAGGTTGTACGTTGTACGTAAGGTACAACCTTTTGTCCAGTCACGCCTACCAACGGTTCTACCGAGTAATAAACAGAACAATCGGAACAGACTGATAAACACAAATAACGTAATATGAAAATTAACTGACTCGTTTCACCGAGTTTAGGGATGAAATCCGGTTTTAAAACGCTGTGCCATACAACAATGATGACATGAAAACCGTGCAAAAGCAATGAACGGAAGCAAAAGAGGAAACTTCACAGGAAGTCACCGAATTGCGTTTCCCTCTGGCTGACAGAAAAGATTTTCTCCATGGCGACACATAGTGCCTGAGACTTGGTACAAGGTGTTGAGTCTCAGGCAATGTAGAATGTAGAAATTAGAAACTGCGTTGGATACTCACATCTTTGCAGCACAACATGCCTTGATTGTGTAAATTTCAAACACATATCAAGAAATATTTCAGCATAAAAATCAATCTAAATACATCAATATTGTTAAAATCATAGATATTGTCAAACTCACAGTTGAAGGGTTTCTATATTTTATGTTTTCTCCTACATATTATGGTGTTTTTAAGTTATTTAAGTGCCCAAAGGTCTGTATTATCATTATTATTATAATTGTTTATTTACATTAATATTGGTTGCATCCAGTCAAATATTTATAGATTTTTATGACACAATGTTTTATTCTGTGATAAACAGTTACTTTACTAAATGAAGTTTGTAACTAAAATGCTAATTATTTCAGTACAAATTGGAAAACATTGTTAAGAAAAGAAAATAACATGTATTCATATATTTTTTTAATACCACAAGGTAAACAAATAAGTGGATTAAACATTGTAGGACATTGTGGACTACAACACAAAAGTAAAAATGACATTTCCTTAATATTGATAAAAACTCATTTGCAGTATTGTTAGAGTCCAAACATGTTTCAATACAAGTATTCAAAGAGTCCATCACATTCATGTTACTGCTTTCAATCTTGTCTCCAGCTTGTGAAAATAGTCAGATAGTGCTGAATTGATTAATCTGTCTAATCATTACTCAAGTTTTACTTTACATCCACACACAGATTTCCATAAACACCTGATAAACATGACTGTAGCTAGAAATGTGAGGAGTACTGCACCTATCAGGAACAGGACTACATCTACAGAGTGGTAAACATACCAGGGCATTCTGTAGGACTGAGCTTTCAGGTGACCAGCACCTTTGTGCCTCATGACAAACTCCATCCAGAAGAGGGCAGTATCAATTGGCTTCATTGGTTGATCTCTGTGGAGCCTGGAAAGTCGCTGCATGTTCTGCCTGAATGACGGTTCATTCAAGACTTCTTGTATGGCTTTCAAGAAGTTGTTGTCTTTGTCCACTGTACCCAGTGTAAGAATTTTAGCTCCACCTTTCACTTGCAAGCGCAGAAGATTGTCATACTGATCAAAAAACAAAGGTAAACCCACCACTGGGACTCCATGACACAAGGCCTCTTGAAGTCCATTTGTTCCACCATGAGCCACAAATAACTTTACCTTAGGATGTCCTAAAAGGTCTTTTTGTGGCATCCAGTCAACCAGTAAAGTGTTATTACCCAAAGTGGATGGTTTGGGTCCTCTGTAGCTCCAGATGACTTTTTGTGGCAATTTTGCAAAAGCTGTTGTAATCTCATTTGCCAGATCTTCTGGAAGAGCAGGCACAAATGTTCCTAAAGACATGATAATGACTCCATATTCAGTAGAACTCTGCACAAACTCCTCCATGTAGTCAGGAAGTGGTTCTGCACGTTTACAGTGGAACCCTCCCATGTACACAACATTAGGCATTGTGGGACGTGGGTAATCAAACACAAAGTCAGTTCTCATGAGCCAGATGTCTGCATCTATCTTTAAATGGTCAAAGTCACAATCAGGTCCAAGATATTGCTCACAAAGTGGCTGGTAAACTTGCTTAGTGACTAACATATCATTCATTCGGATGATATAGTATAAAATATTGTTTTTAACCCTTTGAAAAAAGGTCATTTTATCTGTGTAGCCAGATCCTGTGATAGGAATATATGACAATGGTGAAGGAGCGATGCCAAATTGACCTTCTTCAGATATTATCCAGCGAACATTAAAAACTAGAGGAACGCTTAAATATTTGGCCAAAAGTGCTCCACTGCCCCAGCAGGGGTCAGTGAGAACCAGATCAAACTTGGTGTTGTTCAGGGTTCTAATTAATTCTGCATCATCCAACATGGCTGAGACATATTCACTCACAGCCCTATGAATCTCCAGGGTAGTGCTGAACATCCCAAACGAAGCAGAAAGGAAGCTGGTCAAAGGTAAAGCCCCACGCTCAAACTGTATGATGTCAAATATGATTTTGGTAATGAACTTCTGATAGAAGCTCCTCTTCACGTGAACTGTGAATGTGCTGTAATAGGAAGAGTTATCTTTAATGTACCAGCTGTTGCTGGGGCGCATAACAGTCAGGCTGTGTCCTCTGGAGTGCAGAGCTTTTACTAAAATATCCATGTTTATCCAGTGGCTGCCCTCGATAGGAAGAACCAATATGTGTCCTCCTTTGCAGCAGCAGGGGACGAGGATGAGCAGGACCAAAGCCCTGAAACAGTAGATTAGCTTCATCTGAAATACAAGAAGCTGACTGTCAGTTAACAGAGAAAACAAACATATGATACAAATTATTGAACATGTGAGCAAAGCAAAGTTCCAACACATTATCTGTACATGTCACGTCCATGTAGTTATTGATCAGAATTCAGTAACTCCAGTTAAATGTTAATAAACGACAGTATGAAAGTGATTTGAAGTCTTGAGAGCAGAAAAGCTTTCTCTAAATTTAGGAACGCAATTATTGCTTTTGTTTTGCAAAAGATGTAAATCGTTTGCATTGTTACCGTAATAAGTCTTACTTCAACTGACGGAAAACTGAGTTCGAGTTTAGATCCAACATACGAACATAAAATCATCAGTGAATCGAGTCCAGTCCACTAGCAGGTTCCTCCCTGTTGTTACGCCATTCCGCGCACAAACGAGGTTTTATGTCCACGGAAACAACCTCATGGTGCATTCAAGTATGCCTTGTACACTTGGAAATTAAGTTGAAGGAAAATTCCATGGAATGATTACATCCCCTATTTTAATATCGCATTTTACCACAGTCTTATTCTGTAGCATATTTCATAAATAGCATCCTTTAATATCCATAAACAATGATATGCTTTCTTAGATAGTGTCCAAGAAAGCGTTCCTGATCATTTCAAATATATATTTTGTAATTACTGGAAAGTAAAACAGTTTTAATGCACAAAAGCACGTCCAATGGTCAGAATCACACGGAAAGAGCTTTAAAAGCTTTGTCTAAGTAGAATATATTCTTTATGACTTTATGATATAATGCTTAAAAATGACCATTGTGAATTATGGTCATGTTTTAGATTAAGTAAAACTAGTAGAATACTGTAAAACTACTATCAAATCGTCGATTGTGTTATTTGCGAAGTATTATTTGAGGCACGTAATGATGGAAAAACGTATCTCTAAATGAAATCACTTTCCCTTGAATGCATCATGGCGGTAAAACGCTACCGTAACACCGAGGGTAGACGTGCATCAGTGAGTGTGCATCTACAACAAACAATCCCATTCCTGTTTGTTGTTGTAAACTAAACAAGAGTGCATTCAATCATCTGAACACACGTTGGTTGGTGTGTCAAAACTGTTTCTCCTGCTCCTGCACATGCATAGTAAGAAGAAAGTACACCCTATGTCTGTCCTTTACCAGGTTCTAAAATTTTGTAAATCTGTCAATACATTATATTACTTTGTGCTGATGTATGAAGTAAAATACATTTAGATAAATAATATTTTATATTCACAATATGTTATTCTGGACTAAACAGTTTTGATAATGATCACAATAGTTTTCAATTAAAGATGCATTTTCTATAACCAGATTATTTCAGTACAAATTGAAAAAAATAATGCCAAGAAAAGACCATTTTATACATATATAAAACTCTTCATGGTATTTATTTACCATAAAGTAAACAAATAAGCAACTTAAACATTGTAGGATATTATGGCTTGCTCATCTGCAGTGTTGGGTCTGATGTCTCTTGACAAGACCCTATTCCCCATGGAGTTGAGATCCATTGAGAACAACAAATCAAGGCAATTTCCTAATAACAATTTCATGGACATTACTGCAAGTATCGTTACTTATGACTGTGTGGACTGGTTCTAAGTTCTGCTGGAAAAACAGCATCTCCATAAAGCTTATTTGTCAAAGAAATCATGAAGGGTTTCCTGGTAAAAAGCTGATTTTGTAATTGACAAAACACACAGTTTAGCGTCCCTAACCATCTTTAATGGTGCTCTTGATGCACTAACTCCATTTGCAATCATTTCAAAAGTGCAGTCATCCCCGATGACTTCACTAGTTTTTTATTATTATTATTTTTACCACACTGTTTTCTGCCATTCAACTTTCCATGATTGTACGTGAATACATCACTGTGTCTAATTTTTTTGAAGACTACATTTTTTTGTTTTTCTTTATCATCCAAATTGACAAAAATAATTGCTTGAAATACATCTGTATGTAATAAATCTGTATACAACACAGATTTAACAGCATAAGTTTGGATTGAATTCTGAAGTTTCCCACATTGTTGAAAGGTTAGTGAACACAGAAATAGGCTCAAAATTAGAAATAGTAGATGCAAGTCAGTTCTGGTACTTTCCCTTCTCTTGCTTGGTAGTTGCACCACTTTGATGCCTCCCTGCACATTTACTCCACAACAGAATGGGTTAGTACAGATATCTGTAATAAGATTCCCTGAAAAATGGCACTTACACCTCAATTTTTTTTTATTTTTTTTTCTAATTCCTATAAAACATAAGAAAATGTCAGTTTTCTCCCATTTATTACGTCTTATCATCTCCCCATCTGTGCAGATGTGGATCACAGGAAACATTGGAAACATTGTAATGGTAATGGGAACCAGAGCTCGCAATTTACCACTTTGGTCGAGGCAGCAGGTTGGTGGATTCAGAGGATGGCTATTACTGCATGTGATGAGTGGCTGGATTTCTCAGAGCACAGAATGAGAGATGCTGGTTGCGGTGGAGGGGCTGAGGAGCACTGTGAGGAAGGAAAAGGAGGGAAAGGAGGGGTGAGAGGAGAACAGAATACGTTGCCTGTGCACAACTGGATACAGCCGGGAGTGCAGTAGCGCCTGTGGGAGGCAAGAAAAAGAACCTGCCTGGAATGGAGGAGAGCGATGCAGCACAGCTGCTGTTGTCAGGACTCCCTCCACCTTTCATCTGCCGCCACACTGGATTCTGCGTTAATGAGAAAGAGTCGGAGCAGGTACGCATCCAGCCTTTGCATGCTGTAATATGGACTGAATTTATTTATTGTAAGAGGTTTGTGTTTGCAAGGTGAAGGTGGAGGGCATTTCTGATTTATGAAGGGTGCTATTCCTGTATTAAAAGTGTTATCAGTACAGTGGCCAGTGGAAGATGCATGTAGGCATGATAACTTAAGGTTATTGCCAATAAAAAGAGATTATTTTTTACTAGACTCAATTTATTTCATTACTATGGACAGCTCTGGGATGCCTAAGAGACCAGCTGCTTGTGTTCAACTTTGACATGATGCTTAGAGCAGGAGAGGCGACCACTTTCCATGTACTACTGCTGATGCTGCTTCCATCTCTGTGCTGGTACCACCTGTGTCACTCTCTTCGTAAGTATTGTACTGTATACATGAAAAAAGCTCTTATTTAAATTATTCAAGTAGAAAAAAGGGTTGCATATTATTGCTTTCTGTCAGTACAAAATACAATGCATTTGTACTATACTTAATTATGAAATCCAGGTGATTTTTTTTTATATGGGTTTGTTCTTATTTGGCTTACAAGGCATCTAAGAGCTGTTCAGAGCAGAGATGTATGAGCAACATGAATGGATCAAGCTGAAAGAGTAAACACAAATAAAAACTGCCAGGGAAGTTCTGTGTTTATGGATTGTTGTATTGAGACTGCCTTAATCAATATTAACAATCAGTGAAGAGCTCCATATCTGTAATTAGCCATCCATCAAATTATGTCATTTATTTTCATTTGAAAACAGTGTTTTTGTGTTTGATAACACAAAAACACTCCTGCTTCACTCCTGAGCAGTAACATTATTTATCAAAATACAGTGGGTAACATTAAATATTAATTTTACTCTGCAGCAGATGTCAGTTTAGTTCTGACAGATTAAACTGCACAGATTTTATTCATTGTTTTTTTCTTTCCCCAACAGTACCTCAGGCCACAAATGACATTTCCAAAAAGAGGAAACAGCCTATCTCATGGATGGCATGTTGTAGAAGAAGACAGGGTGATCCTGAATTTGTTTATCAACAGCCACTGGCAGGGCATGTTTTCTGTACTGGTGATACACACCTATGTGGCCATCATTATGGTGAATTTTCAGCTGCAGTACTTTGAAATATTGACACCCCAATGAATTTTTTCATTATTTGTCTCTCCACAACCAGAAGCTGCAATGTATCTTTTTTGGATTTTAACTCATGGAACAACTCACTGTGCATAATTCTGAGGTGGAAGGAAAAGGATACTGAATTCAGAAAAATGTGATTTTCAGCTTCCCTGACTCAGCATTTTGCAGGACACCTTTGGCTGTAATTACAGCTGCTGTCTATGTAAGCTTGACACATATATAGACAGGCGTATTTACCCATTCTATTTTTAATTGGGTTAATCAAAATAAGTTTACTGGATGGAGAACAGCTGTGAATACCAGTTCTTAAGTCCTCACATAGATTTTTGATAAGATTTGGTCTATCATGTCATATAATATATTATATAGTACTGTATCATGAAAATTTGAACTTGCTTGTATTACATTACATAATAACATTACAGAATTTTCTATGCAGCCCAAAGAACTCAATTTTGGTCACAACTTCTTGAACAAAGTTGCTTTTCTTCTACATGCTTTGTGGTGTACTGCAAATGACATTCTTCTTACCATGCTTGTATAAATCCCAGATTTGGGGAATGCAGGACTATTCTCTTGACAGATTATCTCACATGAGCTGTGGATCTCTGCAACTCCTTAGAGTTAGCATGGATCTGTAAGCTGCTTCTCTTCTCACGAGCCTGTTAAGACTGCCCTGTTTTGGTTAGTTTTTCACTTGTCTGATATTATTTAAGATTTTCAGATTATGTTCTTTACTGATGTGCTGAGGCAGAGTGCAGAGGCCTTTAAATTATTTCTAATGAGACTGAGTATTCAACTTCCTGAGACAAATGGCTGGACTGGATTTTATTTTGGGGCTGTTAAACTTAAAGGAGGCTAAATTAATACACAAAATCCAAAGGAGGAAATGAAGCCAAAACAAATCCAAAAGCAGAGCAGAATAGGAGCTACATAATAAACTAACAATAACTGAAGGAACTAAGGGGAAATATAATGCAAATGTAGAAGAGACAGGTGGACCTTTCCACAAATCTTGGGAAATACTTTGATTCTACTATCCATCAATGCCAGTCCAAATAAACATGAACGGGTAAAGTCAAATGGTGGAAGCTTGCAGGAGAGGCTCTTCTGTAAAACAAAATGCAAACATGAAGCTTCTTCATTACGACTGCAAGAAAAGAGTCAGAGCTTGGTGGATGGTTCCTGTCTGGCTTTGCTTCTCAAAGGAAGCAGGCAATCATCATGCCAATTTTTTTTATTATTTTGAAATACAAAACTCTTAATTGTTTTCATTTACAATTTCAAACCAATGAGGTGTCAAGCAGTCAGGCATAACTGTGACATAATTTTGTAGAAAAATCCAGGATAGTGTTTTATTTCATATTCAACTTGTAAAGTGTATTTTCTGTCTTTTCTCACATCTCAGAGGCTCCAAATCTCTCCTCCTATGCAAAAGCAGAAGATAAACTGTTCAAATACCTCTTTCAAAACTACCAGAAATGGGTTCGTCCAGTAGAGTACCTAAACCAGACAATCAGTGTGAAGTTTGGGTTGGCCATCTCCCAGCTGGTTGATGTGGTAAACTTAACATTTTTCTGATCTTTGCAATGGTTCTGAAGGTTTGAGTTATAGTCAGTAACCTTTTGATTTTCCCTTTCAGGATGAGAAAAACCAGTTAATGACAACTAATGTTTGGATGAAACAGGCAAGTAAAGTAATACATACATAAATAACTGATTTTGGATTTCATTTCCTGTCCTGGTGAACCTATTTGGTGCTCATAGCCATTTTGTGTGTGAAAGTGTTTTCAGTCCTAGCAGGTAAGCCGAAGCAGTCTGTCCCTCTGTGGGGATTTTTTTAATCAGGTCTGGTGGCATTTCACTGACAGTTGTCATCTATTTGAGCCAATTCGACCCTGTGCCCACACACCTGCTTCCCCATGCCCACTCCATCCCCTCTCCTGCTCCTGTCAGCTGTATATGTGGATCCTGTGGATCTTATAAATTATTAAACCCAGCTCTTTGTTTCAGTTCGGATATATTCTGCCACAGTGATAAGTTACATCATACCACATTGGGAAACTGAAGGGCAGAGGTATCATTCCCAAAATGGCTATGTGTTCAATTTAAAGCTGTTTTTAGCCTGTTTACTTTATTGTATGTGTCAGGTCAATGCCATGGGATTCTAAAACTAAAGAAACAGAGTGGTCTCCCATTTGCACAATGTCTCCATTGTGCAAAGAAAATTGCACCTGTATTTTTTCCTGAAATGATTGATTCTCTATTGTATAGGAATGGGTTGATATGAAATTGCGATGGAGCCCTGAAGACTTTTTGGGCATCACAACCATTCGTGTTCCCTCAGACAGGATCTGGCTTCCTGATGTTGTACTTTATGACAAGTAAGTGACATGATAACATTAAATTAGAGGTAATAATTTAAGGGTGTTAGAAAACTGTAATCACCGCACAGAGCTAAATAGCCTCTGGTTATTTTGTCTCTACAGTTCAGATGGACGTTTTGAGGGAACTATCACTAAGGCTGTCGTCAAGTACGACGGAACCATTTCATGGAATCCACCAGCCAACTACAAGTCCGCCTGCACCATCGATGTCACCTTCTTCCCATTTGACCTCCAGAACTGTTCAATGAAGTTTGGATCTTGGACCTATGACGGCTCACAAGTGAGTCTAAATTTCATTGAAAGTGCACAGTGCATTAGCAGTGATAACCTGTTACTAATTTTATGATGTATTCTTATAGGTGGACGTCCTTCTGGAAGATTTCCATGTGGACAAGCAGGATTATTTTGACAATGGGGAATGGGAGATAGTGAAAGCAACAGGCAGCCGTGGTCTCAGAACTGATGGCAGCAGTTCCTATCCCACCATCACCTATTTCTTTATTATCCGCAGGCTGCCTCTTTTCTACACTCTCTTCCTCATCATCCCTTGCATTGGCCTGTCCTTTCTCACCATCCTTGTCTTCTATCTGCCCTCAAACGGTGGTGAAAAGATCTCTCTTTGCACCTCAGTGTTGGTGTCTCTCACAGTCTTCCTCTTGGTCATTGAAGAGATCATCCCTTCGTCTTCCAAGGCAATCCCTCTTATTGGGGAATACCTGGTCTTTACCATGATCTTTGTCACACTCTCAATTGTCATCACCGTCTTTGCCATCAACATCCACCATCGCTCCTCATCGACACATCATGGCATGGCACCGTGGGTGAGAAAGATTTTCCTACATCGGCTACCTAAGCTGCTATGCATGCGCAGCCATGTGGACCGGTACGCTGCAGCCAGATTGCCTGAATCAGAAAGAAATATTGGATTAGGAAAGATGAAAAACCCAAACCCTGAGCTCACTCCACTTCTTTACACCCAGCACAACCTCAAAGCAGCTTTGGAATCTATTCGCTACATCACCATGCACGTGGTTAAAGAAAACCAGGTCAGAGAGGTGAGTTTGACCTTTTTCAGCATTTCTCAGAAAATGCTGAAAAAGAATAACAATCATTAGTCAGTTCCAAAATTCCTTATCACTAAGCTATTGGTAATATTCTTAGAGGTTGATTTGTGCTTCTTTTTTCCTACAGGTGGTGCGAGACTGGAAGTTTGCCGCTCAGGTGCTGGACCGAATGTTTCTGTGGGCCTTCCTTCTGGTGTCAGTTCTTGGATCTGCTCTCCTTTTCATCCCAGTCATTCACAAATGGGCCAGCATCATTGTCCCGACTCATCCCGGCAGTACTCTCTAGAAACGTCTTTAATCACAATGGGAAATGAAAGAAAAGCACATTAACTGATCTTCAGACCATCTGAGACATTTTAATGACAGTGCAGACTAGTCACAACTTTCCTTTGCATTCGATTTCTGAGATTCTATTGTGCCAGAAATAATGCTGCAACTCTGAACACAGTTATTGCTGACTGGACATGTGCATTTTATGGTATTATTTGTACTGTTATTCTAAGCTTGTTTCTAAAGAGCAGCTGGACAGGAAAAGCAACAAAAGAAAACGTAGATACATATTCAAGTAGTTTAAATCATGACAACTGTCATAGTAATGGACAGGACAACATAATTCAGGAAGAACATGTCCTTTGAGTAAAAGCATGTCATTAATATGGCTTTTTTTTTTTTGTTTCATTTTGTTCTATTTTGCATTTTTCTTAATGAGTAGATCTGCAGAATATTTTGCATTAGGACACTTGTAATTCTGGTGCATAATTTCAGCAGTAAAATGCTTCTTCTTTTTATCATAAGCTTTCTAAAAAGAGGCAATCTGGAAAACATTTTCTGAGCTAAACACAAGAGCCTGTTTGCTGACTCCCTGCAGATTTTCTTGTCAGGGCTTGAAGTTCCCCTGCAATCTGTTTCCTTCCAGAGAAAACATCTTGAATTCCTTCTAAGGGTGGGTCACATTTTCTTCAGGCATGGCTTTGGACTTTGGGCTTCCCAATCAAACTTTTGGAGAGCTACTACCCTGCAACTCACTCGTTTCAGCAACATGTCTAGGTGACTTGAATGTTTTGCTAAAGGCCTCTGCAGAGCTGAAGGACTTATAAGGGAATTCAGTCATTTGAGTTTTAGCTTAACATATACAACAAATGTTCTGTTAACTGGAATTTACTTACAGACTAACAATAGTCTTTCTTGTCAGTATTTAAGATTCGCAGCTCTCCTTTCAGCCAGACTCTGCATTCTTTGAACGGGCTGTAAAAGAGCCATGGTAACAGCATACCAATTGTCAGGAAATTAGGTGAGAAAACAACTAATTTGTCAAACCAAACTGTGTCACAATAGCTTTATTACAGGCACATAGGCAAGATCAAATTCTGCAGCACAAATATTTGGTCACAATGTCAAGAGGACCTGTGGGTTTTTTACTGGATCATTCATGGCCACACACCTATATGATAGAATATTCTCTTGTATAAGATCACAAGAGAACAAAATGCCTTACAGAGTATTTTTATGTGATGTAAGGCAGAAAAATAAGACAATTTTCCAAAAGAGAAAATATTGATCAATTAAAACTACAAAATCAGAAGGTCATGAAGACAGGAGAAGTGAAGACAAGAGTTAACTGAGCTACACAGTAGAGGATGCTCATTTAAACTGCTTTTATCCAGAATCCTGTTCTTCTGGTCATGATTTACTGTATATCCCATGAGTGTAGATGAAGGTCAGAACACATGAGATGGTGTCCGGGTCACTGGAGCTGACTCGAGTTCCTATTCAACTGTGTACTGCATAACTGCATACTGAAAATAATTTGCTATATATCTATATATACACATGTGTTTATGCTATACAGTGCTTGTCAGTAGTTTGCATAAGGTTACATGAGTGTCTGTGTCTCACTACATACATTTTTGGGTGTAATTAATCCATTTGAACTGTTCTTTTTTCATGAAAGGATGAATTTCCAAAGCAAAGTAGTCAAAATTAAAAAATCAAATATACACAAACCTAGCCTTTTATTTTAATAAAAAATCCTTTAGTCTTTGATCAGGATCGTACAATGCCATTTAGAAATTCTGACATATGATTGATCATTCAGAAAGCAATTAAGAAAGTTTATGTTCGTGTGCATGTATAAAAAAAAAAAAAAAACATGCACATGAGTTACCTTTTATTGTTTTTCCAGCTGTTGTCACCTTGCAAACCTTGCCAACCATGGTCTGCTAATATGCTAAAGATGACAATCATTGTAAAGGTAAAGAAAAGTTCAATCTAAAAAGGATCTCAGATTGTAAGAACAACCTTGAATTCAGAGTAGGCTTGTTGCACAATGCAGAACAAAGAGACCACTTGTTTTTGTTGAACAGCCTCCCTCACCAAAGTAAGCTAATCCATAATCGCTTTATACAAGTTTCTCTGGAATTTTCAATTGCATTACTTGCACAGAACATAAGATGTTTCATACAGAAAACTAAATATCTCACTTTACCTACTTCATTCAAAGCAGGTATGTAATGGATTTTGTTTTCTATTTTTGTATATAAAACAGCATGTCTTAGCAAGTTTGTGAAATTATAATTTTTTTCTTTTAGGCTAAAGATGGAATCCAGGGGGAAAGCCACAGCATATCTTTTCCTAGTTTTCGCAGTATTCCTTTCATGGAGAGTTGGTCACGGTGGCAGGATTTTGATCATTCCTTTGGAAGGCAGCCACTGGGTGAATATGGACATTATGATTCAAGCTCTCCACTCCCGTGGGCACTCTGTTGATGTAATAAGGACCAATAAAAGCTGGTACATCAAGGACGACTCTCCATACTACAAAACAATCACGGTTCCTGTTGCCAGAGCTTTCAATCATGATTTCATCAACCCAATCCTTAGAAAATTTTTTGCATTAGAGAGAGGAGAGAGCTCTGTCATGAGCTTCATGAGTTTGCAGGTTGAAATGTTTAAAGCTATGTTCGACATGCATGGAATTATGTGCAAGATGGCCAGCACAATGTTGGAGGATTCGAGGTTTATGAATGGTTTAAAGGCAAAAAAGTATAATCTGCTAATGACTGATCCTGCATGGGGAGCTGGAATAATGTTAGCCCACGCTCTTAAACTCCCTCTAGTCTATAATGTGAGATGGGTTACAAGTGGGGAGGGACACTTAGCCCTTGCACCTTCTCCTTTATCTTACATCCCACTGACGGGCTCAGGACTGACAGACAAAATGACCTTTATACAGAGAGTCAAAAATCTCCTTTTCTACACCATCTGGGAAGTTCAGGACACCTTTCTGATCCGTCCCCAGTACCAAGCCATCTGTAATCAATTCTTTGGCTCAGATGTTAGATACAGTGACTTATTGCGGGGAGCAGACCTGTGGCTCATGAGAGTGGACTTTGTTTTTGAGTTCCCCCGTCCTACCATGCCAAATGTCATCTACATCGGGGGCTTTCAATGTGAAACAGCAAAACCTCTTCCTAAGAACCTGGAGGAGTTTGTTCAGAGCTCTGGACAGCATGGCGTCATCATCATGTCTCTTGGAACTTTTGTTAGTGAGCTCCCTTCAGATGTGACAAACAAAATTGCTGAAGCTTTCAGTCAGTTACCTCAGAAAGTAATCTGGAGCTATAAAGGTAGCAAACCGGCCAATGTGGGAAAAAACACTTTACTGGTTAACTGGATGCCACAAAAAGACCTTTTAGGACATCCAAAGGTGAAACTATTTGTGGCTCACGGAGGAACAAATGGAGTCCAGGAGGCCATTTATCATGGAGTACCAGTAGTGGGTTTACCGGTGTTTTATGACCAGTATGACAATCTTCTCCGACTGCAAGCCAGAGGAGCAGCTAAGATTCTTACTTTAGCAACTGTAGACAAAGAGGACACATTTCTGAAAACTGTCAAAGAAGTACTGTCTGAACCATCCTACAGGATTAACATGCAGAGACTCTCCAGATTGCACAAGGATCAGCCAATGAAGCCAATCGATACCGCCCTCTTCTGGATAGAATTTGCAATAAGACACCAAGGTGCAGCTCATCTGAGAACCGAGTCCCACAGACTGCCTTGGTATTCCTACTACTCTGTAGATGTTTTCCTGTTCTTCCTGTTTGTTGTTGCAGTGATTACATTTTCAATAATCACGACTTTCAGATTATTCTTTCTTGCAAAATGCTTGACAGGAAAAACTAATCAAACGAAGAAAAAATGACAAGGTTCAGTGTTTTTTTTATTTTTATCATAATTTACTTTATTTCACTCTGGATTAGTTTTTTTTTCCCTTCTTTCTGTATTTTCTTCATTTAAACTGACCAGACGTTGACTGAATGTTTTGCATGATTTAAACCTCTTGTTTCACTTAAGTCTTTAAGGGAAGTAAGTACTTCCCGTAAGTCATTCTGACTGTTACATATCAGGTGCAAGATTACTCATCTGTGGCTGCGATAAAAGCAACGTATGCAACAACCAGCAATAAATGCCTTTTGTCTTAAGAGGGAATTACATGAATTATATTTAATATTGCATTTCAGAGTACGTCATTTAAGAGTTCAGGTTAAGAGCGACATCTACTGGTTAGTCTTGAAAAATGCAATTCCCCGGGTTTCGTTTTCTTACTTTTAAACTTTTCACAGAATTAATGTTTGTAAATGTATTTATTTTCACACTGTTGGCTCCAAAGTGCACTTTTTCAGAAAATTTAATAGACATTTTCTTATTCACTTTACAGAAATCAAGTGGACACAGTGAACATTGCAGCCATAAGTGTATTAACCAAAACAGTATTGCCATCAACATTCAGTATTTACAGGGCAAAAAGTGAAACACATTGGAAAAATTAAATCAATTAAACACACAACTAGTTGAGCCCAGAATGCTTCATAAAGTACACATAAGTACTCTCCAATAGACAAATCAAAAGCAACAAGAAACCAACCCAAAATAGTAGAATTTGCAATGTAATTCAAAAGTTTTCATACAACTTTTCACATTTTGTCATGATAAATCAACAGACTTCTATGTATTTCACTGGAATTTTATGCAGTAGAACATGCAGTGTATATTGATGAACAAGGAGATAAAAGACCATATCTCCTTGGTCCCGCGAATGTGTCTTTGTGTGCAGTCTCCTTCACTCTGTTACAGTGCAACCAACTTGATCATGATGTTATGTAATGAGTTAGCACAGTCCACTTGTGGGCGGTTTCACTTCACTTCTGTGGCGACTGTGGCTGTCTGGCAGAGTAGTCGTCTTGCAATCGGTATGTTCGATTCCAGCTTCCACCTGGCACATGTCGATGTGCCTCTGGGCAAGGCACTTAACCCCAAATTGCCTATCGGTCTGCGTATCGGTGTATGAATGTGTGTGCGACTGGGTGAATGTGACTCTAGTGTAAAGAGCTTTGAGTGGTCAAAATGACTGGAAAAACGCTATATAAGTTGAGTTCATTTACCATTTAACCATTCAGTGTAAGCGGGAGAAGTTCACAGTGAATTTGACTTCCATGACAAAACTTCTTGGCTATGTTTTACAGCCTGTAATAGATTTTAGACTGAGTTTCACCTTCCATCACAATAACACTAAACATATATTAAAATGACCCAGTTAAAGTGCAGACCTAAGTCTAATTTTGAAGCTATGGTACAGCTTGAAAATTGATTTTCACAGTCACTACCACGCTTGAGAGAGTTCTCGTTGTTTTACAATGAACTGGAACATCGTTAAGACTGGTAGAGACAAACCAATACAAATCTACGCAACACATACAAAAAAAATGTAATTTTAACTTTACTCTATGTTTTCGAAGTCATTTCAAATTATGTGACAAAATGTGAAAAGTTCAAGTTGTATGGACAAAGCACTCTCCTTTTGCGTAAATCTATCAGATCAACACTGGTGCATTGTCCTGGAATAGCACAAAACTGAAATAAGCAAAATACATGCATGTAATGGATTTATGCATCACATTCAGGTGTAGTCTTGTTCTGGTGACTTTCATGATGACTTTTATTGCTTTATGACAGAAGTGGTGTACAGCACTGATGAAGTACTTGGTCCTGCGACTGAATCATCTGCGGTAAAAAAAAACAGGAAGCTGTCAAGATGTATCTGTGCTTCTGCGTTTAGCACTTTCATATCCGCAGTTATTTTCTAAGATACACTTAAAAGGCAATTTATGCATGTCTTTGAAATGTTTTGCACATATTGAACACAAGGACCACACATGTGACATTAAAGCCATTATAATATAAATGGAGTTTAAAATTTTTTGCAATAATACAAGTAATAATTACTTATTCAATTTGTAATGAATATTTTTTGAAGAAGAAAGTTATTAAAATCATGTTCTGATGTTTATTATGTCTAACTCATTATAATATTTTTACAGACTGAAAGTAAATGATGATATCCTACCTGAAATAACGCTGTAAATTCTCTCATTTGAGTAATAGATGACACCACCTGTTGTTTCAAAATGCTGTTGATTTCTAATAGAAAAACGGTTAAATGCCAGACACAACTTTTATTCCAGAAAAATAAATACATAAATGCAGTATGTTGCTAAAATCATTTGTTGTCCTTTAACATTTTCATATTTCAGTCACATCACAAACCTTATAGAAATTGTCAATGGCTCAGATGCGACAGCAAGTGGCCCTGCAAGTTGGTCCTCGTTTGAAACCCTCTCCTGTTGTATAAAACTCGTGCCAAGTCCATTCATATACAATTGTGAATTGAGGGAGGCTGCTGTGCTGTGGCAACTGCTTGGAAGGAGAAACAGAAGGGAGAACATCAGCAACAAACACAAACAAGAGAATAACTGTGTGGTGGAAGAAAAATTATCCATGATTTTTAGTTTTTCTTACAAGTAAACATCAGAAAATTACTGAATCGGTGCTTTTCAGAATCACAGTCCACTGAAGTCACAGCAAGTTTTAGGGGTATGGATCATTCAACTTTAAATTGATAGAAAATCACATTCTTGCCAGTTTGTCTTTGTAAAACAACTCAATATCAGTTTTAACCCACAAATTAACAATTGGACTTTGACTGGACTTTGGTTCTAACATAGGAATATTTATATAAGCTGATGGTTTGGACAGGATTTTACAACAATCAAAGTGAAGAGGTCTGCAAGTACCTGCATGTTACATATATCAGATTTTTATTAATCAAACATATAAATATATAAACAAATTAATAACAGATCTTATAATGAATGATTTGCAAACTTACTCTTCTTCGCTTTCCATGCTGAAAGAATTCTCTTCTTCAGATCCTTAAAAGAAGATTATTAAATTAGAAAAAAAAACTACAAATAGCCAACTATCAGTAATTTCAATGGTATTTTGTATTTGTGTTTTTCATGATAAAAAAAAGTCTTGAAGAACTTTAAAGCACAAGAAAATTATGAAAGTTTAGACATATTTACAATTAATTCAACAGGTTTTGCCTTCATCATTATAAACTTTGAGAGAGAAAAAATGCATGTCCTCTGTTTATAAAATAAAAGGTATTTATATTGAAGCAGATGAGTGAGAATATTTTCCCTGTCAAATCATTATAAACCACTTAAAAAATAGATTTTCTAAAGAATCTCTTTTCGGTGATTCTAACCTAAACATACCCTCTTGCGGTTCCACATTTGTTGGTGCCAACACATCTGTATTCAGTTGCTCACTATCAAAATGAGAAAACACAGAATTCAAACAGAAAGCAAAACCTTCCGTATGTATTACATTTACATTGTATTCAATCACTGTCTGCCCGCCTGCCAACAGGAAGTGCAGCTAAACAAAGGCTCACCATGGCTTGTACAAACGTTTGAAGCATTTTTTGTAAATGAACCATCCCAGACACAGACTGAAAAGCAACATGAGGACTGTAAATCCACAAGACAAAGCCGCCCATGGGATCAAATCCTCTGAAATACAAATTAAATTTCATGACATAAATTTTCAGAGATGTTTCAAGAGGAAAACTTTGGAAAGTAAAATATTGTGGAAAAATTCCCACTTTTGACTTCCAGAATCACCGTATTTTTTCCTTGCAGTTCATTCCATTGTTTCTGGAAGCACTTTGAGGGCAGCAAAAGGCAACTATAGAGACCCGAATCCCTTGAAACGGCACCTTCAATGCTGAAAGAGGCTTCCATCTGGGCAAGATCAAATACTTGTATTTGAAGGATGGTCTCATTCTTCTTCAGGCAACAGTAGATGAATCGACAGTTATTGACAGTGTGCAGGATTTCCGAAAAGGTGCATTTGAACTCAACGTGGCTTCCCTCATGAACTGTGATGGGTCCAGCCACGGAGAGCTCTGCTGGGATGAAATTGGCTGCATAGCAGTTGGAAAAAATAAGAAATAAAACAGCTGCATGTGGGATTAAAAAGAATAAAAAGCTACTCACCTATAACCAGGATCTCAACTTCATCCTTTCCTTTCTTTTCTACATCAGAGAGGCTGTAATTTTTAGCGGAGTACAAGCAGCTGTAATTTCCACTGTGATCAAGATGAATATTAGGTATTGTGAAAAGAACCTCAACCAAAGTTTGCATCTGTTTCGATTTCCGAAATCCTTGTCCATCTTTCAGTAAATAAACATAAAAAGAGGGGTAGTTCTTTCTCCCGAATACGCTGCATCTTACATTAAGGTCACTGCCCTCGCTTACAGATGTTTGCCAGACCAGAATACTTGCAGGATACATGTCTACACAAATGACACACAAATAAATGTAGCAACATAACATCTTAAAATACATCTTGTTTTGCGAAGTATTGTCATAGATTGTGCTCACCTTCTGTCTGGCCAATGACCTGGTTTAGCAAAATGTCTTGAAGACAATAAGTGAAGAGTCACATCAATGTTCATTGTGCAAAAATAATTAAAATGTAGATTTTGATTCTCTCTGCTGTCAATCTACTTACAGAAAACAGCAAGTATTGTCTTCATCTTCAGCAGTTGCTCACACTCTGAGTTGCTCACATAAGCCTTTTGATCTGATGACTTGTTCCTACACCCATAGATAAACCATGCAGGAACTACACCACATCACTTCCTTATTCTTATTTGCTCTAATGCTCATTCTGCTCATTCTTCTTGCTACATTTTTCACGCTCATCCAGATTGGATTGAGAGCATCTCTGAAAATAAAATTTCAAGTCTAGCAATAGATTTTCTATTGAATTTAGGTCAGCATATTCTTATAGCGGTGACAAGGAAGAATGTAGATAGAGAAGATCGGGAGACATTTTAAGTTTCTTCTTGGTGGATTTTATAAGATTACGGCTTTGTTTCTGCCATCTTTGATTAGCCACAAAAGAATGCATACTTTACTTCTTATAATTCTCCTTAAGCTCCTCTCAGATCCCCGAATCCACTCATTTCATATAGACCTGAAACACACCTGTACCTCTTTAGTCTGCATCAGAAGATTAAACTAAACAATACAGTCTACACTAAGAAATATTTAGAGGAATAAGATTGATCTAATTAACAAACTCATCTTCACAAGTAAATGACAGGTAAAATACAAATTTCTACAACAAACTAAGGATTATATGTGAAGAAAGGTTACAACAGCAATGTTACACCGAAAGTATTTTAAATAACTGTAAAATAAAATGAAATAATTTATGAATGTTTTCAGGAACAAGTGGAGAATAAATAAAAGTTCAACCACTATACTACAGCCCAGTTGTATTCTTCAGCTGGGTTTGTGGTTTGTTTGGGGGGCAGATGTTCAGAGTTAACTTTCTGTAGCTTTTTGCATGTAGGTCGAAGTCTTTGCTCACCCTATGAGCAGAAAATCTCACAAGAATTGCATTGAGGAGTTTGTGGTTGTAATTTGACAGAATGGGTCAAGATGATAGGAATGCTATTCAAGCCTCTATGCTTCCTGAATATTTCTTGCAGCAGCCATTTAGACTGTTACACATCAACATTCTTTGTTTAGAAGGCAGAAGCCAGACAATGATCATGATGCCCTCTTACACCCATTCACACAGTATCTGTAGAAGATCTTGCACAGAGCAGCCAAATGAGCACTGAGGAGACTTTGAGTCATATTGTTATGGACCTTTAAACAGGCTATTTAGAGTCATCATAGACATCTTTGTCACAGAGACAAACATAGTAATCATAAACCACACACATTCATTTCTTTCTCTCTTTGCATACCTTTCATATTTATTTTTATATCATATTATAATAAATATGATATAAACCTGTAATAAAAAAAACAAACTATCTGACCTTTAGAGTCAATTTTTTGTCAGGCATGCAATTTGAGAGGAATAACTAAATCAAAAGTGCTTCTGGCTGACTTATTTTTCTTTCCTCTAGGGGTCAAATATCATAAAGTCATTCATAAAGAAAAAAAGGTTCTATCTTTATGCACCAAGCTTTATCAACATTGCATTTTCAACATCATTTAACATTACCTGTGCGTGTTTACATGTGAGAAGATGGAATACCAAAATGTTGCTGTACCAGGAGCAACTAATAGCATGGCAGTCAGGAGAACTGTAGTAACAACCCATGACCACATGATGTCACCCTTTTGGAGCAGTTTGCATCATTGTTTGGGTTTTCATGAGCACGTTGCATGTTTTAATCACTTAAACATAAAACCAAGTGTGTCTTTCACAGTATTGTTTTACTAGCTGTAAAAATCCAAGCTTATTATACAGCCTGAAATCTTTCAAAATGAATTCTTGATGTCTTTTTGTTTTTTTATGAAAGAGCATACTTAATTAATAAATTAAACAATGCATTGTATTTTAATTTTTATTTATTTTTTGGCTGAAATGTTTACTTGTGATTCAAATTGATACAAATTGTGACATATCCAGGCTGCGACAGACTGCCGACCTGTCCAGGGTGTACCCCGCCTCTCTGCGGAAACGTTTGCTGGAGATATAGGCACCAGCAACCCTCCTGACCCCACTGGGGACAAGGGTGTACAGAAAATGGATGGATGGATCGATGGATTATATATCCAAACCAAAACTTAGAACTAAGTTATTCTTGCATCTCTAACATGAATCTGACTCTAAATGTCATAGAGTCATGAAAACACAAGAAAACACAGAAGAATTAATTTATTTTTCAATAATTCATTCAAAGAACTGTCTGTATTTTTTTTAGTAACCTTATTTTACAAATCCAGTTGTGAACCATTTTGGCTTTTAATAAAAATTACATAACTCTTTGTACAGAGCTTCACTGATAAAATGCTGTGTTTATTGGACCCCTACCACATTTTCTCTTGCTTATTAGCCTGTGCAACCATTTAGGAGAGGGTGTTCCCCTTTGCTGTGAAGAACATAAGCGATGAAAGAAAGCATGGCCAAACACCCGTGGTGGTTATCAGTTTCAAGATGGCGTATGAATTAAGGTTTGAATAGAGCTATTTATTTTTGAGGATTCTGAACTGAGATTTAGTAGCTTTTTCCAACATGATAACATGATAAAACGATTAAGATTTCTGCATTCTGAGGGGGGACATTTTTACAAAAGCTGCCACATTTTGCTAATATTTAAATCAAACTAAACAATCAGAGTTAGTATTAGGGAGTAAATACAGATTAATGTTAGCTACACAGACCAACCAAATAAACTCATCTTAATATGAAAGGTACAAAATTCCAGAATCTGATTAATCTTACAACAGCACAAATAAGCAAAAACATATTTACTTCTAAATAAAATTAAAATAAATATCTTGAGGGGGAGGTGGAGAGTTTTAATTATATTTTCATCTGATCTTTTTTTTCCATTAGCTAAAAATTTCACTACTTCAGTGAGTGAAGAAACATATAAATAACTAAAAACTCACGCCATAATGTCTGGCAGTGTGCAAATATTTTCAATATCAGCTCAACTTACCTGGAAACAGAATTCTTCACCTAATGGAGTAGCACAGAGCAGCTAAACAGCCATCTCAAGTTTTAGATTCACTATTCAGTGATATTTACTTATATATGTGTGATCTTAAGTAAATATGTGAAGTTGGACTTTTGGTTCAAGAACTCCAAACTCATGCTTTGTGCCACAGATTTATTTGCCACATATCCAAGATAAAGATTCCAAACGAATAGCAAAACAGAAAAACATTGAATCCTGGCTTATTTTCTCCTTGAGTGTGTGTCCTATATTTTTCCACTACTCAGACAGAGGCCACATCCTGTATATGAGAGTTGTGTGCAATTCTGCGGTGTGGAGTAATAGTTTTTTTTTTTTTTTTTTTTTAATTCAATCAAATATCCTCCCCAAGTAATAAAGGCTGGAGGAAGAGACCAGCTGTCCCCAGGATGCAGACAAGCACAAAAATCCAAAGGAAGATCCTGTCAATAACCATGGCGACATACTTCCAGTCATCCTGAACCTGTGGGAGCATCACAATAAAAACATGGTTACTATTTCAATTTTGAGAAAGATCTCCAGTAAATGCTTCTAAATAATTTGAACAACTGTTTACCTCTTTAGCTTCGTTCTGAAGTCTCATGTTTTCTGCTATGTATTTAACACTTTCAATTGCCTCCCTGACCTCAGGAGACAGAGGCAAAAGGGACATAACTCCCCCATCTAGAGACTCAGAACTGGAGCAACGACTGTCCTGTCTGACCCCAACACCAGTCCCGCCAGTCAGGGCCCCCAGGCTGCCCAGTCCACCACTTCCACCACCAGAGTCTGAAGGCAGTTTGCTTGATCTCTTCTGCCAGCAGCAGTTACATCGGCCCTCACAGCACAGGATGCCAGAACTGACACATTTACCAGAGTCTTCGCTCAGGTCATTCAGGTTGGAGAGGTCTGTGTTGTTGAAAAGCCTTTGGCGATTAGTCAGGCTCGACACAACGCTGGATGCCAAAGCTTGGGGCTTGTGTTGCTTTTGCAGAGTGCCTGAAGAGTGGACAGCGCAGGTTCTCAAATGCATTGTCTCAACACTTTCAGCCACTGTCACCTTCTCCGGGTCCCTCTCTGGCCTGGTCATGAACATCACTCTGGGCAGCAGTCCTAGAAACACATGGCGCACCCAGCAGGGCATGGTGTGTGTCTTCGGTGTGCGGTAGTGCACATTCAACACAAAAACGGTAATGACAATTGAGAGGGTGACGAAAATCATGGTGAATAGGAGGTACTCGCCAATCAAAGGTATGACGAGGGAGGTAGATGGAATGGTCTCTGTTATGACAAGAAGAAAGACGGTCAAAGACAGCAAGACTGAGATGCACAGAGTGACTTTCTCACCACAGTCAGAGGGCAGATAGAAGACGAGCACTGTCAGGAAGGAGATTAAGAGGCAGGGGATGATCATGTTGATTGTGTAGAAAAGAGGCAAGCGACGGATGTACAAGGAGTAAGTGATATCAGTGTAGATCTCCTCGCAGCAGTTGTACTTGATATCATGCTTGTAGCCAGGGGCATCAATGATTATCCACTCGCCAGTTTCCCAGAAGTCCTTGAGGTTGATAGTTGAACCAATCAGCACAAGGTCAATCTTGGCCTTGTCATAAGTCCAGGAACCAAACTTCATAGTGCAGTTTTGGTAGTCGAAGGGGAAATATGTGACATCAATCTTGCAGGAGCTTTTAAATATGGCTGGTGGAATCCAAGTAACGTCACCGTTGTAGCGAAGGAGAGCCTTTGTTTTGTCATCAACCTGAAAATCTCCAACTGCACTGTTAACAACATAATAATAAAGTGGTTGGTTAAATAAAGACATTACAAAGTACTCACATTGTAATATAGACATATGAATATAAAAAACAATAGAATGTATAGCTCATTAAAAACTCAAAATAATTGAGGTTGTTATAAACTATACACCAGATGTCTGCAACAACACACGTAATGCAAAAAATATCAAAATCAGTTTCTGCAATAAATGGACTGATAGAAGGAATGAACACATAGCATTTATTTGGATTTATTTGGATTTATTTGTATGCGTGGATAAATCGGATGTTTTCTAACATCTGGTGTAAACTTTATTCCAGTGAAATCTTAGGAAATATAACTCCTGAGATAATGTTGACATGTCTGATGCTCATTTTCCTCACTCTAGTTTCTCAGTAAGCATCAAGGTACACCCAAATGAATATCCATAATGATAACCTCCTCCTCAGATGTCCACTTACTTGTTATAAAGAACAATGTCTGGCTTCCAAATTTTGCTCGATGGTACTCGGATGAACTCCACACCACCAAAATCTTTAGGATCCCATTTGAGTTTATAGTCATTCCAAATCTGGCAAAGAACACAATCTTTCATTTCCTTTAAAAAAACCAACATCAAAGCTAATTTAAATGAGCATCATTCACTTGAGCAGCAAAACAAGTGCTCAAAGGTAATCTTCTGCTATCACCTTTGTTTATGACTAGTATTTTTGTTTACATCTGGTAACTTGACGTGCTAATCCAATTAAATTCAATACAATATCTAACCAACTCAAGATTGAAGGCTTTCTGCAAAAACCCTTCATCTTCCTGCAGATGGTCCTTCACAGAAATTGGCAGCAGGGGAAATCAGAGTCAGACTTTGCTTTATTGGACAAGTAGGTTAACACACGGTAATACAAACTGTCTGAATACAACAGGGAATCACTTGGATACATCCTGTGGGAGACCAGATGCAGCCTGTTATTCTGCACAATGCCAGGCTTCAGACAGTTTTAAGCAACTGTCTCTCACTAATACTGGCAAATACATCAAGCTTGTTCATTAGGAATATGTAATGTTTTTAAATACAAATAAAACTAATTTGGTTTAGAAGGTAGAACGTCATTATAAAAAGTTAGCAGTTGTTTTCCCCTTGTGATTATCATTTGAAATTGATTTCAAAAGCATTCTCTTCTGCTAAAACCCATCATCTTCTGTGGTGCTGTATGAACGGAGCAAAAGTGTATTTATTGTGTTTTTAACAGACTTTTGTGCTACAGTGTCTTTGAACCTGTTGCTCAGTTAATCCATTGAGATTCATGAAGCTACAACCACAATAATTTTGTTGTAATTCTTTCAATTACAACAGTGCCTTGTAAAAATTAGATGGGCAACAGGGGAAATTTGTCTCATTGCTGAAATTTGTGTTTCCTTGTAGTCACTCTGAAATACGTAGTTTATATTGAGGGAAGTGAATGGAATAGCAGAACCTTATTTGTGGAGTGCTTTCAAAATGTGATCTGGAGACCTGCATAGCTGTTTCACTTAGTTCAGTGCAGTGTGCATCATGACAGCAGAACTATAATCTGGAGGGACAGGCAGGTGGTTGTGCAAGCAGTTTTTATACAATATTTAATTTTTTTACAGCCTTACTTTATGTAATTTTGTCATTTATTTTGTTAAGGTTTTAATATTTATGTTTGATGTGATGCAGAAGCTTGAAGTTTGTAGATTTAAAATCTTCACTGCCTGGAATTACAAATTGGTCAAATTATTTTGCTAACATTTTTAAGTTAGCCAGATCTAAGTTGATGTGATTTGTTTTTTCTATTTAAATCAATATCAAATGGATCAATGTGCTTTAAAAGCTTCCTCCCATAAATAATTCAGTGTTTCACTCTGGGTAACACCTGGCAAGGCAGGATTTTAAAGCGTCATTCATACATGGAGTATTTTAGAGTCATTTGACAGAAAACTAAGAAACAAGGATACAGAAAATTACAATAAAACAAAACATGTTTTAAAAAAACACAGAAAGATGGAAGCATCAGCATAATTAAATTCAAACTGAATTCATATTCAAGAATTATTCATTAATTGACCACAGGAAATGAATGAAGAAAAAACAGATCTGATGAAACATAAAACATTAAAACAAACAAATACTTAAAATAGACTTGATAAGAATTCAATTTATATTGTCATCTTTGAACTTTCATTTTCAGTTCTGGTTTAAAAGAGTCTCTTAATTTTCGGCACCAAAAACATGGACTTTATCTTTTCTACATCTTTTATCTTTTCTAAGACAATTTAACCCCATTGGACGCCCATCATAGCACTTAACAATACCATTCCTCTTCATGTCTATCAATCATTCCCAAAGAATTATGTAAAACAACAGACTGGACCCAGATTTGATGTCTTTGCTTATGGTTTGCTTTCACACTCATAGAGAATAAACTTACGTGTCTCAGCCACAGATTGGTTTCCATGATCTGATTGACTTCATCCTGAGAATAGGGTAGAATGAATTATAAAGACATCAATGCAAAAAATAGTAAAAAAAAAAGCAAAAACAACACAATATTTTTGTGACAATGCCGTCATATGGGATCATGAAGCTCATCTGTGAGGATTGGTTTGTGTGCTTTCTGCAATCTCAGGCTATTGTAAATCCCCATAAATGATCATTTAGAGAGATGCACCTGAGCCCTATGAGCCTGGTGCATAACTTACACGATGGCGGAGCCAGAACGCAGTTTTAACTTTTACTCTAAGCAGCAGGGTGACCAAGGATGGGGGAGAGAAAAGTTGCATGAGACGGATTTATATGTGACTTAGACCGTGAATGAACCAATTTCCTGAGCCAGTGCATAACATTAACCATTCATGTGACCATGTAGAATCCAGAAGAGTTCGAAGTTGAGTGATGAGCACAAGCGTTTGTGATCATGCCTCCATCATATTTTTTACGTAATTAGGACAATAAACAGTTTTCTCTCCCGGAAAAGCATTTCCTAAGAAGGGAAGCTCAGTCCCATGGGTGTGCCTGCTCCCTAATGATAGCATGATGACTCAAGCAGCCCTGGTGATGAGATATTGATGGCCTAAATGAACTTATACAGGCGTGTGGTAATTGGTGTGGGCAAACCAATACCAATTGTGGCTGGCTTAGGAGCAGCAGGTGTTGCTGAGTGAAAACAGTCATCCATCAGCAGCTGGATCTCAGCAGCTTTCTCCACTAAGTGTGTTTTTTTAACATCCTCATGCACCTGGACATCATCAGGGATGCGATCAGAATAAGGATGAATGTCTTTAACCCGAAAGGTTCTTCATATGTATTTAGCAAAATGATTTTTGGAAAGCTAAACAGATTGAGATTAAATGCATTATATCATGTTCTACATCTCCTATGTATAGTTTGCCAAGCAAAAACAAAAAAAGAATCCTCTCTCTTGTTACATTGCAATGAGAAGTGAATGTATGTTATCAGGATTTTATTTGGCAACCAGCACAAACTAGTGTGCTATCGTGAAATTAAATGATAAAAAATCTGAAAACTAAGATTTAAATGAGTATTTACATCTCTTTATACTAGTAACCTTAAAGATTTAGTAAATAATTAGCACATATTAACATGTTTATTTTAACATAATTAAAAATACAGCTGCTCTGTGAAAAACAAGGATAGAACAACAAAACAATTTGTCAAACTTTCTGCATCTTTATGAGGATTGTTTATCATCTGAAAATGAGCAGAGCATGACAGGATTTTTCATAATGCAGAAACCACATATATCCATTAACTGAATAACAACAGCTCATTATTGCAGAGACGCTCATTATCGCTGGGCTAATCTGTTGACAAGACAACTATCAGTCCTACACGCCACAAACATGGTGTGAATAGAGTTGTGGCAGGAAAAATATCTGTTGTTGAAAGAAATCCAAGACAAGTCTTGTTTTCTATTTTTCCAAGTCATTCTGGGGCCAGAGCAAACACATGGCATAGAAGTCTTTGGTATGACGAGACAAAAACATGTACCTTTAGGCCAAAAGGCAAAGGTGTGTATGTGGAAGAAAACTAACAAAGTCTCACTCTTATCACACGATTCCCACAGCAAAACACGGTGATGGTAACATCATGCTGTGGGAGTGTTCTGAACTGTAAACATTCAGCCAGTGATACAACTGAATGATTTTAATCATAGTTTTCTCATTTGTTAGAATGGACCAAGCAAAGTCAAAATTTAAATACATATAAAGGATCTGTGGGAATATGAATCAACTGCTGATGGACTATGCTTAAGCTGCTTTGCATTTTTTCTTTTTACATTTCATATTTAAGCGTAACTTGATGTTGATGTATCAAATGAAATATAAAAATGGTTCAAGGAATATGACATCTATAATCATATAGAAAAAGATGGACATGTAATTTTAATTTCACAGCATAAAAAAACAATGCTGTCAACTATTTCTAATATCAACCTGACAAAAAGTGGAATAAGACATTAGATGCCAGAAGCACTGCATTTGAATGAATCTTCATCCACTTTTCCCTCCTTAACTTCCTTTTTCTAATGTATTATTAATATAGAAACAGATTAACAGTAAAAGATAAGTTGCTGCTTTACATTTGGTTATTAGGAAAGTAGGACAGCAGATTATTGAAATAAACTGTCCTTTGATTTTCTTATCAAAAGACTTGCAGCAGCATCTGTGGCCTTAGTATCCGTGTCTTACCTGGACAAGCGAATTCAACAAACTGGAGGAAAATCCAACATTAAAACAAGAAATGCTCATCAGACAAGGCAGGGACAGAGTGAAGGACTGCTTAAACTGAGAGCTACTTAGACACCTGACATTCCCCATCTTGTCTCAGCCAGACAGCCAGCCAGCCTGACCCTGTCTTTGCATGTCTCTTTCCTCAGGTGGAAAAGCTGAGGGCTGCTGTGATTTGGCAGGGAGTGTTGCAGGTGTCTCAGGCTGCATCCCAGTTGTGTGTGATTAACAAAAGCCCACTAACTGACACATGGCGACTGTGATCAGACAAAATAATCCTTAAATAACTTTCCTTTTTTGTTAATCTGGTCGTGTCTATTGACATTATTGAATTATATCTATCACAAGGGGTATAGTCAGTGTAGGAAAAAGAAGAAGAAAAACCTTTCAGCTACTTACCACTTTGACCAGCTGTGACATGGACACCTCAAACTGCACAATGACTGGGTCAGACACATTTTCCACAGGCCGTATGTACTGATTGTAGTTGGAGAATATCACTGAGAAGAGCTTGTGCTCTGCTTCTGAACATGTTCCTCCTGCATCGGAGCAAATTGTCAGACATGGATCAGCCACTGCAGGATTTTTCATAATGCAGAAATCCATGTCATACATTTTTAAGATAATTCTGGTATTTTACCTGCATTAAATTTGGTCTTAATGTACAGAATACAAATTTAACACTATTACAAATCACTCAATGACTAGCAACTAAATTAAATAATTGTTACGATTAAAAAAGAAAGTTTTCAAATTTGTGCATGTTCAGCTGATACGAGAAATTAAAATTTGGTGTTTTTATAAAGACATGCAAAAGAAACACTTAAGCAACATGTAGAACTATGAACAGAAATCAAGAAAATGCAACAAGTAAGCAAGATGTTATAAATAAATGAAAACTTACCTGACAACAGATACAAAAAGAACAAACAACTAAATATGAAGTCAAATATGTTATCCATCCTGTGGTAACCGATAAATCTGGGGTCAACTGCAGCAGAGCTCCGCGATGCACACGGAGGGAGAACGAGTGAAAGCGAGTGTGCAGCTGCAGACACAACCGGAGAACAGGGGGAGGGAGGCAGTGGCACAGTAAAACATACAACCAGTCACCGAGAGGAACCACGCAGCACACAGATGTGCAGGCTATGGTCACCGAATCAAATCAGACATGTGAAATTTAAGAAGAATTTTTGTTTTGTGAAAAATAAGTAAAAAAAAAAAATAATAATAATAATAATTCCTTTAAGTCAATATGCTAATTGTCAAGCAGCCACTGGGTTCAGCAAATCAAATGCTTTATGCTGTCAGCAGACCAGGTGGTATTCACTTGGGTTTCCCTCTCACACGCATTCATCATAAATTAAATATTAAATCACAGGCCTCTGAGCTGCGGTGCTTTGGACAGCCTTCAGCATAACATATTCATCAGTCATTTATTCATTTATGTTTTGGAAAAACATATTTTAATTAAAACTAATTGTGAAGCTGGATTTTAATGCAGAACTAAAATCAGATATTTTCATTTTTGAATGAATTAACTGACTTTTTTTTCAAACAACTTTGTGGATGTCCTCTATTAAAGGGTAGAAAGGGAAGGTCCAAGTTTTCTTCAGCTGACATCAAACTTCACTCTAATTTAGATTCTGAAGAACAACACCCTGAACTGACCATCAGCACTGAACATGGAGGTGGCAGCATAATGTTGTGGTGCTGCTTTTCTTCAGCAGGGATAGTAAAGTCAGTCAGACTTGATGTGAAGATGAATGTGAAGAAATATGAGCAGAAACTTTATATTCAAAATGTACAAAACTGGTAGAGAAATCTCAAATAATAATAAAATTATGTCAAATGTATCAATTAAAAAAAAGCACATACTTCTGATAAAAAAATATATATAAATCCACAAAACGACATTTACATGTTTTTTTTTTCCCCCCATTATTCATGATTATTAGAATAATCTTTATTGTCATTTCAGCAAACTGGTGCTTGTTATAATTCCTGAGCAGTCTTTGGGTGTTTTAACTTATATTTTAATTATATATCTTTATGGGTGGAAGGCCTCCTGTCCATCAAACTAATCTTTAGCTGTCTCAATAGATACTTTAGATTCAAGCCAGGACTAACAACATTTGGCTGAAGTTCAAGGCAGCTTTCCAAGAAAGTGAGACAAGCTTGAATCCCTCAGCGGTGTTAAAAACATGGATAATAGAAAGTTAAGTGAGAGAATGAGGAAATAAATTTTCCATGTGTAGGAGATATAGAATGAAAAGCTCTTACGTAAAGTTGTTATCTTTTTCCATAAATGCTATTATTTCACAATTTCAACTAAATCCTATCTGTCAGGAGTATGAACAAATGTAGACTTAACTCTATGCATGCCATGCTTTTCACTTTTTTATTTGTAAAAGAACGTCAAACTACTTCACAACTACTAGTTAAATACTATATGTGGATCAAAGTGGTGAAAATATTCAAAAGACACTTCACAAGAAGATTTAAAACTGTAATTTCACAACAAAAACAGTTCACTGCTACTTTTTTACAATCTACACAGATCGACCAAAAGTTTGAAGTGAAGCATGAAATAAGAATCTAGATTGACTGATGTGGATAAAATGTTTGTCCAGTTTTGAATGCAAGACTTTATTGTTGATTTTTAAGGGTACTTTGCTAATCACTGTAAACTAAAAGAATAAGATATATAAACAATTGACTTTGAAGCCTGTAAACCTGACGGCCAGTACAGCAGTTCTGTCCATTAACATAAGCTCTGATTGATTAAAAGGAGGATCTCCTTAAGAGTCGGCAGAATCTCTAACGAGCCCACTCAGCACTGTTTATTGAGCAGTAAACCTGGAGTCTGCCGGTGTATGTGTTTCAGTGCTTTGGCTTCATTTGTCTATATGCCTGCACTTTCTAATCTGCAAATAGGACAATTATCAAAGATCAGCTCAAGTGTAAAGACACAAATGAGAAACCACAACTGTTCTCCTTCTTTATAGATTAAAACATGTTTATTTACACAACCCCACTATATTCAAACAGCCTAAAGCTAAGGCCTTACGGCATAACACTGGAGAGAAAGCTAGACTCCCTTTCTCTCCTGTATTTCTGTTGTGACATTGTGTACATGTTAAATATGTTCTTACACATTCTCATATTTAAAATACCTAAGAAAATGTTCAGATCTGGAATGTCTTTTTCAATCACTTAGCTCAGAGAATGAATACCATCTCCTAAAGAACAAACAAATCACTTTGGCAAGACCTGGACAATCTGAAGACTTTTGTGAACAATCTTAGACATGTAATCAGACTAAAAGAGACTTGTCTTTATTATTTATTTGATGACACAGTAATACAAATTAGGTCTCATTGTTTCATTTTAAACAGAAAGATCCAAAATCCTATCTGTGCACTGCATTACTTGTTACAGAACAGAACTGGACCACCTTCACATATTGGCAAGATTCAAATTAGAGGTCAAGAGGTCAGTACTTTCTGGTCTCTCTGCAGTGAACACATTGGATATTTTACATCACAACTACTGTGACTAAGAGCTTTAAAAAAGGTCCATGTGTTGGACCTCGCCCCTCGAAGTTCATCGTATTCGAGGTGTTTCTGAAATTGGCTGCTGGTCGGGAACAATCGGACTCTGAAAAAGAGGCTGCAGAAACAAGCCCAGGGTGCCCACCACACATACTATGACAAAGATCCACAGGAACATACGATCCACCACCATGGCCACATACTTCCAGTCTTCTACAACCTGCAAAAGGAAAGAACTTTTCAGAGTTGTTTCTATTTGTCAATTAGTCTGTTTACAATGTGCCGCTCATACAAAAGTAATGATGAAATAGAAAAAAAACCTTAATACAGATTAAAGTCCATTATTTGATTTCCTTTCTTAGACCAGAACCCATTTCCTCCATTAGTATTATTATTATTATCGTCATAGTTCTGATTAGAGACACTCTCAGTGAGTGTTTATATTAAAGTTGGTTTAGGTCACAGCAAGAGAAAGTAATTAAACATGTAAAGCATTGCAAATGATTGTTGAGTATCCATCCATCAGCCATCAGAGGCTGAGATGTTGTGTTTTGACCATAAATGGACTTGTCTTGCTTTAAAAGTCCTTCAATCCGAATGAATTAAAACAAATCTAGAAAGAACCTACCATAAATACAATATGTATTTAGACTTCTAAACAGAGACATTGAAAAGTCATTAATTATTGTGTTTATTGAAATCCACCATAGAAAATTCCTGGCGGTTCCATGATGTACCCTACCACTGCCAGCCACTACCTTGTTTTATCTTTTGAAAGAGATAAAAAGCAACTGTCAGAGATGGTTTTCCATACATTGGCCACTCCCTAGTTTTGTGATTGCTAGTTTTCGAGAGCAAATCACAATCAAAACAATTTCAAAACAGATTGAGCGGTACAAACCTGTAGTTTATTTTAGGAAATTAAATTGTGACACTATTTATTAACCCAGTTTACACAGGACTATATGATGTTTAGTATTAATGTGGATACGTACACTTTGATCATCATCGTCACTCATCATGTGCTCAGCCACAAAGCGCACCCCATTCATTGCCTCTTGTACATCAGTAGCCCAATCAGGATTGGTTCTTTGCTGGATATCCTGAGTGGAATTGAAGCCACTGATAAGGTAATCACCAGACCGTATGGGCTCCATCCTGTTGGTGTAGCTGTGTCCCATCGGAGAAGCAACATTTTTGTGTCCTGGGGTAGAGAAGGCAGAATCAGAGGACAGCAAGGCAGATGTAGACAAGGTGAAACCTGTGTTGGGGGCAACTGGGTATCCCAGACCCAAAATAGCTCTCCTGGCCCTTAGGCAGCGCTGCTGACGCAGTCTCTGACGGGCAGAGTAGTTCTGAGGTCGTTTCATGAAGAGTAAAGCGGGGAGTTTCACGAGGAATATCAGCTTGACCCAGGCAGGCATTGTATGGGTGCTTGGAGAGCGGTGGTGCACATTGAGCACACAAACACTGGTTATAATGGAGAAAGTCACAAGTACCATGGTGAACATCAGGTACTTGCCAATAAGGGGTACATCCAGTGACGTTGGAGGAACAATCTTTGAGATTAAAAGAAGGAACACAGTGAGAGCCAAGAGGACAGAAATACAAAGTGTCATCTTCTCTCCACAGTCAGAAGGTAAGTAGAAGACCAGAATGGCCAATGAAGTGATCAGAACGCATGGGATGATGAGGTTTATGGTGTAGAACAGAGGCTTCCTCTTGATGATAAAGTCATATGTGAGATCCACATAAGTAGGATCCAGAGGGTTGACAGTCCGTCTGCCCGGTAATGCCAAGATGTCCCATTCTCCACTGGGTGTAAAGTCGTCCATACTGGCAACCTCAGACTTCAAGATCAGGTCAATTTCTGTGTGGTCATAGGTCCAGGAGCGAAACTTGAGGGTGCAGTTCTGCTGGTCAAAAGGGAAATGCTTGACTTCAATCTTACAGGCGCTTTTATAGATGGCTGGAGGAAGCCAGTTGATGCTGCCGTTGAAAAGAACAATGGCGTTGGTGAAAACAGTCACCTCATAGGTTCCATCAGCGCTGTGGTGTTGAAAAACAGAGATGACAAAAAACAATTAACACATCTTGGAAATTGGCAGTCAACACACTGTAATCAAGATGAAAGCCACCCAAACTGCAGGGTTCAGATAGTTATTTCAACAATGTTCCGAGAAATGGAAATGTTGCTCTTTCTTTAACTACAGTGGTTTTAATTAGGCAGCCAAATAGAGTGGAACAATGGCTTCAGTATGAGGATAAAATAATGTGTTTATGTAGGACTTTTTAAATGTTCTAGATTAGCCTGGAGGTCTTGTAATGATCCAGTCCAGAAATCAAGAAATTAGATTACACACATTTTGACCTTTTTTTAACCAAAAATGGTAACACAAGCTTGGAAACAATAACCCAACAAAGCTTACTTGTTGTACAGGACGATATCAGGGAGCCAGATGTGTCTGGAGGGAATACGAAGCTTGTCTATACCTTCATACTTTGAAGGGTCCCATGACAACCTGTAATCAACCCAGTGCTGGAGAGACAGACAGATCTGGTCGGCTCACAATGCACTTCCATAATATCAAAACCATTTGTAATTACATGCCTCATTATTACTGAAATATTGTTTGAAGCTATTTTACAGAAGCAATTTGTTCCACGTTGAAGGAGAAATAATGGCCACGGTTCAAGTTTAAAGGGAAGGGCATTTGCTTGGGTAGAATGTTACATATAAACAACATGATGCAGTTCTCCATAAACATACCTGAGTGAGCCAAACATTTGTGGTCATGATCTGTTCTCTTTCATTCTGGAAAGGTAAAATAAGGCAGCAATTATATTTCTTGCAGGTTTAAGGGACAAGCACAATAACTAATCTAAGAAGAAAATCAAATATCTCCTCTGACCTGTAGCGTGAACCCGAGGATTATCCTGATTAGCTTCACCAACATTTTGCAAAATTTTCATAATGTTTAAATGATGCAATGATTAGTAGTGTCTTTTAAATGGATCTTCCTTGAAGTAGAAAGTATTGTGTATTCTCTATAGTTTAAGTCAGTACAAAATGCACACATGACATAAAGATTCTGAGAATAGGGAGCTAAGAAATAAAATAAAAAATTGAAACATATAGATCATTTCTCTACCCATCATGGCACTAAAACATGGACTATGCATTAAGGGGTCCAGATAGGAATCATCCAAAGGAGTGAAATGGAAGCTCATAAAGTGAGGCTGTGAATGGGCTTCCTTTCTTGATCTGCAGCTGAGACCAGTCTCTATTGTAAATCAGAAAGGAGCCTTGGCCGCTGTGGCTAAAACAAGTTTATTGTCCCCTTTAATCCAGTGTGCTGAAGTTTCAATCTAGACATGCCATGGGCAGAGATTACAGCTTACTAGATCTATTTTCTACTTCCTCCATTTGTTTAAAGCTGTCTCCTTAAGGCTGTCATGTAATTAACTACTACTGAAAAGCTTTGCAGTTCCTCAGTAGTCTAGGTCACCTCTTTCTTCCATCCTGAGGTTTGTGTCAGATCTACCTATTTGTATCTGCAGCACAGTAACTTCTCTACATGCATATACATAAAAAAGCACACAAATAAACAAATGCAAATCTGTGTTTTCTATGCTGCCTTACCACGCTGATAAGCTGTGCAAGGGACACTTGCAGCTTTACTGTGACTCTCTCTGTCCTGTTGATGGCTGGTCGAATGAGCGGATTGTAGCGATCCTTTCCTAGCAGCCAGTTCATCAAACGTTCCTCTGAGTCAGCACTTCTGCTACCTGGTAACACAACGGTGTTTGTCAAAAATCTTTATGGGACAGTTGGGGTTGCGCATGCAAAAATTCAGCTTCAGGAAAAAAAAATCAACTGTTAATATTCTTATCAACTCTAATCTGGATGGCAGTGAATTATAACATTATTAATATATTTAAAAAGTAATACTCATGTGTTTCATTATTTTTTTAACATGTTTATTTCTGTGCATTTGTCACAAATAGATTTTTCCAATTTCAAAGAAAATGTAAATGTTATTTAAGACTTGTATGAAAAAGACCTTAAATACAGATATGTTATGTTTGGTATCCTTCTATTACAGCAAGAGTTATTATCAAGAATTTATCATTTCAAGCTTTGACAGTGAGACACGTCCAAGTCCTTTTTGATTTTTGAAATCTCACAGTGTCTGCTGGGTTTCATTGCCTTCAAAACCATGGAGGAAACTGCTGACTTGATGGCTTAACATCAGACTTTCATTGACAACTTATTCAAGGTAAATCAGGAGCTTGAAAACATTGCTGCAGGAGCTGTTCGTTAACAAAGTGCTACTACCTAGATACTAATAGAAAGATTAGTCGGGAATAAATGTCTCTTATGATACCCAGCCACTATAAGAGGTGGCTGGGGATCTCTTAAGGCATAAAGAGTGAATCAGAGACACCAGGATTTGCCTGGGCCCAGGAGAAAAGGGACTGAACTTTTGGAAGTTATTTGTACTCTTGTATAATGTATCATCTACAACTGGTTTCTTTTTTCAGTCAGGCATGATTTTAGTAAAAGTATTCATGGATCTTCAAATTCTAAATTTTTGTGTCATGAAAACCATAAATGTTGGCATTTATAGAAGTCCGATAAGTCAAAGTCCTATCCCATTTCATTTTCCAGCAGAAGGAAAAATAAAAGATATTCTACTACCTAAAGTTAGATGTTTATAAGAAACGTGATGCCCAATAAAGGAGACAAATGCAAAGTCATCTTTAGGAATCTTCATCTCACTCTTTAAAACTGTTTTTTTTTTTTTTGAAACCTCCTTGTGGAAAGACTCAAACTGTCATTATCACCCCTTGGACTCCTGTTGCTTCATAGGGTGTGGTGCAGCGACGCTCAGCTCTCCCACAGGTCTGTGGATGCTGACAGGATTGTGCTATTGTAAGTCACTTGACACGGAGGTTCCACCCAACGGGCCTTCCAAAGCAATAGTCAACAGATGGTGTGTTATCAAAGCTCCTGGAAAACTGAATCAAACAAGCTGTTCCTTCCCCAGAGGTGAAAACCGTTTGCCAAACAACCAGGCCGCCGCTGATCGGCTGCTGCAAACAGATCCAGAGACGTGCCTGTGTGTGTAAAAGCTGAACATGGCAACTCGAACAAGCCGCTCGTGACTACTGCATTGACATTCCACTGATTGAGAGGGAGCTCAGGCGTGCTAATACAATGCCAGGGTAAACCATTTTGGAACTGAGAAGGTCATTCTAAACAACTTTCTGAAAACCCATCATTTTCTGAAATGTTACATGCTTGGGGAAGTGAGGTAACAGATGATTTGTGAAAATGATGAAAAAAAGGTTAGACGTTATTTTATCCTTATTAGGCTCTCCTATAATCTAGTCATAATATTCGATCAAATGATTAATTTATCTTTCCTACCATATTTTTCTCCCTTAACTCTATTCCTTAGGAGAGTATATATTTATTTCCATGACACATAGTAGGACTCCTGCACAAAAATTATTACACAGTCTTTAAATATAGGACACTTCTACTACCTGCTTTATTCTAAGCATTGAAACGTTTTTGTTGAAATATGTCATATTCTAAAGAATAGAAAAACAAGCATCTAGTGCAAGATATTTTGACAACTGTCAGGTTACGTTTGAACGATTTGCTTTGTTCATCCCAATGTTTGCATATGAAGTGGAGAAGTTTTGTTGTCCATTTATAGTATGTTGTTTTCCCTCCTTTTTCGTAATCAAAGTGAAATTTAAATACTGAATCATTTTTAAATATCACCAACATTTATCATTTCACTTAGAAACTCAGCCATCCAGTCGTTGTAAAGGTAACTTTTGATGTCATCTTTCAGGAAAACTCCTATTCTAAAATAAAGCTCAGGAACAAAATTCTCATAGTTTCAGACAAAATGGAAGACATGCTTACAGTGAATCAAAGTCAAAACGAAGTAAGCGAGGATGAAGAGCGTCCGAGTCATGTTGACGGCACCATCTGGTTGCAGGGAGGTTGTCGGTGATGAAGCCCCACAGCTGCGCTTCTTAGCGCTCCTGTCCTCGTTCATACCGGACCGTGCGCGCTTCACGGGTCGGTAACTTCACAAGTTCTGCGCTGATACTTGTTTGTCCCTTCATGGCCTTCTGCTTTCACAGCCTCCCACTGTGTGAAATTCACCAACCTGTCGGGACTTTGCAGCTCCGCTCCCGTGCAGCAGCACCCTGTCCCGGCGTTCTGCTGACTCTGTTCCCTGCGGGTCCTGTGCGAGTTTCCACCAGCGCAGCAGCTGTGGTGAATGGCCAGTATCGGTTATGTACAGTTAAAGCATCTGTTTACCTCATTAAAAAAGGCATGGGTTATTTTTAAAGTCTGTTATAAACGTAAATATATTTGTTCGACTTGCCGGTGCATTCAAAATTTAAATATCAAAACATTTATATACTTCAGTATTTTAATTCGACTGAAAAAATTGTATATAGCGATATAATCAATAGTGATATTTCAAGCTTGTTTTTTTTTTGTGTGTGTGTTTTGTTGTTTTTTTTATTAGATGATTGTCACTTACTGCTGTAATTTAAAGTATAAATAAAGATCCACAGAGGTTAGAACATTAGACCAATTTAAAAATATATAGGCTTTGTATACATTAATGTTATGCTATGGCCAACATAGTCATAGTGAAGACAGCAGAAAGTGATTGACACCTTCCACAAAGAGGGTAAGCCAGAAAAAGCCATCACTGACAAGAACTGGACATGTACATCTTCTAAAATATCAATGGTACCTTAAGTGGGAGGAAACAGGGAAACCCACAGCACTGAGAGGTTTGTTGAAGCACAGGCTGTTGAAAATATGTGGGGGAAGTCTCACAAAGCGTGGACGGCAGCCAGATCTGGTGCCTAAAGAATCTTCAGCCCAGAGCATGGGCTAAAAAACTGCTGGATTCTTTGTGTTGAGCCACTACCAATCTTTCCAGAACTCAGAAGAGAAAAATTACTGGACTGTTGATGTGTCCAAGTTTCATTTTTTGGTTTTAATTTGGAAAACCTGGTCCTAAAGAAAGGAAAGCCCAAAAGCAAAGTTCATTAAATGAAAACTTGAAATGTATTAACTTGTGCATGAAAATGCATGAGTTTCACTTTTTCAGATTACTTAAATAATTGTCCTCACATGGACTAATGTACTGTCCACATAACCAGAATGTATAGAAGGGAAACTCAAAACAGACTCTTCAATTTAACCAACAAAATTACTAACAGTTTGCTTACATTTGTTATGATCCACAAATAAAAAGAAATAGCACACATAAAAACTGACATGGTAAAAACCTTAAAGACAATGATAAATATTCATTTCTTTAAAGGATGTATAAGTGGTTTTACAAACTTTAAAAAGATAAAAACCTGAGATGTGTGGTGTGCCTTCACACCTTTCTGCCATACGTTTTTGGAGTATGGGACAGGTTTCCTTCCTGGATTGGCATTTCCACGTAGATCTCTGTGAAGATTGTGTGTTCTCGGTGGAGTGATAATTTGAGATTTGAGAAAATGATGGATTCAAGGGTTGTAAATACTTTTGAAAGCCACCCTAGATCCATGATTCTGTTTATAAAGCCACAATGATCAACTCTTTCCTTTCCAGCCATCATTTACGCTCCAGGACTATTCCACTCATTGTCAGTTACTCATTCTGTCATGTCTTTTGTAATGTACGGATCTAATGCATGAGGGACCTGGAATAATGTGCAGAAGTGCCATGTAATGAAAGAAAAGACAGTAAGGTACCCATATCCAACATACAGTTTGTTATGTAGGAGTCCTTACAGTGGAGAAAGCAGCATGATAACAGGGAATACCACAGAACTCAACAACAACTGTCTTTACAGATTTATTAGGATTGCCTGGATGTATACATGCCACAATTGGACTCAGTTTTTCTACAACTAGCCAGCACAGGTTGACAGTTTTGATGACTTCAGATCATTTGCAGACCCCAGGCTGCGTCGAGGAGCACAATAAATATTTCTCTGCTCCTGCAATGTGAGATTTAGAGAATTGAGGTCCAGTTAGATAGGCAGCAGTGCAATCTTAGCATAGCAGATTTACTGTCACCAACCTGCTCAAAGCGTCATTAAACAGACCAGTCAAGGACACTGTATCAGGCATGAAGAGTAGGCATAGGGAGTCTCCTTTGGTTATAAATTTGAACACCAATGACCTCTGCTCTGGATCGTTGCAAGCAGATCAATAGAGACTGATTTTGTATGGACTCCGTTATTCTCATCAGGCAGAAGTAAACAAGGCCAAAGAATACGCTGCTTTATTCATTACATTGAATGTGCAGAAAATTGCACGATAACAAGACTCCTCGATGAGCCAAACGACTATTCATTTCGTAAATGGCTGCCTTCTTCATTAGATTAGTGGTAACAATTTACAGTCACATAATCACAGACTGTGAACTTGTCATCATATTCGACAGAGTAAGTGACTGGATTACATCTGCACATTTCTAAAAGCAAAAAATGAGGACTAAGCCACTGAAAGTAAAAAGTTGAATTCAAGGATTGAAGTAAGCATATCTGGGTAAACAGCAAACTAAAAGAATTATCTGCATAAACTTGTAAAATAACATTTCAGCTGTCTGTTTACAAGTCAGATATTAGTGGTTACGTAAACAAATCAGAAGTGCGTGGTTGTCAATAAAAATAATCACTAAAGCACAATTCTGTGCCCCTTGTCCTGATGATAATGATCTCATCCCTTCCTCCAGAGTTACAAACAGTTGTGAGTTCTGTGAGCATCTGCAGGACCCAAATAACGGAAAACAGGGTGGACATGGTGGCATGTCGACAGATGGCTACAGTGTCTGTGTGTGCAACAATTTGTTGTACGCCTGGAAAGGGTGAAGGAAGAGACACGGCTAATCAAAGAAGTGCTGCTGTTGCAGTACCATGTTGCACCACTGCAATACCGCCCTGTAAGGGATATATATCAAGCAGGCAGTTCATTACCTGAAGTGCTTGGCTCCTGCACTGCAGTCTCAGGCTCATGTGAAGATATTGATCTCTTAGCATCCCATCACCTGCATGAAGATCAGCTCAACTTTTTGGTTCATGGAGAATATTGGAAAGAAGTTTTTGACTTTTTGTTTTTTTCTGTTTGTGTGTTCTTTTGGAAAGACTAAGAAGAATTGTAAAATTTTACAATCTTTTTAAATTAAAACTAAACATAAAAGACCATAAAAATGCACTGTGTTGGGATTTATTGACCTTTTTAGATTTACATACAAGTTATACAACCAGAAAATTCAATACATTTTATTTAGATGTAATTCCTTCTCCCAGGATTTCTTCATCCTACTGGATAACAGAAAACTTCTAGTCCTCAATTTTTATTGGATGAAGGTCAATAAAATTTGACCTGGCCTCCTGACATGTCACCATAAGTCACTAGTAACGTGAACAGTTCATTGCTCTATCAATGGCTGAAATCTGTGCTGGTTTTGACACAGCAAACTGTAGCCCCAAAGAATCTCACTACCACAACGTGTGACAGATGAGAGTTGATGGGCTTTCTGTTTTAACCAAGAGGTTTCTAATAGAGTCATAAAGTTTTATTTTACTCTAATGGCTTTTGACACAGCAGACTCCAGGGAAAATGGCAATTTGTCTTTTTAGGAAGTGTCTTTCCTGCAAGACCTAAATCTGACAAAATGCTCAAGGTAATGCAAATCAGGTGGAATCATCCTTTAGCCATTTCCCGAATCAGAAGCTGCAATTGGAAGCCATCTTCAGACAGTCAGTTATGAACGCCGCCACATCTTGAGGATTGACGTCTGTGACTCCCATTTTGTTTAGGATGCTGCATATTACTAATGTTTTCAACCACAATGCAAAGCAGCATTAGTTTCTCTTCATATTTTAGACCAAATGTGAAGGAAAACTTGACCAACTCCTGTTAGCCATTGTACCATCTACTACTGGTGCATTTCATTTCACAGCAACGCTGTGATCTGGAATTTATTGCAAAGGCAAGTCAGTCTGAAACTAATTACCATCCATCCATCCATTTTCCGTCACCCTTCTCCCTAACGGGGTCTGGAGTTGCTGGTGCCTATCTCCAGCTGCGTTCCAGGCGAGAGGCGGGGTTTACCCTGGACAGGTTGCCAGTCTGTCGCAGGGCTGAAACTAATTACATGTGTTTTGAAATCATTTCCAACAAATAAGCATAAAAAGGAAAACGGATGACTTATACAAACACTTGACTTCAGTTGCAATAAATGGAACAAGTTGTTTTGTTTTAACAATCAACTTGCCAACTGAGAGTTATACTTTTGCAGTTTTTTGGGGGACTTTTTTGACTATGCACATCATCACTCATAAACTGAATGCAACTGTTCTGAACCCATCTAATTTTTTTGGAAAGTTCACACTATTTGGGGTGACATTTATGCTCAAAATTAAACCACAAACTTGAATGCCACTGGATATTTTCACTCTGAAGTATTGCCCCTCAGTAAGTCATAAATAAGAGGCAATTCCACCAAGAGCTAAGTCACAATTTGGACTGAGGCCTCATGCTGCTGATGCATAACTTGACTTTAAAGTTTACTAATATTTCTGCAGAGGAAGCTCTTTGATGGTTCAGGGTGTGCCAGTCACTGCACTTGCTGACTTGCTGGATTTCCCTGTTCTGCATTTCTATTCTACATCAACCTCTTCCTCACAAAGCCTATATGGCAGCTGAAACACATTATCATTCTCTGCTGTAATGTTGTGCACCTGGAGATGAAATTTAGTGCACAATGCATCCATTTTCTAATTTGACTTTAATCAAGGGAAGTTAAGTCATGACATTGTTGATAAAAAAACTTCTTTTAAAACTGTGTCTTTATGACACTGCAGTTGTAAAAGACTGCTGTTTCTTGCCAAGTGTTTATACCTTTTGAATTGGTTCAGATACAATTTTGCGATTTTACTACAAACTATAGCATTTGGATTTCATGAGATGGACCTCCACAATGTGGATCATAATTTCAAAATTTAATAATTTTAGATAGATAGATAGATAGATAGATAGATAGATAGATAGATAGATAGATAGATAGATAGATAGATAGATAGATAGATAGATAGATAGATAGATAGATAGATAGATAGATAGATAGATAGATAGATAGATAGATAGATATGAGATGAAGTATCCGCAGAACAGGTGGAGGTAACTGAACAAGAACTATTCATTCATTTCACAATCTAGGAAGAATGGCAAGAAATAAGACATGTTTCCCCTGACGTCCAAATCTGATAGAGACACATTATAACAGACTGCATTACAATTGCAGTGACAGTTTTTTTTTTCTACAAAGTATTGACTGTACACCACACTTTTCAGATATTTGTTTGTGAAACATTTGAAAATATTGTAAAATCGCTTGCACTTGTATATCGCTTAATAAAGTCTAGAAGACCCCAAAGTGCTTCACAATACAGTCAGTCATTCACCCATTCACACACTGATGGTGGTGTGGTAAGCTACCTGGTAGTAGCCGTAGCTGTCCTGAGCAGTCTGACAGAAGCGAGGCTGCTGTGCACCAGTATCACCAGGCCATCTGACCACCATCAGCAGGCAGGATGGATGAAGTATCTTGCCTAAGGACACCACAAAAGAAAGTGGAGAGGGGATTGAACCAGCAACCCAACAATAGTGGGGCGAACTCCTATCATCATCACAGCCATATTATTTTTCAAATACAAAATAGAAGCTTATGCAGTATATTTGCTCCTAAATGTGGGAGGTGATTACATTTAACCGATTCTTGTGGTGGTTACATTTGTTTCCCTAATTAAACAAGGCAAAGATAATGAAGATTAGAGGGGAAGAGTAAAGCAGTGCATTAGGAGGCCAGAAGAAAAGCTTATCTCAGCAGCCAATGTCTGTTCCGTTGGACAGAGCAGTCGGTAATGAATAGTCTCTTGAGAGGACAGATTAGCCATTCATTAATATGTTCTGCTCCATGGTGGCAGACAGGAAGGTGAGACCACTACTGACTTCTGAGTCCCCCAGTGCCATACAGCAAGACTGAAGAAGATAGATGTTTTGAATGTGACACCTGCAGATGGAACAAGACTTAATGTGGCCCTACTGAATGTACTCTGTGGTGTCATTTGTTATGGCACATGCTGAGGTTTTAAACCACACCTGTCTCATGGTGCACACCCTCAATGCCAGATTGAATTGATTGGTCTGGGCCATGTCCCCAGAGGTTTGATTTAGAGGTGGCCTCCTCCTGATGTCCACACTCAAGGATGTTCTCAACTTTTTTTCCTTCTTCTTTGCTATCAAAGGACTGAAAGTTAAAAGCTCTGCTTACCAAATTGCATGTCAAGGATTATTAACTGAGAGGCTGACAGACGGGGAACTGTAATAAGGATCTGTCATACTTTCCTGGTTGTTGAAATGAAATAAATTACATCCTTTAAAATGCTGTACTTGAGTCAGTGACATAAAAATGGGGACAGAGAATTTAAATATGATTGAACCCTGTGTAAGCTCTACATACAGGGTACATGAAAAAACTCTCCATATATACATAATGCAATAACTGCATGGCTGTCTGAGAAAATTGCAGACAAAACAGTCCTGCTCTGGAAAGAAAACTGTAAAATTGATCTCATTTGTTGCCGGGAGGTCATTTTAATGGGCATGCCAGCATGTCTCCCAGGATTTGCAGCTGCCTGGAATCAATTCTTTCTGCTCTAGATTAGATCCTAACATGGTCATAAAGGGACTCCTAAGAGCTACAGAAGTCCAGTCAAGGCAACACCTGGAAAATAATTTCAATCTAGAGGTCTTTTTCTTCTGCTGTAATGGACACAGTGACTGACAATTATAGTGAAACGAAGTGAAAGATATTTTTAGAAATGGTAGCCAAACTCAAAATGCTTGAAACTTCAAAAAGGAAAACAAGAAAATGAAGAAGGAAACAAATCTACATTGAAATAATGAAATACACAGAAAACACATAACAATAAGATATTGCTATTATTAGTAGGATTTCTTACCCAAAACAACAGTTATGCCTCCTCTTTTTGCAGTTCACTATTACACTGCTCACAACTGGGACTTTAACCACTCACTCATTCTGGTAATATCATTTCCTGCCTGCTGCTCATATTACAGCATGAAAAATGCTAATGAAAAATTAAATCCCGTGAACTCATTTGTGTTAAACAGGAAGAACTGGAGACATTGGTCCTGGCTGGAGATAATTATGACAGAGTAGGACTGACAGTGTAGTTCTGATGTCTGATGGACCTTGGAAACTGAAGTCCCCTCTTGAGACTCCTGGTAAAGTCAAAAAGGTGCAGATTCAGCCAATGCCAAATTATGCAGCTCAGAGAAATGGCACACCTGGGTCTGACTATAACCATAAAGCAGGTTATAGACTCCCCATAGGAACAAAACTGCTGTCGGATGAAACTGATATAGTGACCTACAAATGTATTAAAAGCCCTTGAACTTTTTCAGTTTTTGTAGCCAAACAAGTTCAAACTTAAACACCATTATTTGGATTTTATGTGAAAGACCAACATGGTGTGGTGGGAGAAAAAATGCATTGTATTGCATAATCAGAATGCAAAGTATTATCTAAAATGTCATTTAGGTCGTTTGAATCAGACATTTTCAAAAGGTTGTGGAACCCATCCACACGTTGAGAAGTTCTGCTAACCTGATTAGGCATTAAATGCAAAAGCAGAACATGGTTGCTCTACAAAGTACTTATTCAGGGGTCTGAACCCTTATAAGTGTTAAAGAATATTTACCATATTTGTATTTGTAAAAATAGTTTTGAAAACATTTCATTTAACTTCAAAGTTATACAATGCTTAAAAAGTGGACTTTCACATGAAATTTTGAGATAAAAATAAGGTTTTTGATCATAGCATGGCAAAATATAATAAAGTGCATGGGATATGATTACTTTTAAAGTCCTGGTATCTTTGTTTTTTAACATATCAACATGCATATGAATTGTTTTTAAATAATAATAATAATAATAATAATAATAATAATAATAATAATAATAATAATAATAATAATAATAATAATAATATGAAGTTTTAATAAGTCCAGGTTCCAGAAAACAACAACAACAACAAAAAGAAAACATTGTTCTGGACTTTAACTGATCACAGTGTCAGATTTTTAACATGGACAGCAAAATAGGACAACAATAAAAAAAAAAGAACAAAAAACATCCCACTCAGTAATGGAAAATTTCCTGGAAATGTGATTATACAACAGCTATAGGAAAGATCTTATCAACCTGCATGTGATAAAGCTATCATGATCTTACTGTATCTTTTTAGCCATTACTCTGTAGCCATATTGAGCCAATGACGTCTGTACATTTGACAGAAATTATCTCTCTGTGATCCAATTGTGTGTCTGTTACCATCAAACCAACTCTCCAGGGACATACAATGGGAGTATCAAGTCTCTCTGTTATCTGTAGGACCTTGGGGAGGATAAAAACCCCCATCCTAGATCGCGGATATCCCATTGTGGAAAGATTTGGGCTAAGATGGTAAAGTGACTGATTGCAGAGGATCCGTGTGAACATGCTGCTTATGATGCAGGGCAAAGATAATCAACCAACACCTGGTTGCATCGCCAGTACTTACACCAAAATAAGTGAAATACATTGGATGTAGAAGTACATTTCCCAGATGGAAATTCAATCATCCATCATTCAGCTGAAAGCAAATACTTACAGGTGGAAATAGATACTGAATAGTTTGAAATTGATGGAGCAGCTCTTATATGCACCAACACATGGGAATCCTGCCTTTTCCCTGTCTTATATCTGGAACTGTGAATTGGAATAATAGAATTTTTCTCCGAAGTGAAGAGGTTTAAAGACTTCTTACATCATCAATGATGTACGGCAATGGATATGAACACTGAGTCACAAGAAAACAATAAAAAAGCTGATCGAGATGTTTTCATCTAGGCAGTCAGATAAACAATAAAATACACAACTTTCTTTAATTTCATTGCGTACATATTTTTGATGCAAAAACCTCCTTTTGATGCATTTATGTTTTCATTTGAATATGAGTGTTTAATTTTATGGTTTGCTGATGTTTACTCCTTTTTTGATTGCTTATGCCTCCAGTGTCCTTGTCGACTTCATAAAGGGCTTTATGGATAAGACATATTTTTAGAAACTAATTATTGGTATTACCACAGTAGCTTGGATAAAAATCACAATGTGGCAAAAATAGAGAAGACTTTCTTCACTAAATTTGGTTCTGAAAAAGATGTTCTATGGCCAAGAACACATAAATATCAGTCCTTACGCATGTCCAGGAATCTAATGTCACAGGCATCTGGACAAAATGCTAACAACTTGTGTCATGGCTACACTGTACACAAATACATACTGACAGATATGGCCACATCATAAATCATGCACCAGAAAATACGGACAAATACATTAACATCACAATGATCAGTTACATGAAAAAATTGGTTTTAATATACCCTGGTATGGCTGCAAGAAAGCACACACACACAGAAATGAAATGACAAACACGGCCATATCAATATAGCCAGGTTATATTAATGTTGCCAGGTTAAGCTAGATGGAATTATGCTGGTCATTGGTATGTCAGTCACATCGCTCCTCAGAATCAAATACTTCCTTTCCAAGGTGATACAATGATTTTACAATGGTGTGTAAGGTTTTGGATTCTCCAAAACTGAGAGGAAATTATTTTCTCATTCCAAAAGCATAACTTTAAGGAAGGAGTGAACAAAAAGAAGAGGTCCAGTCCTCAGGACCTTCTTCAGGATCAGCGAACTTGACCAGCACCATAGTGATTCTAGAAAGCGATTCTTTAAGCTACATTCTGCATTTTTTATTTTGTTTTACAAGGAAACTAGAACTGATATGAGCACTACAAGAAAGCATATAAAAGACATTACAAAGCAACTTCAACATATCAAATTAGCTCTCTGTCATGATGGGTCAAAAGTAAAAAAATAAAGATGAGTTTTCAGAGCAGATTTAAATATGCATTCAGGATTCAATCATGTTTAATATGAACTGGCAGTAAATTCCAGTTTGAAATTAACAAAGATGTACACATTTAACACCGATACAGAGATAGTGGGTAATTTGGTTGAGTGCCTTGACCACATCAACATGTGGGTGAGTAAAATGTACAACCTTCCAGTTGCAAGAAGACTTCTTAAACAAATATAAACTGTACAGGCAAACAGTGCAATGAGGCTAAAACAGGGATTATGTGCTCTTAATAAATGTATTCATTTATTATTCCTTAAATGAATCCACCAATTGCAGTATATACCTTCATATTCCATTCTACAAAGAATTATGCTCAAAACTTATTTTAGGAATAAATTAATGTCCATGTAGTAAGAAATGCAGTTTAATATTTCAAATTACATCAAAAATGTTTTTGCTGGAGTCGTGCTTTGCAGAAGGTTGAATGTTTGTAGATAGTTTTGACCTTTATTTCCAACCTGGCTTGTATGCCAAATCATTGGTGCAGGAAGCAGGAAGCATAAATGTCAATTTTTTTAGGGTCATTCACATAGAAATCATTCTATAGTCTTTTAAAGGTAAGAATGTTTTACAGGCAGCAAGAAAATGTATTTTTGTTGAGTATTATCACAGCTTATTACCATCATACCTGCATCTAAATAAATAAATTAGCTCTGATTCTTGCTAACATTGCATATTAACAAGTTATTTGTTGTTGCCAGGTCTTAAAGATTCTTGAAGCTATTGTCTAGCAAAAGTATTCAGTAGTTTTTTTGTTAGACACATTTACTTTAAAATCTGTTTATATAGTTATTATGTTACATTAGTATATCCGTGCCATTTTGATTGTGCAAAATTCAGCATTTATTTGATATTTGACAGAAGAAAGAAATGACAGACGAATCTCTCTGCTATAAAATGTGATTTATGACTTTTTCATTCGCAGCTGAATGATCAGGTTATGTCCAAGTGCCTCTCATTGCCATCAGACCACAGACGACGATAAGAGCATTGTCCATGGCTTGATTAGATGAATGCTCTAATCAGAATATTAAAATGAATGATGTCAGTGTCCATATCCAAAATGGCTTCCACTATGCTGCTGTCTATTTCCAAAACAGAAAAGAGGCAGCAACATGAAGTTGGACGTGCAAAGAAAAGGTTTGTCATTTGAAATGTCCTCTTGATGTTACTACATAACACCAGGAGTTATTTGGTAATTTGTCACAAAAAAATGCTTTTAATCCTAAAAGTCTTGCTTGATCTACTTTAAAATATTTTTAGACAAATCTGAGAAGCCATGTACTGACCACACCAACTCTCTGAGTGGTGTCTTTGCCCTGCAGAGAACTACATGTAGAGGTTACTGACTGGTCCACGGGTAAAGAAAAATTGGATGTGTCACAGCCTGCAGGGTTCCAGGTGGTGTGCTTCTCTCTTTGAGACTCTCTCCTTCATGAAGTTTCCACTGTGATGAGAATCTGCGTGGAAACAGTTATCTGCCACACACAGCTTCTCAGCAGTCACCATATGTCTTTACCTTTTCTCATTTCACAACATCCCTTCTCGTTTCCCAGTCCACCATATCCCCAAGACAAGAAAGAAGCACAGCGAGACAAGTTGTCTCTTCAAGTTACGTCAAGGCATTTTGACACAGTAACAGTAACGGACCTGTAAGTCACAGGCGGTAAAAAATTTAAAGGCGGCTTTGGGTAGCTCCTCTCTGTGCATGAATGCTGAAGTAGGTTACCAGGCTTAAGTCCAGTAACATTAAGCTACATGTTTATTGACTCTAATTATTATAGTCAGGACTTGAACACATTAATGTAATTAATTAATTATATAGATTTTGAGACTTCTCTTGGCCCTCTGGGTTTTAAATTTTTCTTCAAAAACTGATCTGATGGAAGAGTTGGAATAAACTCCTGGTGGGAATAGACTATTGTTGTGTGTTGAATAACCAAATCAACAGAATGAAGAAAACAGATATCTTTGTTGTTGAGCTAAATGTCGAGGTATTCCAAAATTTAACAGCAAAAAAATTAATTTCTTATTTTGTCAATATGTAATTTTTGATTTGGAAACAATTAATTAATTTCAGATTCTGCAATTAATGCAATTAAAAATGTTAATCATGTTCCATTGCTCCAGTTAGCTATCAAAAATTTGTAGATTTCTGTCTATTTCTTAAGATAACGATCAGCATTTCAACAAAAGACAATAGAAACAATAATCATGTATTTTAATCTATTTAAATTCTGTTAGATTAAAGAAAACAAACATATAGATTAACAAAGAAAAACAATCTTTTTTTTTTTCTCTACAAACTAATTATCAACTGGAAAATTGCCTGATGAGGAAATACATATTCAATATATTATTCAACTTACCCGGAGGCTTAAATTTATGAAATGTTTATTGGTTTCTTGTCAACCTACAGAAAGAGGTTTTATGCCCTAGCAAAGAGCTACCATATAACTTTAACTCAAAGGAAACAAAGAGATGAAACAAAGTTTTCAGCACCAGGACTGTCACTGGCTGTTTAAATTTCATAGCTCCAACAAGGATCTGAGCTCATGCAGTCACCCCCATCTCTCTTTCTTGGCTCATAAAGGTCAGAGTGGGTCACTGGACAAACAGCTGGATTACTTGGCTCAGACGTCACTCTGGGGCAGACAGTGTCAGTTCTAACAGTGTATTGAATGGTTGAGTGGTTTCAATTTTGAAACACACAAGGACTGAATTATTAAAACAACAAAGGGAACTCTCACCACCCTTAAACTGAAGGGTGTAGAGAGAAAAAACAACTCAGAACCTCACAGGAATTATATAGAAAAAAGAGATTAATACAACACATGACTCATTGAGGCAATTATTTTCGATGATTTGACAACTTTTATATAATCTGACAGGACAGTAACAATGGAGGAGACCATGAAAACACGATTGCTGTAAAACAAGAAGAAAATGAAACGTTCAACACAAGAATTGCGGACCAAGACCAGAATGATTCCCAATCCCATAAGAAATAGCAAGAGGACAACCAGACAGAAAATTTTCTGTCCAAGGACAAAGTCCAACGTAATGAAAAAGATTTATGGGCACAACAAGAGAACGCATAGAAGGAAACGCATAAAGGAGCTTAAGAGACAACTGCACAAGAGACAGAACTTGAGATGAAAAGAAATCACCAGAATGGAAAAACACCAATGAAGTGACTAAAGCACAAAGATGAAGAAAATTTGAGCCTATGAAAGGAAATCACATCACTAAACAAGGCTTTGTTTGATTTTCAGAGGCAGTTGGCAAAACAAGATTTGAGATACCAAATCCTCCAGGAGAAATTTCAAAAAGCTCAAACAGAAAATGCATTCCTGCAAAAAAAAAACCAAACACTGGAAGCTTCTACAGCGAATCTTCATAAATAGGTTGTTGAAACCCAGACACTCCTCCAAAAGTCCCAGCAAGAGAATCGGTTTCTTAAGAATCAAGTGGAGAAGGTCAAGATACAGCTGGCTGAATCGATTCAGCCCAGCAAGGAAAATAAGATGAAATTTGAAAAAGACATCCTGTGTTTACAGGAGCATTATATGAACCTGAAGATGCAGAGAGAAGATGCTCTGACAGAAAACAGAAGAGCCACAGAAGCACTGTACTGTGATGAGAGAAAAATTGGAATACAGACTGATATAATTCGCAAACAGGAATGTAGGATTATAGAACTGTCTAAGGAAGTTCTGCAACTCCATGAGAATGTGCAGAAATTTAAAATGGTTAAAGAAACTTATTCTAAGGTGGAAAAGTTAGGGCGAGATGAAGAGACAGGAGATCTTTTAATTCTCCCAGATGACAACAGGAAAAAGGAAAAACTCAGAATGTATCGTGCTGAAAACCACAGATTGTCCAGAAACCTGGAACAGAAAGAGACAGAAATTAAGAATCTCAAGCATGAGGAGAAACTCATGCTTGAAGTAGCTCAAGTGTAAGTTAGACCGATTGACGGTAGATGCATTGGATAAAGTGCAGGAGAGTCAGAACAACGATAGACCTCTCAGAAGACAGATACAAGCCCTGGAAGCAGAGATAAGTGCATGTGTATCAAAAATAAAAATGCAAGAAATCAACAACAAAAAGTTGAAAAATATGCTTACAGATATCTCATTTTCAAAGAGAGATAAACTTCCGCCCATTCCGTCAAAAAATATCAAACTGAAATCTAAGGACACAAACCCAGAGACCATGATGAAACCCCGAAACATTGTTTATCTACCGCCTCTTCAAATCAGTTCATGATTTGAACTGATTCAAATCAGTTCAAAAAGTTAAAGGATGTGGTTGTTTGTGCTTGACTGATGGACTGATAGCATCTGTGAAGGATGTAGGCAGAACCTCAGTATTTGGGGGAGGGTCCTGCAGGACATGTGTGGGACAAATTGAGTGGTATATGATATTTGTCCTCTTAGCTAATTGTTTTAGGCTTGGTCTCATTCTCGCTCTTGTCAGTCTGTTATGGTGCCTTGTTGGATCCACGTCAGTATTTGCATTAGGATGGATATATTCACAGTGGTGAATGCATTTTGCAAGACCTCCTCCATCTACCCACTTCTCATATTGCCAGAACAGCAGTGCTACAGAAAGTAAATAGATTTTGGCTTGAATATAATTAGGCAGCAGTTTACTTGGTTAGTGCAAGAGAGGAACAACAGATCCCACAGAGCAGAGATCTCCACAAATAACCCTTATCCATTTAGGCTCTGCAACACTGCACAAATCCATTACATTTTAAACTTGTAAAAATCTCTATGACTTTAAAAATGAAAAAATAAAATAGAAGAAAAATTTTTTCTTTCAGTAAAATATTTAGAGTTATGCACAAATACATCTTTTTCAACATACAACAAAGATTCAACCCATGTGGTCCAAACAGATCTCTTGGTCCATAAACTTATACACGTACTGTTTTCATATTGTGTCATTGTAATGACACTATTATTAAAAAATATTAATAATTTAAAAAAAAATAATTTTCTAAATTTTCTTATATGCCATCATGAATAATTTCTCTATCTCATACTGTTGCATACATAATGCAACACCCGAGTTCCACCCGAGCCAGGTACAATATATTTTTCACAATTTTTTGTGATTTTAGCCCCTCACAACGTGGAAATCCTATACCTAGTGTAAATAGGTGCCAGGAATTTACAAAAGGGCTTCCAAATGTTATATCAACGATCCAGTAATGATGTTACTTCAGCCCATGCTATACTATGTAGATGCTCTGACTGCTCTGATGAAGATTCGCAGCATTCTGAATGCCTAAAGTGGCTAATATGACAAGAGGACTTGGCTTTTGTTTTGAAAAAGTCATTTAGTTATGACTTTTGGGAGAAATGACTGTAGGGCTACTTCTTGTAGCTGTTGAGCATGAAAATCGCATCTCAATTTTTTGTCACTCCTGCTATATTGTGAAAATTATCTCCAATGATCACCCTTCACATTTGATTGGGATTTTGTTCAAACATTTCCAGTGAAAAGCATGAAAAAGAATTTGTAATTTTTTTGTGAATCTAAATTTAACAGTGGGATATTTTCACTCCTAAAACTTCACAAACACCATGCATTGTCCTGACAAAGGCTACAAAGACATCTTGAAATCTATCCACCCGATAGTTTTTGCTTGAATTTGTGCATTTGTACCAGTTTTACACCTGCATAGATTCAACATGAGGAGTTTCTGGTGCGGCAGGAGAATGCTACTTGTTCAGCCAGCAACAAGTAGCAGAGGCTCAGTTAAATACCTCACAGAAGACTTGCGTAAGCTTTATGAAGAAAAAGTAAAAATAAAGGAAACTTGAAGGGCACTTTTAAAGATGTTACAAAAACTTTCCTAACATCATAAAGTTAAATTCTTTACATGTTTGTTCAAATCTTATTGGGAAAAACTATGCTATAACAGTTGATGAGTACAACCTGTCTTATTAGCTAAAATAACAGGTGCATCTTGAACATGAAATATCTTCTAGGCTGTGCTTATCTAATTATATTTTAGGATCCTGACAAAGCCCAGCTTAAGATTCAGTGGATTTGACAGATCAACATCCTGTGTAAGTGAATTTCACTTTTCTCAGCTGTGCTGTCCATACGAGACGTATTGTCTTCTACAGCTGCCATAAAGCCTCTGTCCTGGATATGAACATTTGTCTCTGCCTCTGTTCCCATGCTTGCTATCTCCCAGAGGAATAAACTCTACATATTGCTCCTGCATGGGGATGGCACTGCTTTGTCTGACAAACAGCCTTGCTGTATTTGGTGACTCAGCTGTAAAAGCAGTTGAGAAATGGTCTTGGATCCAGAGTTGAACACAGCCTGAATACTGAGAACAAATGGGTTTGACATTGAGATGTGTTGTTGGTTTTCAGGGATGATCAAATTTACAAATTCAGTCTGGCTATAAATACAGAGAAAGATTGTTAATAAGGATTTAGAATGTTAAACAACCCGTCGCAATAATATATAATGGTAAGCATTGCTTTTTTTGTCTGATATGCAAGCCAATTAGTTTGATTAGGAAATTGCTCTCTCTCTGTGACACATTACAATTTGCTGAGACATATTTTCTGAGACGCCCTACAATGATGTATTAGATCATCCTGAGAAATTAGAAAATTGTAGCAGTGATGGTGCCCTTTCTTAATGCCAGCTCTGCGGATGTCATGCAGAAATAATAAAAGCTGAAAATTGACGGAGATGATTTGTTTTTGCTATCTGGGATGAGATGAAATGACAATGCAGTTTTAATTAACTTTTCATCTTGGGCAGAGGGAAGAGAGAAGTGAGGAATAAATCATGGAGGGCACCAGCTATTTGGCTTTTTGTCACCAGAGACATAGGCCATGCTTTTATAAACTACCAGTCAGCTGCTCGATCATAAAACCGGGCCAACGGGCCATTAGAATTAAACTACAGGGGTTTGTTTTAGCTCTAATTTTTAATAAAATCTCAGTTTGCTTTCTTAAGAAGCTGAAAATTCAATCCTGTCAAAATGATTTATAAAGTTAGTTAATTTAGTATGAAGGTAAAATTAAAACATATTTTCAAATTTTTACCTCTGTGCCTCCAGATCATTTGTAAGTCTCAAGATAAGATTGGAACCTATAAAGAACTTTTACATGATAATTCCCAAAACCATTTAACACAATTGTATTGTTTCATCACTTTAATATTTCAATGCTTCATTGTATAATGTATTTATGCAACAAAACAGTCAAGTGTCCATGTCAGCGCATAGAAATAACCTCCCAGCGCCTGACATAAAATGTAGTAGAATAGGTTAATTGAATTAGGAAGGATGTTATACCACTGCTACTTTTGGTAACATGACGTCCTAAAAGTAGAAGACACACCGACTCATCAATACGTAATCGATACAGGGTCACTGCTCTGTCATCAGATTGGACATTATTGATTGAGTCAGCAATCAATAATAAGAAGCTAAAAGTAAGAAGGAGCTACTTCAATAAAAAGCTAAAAGTACTTCAATAATCATATTTTAGATCATCACGTAAGAAAATTAATCTCCTTCTTATGTTTATGAAACAATATTGTCTTGTACAAGTAATCCTACCCCATGAGCTTTTTTAACATGTTGTCATATTACAGCAACAAATGTTGTATTTGTTGCTGTAAAACCATGGAGGTTTTACATGGTGGACTGGATCCAGAGTTGAATCCAGTCCACCGTAGATTCAACTCTGGATCCAGAGTGGACTGGTAGTGCACTAAGGTAGTTATATGCACTACCTTAGTGCATAGTTGTAATGTTAAGTTAGAATTAATAATATAACACAATATAATAACAACCCAATATACTGATTTATTATTGTTAAAGATTTGATAGATTTACATAAGAAAACAATAGTTTATAAGCAATATTTTTGACTTTGTTCCTATTCTACATTTTCAGTTTCCTAAGTTACTTTTTTTGTGGTTCTTCTCATAACCTGCATTTATCCATCAGCACCAGCTTCATTTTTGCTGACCACAGACCCCTGAAATGAATGATTATGTTTGCCAGACTGGAACCTTGACCTTTCCTAAGGAGCCATTACATTAACAAATCACTTGACAGCATTCAACTCTGCAAAACATTAAAGTGGGTTGTGAGAGTTTTTCGCATCCAGAAGAAATTTTCTACACTGTGACTTTATCGGTCAGCATCAGCGGTAATAAATGCTGAAATACACAAGCATCAGCTGGCTTTTCAGAGAAAAAATTACTTTAGGCCAAAGAAAAATCCTCTTCTTAGTTTATTGATGCTCAGCCCTGCTTACATCACACCTTGTTTTGCAGCTCTAGGACCACACACTTTATTGACTTTGGAAAAGTGGGCAAAACCATTCCAATCATTTTTAATTTAACCCTCTAAAACCTACTAATAAATGTGTTAGTTTTGAAGGGGTATCTTTAAACATTTTTTTTTGTCAAAGAAAGAAAAATGCCTGACTCAGTATGTATAGATTATCTAGACTCAGTTATCTAATCTGCTTAACCATAAAATGTTTATCAGTAGTTGGATACATATACATTTAACCTGAATATTGATAGACGCCTAGAAAAACAGCTGAAGAAATTTTATTTCTTTTGGCAACCATTTTTTTCAGACATTGAGCCAACACTGCACCCTACTGGGCATCAAGGAGTACTGCCAAAATATTAAGGAAAAGGACCATTCTGTTAAGTCTGTTAAATCAGTTAAGTCTTATCTGAAGTGACTTTGTGGAGATAACACATCCCAGCAGAAAACTGGGAGCAGATATGCTTGCTCCCAGTGAATTCCCCAGGCCTTTCTTGGGGAAAATGAAGCATTCTCAAGTCAGAAGGGATATAATCCCCCTCTGGATAGTTCTGACTCATTCTGTTAGGTGTCTCTGAAATCAGACTCTGATACATTTTAAATATTTAAACTACCTGAACTAATACTCTGCGGGTCAATTCTTGTTAGTGACACCATTACCAAGCCTTTTTTAAGATTTAATTGAAGATGACCCAGAAAACACATCACATTGCTCATACAGAAGGAATATTTTAGTGCACTGGCCAAATATATTTGCACATTGGGTGAGAGGTGGGACACACCCTGAGCAGAAATTTGAAGTGACCAATTAAAATACACAATATTGTACTGCATAAAAAAGGGAATACACAGGGAGAACCCATGTGGACAAAAGAGAAGATGCAAATTCCATGTTGCAAGGCCTTGACTGAGAATATGCCCAGATAATATTCATGTAAAGTTGAGTGGGAGGAAATAATGTGGCAGAAAAAGGTCCAAAGCAACAGGGACAACATTAACCTTGGGGAAATGATGAACCAAAGCTGATTCAAAAGTTCAAATACTTTTTTTCAGAATAAAGTAAACGTGCATGCTGTTTAGGAATCCCAAAGTCCCAGGAGGACGAGCAGAAAGGCACAGAATCTAAGGTGCTTGATGTTCAGTATGAAGTTTGCACAGTTAGTGATGATTTAGGGAGCTATGGCAGCTGTTAGTGTTTTTTTTTTTTGTGATAGCATTAGATATAATATTTCCAGCAGGCCTCAGCACTTGCCCACCACAGAATCTGAGTCATTCTGATTCACAATATTCCAACATGATGGCCTTTTTGACTTCCTTTTGATCTCTTTCTTTTCCATCTCCATCCTTGCGAAGAAAATGTTTCTTTTATTACTAATTGCCCTTTGTTCTTCAGTGACTCAGTGGTTACTGTTGGCAAAACTTGTCCTCGACACCCACACTTGACGCAAATTTTGGTTGCTGAAAAACTAAAACTTACAGAAGATAGTGGATGCATTGTGATGATGGAAAAACTATTGAAAAGTTAACAAAGTAATTCTATACAATTCCTATTTTAAAGATTGGTCTTAATTTTTTCAAAACTGAATTGGGTACTTGCTTATTTTTCAACAAGCCCACGTTTCTGTATTAAAAATATGTCTTTATATATTAGTCTGGTATGATATTCTAATCTTAAATGTTGCATTTTTATAAGCTGTAAATAGAAAATTATCATAATTAATAAACTCTTGAAAACCATGTTTTAACTAATCCAAATGATTCACTTAAGCAACTAGGTAACTGAAATAATGTAATCTTATTTAATGGATGGCTGTGTAAATCACTTTTGTTTATGATTTTATATATAAATAAGAGTTGAACTTTTTAAAAATGAAAGTTACAAAATAAATGTTTGAATATGTGCTAGGTTGCTGAGACTGATCCTTGCATTTACTGTAAATTTGATACCTAGTAATATTTTGAAAAAAAAAAAAATCATAAAGTGGAAGAAAATAACGAGGAATAAAAACATTAATCTCCGTAGAAGGTAAATCCACATCACTTTGTATTTTTAAAAATGTTAATCTCCATGATACTCTGCCTTGAACTTTGATTTTTTTTTTTAACACTTTAATAAATTGTGAACGTGTAGAATTGTGGGATTCTGCAGGAACCGGGAGATTGCCAAACGCCATCTTTAAACCCCACTAGAGGCCAGCTACAGTTGCACGGGGATAAAAAACACTGTTCTTATAGCAGGATATTGACTCAGATTGTGGAGATAGTCTCGTTATTTCCTGGTCCAGTGAATTTTAAAGAGCTGTCTGACAGGATTGTAAGAAGACGGTCACAGGACAGCGCAGGAGCTTTAAAATGTTGTTAACGTAGCCAGAGAACAACAATAGACGGAAAGACAACAACAACGCTAGCAGTTTGCTAAGGACTGCGCTGTTTTCAAACGCTAACTAGGGGCTAGCTATTGCTAGCTAATTCATTAGCAAATTTGTCCGACTACGCTATAATTTATTCGGACGGAGGCCGTAGCTGGTTGTGGATATCTTGATACACCTACCGGTTGAGTCAGCTGTTATCTGGCTCATTTACGACCTCTTTCTGCCTAAGTTTCTATTGTAGCGCCAGCTAGCTAAACGCTAAGTCCTGACTTCTCGCCCTCCCCAGCGGCCCAGCCGGAGATGTGTGGAAGATGTCGGTGTCGGGGCTGAAGGCCGAGCTGAAGTTTTTGGAGTCCATTTTTGATCCAAACCACGAACGATTCAGGATAATTGACTGGAAGCCCGACGAACTGAGCTGCCAGTTTAATGTGACTGGAGAAAAGTTGCTAATTATCCACTGTAACATTACGGTAAGTAGTAAAGAACTCGTGTGTTGGAGTTTAGCTTGTAATGCACTTCCCTTGTTGGTAGTTAGCGATCAAACGTCATGTCGTTAACCTCCTAAACCAAGAGGACAACTGCATTTAGAATCACAAAATCTCAATGTATATGGGACCGGTGTTTTTCGTTATACACCTGCGTGAACGTGAGCTAAAGGGTCTGTGTTAATTATCAAATTAGGCGTTCAGCGTTTTGGAAGCAATCCTAGCATCCGGCTAACATTCGAGTGTCGCCTCTGATAAACATTAATACTGTTCTTTTTATTTTATTTTATGTCTAATACTGCTAAAAAATTATGTGTATAAAATGTATTAATGTGGGTGTCCTAAATATGTGGTGTCACTCGTTTTTTCAGGAGTCATATCCATCTACGCCACCGATATGGTTTGTGGACTCTGACGACCCGAGCTTGGCACAAGTTTTAGAGAGGCTGGAAGATGTGAGAAAAGGAAGCACTCTGGTAGGTTAAATTTACTTGCCTATTTCAACATGTTTTTCCGTAACGCTTAAGAGAAGTCATGATGCGACTGTTGCTCGTCACTAAGAGGGGTGACCAAAGAGCTGCCATCCCAAATTCTGACAGTGTGGTGTTATCAAGCAGAATGTTGATGAATCTCGCTGAGTACATCATAACGGTTAAATGACTTAAGTAAATAGGTTGCGTTACAAATGATCCATATTTTCAATGTTTTCATGTTATTCCTGAAGAATGTGGGATACATGACTACACTTTGCACTTTGACTTATCTGAACTGCTGCACTGAGCAAGTATTGACAATACTGCTTTTCAGTAGAGGAAATACCAGACCAACTGTCTGTTGGGCGTCATTAACACATAAAAAGACAATGTTGTGACAAAATGTCCATGCAGATGCTTTTATTCACCACTTTGAATATTTGCAGCTTTGGTGACTGTGCCACAGACAATAGTGGGTGAAATTGAGCAGTCTACCACATGTGTCTTCATACCATTGGATTTCTTCACATACATGTTGGTAGATAATTATTTAAAGTTATATTCTGCTCATAACCTACTGTAAGGAAATGTTATGCAACTCTACTAAAGCATTATCCAGCATCTCATAGGTGGACTGTTTGGACAGTAATACATCATATGCCATAATCAGTTAGCAATTGGGTGTAATTGTTAAATTTGACATTTTTGGAACATTGGAATTTTTATATCACCATTATTTGTCAAAATACTGATGATACCTATTTCATATTTACATAGAATGTTCATACTTCAACTAAATAGATGTGACTGTGCCAGCAAAATTAAAGAACTGCAACTTCGCCCAATGTGACTCACACATCCACCTTCCAATAAGAGAAAAAAAAATCTGTTATTTAAAGGTCTCAAATTTGCAGTGGCAAACAAAACAAAAGCATTAAGATTGAAGGAAAAAAATGACAAACACTATCAGCTCCGTAAGTTCAAAGCAAAAGATTGCTGTGGAAGAAAAATAAAAATAGTTCGATTACAAATGGGAGGTATAAAAATACATCCGTTGCAGTAAACGCCACTTGGAACATGATTCTCCTCACTTTCAGGAGAGCAGTCCAATAAAAGCTGACTCTGAAAAACCTTTTGTTTTGATCAGGTTACAATAGGTAGGCCTTCTCACAGCACACCATCAGTCAGTCTAATGCATCTACTTTAGGCAATGTGATTAGTTATCATTTAACCAAAATGTTCTGTAAATATGTTTTTCTATTGTTGGCAGTTTTGAGCTACTGTAGATGTATGTCAGATAAAGAGGAAGTCTGTTTTGGGGAGTTGATAAGATCTGCCTTCTTTCTGTGTACACAGATGTCTTGATGGTGCTATTTTTTGGGTGCACCAATTTGCAAAGACATGGTAGTTGGCTAACCATTAAGAGTTAACACTTACCATGCTGTCTAGCTACTCAGTGTCACTTTACTAGTCATGGTAAATGGGAGTTTTACTGAACAACTTAATGGAATTGTCATTTTTTATTTAAACATTTTAATTTAGACCTGTAATAATAAAACTCATTTCAATATGACACTTCTGAGCTGGAGTGTACAAAAAGTTTTTGATATTTTTGTACACTCCTTACATTTCCTTTTTGAAATGACATGTGCATAAGGTTTAAATAAAATGGTATGCATCTGTATTTAACTCACACACCGTTGTGATCCTTGGACTCCATCAGTGCTTTTAAAAAACAACTTAATTTTTATGAAATAATTATTCTATTCCGGTTTTCTTAAATTCCTTAAAATGTATTTTCACTGTGAAGCACTTTGTGACTGCTGTCTGGGAAAGGTGCTGTAACATTTTACTCTCAAGAGATTGGTAAAAGCAGTTACTATGAGTTTTTAGGTCATTCCGGAAGTCATTTTTGCATAATCTACAGCACTGAGTTATTTCTTAACATCAGTGTGATGCAGGAACAAATTGCTGAGGTCCTGTGTGGCTGTTCTGTTAGCTCTTTTGCAGATTTGATTATTTCTGGCTTTTTTTTGGTTGGTACATATGTCCTAACTATGCATCAGTTTATGCCAGATGGGAAGATGTTTTTCATCCACTTGGACAGCAGAAAGTTTAAAGTGATTTTTAATATTGTATACATGGCTGATAGTCAGTTTAGATAGCATTAGGTTCTTTTGAGTGCAGATTTCTGATGACCTCACCTGAATGAGGGAAAGCATCATGATTGTGCCACTGAATCAAACATCAAAACGCTCATGACTTGCAGCATCTCATTGTGATACTCCAGTTGCTACTTGGCAGATGAGAGGGCATAGACGAGGATATTGAGGGAAACTAAAAGGTTATTGTAGATACATCCTGCACCCTGTTCAGGATGTTCAGTGCCATTGCAGGAACAGCCAACACTGTCCAAAACTCTCCACACCCTGTCAATAAACTTTTTCAGTTGCTGATAAAAGAAAAGGTACTGGAGCATCAACAGTTGAAGCACCAGGCAGCTGAACAAGCTGTTAACATTCTGTTAGGATGTGTATGTTCTATCATAAATGAATCAAATCAGTGTCTCTTTGTGGTTTTCTTCTCTAGCTTTTGCAGCAGTTAAAAAAGCTGATTTGTGACCTTTGTCGGTTGTACAACCTTCCTCAACATCCTGATGTGGAGATGCTAGACCAGCCTCTGCCTGCAGGACCTGTGGGACAACAAGACCGAAAGGTAAAGAGAACCAGTTCATGCTGGAACAATATGGCAGTTATAGATGGTAAATCTTTCTTGCTTAACTTCCTAAGTTCCTGTTTCAGAGTAGAGTTTAGATTTTTATAAACTAATAAAATTAAAATGCAGCTTAAAATACATTGGTTAAAGCAACATTTATAAACTCTTTTTATTGTCTATTATCCACTGTGTCTCAATCTTTTGTAGACACCATCAGTCATTGAAAGTAAAGTATAAATATTTCAACCACAAAAAAAAAAAAAAACCGATGTCAAACGTTGCTGTACTTTGCACTCATAATTGCACAGGAGTGTCCTTTTAAGATGTTTTACGTAGTGCTAAGTAAGTAAATTTTTAGCTGTGGTTTCAGAATGGGCTGATTTGTCTAAGTTGCTAACCTCTTATCAGATTTATCAAGCTTACCAACATTATGGCCAACAGTGTGCTTGTTCTTGACAGAAATATAAAAATTTTGTAAGACTTTGAAGTTGAAGCAGTTTGACCTGGTTTATGTAGCATCAATGCAATACACGAACCAAGACCCAACCAACCCAATCCAGAATAGTTTACTGCCAGGTCTGTATGGTCAACAAATCACCCAAACACATTTAATACAATATCTTCTGTCCAGATCCCAACAACAGAAAAGACAATTCACTGAGATTTTTCTGTTTGGAAAGTGTTAAAAAGTCGGTCTCCAGTAAACCACAGTGAGAGACTTTATCCAACAAATTAAGAAAACATGGAATAGTGGTGAACATTACCAGGAGTGTCGAGCCTTCCAAATCTTCTCAAAGAGAGCATTGATGACTCATCTCGGAGGTCGTAAAACAGCCCAAAACTACATTTAAAGCATAGCAGGCCTCCGTCAAAATCACTGTGTCAGTGGAATTAGTGTGTTTTACATCTGCCTTACAATCAACAGAGGAGTTCAGAAAAATGTCATTTTGGAAGTTAAACATCGTGAGAATTTCATGTTTGTGAACTTAAGCTCAAATACACATGGATAATATTCTAAAACACATAGGCAAGCTCACTTTTGAATGGCTAAAAAAAAGAATAATAAATGAAGGCCTTAGAATGGCCTACTCAAAGTCTGGACTTGAATCTGATCTAGATGTTTTGACCTTAAATGGGCTATTTAAGTTAAAATGGGACTGAATTAGTACAATTGTGTAAAAAATAGTGAGCCAAAATGACTCTACAGTAAAGATTCCCATCGGGCCAGGATTAGTTATTTTACCTATTAAATGAAATGGAAAAAATACATCTTGAGTCAAACATTGAAGCGCAAAAAAAAAAAAAAAAACAAGAAAAAAAAATCTATAAAAGCGCAAATACCCAGATCCAGCTTCGTACTTCAAGTCTTAAATATGTCAACATTTTTTAAAGCTCACTTGTGCTTGAAACAAGATGGCAAAATCACACAGAATAAAATCACTTGAGAAAATACATTTGGCCTAAGTGCTCCTTATGTTTTCTTTAAAAGACATCTGTTTATGTAGGGAAGAACTAATAAAATTATTTAAAGTTTTATTGGGGGGGAGAAAATAAGATACCGTTGCATTTTTTGCTCTTGTCAATGCTGCTCTGTGTTTGTGTTCCTGAGGGGATTCTCTGTAAAATACATTAGATGGACTCGTCAGTTGTCTCGCAGACTAATGCGGTTTCAGTGAAACAAACTCTTGTTTGTGTGTGTAGCATGGGACAGAAGAGGTCACATCTGAAGAGGAAGAGGAGGAAGAGATGGGGGAAGTAAGTTATTAACTTTGGCCTAAACATGCTGTCTGGTCTCTTTGCTGAGTTCATCACTGAAAATCATTTATTTTGACCTTTTAGAAATTTTACAAATGCTGTTTGTTTTCCCCGTTCTTCCTACACACACTACTGAAATGATCTGTAATAAAATGTCTTTTTTTTTTTTAATACTCAAACATTGTTGTAAACAACTAAGTTTTATTTTAATAATGTGGCATGCCTTCTGCCTTGATCCTAAATCTTTGTTTTATATGTATATGGTTTAAAATGTTTCAAATGTTACAAATTTATCAGGACATCGAGGACCTGGATCACTATGAAATGAAAGAGGAGGAGCCTGTTGATGGGAAGAAATCTGAGGACGATGGCATTGAGAAAGAAAATCTGGCAATCCTGGAGAAGATCCGAAAGAACCAGAGACAAGACCACCTAAACGTGAGTTTTAAAAAAAAATTGGACTGTCGTTTGTAATATTTCGGATCAATTCCACAGAACATTTTTACAGTCTTGTAATATACACTTCTATGAAACTTGAGGCACATTTTAGTTTTTTCTTTATCCCCGCTTCTTAAGGTAGCAGAAAACATTTAAAAGGTGTTGAATTTCCTTTAGAATGGGATTCATTTTTGAATAAGCCCTCTAAGCCATTAAAGTATGTCAAAATAAAACACAACCTTAAAATCTTGTTATGCTTATTTGGCTTCAATGAATAAATGTTTTGTAATTTTCTAAAACATTCTCTTAGATAGTTTACTGCTGTCAAAAAAGCCCAGACTATCACACAAATGCAGTTTATGTTAGCTGATGTTGGGACTCAAATTCCAGAAGTTAATTGCAGTTTGTCTGAATTGTGTGAAATTTTGCAGGGAGCTGTGTCTGGTTCAGTGCAAGCCTCTGACCGCCTGATGAAGGAACTTCGAGAAATATATCGGTCTCAGAGTTATAAAACTGGTATGTACATAAAACCAAGCTTTTGTTTTGTTGGAACATAAAAGGAAATACAAAGAAATCACAGAGATGATGATCTCTTCTCTTTTTGACAATTAAGTTGCTTTACCTCAAGTATTTTGCTGAGGGGGTTGTAATGATTTCATGGTAAAATGAGGAATGTTGTAATGACTTTCTTTTTTTTTCTTTTAGAACTCTGTTAACTCCATCTGCACTTCCTTAATTGGTAGAAGAATATTTCCTTTGAAACGTTAATTTTGAGATTATTTTTGATATGTTATAGACACAATCTTAGGCTTTGCCTTCCTTTTCTATTAATAGCCTTTTTAACTCTGTTCAGGTTTGTTCCCATCATAATAATAATAATAATAATTTAGACCAAAAAAAGCGATCTCAAGGCTACCAAAAGTTCCCAAAGAGAGATGGTTTTACATTTGAAATGTCAAGCTTGAACATTCAGGCAAAATATCCACCTAAGACTTAAATTTTGGGAGTAATCAGATAGACATCATATCTGTTCCTGTTTATTGCGGCTGTGTTGGTGAATTCCTTTGTCCACTCACCAGAATAGCCTACTTTAAATTGGAGAGCCATAAAGTTATTGTGCAAGTGTGACTTTCCTCCAATTACTCATTTTACTCACAAGGATGATGCAGCATTGTGTACATTCTTTCAAGTACACAATCTGTCACATCCCTAAGTCCATTTTTGTCAGGTAGTTGCTGTACAAACACATTTTATTTGGCCCTAAAATGTACCTAATGATAAGCACCTGCTGGATGAAAGGGGAATTAACATACTGTAACATTTGAAAACTCTCCTTCACTTGGCTTGGACATGTAGAAAAGAAAAGTTGAGGTTGCTGAAGTTGTTTAACAAAGCGAGAGAGCGCCCTCTTTCCTGTCTGCCTACTGTAAAAAAATACGAGCCACTAGCGCCGCAAAAACTCTTCGGAGGAAAAAAAAAACCCCCAAAAAAAAACAAAGCGAGAGAGGTTGTTGATATAATTACATCTGTGGCCATCAGCGCATAACTACCACATGAACAGACACAGGACAGACAACAATTAAATTATTTTTTAAACTGATCAAATTTGTGCTCACAAACAAACAGCTGTGCTGCATCTGTGATCTGTCTGCTGACTCCATGGCCAAGAAGTCTCACATTCTCCACCTGGATCATATTTGAAGCAAAATTGCTCACTCCATCTTTTTTTTTTTTCTTTGTTGCTAATGAGCGGTCACATCCATTTGACATCTTCTATTAAAAAGGCATTTCTATACATAAAATTGCTTGTGTCCCTTGTACAACAATAGGCATCGGACACTGCAGACCCAGGTGACATTTCTTATAGTACTTCACTGTTTCTTAAGACGTGTTTTCTGTTGTCAAAAGTGCTTCTGAAAAGATCTTTTTGTCATTTTAGGGGAAAAGTACAGATTTTAAAAAATGTCAAACTATATTTTGCAATGGGGCATGATTAAATACTGGATTATAATTTTGAATTGACTGCTTATTAATTATTTTTGTAATTTGCAGGGATTTATTCAGTTGAGCTTGTCAATGACAGCCTGTATGAATGGCACGTTAAACTGAGAACGTAAGTAGCTAGTGGTATTTTGTCCTGTTTTTTTTTGCTTGATTCAATATTTACATTGTCTGATTGTTGTATTTAATGTCTGATAGGGTGGATCCAGATAGCCCTTTACACAGTGATTTACAAGTCTTAAAGGAGAAGGAAGGAATGGACTACATTTTATTAAACTTCTCGTATAAAGTGAGTCAGAAGTATTTTAAATTAAGGGCAGTATTTAAAATTTTAGAGTCTTGGCAGTCTGTTGATGCAATCATTTTTCCTGGTCTCCTTTACAGGATAATTTCCCCTTTGATCCACCTTTTGTCCGAGTAGTTTCCCCTGTACTTTCCGGAGGGTAAGTACTGCACTGCTGTTTGTTGAACTCTTTTTAATTTCTTCCACTGCTATTTTATAACATCCATCTTTGGCAATTCATGAGTTCATTACTTGGTTCATTAGTTTATGAGTAATAAATCTGCCTCCCTCAGTTACGTTCTTGGAGGAGGCGCCCTTTGCATGGAACTTCTCACCAAGCAGGTATGCTTAAAAATATGCCAAGTATATTTTATTTAAGCCATGGAATATGTGATGTTACCTGTTATTGTCTTGGATTGTTGTTTTTTTGTTTGTTTGTTTTTTTGCATAATGTTCAATGTACATTTGTTTACTCTTCTAACTGGATCTAATTGTCCCCGTCTCCTTATTGCAGGGTTGGAGCAGTGCCTATTCCATTGAGTCTGTCATCATGCAGATCAATGCCACTTTAGTCAAAGGAAAAGCCAGAGTGCAGTTTGGAGCCAACAAAGTGAGTGATGATGGTTTAATGTCAAAGTTAGGATTCTATTGGCCTCACAGACAACACTTCTCTTTTCATTTTATCATTAAACTTTTTTTGTCATATATTTTATGAAGCACAGTTCCAAACATCAGTTCAGCAAGTATGAAGAGGAAGTGAAGACCGATTATATAACCTAAATGACTTTGACAGTCATATTCATAAAATTGGAGTCAGTGAACTGTATTGTCTGTTTATTTAAGATCGAAGTGAAAACACAATTCAACACGTCGTCAACTGTGAGGAGAAAATGACAGATTTATGTCACATCTAGGGTGCAAATAATTTTTAACCAGATAGATAAAAGAATATTTTTTTCAGTTTTTTTTCAGTTTGTCAGTATTGCACTTAATAATCTGAACTAAAGCCTTAAATACAAGAGTCTCTCTACTGTGTCACAAATTACATTTAGTTACATTTGTGTTTGCCCATTTATTTATCACATTGGCAACCTTGTGTGTAACTGCAAAAAAAAAATCTTTATACCTGCTTATCTGAGATCTCTTTGTCATTCTGCTCTTTATATGATAACATTGGAAATGTAGTGAGTCGATATTGGCTGGTTATCTGTTCAACAAACCAGTCGAGTAAGATAAAAGTATGTTATTGGAAGGAGTAATCTATTTTTTAATGTTCATTTAGATCTCAAATTTAATTTATGATTGTTATTAAAGTTATATAACCTGACTAAAACACTCTTAAGTCATTATTTTTATAAACTTATTTCCCCCAAATATAAATATTGGTCCAAAAATGTTCCATTTCCAGATCTTTGCAGTTTTTTCGGGTTTTTTTTGAGAACCCATAAGTCTAATCTTTTGTTTTGCCCTGTTTTTATGATCCAGTCTTGTTGTTTACATCTAACTTTATCTTTATTTTCATCTCTTTCTACAGAACCAGTACAATCTTGCCAGAGCACAGCAGTCCTACAAATCCCTGGTTCAAATTCATGAAAAGAATGGTGAGTTTGTCAATTCCCAGTTTTTTGTGTTTTTAAAAAACTGTGTGCTAAAATCAAATCTTGGATATTACTTGGATACTTTTATATAGACATTGATGATAGGTTTATAGTATTTTTTTAAATACTGTTTTAAAACAACAGTTTAAACTGTACGTAAATATGCATATATTTACATAAACTGTAAATATGTGCATGTGAATGATGTACATTTTTAAAGACATTATTGTTTAGGTGTTAAATTTCCAGCTGCATTCATACAAACTATCTGGAACATTTGGGTGCTGTAAAGTGTTTAAACTGTGAACATATTGTGTAATGTAGAGAAGTGGTAACTTGATAGAAATGCTTCATCAGGCATTTTTTATTTCATTGTGTTTTCCGGAGCCCCAAATAACAAACAGCTGTTATGGCAGCTGCTCTAATAGTTAAAGGAATTTATTGCATAGTTCATAAATTACTTTGTTAAAAAGTCTAAACATCCAATTAGGCAAGGATGTGACAGGGACATTTTTTTGTTTGCTTTTTTATTGGACTGCTGGTTGACGGTTTAAAATTTCTGGCTTTACTTGTCTTTTAAACAAGGTTCATATATGTCTGATTTTTTATTGTAGTTCACAATCACACTCTTGAATATCACATAAAATAAAAAAGAAACGTTGAATTATTTTTTGCTGAAAAAATGTGGAAATGTTTCAAAATGTTCAGAGCACTTTCTCCTTCTGTCATTTACTAAAAGTTTTTATCTTACCCAGATATTTTTCATTTTTGTTTAAATTTGCATTTTTTTTCTTTTGATTGAGAATGGTGAGAATGAATTAAATATTCAATACAGGAGCACAATGACAAAAACAAAATGCAAATGACTGGTACATCCAACCCTGTACAGACCATGTTCATTTCTTAATGATAAAAAAAGTGGGTCAGCACACTTCCTGGGCTGTTTGAATTCTGTCTTTAATCATCTCATTTTTAAACTTGTGTTTTATCAAAAGGCCAAAAATAATGCATTTGCACAACATAGTTTTTATTTAGCTTTTTTGTCTTTGTTCATTTTGTATTTTCATTTTTTTTCCTACTTGTAGGCTGGTACACACCCCCCAAGGAGGATGGCTAGTAGAGACTGTCGCCTTTCCTGCACCGGGACCACATGTCTTAGATTATTTTCTTTTCTTTGTGACCAATATTGGTTCTACCCTTCAAATAATGATGTTCTCTCTCAATGACAGTTTAAATCCAAACCAAATTCCTCATTTATTGTCTAGCCCAGAACAGGCACATAGATACAGATCTGTTCACCTCCACCCACAGCTGAACGCCGCTGCTACTGGCATTGACGTCCGCTCTTCAGACGCTCATCTCTGTTTGTTTACCGTTTAATTTTATTGCCCACGATTTGGTGGACTAAATATCATGTGAACCTTCCCTCGGTTTTGGCATTGAGCACGTCAAGGCTTGTCTCTGGCTTTGAACTCAAAAGGTGTGGCATGGCTTTATCCTCCACTAGTGGCAGTCTGATGCGCCACTTGCCATTCTCTATCTCTCTGGCCTTAAACTGGATGTTAGACTGGCATGCGCCATTTCCTAATATGATGCAGTGATGATGGGAAGGACATCAAGAATGCTGGTGATAGGAAACCCCCCTTGCCTTTGACTTCCAAGGATGACCTCCCTAATATTGTGTTTTTCTTTTTAATCCCAAGAACCCTCTTCCCCTTTTGGAGGAAAGAAAACAAAGCTTCTCCTAAGTCTAGTTTGCGTTCTTAAGCTTAAAGCCCCAAGCAAGGGCAGGACAATATGTGGACTTGTGCAGGTTTTGTTGGAGAAACCATTTATGAGGATCAGCATGCTGCTGGCTTTCAAATGTGGAGAAAACCACCAACATTATCGCAACCAGCAGCTGGACAACATTGGCGTGCAACTAGACATGATTATGAGGCAAAGCAGGAGCTCGTTTGGATCAAATCACACTGTAATGTAATTGATTTTAACTCCACTGTAAACATGTAAATTTGTATTTCTTCTAAAGGATTTAATTGTTTATATTGTAATCTTGTGTAGGTCTTTGCCTGAGCAGAGACTGTATTACTGAATACTCTTGACTATAACTTGCAGGGCCATTGCAACCTCTTAAGACCAATTTAAAATAAACTAACATAGATACTTCTGAAGTATCTGAAGGAAGCGAAAGTGCACCAGGTCCGTATACAAGCCTAATGACTACTGCAATCCAGATCTTATTCTTTGGTGACCCTATCTTTCAGTGGAGCTCTAATACTACAGTGGCTGTTACAATATTGTTGGGACAGCTGTCGGTAGCATACCAGAGGTTTCGCCATTCTTATCACTCCAACAGGCTGAAGTTTTCTACGGCTATGCAGCGGGGACACATTCTGGAGTTTTAACTGAAGTCAATTCTTAAAGCTGGTTCACTTCCTAACTACTTCACCTATTTAACGTCCGAGGTAAAAAGTGACCTTTACCCTCTGACTTTTCTCTGACCTCAGTGCTGCTTTAAAATGCAGCCGGAGTTCTAGATTCACAGCAATACTCTTCTCCATTATAACATTTTCGCTTCACGCCCAGAAAGATCACCCTGCAGTCTGTTCTGTTTCCAGAATATCTGTTCAGGTTTTAATAAATATTTGTTGAGCTTTGCCACAGGAAAAACTTGAGCTCGTCCCATTACCACTTCCCTGGTTTACTATTCATGACCACTCTCAGCGCGGCTGCACACCCTCAGCGTGTTGAGGCTTTGATGTAATATTAACTGGGGCATTCCAGTTAATGCAGTGACATGTTTTTTGTAGGTGTTCTGTTGTGTTGTTACTTGCATTTTTTTTAAAGTATATCATCCTGATAACCAGCGTAGAAGGCTTAGTTTTGCCATTTCTTGGAGTGAACTCTCATTTCTGAATGGATTTTTGGCTTTCCAGAGTGACAACTAACTTCACATTGGTTTAAAGTTTGTTAATGTCCAACTCATCTTAAATTAGTTTCCCTGCAAGATACCTTTTTATATGAAACAAACTACCAGATCATAGGCATGATTGTTAGCTGTTGTAATGTGTTTGTATTGTATTATTCATCCCATTCTGCTTACATTGTTTAGCCCTCCCTTGCATTTTCTGGACAAGCAAACTCAGGAATACATACTGCACACTCAACTTTGCAAACGATTGGTTCAGGCCATCATTGATGGCAAGATTGAATGTCTTGGTCTGTTTTTGTCCCCCCCTCCCACCTCGTTATTAAAACTACACCCATGTTGACATCGTGGTGTGTTTTGCCAATGCAGTCCACGCATTGATTGAGGCTAGCGATTTCTAATGACGTGATCAAATGTGTGAGGCAGAGATTGCTCCAACCCTGGGCTTGTTGAAGGGTTCAGAGCACATGTGCCCTTTCTCTTTGATATTGCTGTTTTTTGCATGTCAGTATATTAGTGGGTATAATTTCTTCACTTGCCTCCCCTTGTCTTGGGAAATGGAGTGGTTGTTTGGGGTGGTTAATAAAAGACTGGGAATATAATTTGTAGCGGTTTCCCCCACTGCATCGGTGCACAGCCCCGATGCGGAGACACCTTGGGCTGGTTGGCTCATCCTTCTGGTCTACCTTTAAAGATGCCAGGTTGATTCCCATGAATAACAGCAGCTAAAATTCATGTGTCAGACATCGTACATGAAGCTGATTTCTTTTGGAACATTGACGTACTCGAGTGTGGTGCCCTGAACAACAGCTTCTCTTCACACCAACCCATTTCTGACTAACAAGGACTTCTCAGATTAGACAAATGACGTGTTGGTCTGAGACCTGAACAAGCCTGATATTGGTCTTTTTACCTTGCATCATTAACTGCGGTGGCCGGGGTATAAAGTTATGCACTGTAAGCATGCTTTGGTTTGGTTTCTTTTTTTTTTTGTTTTCTTTTATTCGTTTTTGTTTTTTTTCCTGTTGCAAGGGTGATTTTGACAATGTAAAATAATTTGTAAACTTGCATCAAGTTTATGAATAAAGACTTTTATGAAATATATCTGTTTTCACTTTTTGGGGGTAATTTTCATTGATGAAACACAAAACTGATCTCAAAAAGACAGGAAACGCAGTGGAAATGTAAATGGTTTGATTTATGTTGATAGTGGAAACAAAAGCATTGACTTGCTTTTCATCATATCAGCCAGAAAATGTATCCAACAATCAAGAGCGCACTGCATTGCTCTAACTTTGGTATTGAATCCTTGACTGTGTAACTGAATATTTATCATTAAAAATTAAGCATCTTTTACGGGTATAAAATGTAAATATATATGTAATTTGTCCAGCTATCCTAGCTAATGAAAACCTAAACTTGAATCTCCTTTGATAATGTAGAGACTTCATTTCCAAATGAAATGCAGATTTTACTTCCATCTGATTTTTGGCCCAGTGAGAGCGTCTGGTCTTTATTTAATTTAATTTTTTATTTTTTTTTTGTCTTCAAGCCCACTTTGACATCTGTTGATCAGGAGGCCCATAAAACAAGGAATGTGGTGATTCTGCTGCAATTTAAGCTTTTTGTACCACATGTTTTCTTTCCACTTAGCTTTCCATTAACAGCTTTGATACAACTCTCTGTGAAAGTCGCCTCAGCAGTCAAGAGTATTTTTGACCTCGATAGTTCTCTATCAAAGATGGTATTTTCCTGGTTTCATGTAGTATTTGAACAATCTGAAGTTAGATTCAAGACATAATCCAAATGAACCAAAATAAAAGCATGACATTTTTGAAAATAATTATTTTCACTTTTAAAAAAAACAAAATCAAATTACCAAAAAAAACTTAAATTTATTTATGTTTTATTAGATGCACCAGTAAATGTTGGGAAGTGTTTGCTATATTTCCGAGCAGAGAGCTCTGTTTGCCAAATGATTCCAGTCATGCCCAAAGCAGACCACCACAGCTCCTGTGGTGGTCACACTACCACATTAGTCATGTGGTATAATGTTTCCTTTTCCTGCGTCACTTTTTGTAAAGGGTCTATTTTTCATCTCGAGAGAATCTGTCTAAAAAAATTATGATCCATACATATTTAAGTTAATCAAAATGAGTGTATTAAACTTTTTGCATTTTCTTACTAAAAACATCCAATTTAAGAATCATTGTATGTGTATGTGCTCAGAAATTTTTGTACTACATAAAGTAAGTTTTTAATTATAATTCCAATAAGAAAACAGTAACTCTGCATGTTTTAATTCTGAATTTTAATAGAATATCTACAACAATTGTAGATAGAACAAGATAGAGCTTGTTTTTCAGTTTCAGAGATGTTATTTTGTTGCAGTAGGGGCAACAAAGTGTCTCTTGGAGTCAAAAATGTTGCTGACACTTTGTCTAGATCAGTGCTTCTCAATTCCAGTCCCCAGAGACCTCTGAGGACCACAGAACATCATGTTTTCGGTGTTTCCCTTCTGCCACACATCTGATTTAAATAAGTCAGGCCTCTGCAGCACTTGATTTCATGCAGTCATTTGAATCAGGTGCTCTGGAACCAGGATACATCTAAAATATGCAGGGCATGCAGTCCCTGAGGACTGGAATTGAAGACGAGTCTCGATGATGAACATGCTTGTTTTTAAAGTTTTGCTCCTTGTGTGTGCCATTTGGAGCCACTAGGTGGCGATGGTGCACTCCTGTAACTTTAGAGTTACAGTATTGTGCTTTTTTTCTTTTTTGTTTTTTTTCTTTTACTTATTCAACATTTAAAAAGTCCATCAGGTTTGAATCATCTGTCAGCTGCCATTGATGCTTGATTATACGAAGGACTGCTGTTCTCTCCCTCTAACTCATTTCCCTCAAGGTTGAAAGAATGACGAATGAGGTTGAGTCTTTAAATAAGACACGGACTGTTATTGATGGGATACAGTCTGATCCGGACCTGAGTAACTCATACTCATCATTTCAGATGTCTTTGGTTGTCAGACTTTCATGGATGTCAACCTTTGTGAATCAATTTAATTAGTAGCATGTGGCTTGAGAGTGTTTTCAGTCATGTTGCTGGAACTTGCAAGGCCTTTTTGAGATTTAGAAAATCTTAAATGCAAATTATGCTAAAGAAAGAGTTCAAACTGTCTGATTCACTGATGAAAACCTAAATTTGTCCTTCTTCTGCCAGAAGCAGGTGCCTTGCAGAAGGTGAGATGCATTCAGAATACATCTCCCCATCAGAGACTCTCACTCTGCTTTCTGATAGTGACACCATAATATTCAGACACAGACTGCCTGCTTTAGAAGAGCTGTAATTATTTCAGATTTTTGCTTCACTGATGACCTTATTGCCAACCTTTCCAGTGATTCTAAAGAATGTGTAAAATTGGTCCACACTGTATAGTTTTATTTATCTTGATTTTGCCGCTCCAATATTTTTAGCCATGTTGCAAATTACTTTTATTTCTCAAAGAAAGAAGGCGTATAGTATGAGTCAAGTTTTCCTAAGTTTGGTACTAAAGAATATTTTGCAATATAGAAAAGCGTTTTGCTGCATTTTTCCAACATAACATCACACAGACATAAAATGTATCGATTATAAATGAGTTGTTGAATTTCTGAAGCACCAACATGTTCTTGTAATACTTTCGATGTCGTATAGCAGCATCAGGGTTTCTTGCCGTTTATAGCTTTTGGGTGCAGCTGCTACAGTAATAAGATGGAGCACAGTAATAAAAAAAACATTAAAGATGCCTGATGAGGCCTACCCATGGTCATGAATTTGTTGTCATGGTAAAGAAGCGAGCAACGGCACCAACAAGGGAGCAGAAATATCAGGTGAAAAGGTAGGATGTTGTTGCATTTTATCAGAGATGATATCTGTGGTGAACGAAGAATCCACAAAACGACCTAAAAAGTGTGCTTTTAATTTAAATCTTCAGCATTTGAATGCTTCTCTTTATATGAAATCTGTAGATGGCAACACCATTTGTGTTGAATACATGATGTTTCGGGTGCATTTCAATATATTACAATTTCATCAACAAAAATATTATTTCAGTAATTGAAGGATTATGATATTATGATTGACAGAATCATGCGTAGGATATGTTGGTTATCCAGCAAGCAGTCAACAATAAAGGTGCTGACTTTTCACACAGGCCTGTATCCAATCACATTAATGGGAAGGAAACAGTGAGGTAGAAGTGTAAAAATTTAGTTTTTACAGAAATTTAAAGAAACAACATTGATTACACTAATTGCCCAAGAGGCACCTGAATGAGAACAAAGTTTAAAAATGTAAATAGTAATATTATTATATAAATCTTCTACTGTTTCAACCTCTAGGTTACAATTTGCCGCTTGGTGAAAGTTTATCAACATAAGAACAAGATTTTAAAAAGGAGCAGAATCCGAACCCGACAGAGATCAGAATCTTTTCATGATTGTGATCCTACACAATCATGAAAAGATGATACTGACTGAACAAACTGACATTTCTTTTCCTCCAAAGCTTCAAAACACTTTTCTCGTTGAAAGTTTATTAAAAATGTTCCTCCAGATGTTTTTTGTTATGACAGCCCATTTAAATGTCTGTAAATTACATATACCATCCAGACAACCATTTAAGGTTCACACAGTGCTTAAAGCAGCGTGCAACATTACCATTATTATGGATGTTAGATTTTTATTTTGCTGATAAATATTTCTAGATAATTAGACAATCCTTGCTGTTTATACACAAGCAACACTTTTTAGTGCTCTGTGTGAGCCTTGTTAAGGAAAACAGAGCACAGACACTGAAAGGCTGTAATGATCCCTGTGTCTGAAAGAGGAAACATTCCCACTGTGACAAAGAACACATATAACTTAGTGATGCTCTGGAAACGCTGAAACGCCTCAGATTGCTGTTGTAAGCTTCACAGGGTATCCCTCAGAGGAAGGAACCTTCAGATAGAGAGAAAATGATTCAATAAGGTATTTTCATTGTATTTGTTTAGGGAAATTTCCAGCCTTCAGAGGAAACCAGTTTAAAAATGTAACATCTATACAGATTGACTTTTTGCTCACTGGGACCTGGAGTCTTTTGTAAAGCAGTCATTTGTATTAGATCAGGGTTTGGGAACAGTGACAGTATTTTGAATGGGTGGATTTTGTTTGATCAGGCTAATTCACCAAAGTAAACATAGCTGCATTGTATATTCAGTGACCAGTGAATATGAATTGTTTTGCCAAAGAGGTAACTGGTCCCATGCCATGGATCGATGCTTGGAAAAAAGGTAGTTTTCCATCATCAAATAATTTTATTGCCTAAACCAACAGCACAGGACTTATTTAAAAATAATTAAAAGAAAAAAAATGACCGGCTTACCTGAACTGTGATACCCATAATTGTAACTTCATGCCTTTAGAAGTCATCTTACTAGTAAATAGCTCTCTCTCAGATCATCCTTTTGTTTAGTGATCTACACATTTGCACTGTTATGATCAGCTGTAAGGTCTCGACATGGAGAGGCAAAGAAGAAATGAAACCATTCCACCAATATGACGCCCATTATGAGCTTTAGAGGTTAGCTGCAAACCTATAGCCACTTTAACTGTAAAGGTTAACACTGGATTGTGGAACGAGTGCGATGGAGTGATGTGATTCAAAAAGAAGACAGCAAAAGCACTAAATGCATTTAGACAGCTAACATGAGGATTGCCCAGCCTTTCTGCATTGATCAGGTGAAGGCTGAGTCGTAAACCAGATCCGTGGAGGTTTGCAGTCTCACAGCGTGCTGTGTAAGCACAAACGACTCATAATGCGAAAGTACAAAGTGATCTCTTATATGTGAATTGTGTTAGAATAGTTCTTGAGTAGCTATGATCTAGAATATACTAGACATTATACTTGACATTATACTTGTGTGTAATATAATGTCAGTGTGACCCCAGCTGTTCTGCTAAGGCCTCAGAGGTTTATTAGTGAAGATTAGGGGAAAAGCATCTTCCTACAGATTAAGGAATACACCAGGAAGAAAGATGCCCAATATTATCTCATTTCTAGAAGTACTCATTAATATTTTAATAGACTTTTAATGGGCGGTTCTGTCGAAATATTCTGCCACAATCAGCCCTTTGAGGTCATTTGTGAACTTGATATGACCCAAAATGATGGTGAGTTAATCTATATGTCAGGATGGATAAGTCAAAATCTGGACCAAAATCCAATTGAGAATCTCAGGCAAGATTTGACAGTTGATGTTTGCATACACTCCATCCTTAATCTGGTTTAGTTTGAGCTGTTTCAGAAAAAATTAATGAGACAAATTTCAGTAAAGAGATGTTAAATACCTCTTAGACCCAACAACTTGGAGCTGTAACTGCAGCTGCGAGCTAATGCTTGTTGCTGTAACTTGGAAAATGGGAAAGTGGTTTTAGTACTTTTGCATAGTGTGCGTTTGGCTGTGGTGAATATAATGGGAACACCACTAATTTAGTGAAACAAGGAGAAGCGAGAAGCTTTCGGCAGGAGAGACAGAAGATTATTGCAGAAGTAACTCAAACCTCGGAAACTCACAGTGGCTGTAGCCAAAACTTCATTATGGATTTTTACCTTGTTCCATATAGTTGCTAAGAAATCAGAGAATAAGTATGTGTGAAATAAACATCCAATCCCACATGATTTACTGTCCCAGGTGTTTTCCAGTATTAAGCATTTGTGCTACGTTTTCTTCACACCGTTCTGTTTGTTCCTGTTGATTCCATTTAAAGTGAAAATGTGTTGACACTGTCCATTTCTCTTTTTTCTTTTAACATGACCAACAATTTTCTTTGTGTTGAGTTATTATCCTTGGTGGAGTCATGAAATCACCAACCTGTTTGGCTGTTTTATTCCTAGCATAATTCAACAAGGTGAAAGCTTTGAGATTTCCACCAGACTCCAAAAGAAAAAGATTGATTCATTCAGTTTAAAGTGCATTTAGAGGTGCAGCGCTCTTAACACGATGCTATTGTTTTTCTCAATTATAACCCTCTCTGGAGGAAGCATTAGCCTTGGCATTTTGGGGAAAGAAGAGAAAACCATAAAATTTCATCAATATTTCACTTTACTAAAAAGCAATCTCCTTTAATTTTGGTAACTCAGCCACTAAATCAGACCATTTCTCGTAAAACTGCTGAGATGCTGACCTTCACAGGCTTCCTTTCATGCATCCATTTAGATATTCACTTCAAATTTATTCACAGTTTGCCTCTCAGGCTGCCGCAACATCACAATCAAGCTGGAGAATGCATAAAAAGGGCCAACTCCAAAATCCAATTCTCTGTCGTCTTGATGTATATGTAAATATTAATGATCCATGGATCTAAATTTTGGCTCATATTCTGCTGCAGAGGCTCTTTTCATTCAAATCAAATAACTCTTTTTTTTTCTTTTTTTTGTAACGACACTCAGCTCTTAGTCTGTCTTCATCATTACTCACAGGTGACTTTGTAGAAAAATGAGACCTGGCTTTTTTTCCAGGAGGGATGTGATGTATATGCAGACGGTAAAAATAAAAACATGAAAACGATGTGGGTACTTGTGAAAGCCTTTACACTCTTGCAGTTGCAGAGTAATACCTTTCCTGTTGATTGTTTGGGGAGGTCTTTTCACCTTGAGTACAGCCTGCTTGTCCTCCCTATGGTGAGAGATAACCATGTGACTCTATGCTCCCCTGCGCAGCCTTATACTTCAGACCAGGCTAAATGGATTTCCATTAGAGGGGCTATGACTCATTCCAGATGCTTACTCAATACCGTGTGGGCACTGTAGCAGAAAGTTTCCTCCGGACAGACCAAATGAACAACAAAGCCAAACAAGCATTTATGAAACGGAGACCACAAAGGTCTGGGCTTTGTACTTTGAGCTTCTATTAACACAGAGAAACTGTTGTCACTATTATGCTAGGAAAATAATCATACACAGGACAAATGCATAAGCGCAACTGTGAAGTTGGATTTTACAGCCAGGGTGTGTCTTTTAGAATGAAATGTAACTCCAACACATTGATGTGATTACATGGAACCAAAGTTCAACTCCCATTCATGTGTGGCAGAGGGTTCAGGTCTCCTGTGTACACTGAGTGCACTCATTCTGCACTATATCTGGGCTTAGGTTGGACCTGCAAGGTGCGATCAATAGGAAAAGTAATATTTGTGCTGAAATGGACCATCTACCTTACAGAGATTCTCTCAGCCAGTCCACTGACTGCAAAGAAAGACAGAACTGAATTATTGGCTCAGCATGGATTCAAAGCTTCCTCCTGCATTGCAGTTCTCTGGACAAATATTAGAAATGTATGTTTTGGAAAAGATGAAAAATTGTGTTTATGTGGTGTGTATAGAACAGTTTTTTTTTATATGTCTCTCAGTTCTTGAGTTATTTGCGCAATTCAAACTTGTGCAAATAAGTTTGCACAACTGCAAACCTCAATGTATTCTCTTTAAAAAGACCAACAAATCTGTAAGAATAATTTCCTCATTTGTTATGTGTCTTCTAAGCTATTTAAATGTATACTCTGTGATGACTCCTAAATAAAATCTGTCAACCCTGTTGCTGCCAAAATTGTAATGCAGGCAGATTCTTACAAGTGATATTGTTCAAATTTAAACTCTAATTTCAAAACTGCTGATATTTGAGATGAAACTTGTTTTAGATGAGAAAAAAATTTGACTTTTGTCATGGGTGCCTTGTGAGTAGATCAGAAATCTAAATTTCCATTTGAGGGTGATATGTGGAATCCTAAAGCTACTTAACACAACTCCTCTTAAAAATAGAAATTTCACCCTCCTACTTGCCAATACTGCCAACAGCCGATGCTCAGGAGATATTGCAGGTTGTTCTGCTCTATTCTGTGAGTAACATGCTGAGTTTACATCGAGACGTCAGACATATTACACGAAAGTCGTGATTTGTTTTACTTGGACTGAAAGTAAAAGTTTATTTCAGATGAAAAGTTGATTTAACCGACAAATATAAGTTGTCATCACCAAACCAAATTAATTAAATGAGATGAATGTAAATAAGTCTCATACATGCTCTTTTTTAGAGAGTGCTATTGACTGATAGACCCTTGTTAAAGCACAGGACATCTTCTGGACAGTGATTTCCCTAGATGGCTCCATTAGGTGAAGAAGCTGGAGGAGAAAGGGAGGAGGATGGGATGTTTTAAGGAGGAGTGGAGAACTGGGAGTTTTAAAGGATGGATGAAGGGAATAATTGACCTCCTGAGAATGCAATAAAGTTCTCATTTTTTCCCCTCATCTTCAGCTTTATTTTAAGAAGCAGCAGGAGGGATGCTGCAGACGTAAAGGCTCTGCTGACCGATGATCAGACATAAGGGCACTCACAGGCCTGATGAATGGGGTCTCTGCAGTGGTTAAATGGCTGCACCACTACGGTTGAGAGACAGGGCCGAATGGATAAGACAAAGGACTTTCCATTACTGGGGGACAATTGAATTAGGAGAATGGATGCGAAGTTATATTTGGCTTCTGTTGGGCAGTGCACATGTGATGAACACAAGCACAAAACCATCCCTTTCTCCTGCAAGTATAATTTAAAAATATACATTTCACCTCACAAACCCTTATCACAAACCCTTAATATGTACATATTTATGTAAAATATGTACATTTTACATAACATGTAAAATGTACATGTTACATGTACATATACATATCTATGTATATGTACATATACATGTACATATCTGCAATATGTACATTTTACATAACATGTAAAATGTACATATTATACACCAACACTGAAGGCAGCATCAGATTAAAAAAAAAACATTTACAGCTATCAGGACAACCAGTGGCTTCTAAGGCACAGTACAAGGGTTTCTGCTAAGAATGAATCATTTTGTATCTGTGCAGAAGCCAAAAGGTAAGAGCCCCTGTAAGTGGGACAGGACGATAGAGGTGATAAGTATCTTATATCTGATAAGTAGCTTTTCGTCTGTCTCGAGCTCTAAGAGGATATCTGCTATATTATGGTATTTTGGACGGCTTGCTGCAGGTAAAGGATGCTCTGTTGTTGTGCCTTTGCACAGCAACCATTTAAGACAAAACATCCCTTTGACAGTGTATCAATTATCCTGTGAGTCATTTCTCTTAGGCAGAAAGTGGGTCACGCTAGAAGTTTGTGCAGTTCCTTCTGCTGTTGCCCACACATCTAACCATCTTTAATCTTCTTTTCTTTTTTCTGATCCCGCTAATGCACAGGCAAGACAGCCACATCCATTATGTTGTGTTTTCTGTCGCCAATTACATGGAGCGTCCTTAGGCTGTTTGGCTTGAGTGTGGCATATGTTGTCACTGCATTGGTTTTCTGAGCACGCATTGGAGGCATTTCATTTTGTCATCCATTTATACATTATTCCTCTATTAACAGACCTTTACAGCCTTCAGGCTTGATAGCGGGCTAGGGTGGGACAGTTTCACAATAGCGAGTCTCATCAATCTACCAGTTGTGTCACATTACTAACAGGGTCTTCTGTCACTGGTGTGAGCAGTCGATGGGCTGCTGCTATCCAGATGAGAGCAATTCCATTAAAAAGACCCTCCACCTTGGGCTGCAAAAAGAGGCCTTATCAGAAACCAGAATGGAGGGAGAGATACAGCCACCTATGGTCAATTGTGGGACTGAATGAATCTCAGTGTGTGTCTTTGCAGATTCTCTCGTATTTCTCTTCATATCCAGAAATGTCCACCTTCTTCCAAACACATATCAGGCTGAAGCAGCAAAGCTTTTAACCTTAAAAATAATCACTAAGCTACTGTATCTATAACATTCTATAATCATGCAGGTTTTGACAAGAAAAATAATTTTTTGTATTACACGTAATAAGTAAAATGCTTCCATTAAAACTACACTTAGAATAAAGACAAATGCTGAGTTTGCAGAGTGCAAACTAAGCATTAAAAAGAAGAGAGTGGGGAAGTAGTCTAAATATCAGTGAGAAACTACAAGAACAAGGTCATGTTTAGGAGTCATGCAGACTTGTAATTCCTAAGTGGTTGTGCAGGTGGTGATCTCAGCCCCATGCTAAAAGACACAAGTATTAAAACATCAGCCCTTAAATCTCCAACAAACTTGCTGCATTATAAATGTCTTTCCTAAAGCCACTCTTATCTCTATAGAAAAGCAGTTTGAATATATTATTTGGAAAATAGCCAGATCAATATTTAAATCATCAGCCGGTGATTCTGGGATTCCAGAATCAACTCCTCATGTTTTTCTCCAGCCTTCACTGAGTTCTGCACCTGATTGTTAAACTTACTTTATAATTTCTCTTCTTCCATTATGATTTCAAAGCTCCTATTTCTAGTCAATATTGTATAACGTAATCAGTGAAGTATGGCATTGTTCATTACTAAGGTCAAACTTTTTAATTCAATTTATCAAGCAGCACATTGAGTCAATTCTCTTTAATGCTGCACTGTTCCAGGTGCATTGAAAGGTTTCTGCAAGGGATATCATTTTGAAACTTTGCTCATAGACTCTCTCCTTACTGCTTCAAATAGTGTATAGTTATAGAGAAACAAATTACTGTTACTCTTATATGCAGTCACCAGTGGCCATGCTGCACAATTATACAACCATACATCTTTGAAAACCAGTAGAGCCTCCTGCACAACTAACAAGAGCAGCAAATTGTTTCTGAATGGTAAGACTTTAAAGTGCATTTATCTAAATTAGAAGCAAATAGGAACTAAATGATAATAAAGTAGTACAAACTAACAAAGGGGAATCAATATAAAACATTGAGGAAAAGACTCTCACTCTTCAGGCATAGTTTCCATTATGATATAACAACCTTTTAAAGACAAAGCCTATTACAGCCAAAAACTAGCTTCCTTATTCGGTAACATGAATGCATTGTATTATGACTTTGCAAAATGTTAACCAATCAACAGTTAAATTGGTTTTATTATGGCGTGCAATTTCATTACCATGAAATGGCTTGAAGAAAAAACAGAACCCAAGGTGTTAACGGGCAGAAAATTCTGCTGATCTACTTTTAACCAATAAGGCATGTCTGGAAGGAGTTAGAAATAGTAACAGTTTTTTTTTTAAATGCCAACCCCTTACTCCAGTCTGTGTGCAGGTCTGTGGTCCTGCTGTGAGACACTAGAGAGTTTGGTGACTGTTCGATGAACCACAGTCCTCTGAGAGCTGTACCCTCTTTCTGTCACTATCACCTCTCTATTAGTCACAGAAAGGAAAGAAATGAAGGAGAGCCACTCTAATTATCCTTCAGCTCCGGCAAGTTATGTTAATAGTCGCTTCCGGCTTAAGTAGGCTATCTATATGCAAAGTCTCTTCTGATGAATTTCTTCATTATTTATTGTTAATGTATCACTGTATCGCCCTGATGAGGAGAGATGGTTGTTGGTTCTACTCTAACTTTCCCCATTAGAAACACAGAGAAAATGCTCGACTTTACAAAATAGGAACAGTTTTCAGTAGACACTGAATTCCCTTTCACTTTTTATTGTTTTGTTTACTTTTGCTAATGGACATCGTCATATGTTTTATTGCGAATTAGATTCTTATTCCAGCTTTTCATAGACTTGCTTTCTTCACCTACAGTCTCTAATTCACCAGCTCTCAAATGGAGACGAAGAGCCTCAATAATAAATGTACTGTTTCACTTTCAATGTTTCTATTTTATGTTTTGCGGAAAACATTATTAATAGATTAATAGTTTTACTATCTAAAATTCTTACACCTGAGCTGCAAATTATTGCAGCTCCTCCAGGCTGCTTCTCTGATTAATTTCTTCCTTGCACAGTTTGTCAGTTTACAATAAAATACAAAGAACTGTTTTGCTCAATTGTACAAGAAAATTAAAGGGGTAGCAATACTTTATAAAGACACTACATTTGACCATTAAAGAGAGAATTTAAATGATTTGTAATTTGAATGTGCTGATGAATATTTTCAATGTGAAGCTAAAGTGTTCTCATAAATTAGCACCTCTGCAGAGGTCACATTCACTTCTATGCTTTTCCTTTATTTTCATGATGAATGAGCAACACTTTAATTATCTTTTCTCCTTCTTATGAACACTGCGGCTGTTGCAGCTCAGTGTCAGTGTTTCTTAGGAACTGAATTTGTCTGACTCAGGGGAAAAACCCCCCACATCTTTACAGCATCAATGTCAAGATACAAACGAACACTTATCAAGCCTTTCACCTTGAAGTTGCTCTTTCAGGGTGAACCACTTTCCCTGAAACAGGAGCTAAGTTGTGGTGAGCAGAGCTCCACCAAACCTGAGCTCTCAGAAACATTGACCTCAATCAAAGCGAGAACTTGATCCACTGGCCAAGCACTCTGTAACCCTCCAGAAGCAGTTTAAATCATTATAGGGGGGAATTTGTGGCATGCATGGATATGTGAGTGACCATGGATGTTTACTCTACGTTTTCATTTCTCCTCCAGTGGTTTTCAGATTGTTACTTTTTACGTTCAGATGCACCAAGGTTATTCATTTTCCTCCTTCCCTGAAACGCTGTGTCATCCTTCAAGAGAATGACAAAGACTGCTGACGCTGGAGTTATTCTCAAATGTTTTCCACCAAAGCGATGATGTACAGGAAGGTGATCATCAGTGACACACTTATCTCCTTCCAGGTTCGATTACACTTGTAATGTTTCCTATCTCCATTAAGTGTATTTGATTCCCCGCTGAAGGCGAGTTAGCTCGCAGGACGGAGATGCGACAGCCGCATCAGGGCCAAGAGGGCAGCTTGCGCAAGCATCACTCTGGTCGATGTGCCTGGAAACGGATGAGAAGTGGCAACGCTTATACAATTAGAGAGAAGACTTAGTCAGACCTCATTTCTGGAAGAGGTTTGAGCCGCAGCCCTCAGAGAATATTATTAATTTACTACCCTTGCTCGCTCTGCTGAGATATTGGGGTTATATGGCAGTAGATGACAAAATGACGTCCTTAGAGGAGATTGGAAGCACTTGATTAAAAGAATGAAATTTCCCATCGGTCAAAAGGGAATTATCTGGAAAGTTTAGGTTAATTTTAAATTTACGCTGAAGCCTTTCTAAGAAGATTCCCAACCAGGTGATGGGATGGAGTGATAGAGCTAGCAACCTCAGATAGCAACTTATCAACAAACTTAGCAATGATTTCTTGTGAGAGTGTTGATGTTTAACACATGTTAATTAATATTGCATTGAATCCCACTTTCAGTTGTGCTTTTTGCTCAAATCAGCTAAAAATTGGCTAATTAGCTGTAAGCTTTGCACTGCTCTCAGGAATTCCTCAATTTCTGCAGACTCACTCCAATACAACATCCTCCTGTGGAGAATTTAGTTCAACACGCATAGAAAACCTATTAGCCTTTGTCTAATTGCCTGAAAATGTGGTTGAAAGGTGAAAAGACGTCCACTTAAAGACGTTTATTGATTACTGTGAAGGGTGGTTGAGGTTGGTCATGTTGACTTTCAACGTCTGTTCTTTGGCTTGGACATTTGGCCTTTTCTAGGTAAAGGTGTCCAGTTTTCAGTGTAATTTTATCCCTTAAAATAGGGCAGTCTTAAATAGCCATAAAAAGATGAACATCCAAAGAGATCTGTACAGCAAGTAAGATAATTATTACTGATAACACCTTCACAAAAAATACTTCAAAGAATCCAAATCATCTCTTAAAGTTTGTAGAGCTTTTCCTACCTCGACCGATCAATTCACACTTTAGTAATCAACCAAGGCTTCATACTTCAACGTGTTGGTTTTTTCTCCATCTTCTACTCCCTTTTAAAGGTCACATCTTGATGAAGCTGTCAGCAGCATATCATCTTCAAAACTGAAGAAATCAAAAATGATTTCAGAAAAAAAAGAAAGTGATCTTTCAGGGCTAAAGGCCAGCTTCCACAGATGTTTACGGATTTCTTCATTTTTTTTTTTTTTTGAGTCACTGCAGACGACTCAAAGTTATCTCTGCCTCTGCCTTGATGGAATAACAGCAAATATTACTGGCTGCAGTATCAATGCCATCTGGAAGGCTGAGCTTAATATCTGACTTGTTTGTGCCATATTTTTCTTCAACTTGGGTAAAAAGCCAATCATATTGTTTGAAAGACATTTATTTAAATTAAGTTGAGATATGGTTTAAAAGAGAGAAAAATATTCCCTTAATATGATTAAATTGTGCTGCAATAATATTTATCGTCATTTTATTTAATGCATGTTATTTTTTTTGGGAAATAAACAGGAATGCATAATTAGAGAGCAGATCATTACTTTGTTGGAAGCTTTCAGATTTGCATAACATATCCAGTTTTCAGCATAGCTAAATGACAGGCAGTCAATAGTTCCTGATATAACCGATTCAGTTTAGCTATATACAAGTCAACTTTAGTAAACATCCATCATAGATGTCAGGATCAATGTGGCCTGAGTCCCAAAAATGTAGGAAGTTTTCTGTTATCCGTCTTCTGAAATATGATCCTTCTGACTCGTTTAGAATCGATTCTTATACACCTCAAGCAACAAGTTTGTTGCTAGTCTCAGTTGATGAATGAGGAGAAAAAGTGGAGATAAGAAATAGATTTTTTGTCAGATTGAATTAAGCAGTACCAGAACCTCCAATCAACCATTTTTCACATGTCAATTTACATCACAAAGGCTGTGACGTTTCGGACGGCGCCTTCAGAAGAAAAACAAGACTGAGAGGGAGAAAAAGAGGAGAAAGAAGACAGGGGTTAAAAAGGAAGATGGGTTTGACCTGAAAGAGACATTGGATAAATGTCAGGAAGGAAATGGCATGAAGACAGATACCAACATAAAAAGGAAATTGGGAGGAAAGAGAAGGTCACGGGTGAAATAGATAGGAAAAAGTACAAACGACACAATGATTGATTCTGGTATTTCTTTAAGTTGTGTTGTCCAAGTTTTTCACAAACAACTTTGGATTCTTTGGCAACTATTCAGTTTCATATATTGGAAATCAAAGGCAAAACTTGTGTAACTCTGCTGTAAGTCCAAGGACTCCAAGTTACTTCACTCTATATTCAGTCATTCACCCAATCATACACACATTCATGCACTGAAGCTACATGGAGCCACTGCGACTCCCAGACTGACGGAGGTGAGGCAGCATTTAAGTAGGTTCCACCAGACCAGACCATCAGCAGCAGGCTTGGGCGCCTCATTCTTTATTATTCATCAATCAACCCAGCATGCCTCATCCTACGTACCTCATCCCCATGTTCCTCACTGTGTCATTGTGTTTTGATATCAGCAAACAACCTTTAGAACGAGGATTGAGAGGGGGAGAGGTGCAACTTTTGCTTGATGCAAACAGAGTTAAAAGGGAGATATTTTGAATATTTCATAGGCTTCCTCGCTTTTGAATTTCAAAATTGTCAAATACTTTAAATGCAATAACTTATAAATTATTCTGCATTGAATCTCTCAGAGTACTCAATGCATATGATTTGGTCTAAAAATGGTGGTTCAGAGGAATGAATCAGAAGGTTGTATCCTAGCATTAGACATAGTTGAAGAGGCTCTATGTTTAAAAGTAAAGTTTTCTATATAAGGACAACAACACATTTTGTGTTTATGTGACTGACTGACAGGATTAGTTTTTGCCATTTTTAATGAAATTTAACAATCATTAAAACACATTTTTCATTGAAGATGATTTCCGCAAAATGCTTTGCAGAGTTATTCTTGTGCTTCACTTGTTTTCACATTTTGTGACATTGCAGCCATAAAGATGAATAGTTTTTGACAAGATTTTATGTATAATATTATATCTTTTTTACTCCAATCTAAAAGTATGACAGACAATTTGTCAAGTCCCTACATTCTGATACTCCCAAAATAAAATCCATTGCAAAGCATGTTGCAAAACCTGAGACATATCAAGAAACGATGGTCAACCTTAACTGACAGAAATGTCAAAAAGACAGCCAGTAGTGTGTACTCCACAAATCTCCATAGGTAACAATGACAAAAAAGCTATTGTTGAAACATTTTGCCATGTATCACATAATGGTGCAGTTAAAAGGTTAAAGTTTGGTTCTAACGTGAAGAAATAACTACAGGTTGAAATAACCGTGTAAATAAATACAATTCTGTGAAGCAACCATGTCCCACCCTGTAATCTGTGAGCTTCCAGAGTGAGGTCTCTTCACTGGGAAAGAAAAAAAGGTAGGAGTTCAGCATGGACGTCTGCAGTGGGACACGCAGGATTAAGTGTAGCCCACTCAGAGGAAATATGGGGAAAGTGTCGCTCTCTCCCTGAACTCAAGCTCAGCTCATATCTTTCACAGCAGCCAGCTCTCCCGCGGTCAGTCTGGTGAAATTGATTGCCCTGCTTGCACTATATGAGCAACAGTCACTTTGGGATTTACTTTGCTGTAAGGAACATCAACCCACTCCACCCTCGATTCCAAATTGATTATAAAAGTGCTTTCTGCTGACACTGACACATCTGTGGCTTGGAGCACACATGTATGTGAGAGTGAGTGTGTGTTATCTTTAGAAAGGGTGCAACATAGATAAGAAAGGACTGCAGGTACACTTGAAATTGCAGTAATGTTAACTTTACATGCTAATTGTAATGACATTGAGTGGTGAAATACTATGAATTAATTATCTTTAGTCTTTGTGTTCACAATTTCTTCACTACTGCATGATTTCCGCACTGAGAAATTGTCTCTTAGCAAAGGTAAATTCACCACCTACTTTGCTACTGCTGAAGAACTAGTCTGCACAGATGAATTCAATAACTTTGGCATTATATAAAAGAAGATACATTTCTGAGGCAAATTATTTAAAAATGTTGCAACTTCTGATTTGCCTTGCAACAACCAACACGATGCATTTAAATCAAGTGGGAGCATTTTGCTTCAACTGCAACAGAGATACAGGTAGGCAGCACATCCAATATGGCTGCATGCAATTATTATGTTTTGATCTATATAATTTTATAGACTTCTATAGTCACTTAATGTTACATCTCGATATAATTACAAATCCTATAAAAAATAATTAGATCAGAAAATTGAAAGAATGACTCTTTGAAAATATTGTATTATATATTTCATTCAGGTATAGAAAATAAAGCTTAAACATGAAGTCAGTTGTAATTAAGTTGTAATTTTTGATTCTTGCTTAAAGAGCAATTCATCAAGGCAAAATATCATTTAGAAATGATTTTTTTTTAAATTATACTATTCTGCTTTATATTAATCAAATCAAGTTCATTTTACCAGAAAATATTTGAGTAACATTAAAATATTTCTGTAAAGGCACAGCAGAAAGCCTAAATGTCTACATCTTTGATAATAGTCTAGACAAAAAGCACCACGAGGAGCTTTTTGGATGAAAGAGCTTCATTATAAATTCAATATGTTTTGTTATCTGCTCCCAATTATGAGATTTGTGGAAATGCTGACCCAGCATGAAGGCCAGAAACTCAAGTATTAGTTTCATCAGACTACAAGAGATGCCTCCCAAAAATGATGGTCTTTCTCCCTGTGTGGATTTATAACTTACAGCCTGGCTTGTTCTGCTGCTTTTATAGTAAGGACCTGTTCCTCACTGAGGATTCGATCAGTTCAAGTTAGTACTTTTGACGGACATTTCAATGGTTCTTATAGAAGTAATTGTATGAACAAATTCAGGCATCTGAAAATCATTTTAAACTTGTGGAGGTCTGTAAACTTACTAATTTAACTTATACCTCTCAGTTTTTTGGCTTTTATCAGATAGAATTTTTGTAATCCTGCCTCGTCAAAAACATTATAAAAACTTAATTATATAATGTATAATGTGTTCAGAGTTTAGTCTAATTTAATGTCAGACAAGTAAAACAATGTAAGGTGGCTTTAACCCAACATTTCTAAAAATCTGGCTAAATGTGTTTATATTAAATATTTTGCACATATGATGAATAAACCAAAATTATCTCTACATTGAAGGAGAACGTCTATCAGATTCTGAGGACTTTACAAGATCAAGCACAGATAGCAGCGAAGTCCTCTGGCTATTGAGCCAAGTAATATTTGAATAATTTGAGAAACTTGAGCAACTCTTCACCTCCAGCACTTTCCAGAAAGAACAATTCTCCTTCCTGTTTTCCCACCACTTCCTTTGCTATTTTGCCTCCAGCTCTATCACCTTTCCCAAGGATTCTGGTTCATGATCCTCCTGACAATGATGCTTTTTGACTTTCATCTGGCTTGCCTCCGTAATACAATTTTCAAATATTTTCAAATAAGATTTTAGAAATCACATTAGTGAAGAAACAGTATGATGAAAGAAAATGCTATTTGCAATTTTCTGTAGCCAAATGTTTGTTTTCTGTCCTGTGAAAACAAATTTCCCCTTACATAAGTTTGTGTTGTGCTGTGTTTGCTTCTGTTCATTTTCATGCTGTCCACTTACTTTACCCCAAGAATCTCGCAGGTTTAAAAATATTGCATGCAGAATCAAAACTATCCAAGGGCACAGGTGGGAAAATGTTTCATATAATGGCAGCTGAAGAATCCAGACAGAGAGAGGAGGAGACAGGAGGGGTGTCTGTGGAGAAGGTCACACTATAAAAAGATGTCTCCTTGCATTTAGACCCTGTTCTGCCCAGAATATTACAGGCTCAACAATTCAAGTAATTCACAGGGAGCCATTTATTCACACAGCCTTAGGTGAGCAGCACAAAGGAAGAAAGAGCAGAGCTGCACCTCTGTATTGATGGCTCAACTTAGTCGGTCTAAAACCAATTCAGACTCAAAGACATGAATGTTTTTCAGGTTAAAAAAACAGTTGACTTTATTGGCCGTTATTTTGTTATTATTATACATTCTAAAGCATACAGAATTAAAATGAAAGCTTTTTATTTAAACCATAATTAAAACTGGTATTGGAAGCAGTGGAGGTATAATGGTGTGGAGCAAATTTGAAGATCCAAGGAAATGTGTGACTCTTCTTATATGTTTATGTAGATGAATCAGTGTTGCACATGGAACTATTTCATCTCTGCCAAGATTAAAATTGCAGGTGCTCCTCTCTGCTTGTTTCTTTATTTAGGCTTCTGAGGCCAGATGGACAAAGCCAACTCACTTCAACTGTATGCACAAAGACAGAAATCTGCATATTGCTTGCTTTCACCAGATTTATAAGCACTGCACGTATGATTCCACTTTAAGTCTTAAATGTGGTATGCATTCACCTGCTTGCCTTCCACTCCCATATTAAGGCATGGATTGATGCAGAAACTCTCTCTTTGGTAATTGTACCATAAAATCCCCTCCTCTCTCTACACCTTAACCTAAAAGTTCGGATAAATAAAATAAACACACAGAAAAAGAGAATATAGACTGATATTGCCTTTGAGGAATTTCTGAAGGTTTCTAGTTTCTCCAGAGCAGCAGCTGTTCTGCAGTGGTGCCCAAAGACGGTCCTCAAGGGCCAACATCCTGCAAAGTAAAATTATGTTTTACTTTTCTCCCTGTTGGTAATAACAACTTTTTCAGCACCTCAATGTTCTTCTTAGACCTTCGAATGAACCGTCATTTGATCCAGGTGCATTAAATCAGGGAGAGAACTAAAACATGTGAAGTGTTTTAACTGGTCAAAATGACCGGAAAAGTGCCATAAAAACTTAATTTACTATTATTTACTATTATTACTATTATTCAGAGCACCAACAATTAAAGATGAGGGTTTTATAAAAAATTAAGCTGGAATAATAGCTTAATTGCAGCTGCTGTGACATAGTCGCTGCTTCATTTTATGGTAACAAACATGCAATCCTTTTTCCCCATTAAAAATGACTAACGTAGGCTAATAGGATACCTGGATGTTTATATGTGTAGTATAAAGAAATTAAAGAACTGCATGCAATCTGACTCCTTATTGTTATTTGAGCTCAGAAAAAAATGTTTGCACAGTGTTTTGTATCTGATCCCTATAAAATATAAAGACTGCAAAGGTATTCAAATTCTATGTTTTTAAGTTACAATCACAAATAACCAAAACCACAATGTATTTCATTGTGATGTTATATAATAGACCAACTGCGACAGACTGACGACCTGTCCAGGGTGTACCCCGCCTCTCGCCCGGAACGCAGCTGGAGATAGGCACCAGCAACTCCCGACCCCGTTAGGGAGAAGGGTGACGGAAAATGGATGGATGGATGGATAATAGACCAACACAAAGTAGCACATAATGCTGAAGTATTATGTTTTTGTGAGTATATAAAAATTACATTTTCTCTGATGATCCTAAATACAAAATAACACAACTTATTCTTCACCATAAAAAGTAAATAGATTCGTAAATAAATAATAGTAAATGATGCCATGGTGATGGCAGTATCATGCTGCAGGGATGTTTTCATTCAGCATCGATGGGGAAAGTCGGTCAAAGTTGATGGGACGATGGATTGAGTTAAATTGGAGCCGAGAGAAAATCTGTTGCATGTTCTTTCTTCAACAAGATAATCATATCAAATATACAGCTAGAGTTACAATAAGAAGGGTAAAATTAAAAGACAGTAATGTGTTAAACTGGCTCAGTTAATGTTCAGACTTAAATGTGTGGCAAGACTTGAAAACCTCTGTTCACATAAGCTCCTCATCCGATCCTTCCTATGCTGAGATATATTTTCAAGAAGAATGAGGAAAAACGATCCTCTAGATATCTATAGCTGGAAGCAACCCCAAGAGATATGCAGCTCAAATTTCAGCACATATATTTTTCAAAGGCTGGCAAAAGTGAATGGGTTCTTTTTAATTTTTTTATAAGAGCACAATAAAATAAAAATAGGTTTTGGGCTGTAAGCTACAGCGCTTTAAGGGATGAATACTAATGCAAGGCACTCCAAGTGTTTTTGTGATGGCAGATAAGAAATCTGCCATCAGCTAACAAACAGCTTCTGTAAAACTGCAGGATGCAAGAGATTTCTGCCCTAGAAACCCAAACTTTCCTCAGGTTCTTAGGATCAAAAGTAAATGGATAGTTAGGTCCAACCACCCAAACATGCTTTTTTTATAGAGTTGTTTGTCAAGAGGTCGCTGTTCTCATAATACTTCATGCTGAGCTAAGGTTAGCCTTTTCACTCCGAATAACATTTTGTCTTTAAATGCAGGGATGATGAAATGTTAATTCAAATGAGTTGATGGCAACCTTCTTGCTTTTAACTTCAATCAGTATCCAATGCATACTAGATCAGCTGTACACTATGTAGCTCATGGGATGAGCATCCTGAAGAATTTTTTTCTCTACAGGCAGTCAGGCCAAGTTAGTCAGGACAACTCCTGAATGAGGACCAACACAAGCAGTCAGGAGTTGGCAGGTAAAGAATCGTCAGAGGAGATATCTTCCACTAGCTGTAGCAGACCAGATGGTCTAACAATTTAAAATCCTAGAGTACATAATAACAAAGAAAACGTTGGGAACAGATGACACACAAAAAGGGAATTTTTTTGAAAGCATTCCTATTCAGAAATGCTGCCAGTAGAGAAAAACTCAAATTAAAAATGTCTCGTTGTCACTCCATGGAGGATTTTTTACATATTCGTCAAGACATTTTTCATCTATAAAAGATGTGGCCATCATCGACGCACTGAAGAGATCGTATACTGTATTTGACGTTAAGATATCAGTAGTGAAAAAGGACTATCGAAGTCTTTCACTTACCACATTTTTAATTTTTAATTCAGGATTATGACCTATTTCATCTTTTCTGTCTAGACATTTTGCAAATGCCAGCAAGTACACTTTCTCTCATTGGCTGTACTGCAGACTTTATAGCTGTAAATCTCATTTTGCTGGTTCTATACAGAAAGAAGGGAACATCTGAGAAAATGGGGCTCATGGGGGATCTGTCGAGACCACTTAACTCTCATTCTGTGTCTTGGTAATTACACCTGAAATTGGGGGAGCCAAGAACACCCGCAGCCCCGCAGTATCCAATTTCTCTGCAGGTCCTTCATGTGCATGCACACACACACAGACACACGCACACACAGTACACAGTACAGGTGAAATGAATTGACTATTACACACAAACACATGGACACACACACACACACAAACACACATAAAATCCAGGAGACCTATTTTTTCATTACATCTCGTCTTCTTTCCCGTTCGCCGTCCTTTCCACCGCCAGCTCTTGTTTCCTATTTCTTCTGGCCAGCTTTGTATCTATTAGGTGTGACATTTCATTCGACTTTTTAATCACCTTTCTCTTCTCTGTCCTTCTGGAGCCAAATAACTTCACAGATCACGGTCATAAACACATACATTCCATGTCAAGGTCTCCAGATGGAGCCTAAATACAGTTTGATGATGTTCCAGCTCATACAGTGGGGGGAAAACATACTTAATACATTCAATTTTTTTCTCAGTAAGTTTATTTTTAATGAGCCTGTTGACATAAAGTTCTGCCAATAATTCTACACATGCAACAAAAGCAAAACAAATGTTCATAAATGAAGTTTTGTGGAATAAAATGGTGTGATAAACTTAAGAAATATTGAATATATTGAAAAAGATGCAACTAGACAAAGACCCCAAAAATAGATGGAGTCTGTCAATATTTAGAAAGGAATCTTATTTCCTATCAGTGGAAATGATTATATGTGGGTTTGCTCTGACATGGTGCCCTGAAAAAAGTTCCTTATTATCATTATATGAGACGAGAAGCAAAGAGTTCTCTCTAAAGATCTTCACAACCTTTTTATTGCAAGTCATCCTGGTGGCAGTGGAAATATTTATGAACTTTAAATGGTCCAGTGAGACCTTTGGGGCCCACTTAAAGAAAATTATAATTTTACCTTAAACCTGCTATGTCTAGGTGTTCCTCACAATCTACCTTACACAGCTATTTTTATTAGAGGCTATTGAATGTCAAAGACTGGTTGTAGAGTCCTGGAAATCGGAAATACGATTTTTCATAAAAAAAATAATAAAATAAAATAGACAGTAACAGTCAAATGCCATATATACATTTATATGTATTTATAAATACATATAAATAAATATGTATTTATTTATTTAAAAATAAATACATACTCACTATGTATTTATTTTTTTTCTAGGGAAACTCTGCTGGTGATGTGACAGCAAGTCAACTATATGCATTCAAAGTCTCAATCTTACTGTGGTCCCAACCAGGGACACCCACAGGCGCTCATGCGAGGGACTGCCATGTTGTATCGGCTGAAATCACTCTTATCTCACTCTGGAGAATGTCTTTGGCTGTCCTTGGAGAGGAGCATTCAGGGATGAAGGGAGGCGGTCCGCGAACGGTGGAGAGCGAAGAGAGGAGTTTGAGAGGTTGGACTCCAGGCATTTGTATTCCTCGCTGGTAGTCTGTGACGATACTGGAAAAGTGAGAAAGGCCAGAAGAACAAAATACAAGCACAGCGGGGGATGCTGGCAACGCCATGGCAAAACCAATGCTTGGATGACCTCACTGGCTGGTGCAGATGAACTGAGATGATTTTTTTTCTGATTTAAACTTGTAGAAAGTAAATATTTTTAGGCTAATTGCATGAGATTATATTTATGCATTAATTTATAAGTTAAAACATAACCATAGTAAAACTTAAGTGATAAGCTCCAGACACAAATACAAACACAAGCAGAACCAAAACACAACTGTGGAAACTTCACACTGAACTTAAAGCAGCACAGATGTCTCTCCTTTATTCCCCCAGATTTTGGGATTTGTGAATCTCCACATAATCTTTTTAACATTATTGATTTCCATGTTGCTCACCGTTCTGCCACACTCTTCCTTCCACTAAACTTTTCATGTATTTGGATACACCACTCTAAACAGCCAGCTTCTTTCAAAATCCATTTTCTGGGATTTACTCTCCTGGATAGTGAAGGCTATAATATAACATTTCTGTCTTAAAAATGCTGACTACCACTTAGCTGTAAATCATAACTCGCAGAAACAAATCTTATAAATACATCCTTTTGTGTAATTATATGCTATAAAAACAACCGTTTGAATTGAATTCTCACATATTGAAGTGCTTTCATTTAAAAAAGTTGAACTGACATAAAACGGAAATCCTTTTGACATTCAGATAATTAGTTTTGTCTTCTGTGCCAATCGTAGACAGTTCAGAATGTTTATAAAGTGAATTTGAGCAGAGTGAATAAAATGTAGACGGAACTGCAAACAGACTTCACTGGATCTCTTCTCTGGTCAATAAACTCCTCGAAAAATTCAAGCCAGTGTTCGATTTATGTGTCATCGCACTTAGCTGATGATCTCAACCAGAATGACTCAAAAATCTATATGTCAGGAGGCAAAAGCTGTACTTGATTAGGTTTATCAAAATGGTGGCTTGACCCTGAGCAAGTTGTTTTTTTTAGTGGCTTGAAACATAAGCAGGTGCTGACTTGTCAGTAAGAAATGGACAAGATGTGACCCTAAAAATGAGCCACAGAGGGTGTAAACAGTCTCAGGGAAACATTATTGATCCGGCTGCTAAGTGGCTCAAAAAGCATCTCTAATGTCATTTTGTCATTAGAATGCATAATGGCTTTTTCTGAGCTTGCGTTTTTTAACCATACAAATGTGCATAGTTGGACGCCAACACGCTGCGGAGACACACTGGTTGCTTAAATTACTAACTGGGAGTAATGGGAACTTAACTCTCAACTGGGATGAAGTGTGGAACTGTCATTGTGAGTGATAGAAGATATTGATTGGGAAATTAGCTATATCACCATCTAAAATCTAATATTAATCATTTCTATGACTGTTTAAATATTCTTGTAAAACTTTGCTTAAATGTGTTCTTTCTCTTTTGTCTGCTTAGATCTTGCATTTTTGATAGATTAACAAAAGAACATAATCCATCATTTTTGTTGTTATTTTAACTTGCAGGTGTAGCTGTCTTTTTTCTGTACTTGTAGTGGCTTAGAGGTTGGGATTTGATTTTAATTTTATTAATTGTTGTTCTATTCATGTCTTGATCAAGGGATTCGAAGGAATGCAGCCAACAAATTACTACTCCTCAGTCATTTATTTAGTCATGCATTGTGTTTTCTTCATTGAATAACTTGATGCCAAATTGTTTTGCACAGCCTTCCTGTGGGAGAGGAGCTGGATCACACAACGTTACACTCACTGGTTCTGTTTTGTCATTTGCTGTGATCTGGAAGAACAAAAGGCGGCACAGAGGTTATGGCACTGCAGCATCTGTTACTTAGGGATTTTAGTTTATTGGCTAATATGTTTTGCCAAATTTTTCACAATGTGCATAATATGCATTATTGCTTTGTAAAATCTCTCAGTCGCAAGGGCTGAAAGGTGTTCAGATTCAGTTTGGAGTTCAGCTGGTTCCTGGAAGTAGCTTTACTACACCATACTCTTTACTTTTACTTTAATATTACAATTATGAAGTACTGCCACTCTTATGTGAGTAGAATTTTTGGATTCTCTACCCACTGGGAGTATCTATTAAATGAAAAACATTTATATTTTAAACAAAACTGCACCAGAAACAGACATAAACTCTCTTTTTTATACACAAGTTTTATGTTGAAGTAATGTTTCTCTTACTTGAGCACAAGTTTTGGGTACTTTACCCACCTCTTGATATTTGTGAAGGTCATCAAAAGGCTACCCAGAAAAGCCATACAAATGTGAGATTCACAACATCCAAGTGGGATAAATGTAATGCAAGACCTAAATGTAGAGATAGTCTTTAGTACACCTTCAATCATCTGTGCTGTGAAGGAATTATCAATTTATTTATTGTTTTTGTGCATCACCATGTTCAAAATCATAATTTGTTGCAGTTGAACCACGACTTTCCATAAATTCGTATAAATATACTCACTTTGTGGTCTCCGTTTTAAAGGACAGAGATGTCTTGCAAAAGCTCACCATTAAGCTGATACATAACTAAGCAAAACACTTGAAACATGTGTTATCTTGCTAATTTAAAAACGCTGTTGTTTCTTCAGTTGCGTCTCCTCACAGCACACCTAACTATAGAGCATCATCTGTGTTGGGTATCTTCACCTGCAGGAAAACTACATTAGCATTAAGTGGATGTAAATTTGATACATCTGCAAAAACCGTATCCATTTGCTTCTTGAACGAGGGTCTGTAGTTGTCAGTCAGCTATACTGTCTCCCACTGGGTGCCAGTGGAAATTGCCCTTCTGAATTTGCATACGCCAGTTTGCATGTGTGCATGTCGATGAAGTCGGCGGATCAGAAGCCCGGCAACCTGTCTTGCAGATGCCTTGACCTCTGTGATGCTTTGTCAGAGGTCTGATCAGACCAGGGCAGAAAGGTGAGATCGGACGTCAAAAGTGGGGAATTAGCATGGAAAGATGCTCTCGCACATACAGATATCTTCACATATAAAATATTACACATTATCAGAGAGAGCAGAGAGGTTGAGCGTTGTCCAAGTCTCTGCCTCCTGAAACCATTTTATTTAATGAGTCCTCCACAGAAAATGACTCAGCCTGTAAAATAGTTTACGGTTGAGGCCCCTCAGTATAACTCACAGTTTATCCTTTGAAATCATTTACTTTAATTAAATATATTGTTACTAGACAGCTCCCTGGAGGTAATATTTTATCCCCTGGTATCAATCATGTTCATTCAGATGGGACATGACTTGTATCTTTATGAAATCTTTATGAAGGAATGATAAATTTAGTCTCTTCAGAGAGGGAAATAATCTTCTGATTGCTTTCATGTTGCATGTTTTCTGCTGATTTGCTTAGAAAAACTTAAATGGTCTTTTTTGAAAGTGAGGCACCTATAAAAACGACAAACCCTCTAAATCAAATCAAATCAAATTTTATTTGTATAGCATATTTCAGCTACAAGGCATTTCAAAGTGCTTTACATCATAAACACAAAACACAAAGTCATGCAACATGGATTAAAATAACAAGTGGTTTAAGACAATCAGTCTTAGAATCTAGAACACAATAAAATTGTCAGAACTTTCCTGTGGCAGGTTGCTGTGAACACAAGGATATTTTTAGTAGACAAAGTTCAGTTTCTCTCAGTCTGCCTGGTAACCCGTTACATTGGTCTATAAGGATACCGGCTGTTCTCTCAGGGGAAGAACTGTCACAGTGGACTTTCTGTCCTCTAGACAAGATAAAATATGAGCCAGACTTCACATAGACCTCAACTTCTGTATAGGCAAAATGACTATTTTTGCTCATAATACAGCTGGACAGAATTGAATATCAGTTCATTAAAAAACCTTCCATGAGGAGATAAATAGTTTATTACATAAGACTACATGCAAATCACCCCACTCTGTTGGAAGAACATTTAGTTCTATTCCACCACTTACGGTAAATATATATTTTACGGTTACACTGATTTAAATTCACAGGGACAATAGCTGAGATCTAGCTGAACCATTTCCATCACCGAATCAAAATTATGTGAGAAATTTACAGACAGTTTCTGTATTTAAGAATTTGAACATAGATTTCCACACAAGCATTTCATAGCTTTGATGTCAGCTCTAAAATGCAAAAACAATCAGTCTTAGAACTGGTCATACGATTGTGGTTTTGACCTGCATTGATCGGCATTGTGTGCAAAGTGTCATGATTTCAACCTAACAGACTGAGAATTACAGCTACTTTGGGACAAAAGTGAGCAAGAGAATAGGAAGGATATAAGACAACCGCCTGCAGCTCTTCACAGCACATAAAGATACACCCAATAAACTCCTGCTACTTATTACTAGGTGGCTGTTTCCCAAAGAAAACAAGCTGTGATTTCTCTGTGGAAAATGTGTCTTCTGTGCGCTTCATCGTCAGGTTAACAAACACATGGACTTAATCAGCTGATAGCTGTGTAAATAAGCTGCATGTACAAGCTTTTCTCCAGTTTAACTCACAAACGGTGAAAAGAGATGTTTGAATTTACTGCATAGTCTCACATTACTGCCTCCTAAAAGCTGCAGGTGTGTGCTCCAAATCCAAAGTGAACTTTTTTAGATTTTTTTATTATTATTATTTAGATAATAAAACAATTTACTGAAAACACTTCATGCAATGTACTTCTCCAATGACAATTATTTTTTCTATCTCTTTCTTGTGATTTACTTCCAGCTCATGTTATTGTCCAGGTGAAGAACAAAGTTTCTGTAGCCAATTCTTAGCAAAACACGCAATTCTGTTTTATTTGAATCCTCATTGTGTCCTTGTTCGTGCTTCAGATGGGTGCGTCTTCTGTTTCTCACAACATCCAATATGCATGCATTGGCAGTGCCACCTCTACAAAAAGCATCAAATAATCTTTCAAGAACTGTTATTTTATTGTTAAAAAAAATGTTTAGAAAAAAAATATAAGAACGTTTTATAGAAATCTGTTTCTTGTTTGTGTTTTCTCCTTATTTATCTCCCTTCTGTCCTGTGTTGCTAATCTTTTCCAAGGACAGTACTGCCTGTGTCGTTGTTGCTTTGAAGTAACTTACAAAGATATGAATGTGTTTCCATTGTGTGAGTGGAGAAAAATGTTCCTGCATTTTCACACAATCCTTACACAAAATAATATCCAAAGAAGACAAAGTTAAGTTGTGCAATCATATGCAGTCCGCCAGTCGGGATAGACAAGCTGATTGGACAGTGATGTCTCTTCAGTTCACTTCTACCAGCTCCACAGGAGATTTCATTCCCACTGAGGACAATTAAATTGAAGTTAACAGTCCAATCACATACAGGATCTGACTCACATAGCTTTCATATTACCTCAGTCATGAGGTCAGCTGACATTGTTTCCAAATTCATTCATCAATCTGGGATCAAAACCATGTACAGTGATTAAAATGAATATATCACAGTATTTGCACTTTAAATCTGATATAATTATCCATCAATATTTAAATTAGAATAAAATATTTAATATATCAAATTGCGATATGAAGGTCTGACATATTGCAATCACAAAAGACTATTTGGAAACACTATTGCACACTCTGCATCCAAACAATGTATTTTGAATATATTAACTTATAGCTGCCCTGAAAGTATTGTTTTACCCTTTAAATTACTCTCCTTTTTAGCAGTTGTAAGGCTGCTAAAGTTTTAAAGAGTCTGGTAGTTGTGGTAAATCTATAAGAAAAGATCTGATGAAAAAATACCACGACAACAAATTGTAACATATTTTATGCCATCTTAAAATGCACAACCACATGCAACACCTTGCAGTTGAATTATTAACACAGAGGAAACGTGAACATATTTTTCTGTTCAGTTGTATCAACCGTACTTCAGTAAAAAGATGTGTTCCAGGCATAATCACATGGGCATTATCGTTGCATGTCTGTGAGCTGGCAAAACTAAGTGTCATATTTTCTCACAAAGCAGGTAAATAAATTGTCAATTTAAACTGGAATGGAAAAGAGGAAAGGAGCAAATGAGCTAATTTTAGACTTTATTCTGCCTTTTTTTGATGCAGGAAACGAGACTGTTTTTTCTTCCTTTTTCCAGCAGCAACATGTTAAACAGTTGGATGTTTCTTGTTGACAGTCTCAGCGCTCAAGCTGTCATCTTTATCCACTCACTGAACCAAAGCATCATAGGAAATCTGCTCTGTTTTGTTCGGGTCAATGACTTGACACAGGTCAGTGCAGCTGGATAGCAGGGTTGGATGTCACTTTCTCCCATCCAAAAATAATATGCTAATAAGACATTTGTAAGCTGATGCAAAGGATGAGCAGGAGAGAATTTTCTCAGAAGATTCTCTTTTTTATGAGACCTGAATATCATTTTGACAGCTCCTAGAAAGATGTTAATTTTTTATTTTTACTTGCACTCCTCAATAAAAGATTCTACTTCTTTTATGATGTCCTTGTTTACACTTGAAAGTCTTCACAGACTCCCACCCAAAAGAAAGTGATGTGAATATTGCAGCCTAATTGAGCAAGACTGCTGAAATCTCTTCTCTGTTGTTCATTCCGCAAGATAAAGAGTTTACCTCATGCCATGTGTGTAATGAGGCTGTGGTAATAGCTGCCGGTGGCAAGTCACCCGCCACAGGACTGCCTGGACATCCTCCTGTCTCCCACACTGCTCGTCCGACATCCATCATCTTCAGCGCGTAATCATCCTTCTGAAAACACAACCACTATAAAGTCCCCAGGATTCACATCGGCAAACTCAGGAGGAAATTATTTATCATTCATAGCTCCATGACTGTCAGATCCAGGCAGTCTCTCACCTGTATTTTTTCAAGGGCTGTCTCAGAAGTCTTTTGGCCTCACTCTCTCTCTCATTCTATTTTTCCTCCCTCAAAACATAAAACGAGGATGAGAAGCCCATTGTCTTGTGATGATTTCCCTCGGGAGAAGCCCATTGAGTGCTACTCAGCTGTGTCTAATTTGTCTGGGAAGGTGTTGGAGAGGTACTCAACACTGCTGGGTGTTCATGTTTTGTGGCATGTGAAATGTGCTGCCGGATTCCCTTAGCAACACATTGTTTTTGGATATAAAGAGTGAGGAGTTTACATATCCCAGTGCAAGACAAAGGCAGAGCAGTGGTGGTTAGAATCACCTGGAGGATAAGTAAATGCTTTCGTACGCCTCTAAAGAGAATATTATGACTAATAAAATCCTGTAGGGATTTGGTTTGGCTTCAAGTGAATTCAGTGAAGTAAAAAAGGTAAAAAGCCACATTGAATCTGTTGAATCAATATGCAATTACAAGACAAACAAATTATTGATACCCCTGAAGTTTCTGGGGAGCAAATGAACCATAACATTAAAACACAAGGTAGAGATCAATGGATAAAGTCACTTCTGTGTGTTTAAAAATCATGTCACATGGCCTTAACTTAAATCAAGCAATAAGTGTCATCTTCTTCATTTTAAGTACTATCTTTATTTTTGAGGAGATATTAATAGGATTAACTTTTGATTTATTGAGGATTTATAGACGCTCTGGCTCATTTTTAATTAGAGAAATGTCTGCATGCAGTTTACTGCCCTCACTACACACCCTGAAAAACAGCAGCGCAGCACTCTGAGAATCACTTTGGGATTTAATTATCAAACAGGCCCATCAATGAACACTCTTAGTCTATAACTGCTTCCTGCCAGCTTCCATCCATGTGCTGTGAAAGCAAGGCAGGATGCATTTGCTTGCCTTCGAGCTGTGCATTTTAAATAGGGCAACATCGGGTTTGGAAGATACGAGTCAAGACATGATTGAGGGCACGTCCATCACTGGATTTGACTCTGACAAGTCATGGAAGCTTCAATCAGCCAGTTATTGGTTTTGATGCAGCTTTGCCACTCACTGCTGCTGATGCATGTACATTGCTTTCAGTACTGCTGGAATGTTTTTCACATTTTACAACCGCAAATTCCAGTGTATTTAATAGGGATTTTATGTGATAGACTTACACCAAATATAATTGTGAAGTAGACAGTAATGGATAAGTGGTTCTTGGAATGTTTTACAAAGCAAAATGAATTAATCAGATTAGCAGGAAAAAGACAGATAAAATCTACAAAAGAGCTGCTGAAATCCACAGCTTAGGTTGGAGATTCTGTAGACAGGAGTTATATTTATGGTATGCTACACAAATCTGGTCTTCATGGAAGAGTGGCAGTACAAAATCCATTTGAACAAAGCTTACTCATCAGTTAGAATGGTCCGGTCAAAGCCCAGACCTGAATCCAATTGAGAATGTGTTGCAGGATTTGAGTGATGCCACAAGCTCTGAACACATGAATAGGGGCTCTGGCATTGATGCAAGATCAAAGTTAGGCACGAATGTTTGTGTGTTATAACCCAAAGGAATTGTCCCTTCACATTTGAACAGAAAATATGCCACATACTGTCTACAACTATGTCTACCTCTTTGCAGCAAAGCTATTAAGTGAGATTCCTCTGTACACCCAGAGCCTCAGTGCATATCACCATCCATCACAGATGGTAGCCCTAATAGGCTACCATGAGACCAGTTTTTAAGATTGTGAAGTTCTCCTTATCACACACCAGACACAGTTTACCTGCTCTGCTGGAGACTTTCTTTGTCAGTCAGAGAAAACATTCAAAATTAAAATTAAAATGAAAAAGAAAATGAGGGTGTCTGCAGTGGGGGGTATCCAATCACCATAACCTCCAGCAAGGCAATCAATATGAGTTTAACTGTTGGCAATTCTCACTTTGGTAATTATGCTTTGGAATAATGAAATCGTATTCAAGGAGAGGCATGACTGACATAATGATCATTCTGCTGCGGCTCGAGTCACAAGAAAAATATGTAAAAATGCAGTATTTTTAAAATTAAAATGAAAGAATTCATGTTCTTATTTTAGAGCAACTACAAAACTCAAAATTTTGAGTTTCTGTTACAGGACTTTTTCTAACCCTATCGTCAGTACCGCAGTGGGACACAGCAGTGTGGGACTGGATAATATTTGGACGAAAAAGGAGAGAAGAGCAGCAAATTTTCATCCGTCAGAGGCCATTGACTGTTTCACACTGACTGAGGAAGCAGACTCATGAACATTCCGCTCTGATTCATCACAGTCACACACAATGCACTCACAAGCCTAAACGACCGCTATTATGCTGCGACAATAGTAAGAGTCATCCTCAAGAATACGACTCAGAAGCACCATTTGAAGAACAGTTTTGCTCTACCACAGATGCAGAGTTTTGTTCATGTAAGTTGTGTATTTAGGAGAATAGAAGCTAGAAATATGTTGTTTTGGATTTTTCACCCTCTCACTGTCCTTTCATGGTCTAAACACCATGGATCACTAAGAATAAATTCTAAAAGCTCAGTTTCATTTGAAGCAAGGCTTCACAGCATCTTATGCATTCCAAGTACACACTTGGATTCCACTTAATAGGCAGTAAATCCTCATTTTGCATGGTGTGACAGCGCGGGTTCTATCAAACTGGGTGACATACTTAGCAGGGTTCAAAAGGTAACATGTCGACTGGAGTGCTTTTCTTGGCGGCAAATGTGATGCATCCAGTAGAGTGACAGAAGAATCAACAAACCAAGACTGGCAGGATTTTGGGGGGATTTAATCACTCATTTTCTAAATAATTCAGAAAGCTGCAACAAATATGTTCAGACAGAATTTTAAAAAAATGAAAACTACAAGGAGACAGTTTCCTTGTAGTTTCCCTCTAAAAGCATTGCATCTTTTTTAAATAGCTATGGTGACCTTTACTTTAAAAAAAATAAAATAAAGAAAAGAAGCTCATGTATCTTTTAATCTATTTTTTAATGTATCTTTTTATCTTTAAATTCTGCCTTCTTTTGAATAAAGTTTAAGAAATAACTTCTGCAAAGAAGTTTGGAAGTAGAATAGTTTTTTTGTCCAGTTGCATAGATTTTTAGATTTTAGATTTTTTAAGAGAAAAAAATCAATTGAACTATTTTTATTTGGCATTTTGTTTCTTTTATTTGTGGTATCATTAGTACCACAAACAAAGAAGAGGACCATCATGGTCCAGTATAGCATTTCTATTTTCTTTCATCTTTTTTTTTCATTTTTGCTTTGTATAATAGCAATGGCAATAGTATGTATCTCATCCCTTATTTGACCTTGTTTTCCTTTTGTCAAGAAATGTTTTAATGTTTCTTTTTATGTATTTTTCACCTTGTTTTTATTATTTATGTTGAAAATCTCTGCAGATTAAAAGCAAAGTGGAAACAAAGTCGAATTTCTTGATTGTGTGCACAAACATGTTAAGTAAAGCTGATTCTGACTGTCTTGAGATTTTATGGTTTTCTATTGTTTATGTGTAGTCAATTGCCAATGCCTAAAAATCAAGCTTCATTTGTTCTTTTGACTTACATATAATTCAAAATAATACTGACCTTATTTTTTTATATGCCCTATATAAATATACATTTTATTTTGTGATAAATTAGATTTCTCAGAAGCTGATGCAAACTTTTACCTGAGTACTGTAGTATTCTATCAATCCCTACGCAGATAAAGTGTCTTTCATATTTTCTTGAAGCTTTATATGAGTCATTTATATTCTATATAAAACATTCAGGACCAAGGAAGAGATATTGGAAATGATTTGCATGGCACTGCAATAAAGTTCTTATTGAACTGCTATACAACTTTATTAACCTAACACAGTGGTCATTCAACTTTTATATAGATATATTAACTAAAGACTCATGTTATAAAAGGTACTGGGTAGTGTTTTTCTAACACTGGTTATTTTTTGTTATTTGAGGATCTACACATCTACATATTCAGCAAAAAACACAAACTTTTAAACATCAAAACAAAAACTGTTGCTGTGGTGAAGCCATTTGTGTCTTTCTTTGCGCATTATTGACCTAAGTGATTTCAAAGTAAATTCTTCAAACAATTTATCTGTGCTGATTTAGAGGTGTTGCTCAAATAATATTTTGCGTCAATTATGGTACATCTGTCAGGATCTGTAACCATGACAACAAGAAAGCTGTTTCAAAAATACTCTTGCAAAGCCCACGTTGTGCCCGAAATATGACCCCAAACCGAAACGAACTACAAAAGAGATATGCTGGATGTAGACCAGGAGTCCAAATTGAAATTTAGGAAAGGACATTAAAAAAATCCTCTCCTTGATGTAACTGGGGTATGTTGGATCATTGGTATGTAAAGTGAGAATTGTACCTTTCGAATAACAGTCAGGAATACAGCGTTCTGTCCTTATTATGTCTTTTAGCAAAACAGGGAGGCACGAACATAGTGTACTCATAGTGTGATGGAGACATACTCTCCATCAGTTTTCTTCATAGCGACAGCAACATCAAAAGGACAGATAACAAAAACAGCTGTGTGAACCTGGAGAGTTTATGAAGACTTGGTGTCTCAGCACAGCATACATTCAGCTGTTTATGTATCTGCAAGGAGTTTAGCAGTCTTTTGTTTTGAGGCTGCATGAGAGTTCATCATCAGTTGCTACTATCCATCTTTGGAAATTCCAGGTCTTTCTCTTTGTCCTTACAACACTTCCCCCCTTCAAACATGATGTATGTAATTTCCTGGTACAAGAATTTTATAACATTTGGTGATCATAATAAAGTTTTTATTCATTACACCTCTAAGAGCACACAGTATAGTATTTAATTCAAGCTACTGCAGTTCAGCCCTTGAGTGAGTAGCCCATTTAAAACAACCAGAGGTGACATCCATTCTATTTCAAGATGAGATACGGAATGAAGTGGCCTCCAGCCTGCACTTTGAGTGACATATATTGAAAAGTAAACAAATTTACATTGTCAGACAGAATATATGGGTCGTATTGTCACTCATACACACATGAACAGCTTTCCCCCAAAACAATTACTCACTGCTCCAAAGCATCCTGTGTTTTGTTTATCTATTTTCTGCAGTGTCAAAACCTTTGAACTTTTCACATTTTGTCACATTACAACCACAAACATCACTGTCGTGTTTGTCATATTAACACCATCACGTGACACAGGAAGGAAATGGATTGTGGCTTTAAACAAATAAAACTGGAAAAGTGTGGAATGAATATGTATTCAACCCCCTTCACTTCTTCACTCCTAAATGAGTTCAATGCAACAACTGTTTTCAAATGGCACCTAATTAGTAAATAAAGTGTAATTTCATCCACATATAAAAATAGCTGTTCTGTGAATCCTTAAGTTGTGCCCTACAGAACATTAGTGAATAAACAGCATCATAAAAATACGGAAACAGAGGACTATTCAATCCATTTTGACCGCTAAGTATCTAAGAACCATGATGACATGTAAACAGTAGGTGAATTATGTACAAGTATTAGAGCATCACAATGGTATTAAAGTCCGGTGGATAAATACGTTTTAAGCTTGTTCCTTATCATGGGAGCAGCAACAGTGATAGAGCTCGTTGCCCAGTTTGTACCTTGAAATTGTGTGAAAGAAATGCAGATCTATGAAGAATTTGCCCAGAACCCTAATCTGACAGGCCAGGCAAAGAGAGCAGTGGCAGTTTAGAACATATTTACCAACAATAAGACCATAGCCTTATTGTCCCATGGTCAATAAGGACATGGGACAAAAGAATGGAATAAAAAGAAAAACAGGGCAATATTTCATTGTTTAATATTAAGACAGTCAAAGAGTCACTTGTAGCTCCAGACTTGCAGGTTGCACCTCATGGATGAAAGCTTTGATACTATCTCAATTCAAGGAATTAAAGGTGCAACACTTTAATTCTTAATTTTTTGCTAAAGTAAAATTGAGAGTGTAAACATAAAATTGTTCCAAGTAACCAATTAGTTTAAGTTTCTGTGCCAGTGCAGTTTATTTAGTATTATGTATTAAGTACATTACCTCGTTCCACGGGGTCACTGGCCCCTGGTGGCCTCTGTCTGGAGTTGACCACAACTATGCTTTTTTAACACAAGCATAGTTCAAAACATCATTCTTCTCACCCATCTTAACATGGAAAAAGTCTAGGACCAGGACTTAGTTCTGGACCAGGACGTAGTTTTGGTCCTGGGAAAGCTCAGTAAGCAGGTGTCCGAAGACCTGAAGGGTATATGTGGTTTGTACTTGACAAGCAACTCAGAATGACATTTTGGCCCAAAGCGATTTAGTATTGCATAGCCCAATAGCAGAATTTTAAATTCTATCCCTTCACAGACATTGTCCATCTTAGCAAGAGCCTTAAACAAACAGCCAGAGGCTGTGCTTGCTGTTTGTTTCAAGCCCAGGGCTACAAAGAAATGACTCCATGTGTTAGAATGGCTGAGCTGATGTCCAGACCTAAATCAAATGAGACTCTGCTGCTGGACTTTAAAATGTTAATTCACTAGCATGTCCCAACCAACCTGACTGCGCCGTGGGCACAAATCTTAGTTCAACTAATGGAGCTGAATATCAATGCTTTCCAGAATTTTCAGATTTATCTCTAAAGACACTTAAAAAAAAAAAAAAGTTTTTTCTTTTAAATATGCACTTCTTTGTCTTAACCATTATGAACGCTCAATACATTCAGAATGCATTCACATTCATAATGTGATATTTATTTTAATATCCCATTTAAATAAATAGGAAGTTCTGTCTAGAATAAGACAAAATGTGGAAAAGTTCAAGAGGTATAATTTCTTGAAGGTAAAGCACATGCATTTCCTCTCTCTTAGCTTCAATAATAGTGTTGAACTTATTTCGTCTTTTGTGTCAGCATAGTTGGGCAGTTTTGCATTAATCCGCATCAATCATTGGATTAAAGTCCAGCTATGTATCTTCAGACATTTTACTGCATTAATAGACAAGATGAGAAAGGCTAGGAATTGATGATTATCCATGACTTAACTGAATTATTAGTTTTTAATTTCGGGATTGTTCCTGCAATATATAATAAACTGACTTGACTCATGTTCTTATTGTGTTCAGTTGTAGGGAGCTTCACTTCGGTTAAAGAGTTCTCTGCTGTCTAGTTGAGCAATTACATATTGATTCCTTTGGAAGAAGATCTTTGTCATTCAGCCATTGACAGACAAAAGGCTGTTACATCGTCAACCAAATGCTTCCTCAGCCTGGGGAATCAAACCATAAATTTTGCTATGTGAGTGACAGTGATGAAAAGAAATCTCAGAATTAAAGTGCATCTTTCAGGCTTTTACTCTGGCAGGAAGACAGCTGTTTAAATCACATAGACACATTTCCATGTTAAATAGATTGTAATATGTAGAGTCCAAAAAGCCAGATTTACAGCATATTCTTTCACTGCAATGCAAGTGGAAATTGTTGCGATGCCAAGTTGTATTTATCTGCATTCATTAATCTATTTAGATATTATCAAATCAACAAATTTCTCACATGCTTGAGCAAATATTAGAAAATCAACAGCATGCTTACATAATAAATGTTTTGCAAGAGAGATCCTATGAAAAGTTTTAATTTAAATGTCTAGTTATAGTGATATGGCAGTTTGGCATACAAAATTGGTAAGATAGGTGTTTTAGGTGTTCAAATTTTTTCCACATTTTGAGGTCTTATTTAATCTTTAGAGAGGACATACACTGTTTTTAATCCACCTGAGGTAACTATTTTTTAGCTGTTAATCAAGCTGTTTGTATTATTTAACACATGAATTTTGTAAATACAAACATTCTGAAAGGAACCGTCATACCCAACGTGTTACAAAGACAGGATGTTGTAATTCTGAAGTCACATGGTCATTTGTTGTAAAATACAAATAAAAATGATCTATGATGCCTTCTAAAATTGATCATAGATATATTCAATCCGACAGACTGGCGACCTGTCCAGGGTGTACCCGCCTCTCGCCCGGAACGCAGCTGGAGATAGGCACCAGCAACTCCCGACCCCGTCAGGGAGAAGGGTGACGGAAAATGGATGGATGGATGGATGGATATATTCAAACACATTTTTCTTGTTTTATACTCTCTTACTTTGGCAGTATCACGAGCGACAGAGGAATCATTCTTCTACTCAACTGTCTTGAAGGGGAAAATTTACTTGTCAAATGTCTTGAACGGCTTGACAGCTGTTTGAGTTGTCAGCAGAAGCTGCTGAATGCATTCATATTTATTTACAGTCAAAATAAACCATCATCCAGGCTCAGCTAAGTTGTTCTATTGTTGTAAATAGAAAGTTAGATCTTGTCGTGTTACAAGAACTAACTTCAAGGTATTGAATTAGTTTGACCAACTCAAAGTAAAATATTAATGGAAAGGAAAATGATACATAAATTTAAAATTGTTCCAGCTCAATATCTGAAAAGGTATGCTTATCCTGATCATTGTTTTTGCTGCAGCTGTATTTTTATTTATTTATTTATGTATTTTTTGTCTTTATCAGATTTACATTTCTACAAACCAACAGGGCACTTCTTATTACAGCAACTGCTTTTTTTTTTTTTTTTTTACTTTTTCATGAATTTTTAGATTGTTCTGTAAGGAAACCCTGTACTTCTACTGAAATTAAATAACTCAGGAAGCTACTATTGGCAATTTAGGTGACTTCTGAAGACAGTTGTAGTTCCACTGAATTCTATTTAGATATAAAACAATAAAAGTGGACGAGCCCAAACTTATGCCAGTCTTCTTCAGTTTTATTCACAAAGCATATTTCAGACCATGCATCCTTTCCTTTCTATACCACAGGTGTGTACTTTTTGTTGTCAGTTTCTGCAAGGTACAGAATTAGCTGCTTCTTAGTGCTCACAGTGTACCTCTCAGCTGGCAGCATACAAAGGAAAGAGCAGATAGTTTTCTGTTCACAATAGAAAAAAGAAAAAACACAACTCCCAAATTTTTTCCTACAAAAGAAGTGAGTGCATTTCAATCCTTGGACCTCGGTAACACATGATATTTGTGAATTGTTACATTTTATGTTGGTTATAGTAGTGAAAATGTAGGTTTTATACTCAGCAACAATTGTTGCCGGTGGGAAACTGCATAGTCTAAATTTCACAAATCTGGCCAATTTATACACATCAAAACATAAGAAAAATCATGACATGCATAACTTATTCTTATTGTAACAAAGAATGGTTAAAGGAGTGTTCATAAATATTTTAGAAACAAAAAAATTCAATGACACCTCAGGGAGACGTCATTGTCTCAATGTGCCAAGTGACCTCTGACCTCATTTGATTATTTCATCAATTAGGTCAAATCAGGTGAAAATGTTAATATGAACAAATCTGCATCTAAGAGGACATTGCTCCTGTTCCACCAGACTAAGCACAAGACTTTTGTTTCAGGTGTGGCGTCTTCTTGTATTCGTCATTAGGTGCATAAGCTACACTTTGTGGAAAGGGTTGATTTTTGTGGGGTAGAGAGTGGGGAGGGGTTCAACTGCAGGAATGGCAGTGATGTAGGAGACATAATTTTGAGGCTCCTATGTACCTATTGTATATGATGATCATCATTCAGCTCCTGGATGCCTACAGACATTTTTCAACTGGCTCAGGATGTTTGAGTTGATAGACTGCTTACAACTCTGGCACATTATAGGTGTGACAAGTTCAGGAGAATCTCTACGCAGAAATTTCTCCCAACAAACAAATGCTTGCTGCGTGGGTTTTGAAAGGCTGCACTTGTTGCCTATGAGGTGCTAGTTTAAAGGATTTGCATTTTAAAGGGTATCAGCCATGGCAGCTAGAGGGAACAGGTGAACACAATTGCGGCAGCTCAACAAAAGATAGGGAATTTGTGTCATGCGAAGTAACATAAATGACACACCTGCTTCACTAAACCAGAGATCCTGAACAGTGTGAGACTCATTTATAGCACATCAAATAAGGGCAAAAACACATTGGGATGAGAAACATGAAAGGCATTTTTTGTTTCTATCAACTCTTTTATATCTGAGATACTGGTGAACAAAATATGTTGTGCTTAATGACATTGAAAAATAAAAGTACATTGGTAAAGTTATTGTTTCAACCCAAAGTGCAGCAGTTTAATATACCACTGAAAAAAAAAAAATATAATAATAGATTTTGTGTTGATCTTCAGAGCATGGAGTTGTTTCTCTCCAGGGCCAGCCATGGCTAAACTCTGATCTGTGTACTGTGACTTGCTCAAGGCTGTCTGTGGTGATATTAAAAAGAAGTATTGCTTCATAAAACCCTGCTGAGCTGCAACCGTGACTGCTGTTAATGCAGACTGTTGCTCCAGTTTGTCTCTGGGAGAAGAGATGTGATTTATTTTTTTTCATTCATTCATTGCCCTTTGTTAAGACAATTAGTGTCAAGCAAATTAACCAATGGTCATATCCACTAAAAGTATTGAAAGACACCTTGGAGAACAATGTTTACCAAAGCTGGAGTTTTAAACAATTTACCTTATCTATTTGCATAATTGCCTTTGTGAGGACTGTACCTAATGTTAATACAGACTTCAGCATCCTCTCCACTCATCATTTGCATTGCAATTTGCAATTAAAACATGCTGCTGTGGCCATCTGTACATAAGAGTAATGAGAATAAGCAGAGGACACTTTACCCTTGAGTCCTGTTGAAGGTAAGTGTATGAGGAGGTGAGGAAAGAAACATTTAAATACTTGCTGGCATTACCTGAGTGAATATGAAAGGTAGACTATATTTCTAGAAAAAATTGCCTTTTTACCTTTTATCTTAAACTAGGCTGAAGTCCATTTCATAGTGCCTTCTCCATCCCATAGATTTAACTTTTGGCTCAAAGCTTATCTTTTCAGCACTCCTAGATAAATCCCTTAAAAAAACTACCTCAGCGATTTCCTCTTTGCTTTGCATTTAATATCAAAATTATTTCACAATCGGTGCGACTGTGCTTTCTGTGTTTCTATCTTCTCAAACCTCACAGTTGAAGGCCATTTAGACTGAGTAGTCTGGGGTTGCTTTCCAGTATAAAGGGATCATGCTTTTCACTGGAAATGGTGAAGAGTTAGTAACTTGTTATGATTGGTTGGGTTTTACTTGTGAGAAATTTTTTTTACCAGTGCACATAATGAAATAAATCTGACAACACTGGTTTATAATGAGGATCAAATTGGAATGTATGGAATTGACTTCAAATATTTCTATATAATCTGACTGAAATTACACCATATTTCTGTGTATAAATAGGATTTTGTTTTGCAAAGTGCCTTGAGATGATGTTTATTGTGAATCTGTGATGTAAATAAACTGATATCAACTGAATATTTGAGCTGAATTTATTTGTGATTCAAAATGCAATGTACTGAAATACTGTACTGAAATATTTTTAACTAATGAAATATTGAGAATTGCAAGTACAGCTTTTTTTTCCCTCATTTGTTACATTTTTAAGAGCCAGAAAGTCAATTCACTTTGTTCTTTTCCAATTTTCAGAAAAAAACTGTTTGCACACCCAAACAAAGTAGGATAGAGGAATGGGATATGGGTTACATTTTGTTAAAATTAAGAAAAGTTAATTATTATTATAAATAAAAAAATTAAAAATAAATAAATAAATAAAATGATATATGAAAAATATGCAATTTCATATTTCAGAGTTTCTTTCGGTTCAGTTATTGTAATTAAACATTTTATTTTAAAAATAATAATTAAAGTGATTTCTGCTGATTAAATGGACGTATATCAAATGCATAAAGGATGTGACATATTATTGGATATTGTGCCACATTTTTGAATAAAGTACAGCTCTTTATTCAATGCAATTTGATTCAAATTCAGAAATATGTTATTGATCCCAACTTAAAATGAAATTATCTTTAATTCCAAGTGTCTCTGAAGAAAATGTTTACTGTTAAAGACTAGAAAGTTGTACCTCCTTGGTTTTCTCTCACCTCACAAAAGCATTCTGGACGCCTCACTGTTTCAGAAGGTATTTTTAAGGGAGCAAGTGGTAAAATGAGATTCCAGCTGATAAATCTGTGCATGCTGCTGTGAGTGTGTTTAAGGTCCACAGCGAGCAAGCGCAATTTCCAAAGTCCGGTAGGTGGCAGTGAGTGTTCTCAGGTATGGAGGAAAGGAGGACAGGTTGTGTGAGACGTGAGTTCCTCTTGCACAAGCGCTCCTGTGTTGCGTAGTCTGGGAAAACTGACGTGGTTCGGAGCCGAGCGGTCAGGGCGACAGCTGCGTGCGTGTGTATGCGTGGCTGTGTGCGAGTGTGACAGTGACAGAGTTGCGGCGGGGCAGATCAGAAAAGTCCCCGTGGCTGCTCTCCGCCGGTGCCCGCGCACTCTTTCCTCGGTCCGCCACGAGACTGGCGACACGCTGTGAACCTGGTCGGCTGGCCGCGCGTGACCCGAGGACCCCCTACTTTATTCGGGCTGCGCTGGCGGAAACGGTGAAGCTGAAACTACATTCATTGACTTCAGAGCGATGAACTGGCAGTATGGCCAAGTGGTTCAAGGAGCACCTAGGATTCAAAACTACCAAAGCACCCCCTCCGGCGCCACCAAAACCGGACTACAGACACTGTCACACCGGTGTGCCCGGAGCGCCTGGCTTCCAGCAAACTGGCACCGGGGCTACTTTTCCGAGTCCAGCCCAGCCGGACATCCTAGCTGCTTACAAACTACAGAAGGAGTTGGACTTCGAAGACCCGTACACTCCGGGTGGAAATATTTCTTTCGGTTCGAGCTTGAACACTGTGGTCCCATCGGATAACAAATTTGTGTCGCCGAAGCACCGACTTATAAAGGTGGAAACTATCGAAAAGAGCAGCCCAGCTCCGGGCGGGGGTGTCACAGTCACCCAAGCCGTAGCTGTGGGGAGCGTTAAGTCTCCCACTTCTTCACCTCCTTTGGAACAAGACAACAAGGAAAAGGTGGGGGAAGTTTGGTTGAAGCAACTTTTTATTAAGAATATTTGACCTTTTTTGTTGATATGGTTAGAAAAAATCTAAACAAGTCTTATTTTCTCTGTCCAAAGTAGGCTGTTATTTTCATAAAACGGCTGCCTGTCTCTTTATTAGAAAGAAAACGTGGTGTGTTAGAGGCACTTGCCCAAGTCATGTTAGAAATTACAAGTGGCAGAACTTGTTATCACAGCCACACAGCAGCATGAGTTGCGCCATCAGCCCCGGTCTAATATCCAACCTGCCCTGCAGGGAGTGCTGTCATATATTACACAACTCTACAGCTATACACTTGAAGAAAAACAAAGCTGAATTTCTCTACTTTTTGAATGATTGGAAAACATCACGAATGCATCTAAATCCCCCAAATTTCAGTCCGGGTTCATCAGGTAATTTGGGTTCACCAAGATGATATCTTCTGCTTTGAGAAGAGTTCATAAATGTTAGGTTATATGACTTTAGTTTGATCCTCTTTATGTGCACAGTGCTTTGAAGCACCTCAAAACCTTCACCAAACCCCTCACCAATTATTCAAACTTGCCCACAGCAAGGTGGAAACAGTAAGAAGGTATGCAAGCCATGCCTTGGCGCACAGCCGTCATCTCTGGATTCTCAGGAATTCATGTTCTGGGTTCAAGTCTTGAAGGCTGCAAAGATGTTTGGCGTCAGCGAGCTTCATGATTTGCTGAATTACTGAGAGTGATCCATCTGAGGAATGCTTTTCTGTGTTTGTATTGCTTATCAGCAGAGATGAAAGCACATCCCTGTGAATATACACACCCGACAGCCCTCAGATCCCGCTTCAGTCACGACTGAGTGCTGAAATGTTTTGTGGTCTCCTTCACTTTCACCTTCACGTTACTTCCTCCTCTGTGTTTGTTTTGCTTTTGCACCTGTCTTGTGACATGTGGCAACTTTACAGTTGGTTTTCGTTTAGTGCTTTTATTTATATTTCACAATGTCTGCAGGCTGTCATAAGAATGTTGTATTAAGGAAGACTGAGATTTTTACTTCCCCAACAGTGGTTTGATGACACATTGAGATAAAAGCGAGGATTTATAGGTTGCAAAACTATAATACAAATTAAAGCCTAAAGGAATCATTCAGTCATAAGGTTTTGTTTTCACACACTGCCACCCAACTAGTTTTACTTTTCAATTTCAACATGCACAGGTTTCATTTTAACATAGTCAAATGTTATCAAAAACATACTTTCATTTTTCACTTCCACTGCTCAGGTCAATAAAAGAGGTGATGGTTTTCTCATGTTAACCAGCGCTTTCTGATGCGTTAGCACTTTGAATGTGTCTCTCATCATGAGCGCACATGGCTGACACTGACAGGCAGTTGATGGAATAGTATGAGCTTGATGTCATGATGTTATGGCCAAGCTAAACCAGTACTGACAGCTGGTGGGGTTTGGGTGTGTGGAGAAAAGGAAGGTTGGATAAATATGGTGCCGTTGCAGATAAATATACCTTATTACAAAACTCTTGGCAAAATATATAAGCCACCCCTTTAAGTTATCAAATTCAGGTATCTACCGTTACCAACAACTTCAACTCTAAGATATGTGAATTTGTGTGTGTTGTTGTCAGATGCTGATTCAGTAGCTCCAGATCTCTAAACCTTGTTTGGTCTTTAGATTTCCTCAAGGATCAAGGATCGTAGAAGTCTTTACAGAATGAATCACCTTACTTTGCCTAATGCAAAGCAGAGTGTGAAATGCAGCTATATGGTGCCATTGGACTGTGAAGCAACGATGATATGATATAGTGATAATCAAATAGATGAGTCGGGTACAACCGTCTTTGTTTGTCTCATATCATTTCAAATGTGTGTCTGAGTATGTGTGTACATACTTTGGTGGAATAGTGCATGTTTACTTTTCATGATCCAGGGCGGAAACTCAGGTGAAACACAGATACTAGATGAATCTGTGTTCCTTCATAGCTCCACAACCTTAACTGTTTTATGGATTAGGTTGTGTGGGAGCTGTTTTCTCTCCCAGTCTGTTAGTGAAGGTAATTGTTTGTATATCTATGCTAGAGAAACTCTTCAGCTGAGAATAAATTAAAAACATGAGAATAAAGGATCGTATTCCTTCCCATACACATGTTCCAACAATCTATGTAGGAGGATGAGCTGTTTCCCATGTTTTATTTCCTGTCCCCTAATTCTTCAGATTGGTGTTAAAGGGCTGAAATATTTAGTGTCCCCATTCTGCCTAATGTTATGGTGCCATTTTCAGCTATTGTTAATTTTAGGGATGCACTGATTAGTTGTCTCTGGGCCAATATCGATTTCTTTTTTTCTCCAAAGTCTGAGCTGCAAATTTAGCTTTATTGTTATTGGAAGTTGCAGTATATGAATAAAAATATTGAGGAATTTTCTAGTTTTAAAACTAGAAATGAAACAAATATGATCTTTATGTTGTCATATCAGCGACCTTTAGTTTTCAGTTTCGGGCAACCCTGGTTATTAGTAGATGGATTCTGGCACAACTTCTCACAAATAGCCATGTATGCCTGCTCATAAATGTACCTGTCCATCTTCTGATTGAGAAGGCTTAGCACTGACTTCTGACTGAGCACAGAGCACATGAGTGTCTTAACAGCACTGCTCGGGTGGATTGATGTTTTAATTACTTGACTCATGAATGCTAATTATATCACTGCTTACCCAATGCCTGAAGTGCCAATAGCAGCATCAAGGGAATTTTCTGAGTCAATTTCTATTCAGCAGACTCCAGAAGAAAGAAAAGCTAGATAAAGAACTAAAATCAAACACTAAAGGTCTGATTATTTTCTTGTTTTTTTTTTGTTTTTTTTTAGATTTTTATGATTCTAGTTCTCACTTTCCTTTCTCTGTGAAACTTTGATGCACATTGCCTTCACGCACAGTTTAGAGTTTACAGGAAATTGTGATTTGTTTTGTTTTTAATTACGCCAAGCCCTTCATGGTAGAGTTAGCTGAGAGAGATGATCAATTATCATCCTGCCTGGAAACTAATTAAAGGCCTCATCTCCCAGCTCATCGCTCCACTCAGCGCTAAACTAACTCCTCTCAAGGACGCCCCAAAGTGATGATGGGCTCTGTTCGACAAATGTGTAAACAGGCAGTTAGGTGAAGCTGACTGACAGGCTGCTGCTTCCCCGTGAAACACCTCACGCTATCATTGCTATCTGTTTGTTCACCTGGGAATCTTGTGTTTGGCAACCTCCAATGCTCACAGCTCTACCAGCTTGCAGATTTATCTATGTGGAAACGTGTTGGACCAGACTTTCTGAGGGTCGATTATGATGATTATAACACATAATGATTAAAAACTTTTCTGCAAGGCAAAAAGTAAGTCTTGGGTCAAACAATAAGTAATTATATTGTGTTGCATTTATTTGAGGCAAAAACAAAACTCATTTTCTCAATTGGACAGAGTTTTAGCATACATGTTTTTGAAAATGTGTAATGGTTATTGCGTGCTCAGAAAATCAATTCTCCAGCCCAATCAATATGGATACATATTAATATGTCTGAAGAGAAGCTCTTCCATTGGAAAGGTTTAAACATTGTTGTTACTCAGTTGCAAGATATACAGATGTCTTTGATGGATACTTTTCCTTAACATAAAAAGGTACATTCAAATATTACTCAGATTATTTGTAGTTTTATGTTTCTACGAAAGATTGTTTTTCTGATGAATAAGCAAATATAAAATGTATTGATCACTTTGAGTGCACCAGAATGTGAAGTAGTTTACAACTAAATGTACCATCCACCAACTTCCAATTACTAAGAGCAGACTGAGCATACTTGACAGATTCCTCTGCCTTCTGAGCTTGGAGAAACTGCTCAGCATCATTTCCTCTCCTCCCGAATGCTTTGCTCTGCTTTTCAGCCTTGTTATTCGAGACATCAGTGGATTTTTATGAGTGTATCCCACCGGCCGTTCACACACTTATCTTTTCCACAGACAGGAGAAACATCCAGCACAAATGTCAATATTACCCGACTCTGTGAAAGTCCTTCTCTTCACAAAACTACACAACAGCTCAAAACATGAGACTCTTTGAAATTCATTCACCTAGATACGGCATTCAAACCATTGAACTTTTTCATGTTTTGTCATGTTACAACCACAAACTTCAATGTGTTTTATTTGGAATTTATATGAAGAGCCAATGCAAAGTAGCGCATAATATTAGAGTGGAAGGATATTGGATATAATAGCCAGGAAAGTATGACGTAAACATTCAGCGTCCCTGGAGTCAAGAAGTTGTTGTAATCACCTTCCCCTGCAAATGTAAGGTTTTTGCAGGATGTCTCTACCAGCTTTTTGCGCATGCACACATTACTTTAGCTTCAGCAGGAGTTTGATTGAGAGCCGGTAAAAATTTGTTTTAAGTTTTGTCACAGATTGACATTTGGATTCAGGTCTAGACATTGTCTGCAGCATTTTAACTCTAGGATGTTTCTCTAACCATTGTTGCTCTGGCTGTATGTTTGGGGCTGTTGCTCTGGTGGAAGGTAAACCTCTAGCAGTTCAGCAGATGATCCATCATGAATTTTGTGTTTTTTCTATCAATTAAAATCTTAATAAAATGTCTTTAAGTTTTAGGTTGTAAATCGAAAAAAAAATGTGGAAAAGTTCAGGGGCTGGAACTACATTTTTGCAAGTCACGAAACTTTTATTTGACATTTCAGATTAATAACAGGCTGAACTGGGTTACAGCCCATCACAGCCCTCCTTCATTTTCCCCGACAGTTTTATCAGCAATCAAAGCATGTTAAATTAGGCAAAACTGACTAAGTAAAACCTTGTGGAAATGTATAGCAGCAGCTCAAGCGGAAAAGTAATGTTTTAAAGTAATTTCCAATGCTTAGACAGCTTTAAGCCGAGGTTCAAGTAATCAACAGATTTGTGTGAAAGCTGTGTTGTGTGTGTTTTTGGACCTTGCAGCTGTTGTTTTCCATAATCAGCATGAGACATCTTTAAGCAAGAAAGTAATTATTTGATTAATTATCACTTGTGAGAGTAACTGTGGGTTGCTATGGGTACCATACCTTAGTGTTGTCCCATTTAGACAGTGTTATTGTTGTCATAAAATTAAGTATTAATTACATCTTGACTCCTGAGACATTAAAGAATGCAGAGTATTTCCTGAACTATCCTTATTCTAAGACGTTCTTTAAAATTAATCTTGATTAGTTTTCATGACAAGCATATCATATGTTCAAAGTCCTTCTATTTCCTTGTGTTTATTGACAAATAACTATTTCTATGCATTCCTTTCCTTTATTTCCTTGTTTTGAAATAAAGGAAATGATAAAGCTCAATCATCCAGCTTCTTACCTTTAGATTGACAAGTTCTGTTAATGGAAAATATATATGGCAGAACTTTTTCTTTTTACTAAGATGTCATTTTGCTGTCCTATTACATTAGCATCTTGGCAGTATGTAGTAATTGAGGATAATAACCATTCATGGTTTAGATTTTACTACCAACCACCTCAAGTGGAGCAAAGTTACAGCTCTGGGAAAAGATGGCCTTTAGCCATTGTTTGCTTATTTTCTTTCCTCTCTCCATCTGCAAGCCTTCTTTCCAGTTTAAAGAGTCCCAGTGGAGTCTGCTTGTGTTTGTGTTGCTCAATTTTCTTTTTCTAACTTTGGGCCTGAACATCAGTCACATGACTCCACGAGGTCACAATTAGCCCTCAGACTGGTGCTGCAGCTCTGGCCGCTGGGGAGTTGTAGACACATGGCTCTGTTTTGCTTAATGACAGTGTGTGCAGCTGAGTGTAGAACGAGGGAGCCCTGGTCTGCAGGCAGATCGTCTCCCACAGATTAAAGAGAAATGCATATGCTTGCCTGCCATATGAGACCCAAGGAACAGATATGCAAGAAACCTAAAGCTTCTTTTTGCAAAGAAAAAAAGCCCAACAAAAAAACTCAGAGTTATAAATGAATGGTTCTGTTTACATCAAAAGATGCCATGATGTTGCAGTCATGCAGATAGTGGGTGTTTTTCTGTGCACCTTCTGATCACCTACAGGTCGTTGTTTTTGTGACACACTGTAGGAGGCGGTCAGACTTCTGTGTTCAGAGAGTTCTGGCCTGTGATCTGAATGCCCACAGAGAAGTCAACCACCTCCTGGGGTTCACAGCAGGACTGGGATTAACTGGAAATGAGTCGATGTGAATAACAAATTATTAATCCCCTCCCTGTGCTTTTTTTCCCCACATAATTCTTTTAGTTTAGATTTTATTGTTTTATGTTATCAGAACATGCTGATATTTTAGTATGGGAAGAGCCTGCAAACCTCTGTCTTGTTTGGTATTATTTGGTATCTTTAGGATTAAGGAAGTGCTCCTTTCCTGACAGGAAGTGTTTACAGCTTGGTGACATTCCCTTCTTTAGCTTGACAAGTCTGTGCTTGCCACTTTGTGTAGGCTGGATTTTCAGGTTGATGCTTGAATGCTGAAATAAAAGCAAAGTTAATTCTCCCTGCTGTTTTGACTTTATGTGTCCAGCTGTAAGAAGCAGTTGCAGTTGGCTACACTCTGAGAACATGTCCATCATAATACTTTCTGTATCTTCACTCAGCTGTTGTTATTCTGTCCAGAGAGGTGAGAGGTCAGCCACGTAGCAACGGCAGCCCTGTGGATCTCCACCCTGTTCTTGCACATTTTCTGCGTTCACAACGTGCAGCGATCCCACTGGATCGTCGGCAGAGAGGTTATCCAAGGCTTCAAAGTCACAGCCGTCCTCGCATAGCATCACAAAGCCTCCAGCTTTGTTTACAGACAAATTGTGGCTTCTTTTCCTCCGTCCTCTGTGAGGAGAGACCAAAATCAAAGCGTCGCTCCCAGTTTACCTCACCACATTGTTTCATGCAGTTCTGCTGTCCTAATCTTGTCAGTTTTTGTGTTATGGAAGATAAACGGTTGTGTTGTTTGTGGTGGTACGCTGTTATGTAAGAATGAAATTGCACATCAACAGTCCATACTTTAAGTCAAAAATATTTATCCTTTCCAAAGATGTTAAGGATTTATCAATGAAAGCTTTTTTTTTTTTCAAATAGCAAGAGGCTTTGGATTCCTTTCTCATGAGTTGCGTGAAGGATAAAATCAAATCTGAAAATGCGTAACATAGTATTTGTTTACAACACTAAGTATTCTTTAGCCTGACCATTGCTTTCCTACGCAATTCTGCTCAAGTCATCTCCCTTCATTGCTACATCTGGGCTTGCTCCCATTGAAGTGGAGTTGTCCATGAGAATTTCAATTGTGCCAATCAGCAAACAGAAGGAGACGGTCTGAATGATGATGTCAACTTTCTGGGCCTTTATCATTGCTGTCTGCCTGTAATTTTAGCAGTGGCAGTGGTGGAAATGAAAGAAGCCATTGATGCTGTGTTTACCACGCTTCCAAATATTGAATTGACATTAACAGTCATCTCGTTCGGCTTGGCACTTCTATCTTTGCAGTGGAGGATTGGTCTTCATAGCACACACAACTTCTGGTAAGCTTCATAGTGTTGAATTGGTGTATTACACATGTTGGCGATTGGGTAAAATGTAAAACTTTGACAAAGTCCCCAACTCCAGGAAGCATTTGTTTCTCAATAGCCAGGGATCCAGACCCTCTGTATAAAGCAAAGCCCAAAACAAGAAGCTGGTTTGTACCAGGCTAGGTATTAAGATATACACAGTTATTACTTTCTACAGTTTTCTGACATCTCTTATGGTCTAAAATATAATTTAATTAAACCTTTGGGGAATCAATAATGATGTTTCATTAGCTTCAGTTGTGATCCATAGACTCTCAATGGCCATTTTGCTAGTTACACTTGTAACACAAACAGCGAACAATCAGCCAATTAATGCACAGCAACCAGTCAGTGCCTTCAGCTGTCTAAATGTAGTAAAGATGAATTGTTGTACCTCACAACCCAGAATAAGAATGAAGAAGAAAGGAAACTTAAGTGACTTTGAACATGGTTGTTGATGCCAGACAGGCTGGTTTGTGCATGGAAACTGATAATATGCACACAATATGGATTTCACACACAATCATCTCTTGGGTTTCTACAGAATAGACGGAAAAAGAAAAGTTGTCCAGTGAGCTGCAGTTGTGTAGATGAAAATACCTTGTTGATATCAGAGAAAAATGGGTAGGTTGTTTTCTGAGTGATTAAAAAAAAGCAATTAAATTAAACACAAAATGCAGGATGGCATTTTTGAATGCACAAATACGAAATGTTGAAACAAATGGACTTCAGAAGCAGAACATCACACCGGGTGCCACTCCTCTCAGAACACTACACAGCAGCTATAATTTGGCACTGGCTCAGTAAATTTGGACAAAATTGAACTGGGAGATTGTTGCCTGGTTGAATGAGTCTTGATTTCAGATGGTAGGCTCAGAATTTGGCCTAAAGTATTTAAAAACATTGACTCATCACAGCAATGTCTTTTTAAGTCAGGTATGGGTGTGATGTATGTCAACATGCAGTTTTGTTTTGTTTTTTTACCCCAGTTCTCCTAGATAGTTTTATATATATATATATGGACATGACTTTGACCAAAGTTAAGACTGAAATTGGTGCAGTAACACTAAGAACAAATCACTTGTGCACACATAAAGAGGATTACTATATTTTATAAAATTTCAACATTCCACTGTGACACCTGAATTATTTTCAACTCTTGAGCCGCACCACTAACTGTATGTAGAAAACACTGCCAATAAATCTATCACACCGGGACGGGGACAGAGAAAGGAAATTGGATTTTGCCAAGCGTGTCGTCAAGTACTTAATCTTGAATATCTGTCGCATATTAAGAGGACCTTCATAGTGTGCAACTCCTGGGCTCCTCTTTTCTCTCCATTGGAGGTCTTAAGTGGCAATGCGAATTTCGTTTCCATGAATGAGGTCCGCTGGGACAAGTTGAGGTGCTTTATGTGCCTCGCTGCCTTGGGTGCTTTAACAAAAGATGCATTCGTTCTTCAGGAGACGTGAGCAGGCAGAATAGGAATTTATCAAGAGGGAGGGTGCACATTTAGCGTTTTTAAACGTGTGAAAGCCAAAGTTACTTACTGCATATTTTTGCCAAAAGGAAAGCAGAGGGGAGTGTAGCTTAGCTGACTGTTTATTTGAGGCAGTCTTTTGATAAAAACTGGGACTTTTTCTGACTTTGCTCAAGTACTCTGGGTATAGTTTTATTTGTGGTGTGAATTTTTTTCTGTTTTTCAGCTTAAAACAAGCAATGCATTTGTCATGAATTTTCTAGCTGACATTGATTTCATAGTTCTTTTTAGATTATTTCTACAAAACCACCAATCTTTACAAAACACATATTGACTCACGCATGTAAACAATCATAGTTTTCTTCCAGCAACAAAACATTAAAATAAATGACAATAAAAACAGCCCTGCAAGTGAACTTGCTCCCCTATATTTTTATTAAAACTAAAAAGATAATAAAATACATTTTCACCTCTCAACCCTTTGATAGGTTATTCCAAATTTTAAATTGCCCATTGCAATAATTGCATCTGTGGTATCCAACAATTCTCATGGGGAAAAAGCCTCAATACTTTTCTTGAGGCTTTTTAAATGATGGGACAATGAGTTTTAGAAATGGCACTTACTGACTTAATTTGTACAGAGATTGGTTGGTAGCAGTTTTCCAACAAAGAATTATGAAACCATTAGTAGATGGGGAAACTCTGGTCAATTATGAACTGCTTTTTAACATGCTTAGACCTGTAAGTAATGCTTTAACACTCAATTTACACAACAGATGTTCAACCTGTTATCAAAGAACCGGTGAAAAACAAAAGCCTGAGCACTGTATACACTCAAATACTTTTGTACAGTGGGCTTATCTTTGCCTGTCTGATAAAGTTGATTTTAGTAAAAACATGTAATGGATTGTGTACTACATGTACACCAGTTTATTTGAGTGAAAACATAGAATGGATTGTGTGCTGCATGTACCCCAGTTTACCTGGGAAACTGTGCAGCACAAATTATGTCATTATTAGGAACAGAAGAGGGAAGACAGCTGTCATGCTAACAATAGAAAATGACAGGCGGCTGCTATTTTTAACCTTCTGAACTTCCTGAGTTTCTGGAAGGTTTCAGGAGCGTGTGGGTTCATGAGTCTTAATTTGGACTGATTGAAACACTGAGTACTCACAACTAACATAAGCCATTTTATTCTGTCAATAATTACATTTACATGTTTTTAGAAGTGTGTATTGACTCAGTAGCCCCATATGGAACTAAAGTCTCCTTAATTGCTTTAAATTGCACAGTGGTTGTACTTATAGTAGTGTAGCGTGCTTCAACTCCTTTATTTCTCACTAGACTAATTTCTGCATACACTCAGAGACAGACTACACTGTGGGGATTTGTATCAGTAGTTATCACGGCATCTTGAAGTATTCCCGTGCCAACTGCGTTCAACATGAGCCTAAATACTCAAAGGAACCTGGTTCACCCTGGTGGCTTGTGAATGATGCTTCATCTGGAAAAGGGTAGAGATTAGAAGAACCAACATTTTATGTGGTGTGAGTCCTTAAAGGAGACCGGGATGCAGTAAATAAGGTGCTACCCGCAGTGCAGATGTCTCATTCGGGGACATGTGCAAAACTGATGGTAGAGCACATTGATGTGTAAAAAGAAGTTTTCAGTGTTACTTAAATCACATGCACTTAAGGTGTGGAGAAGCCTTTAGTCTGGTTCATATAAAATCTTGTTTTCTGTTTATTCAGTGTTGAGTCAACATAGAAACAGAGTTGCACTATACTGTTTTCATCTTCACATGATGGATTGAATGGTGACTTCTGAAACATTAAAAGCTCAGATTATGCTATAGCATAACCTTGTTAAATTTCTTATAAAATTTATCCCAAGCTTGACTGCTGCTGTTGTTGCCTTCTTGTTTGCAATGCAGTTTGTTCATTAATGTTCTCTAATAAACTTCTCAGGCTTTCTCAGAACATCTGGATCAAATTACATGTAGAGGTTCACTCTATTTAGTCATTATAGGACTTATAAGGGTGGCTGGTTGCACTGGATTTCATTTAGGTGTATCAGATTAAAGGTGCTAAATACAAAAATATTCTGCAGTCTTCACATTTTTATAAAAAAAAAAAAATGTTTCAAATGTTTTGTCATTTTCTTTGTTTCAAATGTTTTGTCATTTTCTTTGTACTTAAGTGCTACTTTGGTTTATAACTGAAAAACCAATCAAACACACTGAAGTTGTGTTTTCTAATGTGAAAAAGTGGAAGAGGAATGGACACTTTTGCAGAGGACTGTAGACAGAATATTGGTTTATCCTTGCAGTGGTCCTCACAGTGGCTTTTGATGCACTGCAAAGCAATGCTTCTATAGCAAATATATTAATTTGATTAGTTACCTCTCTAGACTCCTAAGTAGACCTTTCCAGGATCCACATACTCTTTACATCTCCCAGAGAGCCTGGAATGCTCTCGTGGCAACTGTGTTTCTCAGGAAAACATTTCAATAAAGTTTCATTAATGTCAAAGCTGCATTGTGGGAAATGCACTCCTTCATTGCCTCTCCCCAAGAGGCAAAGCCAGTTTTCCATCTGCCTAATCTGTGTGAGAGATGCAGAAGCCAGCAGGGCTCAGTCCTCACAAGGGGCCCTGAATGAATTGTAACCAGATTTGTGCTTGCTTCTTACAAACATGAAGCCATCTTAGTGTTGGAAACAGTGTTATGTCAACATCGAAGCTTTGAGCATTCTCATCTTAAATAAAGTGCCTTGAGGGTGTGTTTCTTGCCAGTATGTTCTTTTAAGAAAATGGCAAAGTTATCGCAGCATGATTGCACACACTGCATTCATCCAGTACATCCCGACAAGCAGAGAATAGAGGAGCCGTCAGTAAGGCACATTGGACTTTTGTCCCTCTACCTAACAGGCGTAAACATACTTCATACATGTCAGTCTGTTCTGTGACTGCTGAAAAAAATAGCATCTCCTCACCCATTGTCTTCTCTCCCCTCCCTTCCTATCTCCTCTGCAATGGCTGTCTTTCCTCACAATGGAGGCATGCTTTCCTTTTGTGTCACACTGAAGAACAAAAGAGCAACAGCAACAACAAAAAAGCTTTTGAAATGCCATAATGCAATTGAGCTGCTAAGCACTGAGGTGTATTAGGTTATCAGTGACTAAAATCCCTTGTGGCATGAGGCATAAATCACACACGTCAGTCCTTTTTCTTTCTCTCCCTTCTCTTTCTACAGCCTGCTGACTTTTCTGGCAGTCTCAGAGGGTTTTCAACCTTCACTAGCCCCTGGTGTAGCCAATACTTACAGGACTAGTCATGACATCGAGTCCATGATCCGATTGCATTTATCTATCAAAAGAAAAGCTCTATACTTTTAATTTTTGGTTTTAGTTTTGGTTTGCTGAGTTTGGAGTAAAATCATAAGCATACTTTCTAATTTAATAGTCTTTTTTATTATTGATTATTGTGGTTAATTTGACCTCACTGGATATGTTACCCAAGAAGCAGCAGCCCACTTTCTGTTTAAAAACCACAAAAAAATTCAATCTCTACTCAAATTTCATCTAATGTGGTTGATGAAATTTTATTCTTTTTGTCCTTGATTATCTGATGAGCTCTCTGAACCCATTATGCATTAAGGGTGCAGCAGGAGAACTCGTGCTTACATTTTCGCCGCTTCTAATGGAGGACCTGCACTGACTAAAAGTGTAATCCTAGAAGCTCTTGTGTCATCTGAACACTGAGCCAAAGTGGCAGGTGCCTGCCACAGTCTCCCTCCTTTGTTAATGCTCTTCCCTCTGTTCCCACTGATTTGAGGTCAGGGAGCCGCAGTGCTTTTCAAGAAGTCTTTTTTTTTTTTTTTTTTCACCACTTGCTTTGTGAGCCGCCTGAGCCACGGCAGGTATAAGTCAAAGTCAGCCAGGATCTGAGCTACCAAATCCAGTAATTAAGTGGGCCCTTTCTCTCTTCATCTTGCGGACTAGCGAAGGACCCAGCTGCCACAGGGATATGCCCTAAGCCTGTCAGGTGTCTTTATGAGATTCATGTGGACTTGCATCACAGCTTAACAAAGGTCTGATATATGGAGGCAGCACAGTGCTGACGGGGAGAATTTTACTTTCATGACAAGTGTGGCTTGGCTGCAGTCCTGACACACCCTGGCATGCCACAAGGCAGATGGTGTTCCCCCAGGCACTGCTGCCGTTCTCTAACACCCCTCTCCTCACAAGCCAATACTTCTCCTTCTGTTGAGGAGTCATCACTGTGGTGGGACAGGAAGGAGTCATTGGAACAATTTAGAAACATTAAGTGCCTCCTTTACGGACGGGGCTGCAGGCAATGATGGTGCCTCAGTCGAGTTTTACCTAAAATCTTCAAGATTTAAATCCAGAACTAACAGAGACTACTTTTGGTTTTTTTTAATGTAGTGATTTGCGTATGTGCATGTTTGGGCCGCAAAAAATATAAATTAAAGATGCCTATATCACTGCAATCGACTCTGATTGGCGCTGAAAAGTGACTGATTAAATTTTTCTGTGACTCCATGATTTTAACATGATTCAACATCGACTTCAGTATTTTTAGAAGTTTACAGCAATCAAGAAGACTTTTGCTTGTACTGTTTTTCTATAACCAGACCCATAACTCTTTAGTTGTTTTAGAAAGGATAATCTGAATGGACTCAAACATTTGTTTAACAAAAAAAGGCACAGTGTGTGTTTCGAATGTTAATTTTGTGTAGTACTTTTGTCTTCGACTGCATTGAATCTGTTGGTGTATCGCTATCAGGAGTTTTCATCACTCGCCCTGGATGTTTCCTAGATTATGTCAACAGGAAAGGCAAAACGATGATGTCATGCTTTTGGAGTGCATAACTCAATAAGTTATTTCCATTATTTCCTGAAGCATGTCCAAACATACACTGGTCCGTGACAAAGGTGCAGTAAGGTGATTGAGTTCAAGGAATGAGCGCTGTTAAAAATTAATATGGGAAAATTTACACACAGGGAAATCTGCCAGTGTAAAATAATAAAAGCAAGACTTTTTTTAGATTGTAATTGTGAAAACTGGACTTGAGCTACTTTATTTAAGGGCAGTGAACTCTGTTAAGCTTTAAAAGGCAATTTCTTTCAATTAGCTGTTTGGGTGAACTGGTTCTATTTTCTTTTTTTAGTTTTCTTCACAGAAGTTTGTGATTTTTGTCTTGATAAGCATTGTATAAATAAATGCTTATTTACTTAATTATTCCAATGCATACAGTGCAGAGATTCATCAAATATAATTTTTTTTGATTTCTGTAAAACTTTGACTTTGGGCAAAAATCCATATTGGCAATCTGAAATCTTTAAGAGTCATAATACAAGAAGATATAAAAATTGCATTCAAAATATATTTTTCCATCCCCCCTGGTCATTATATACCTTTATTAGAAACAGAGTTGACATTGTGTTGTTTGTTTGAGAGAACAGTCACTGTAGTTGTAGTAGGCTTTTAATAGTCTGAAAAAATATTGTATTCACATTTTTATATGTCTTTAGCATCCGGTCTTATTCCTATGAGTAAGACTGGGAATGTTAGACATGTTGAGATTATTATCCCGTATGGCTTTCCTTATAACATATACTGAAAGTTGCAAGTGTGAGCCACTATCAAACCAGCAGCACACAGTTCTGCCCAACCTCTGCTTCTAAACTTGATTGTTTATTGTTTGCTTCTAGGAATTAGCTCTACAATGTTAGGATATCCCAGTTGTGTAATGACTTGCGATTTGAACGCACTCAACTCATATGTGAAGCATCTTAAAAGTGTGCATTCAAGATTATAATTCCTAACCTCTACTGTGTTGCTATTCCTGCAATTTCCATGACAGATGGAAGTTGAGAGCTCAAATGGAAAAAGAGAATAACTTTGCCTTACTTTTCTAGCCTTCCTGCTATCTGCTGAAGGCTAAAAAGCTTTATAAATTGAGCTACCTGGTTTTATCTCAACCTGAATAAACTGCAGACATGTCGAAACAAAGATATCAGACATTTGGTGATCAAGCTAAAATGTTATTATTTTAGTTAGCAGCTAAATTGTTAGTTCACTTCTGTTATAATGAATAATTTTGTGGTAAAGCATTGCTTAGGGGATGTAAGAATCAAGATCTGACAGCTAGTGTCCATTTTTCTTTATCTTTGAAATCATTACTGCCATATTTGATTAAATATAACAGGATATGATTATTATTGGTTGAAGTTTCTTGCAATAAGCCACTGGATCATAGTGACAAGAGTTCCAGAAATGCATAATTACTCGGTTTTCTTGGGCTGTGAAGATTTTTCTTATCGGATTTAATCAAACTTGTGAGTAAAATGTGTTTATTTTATGCAGATCAAAACAAATGCGGAAAATGTGTTTGATTTTTCCCTGAGCTTGAATAAGAAGAAGTAAAACATGCTAGAAACTCGTAATTATGCTGTGGCAGAAAAGTGAATTTTTATTATTTTTTCCCTCTGAACAGATGGAGAGGGAAACAGATTTAACTCAGTTGCTGCTAAGAACACATCCAGTGTACCGACTTCCTCTGTTGTTATTGCTTAATCTGTGTATAGTTGAGATGATCAGTACAGAAACATACCTGCCAGGACTACTTTGTCACTAAGCGGCTTTTAGAATATCCCCCAGTGAACCTTCTGACATTTAACTCTTGGAAATTTTTCAACATGTGTCTTTAGCTAAGAGTCATTACAAAGTCTGTAATTTGGAATGACTTTCTCAGTTACAACTTTATTGACATGGTTTAGTTGGGTGGGCTCCATATGCAGGCTGGTGGTTGGGTATTTGGGAGTGTGTTTTTTTTATTTTGCAACTTTGGATATAAGCTAAAAGGAAATCTGGCTTTGTGGAGGAGCTGCTTGGTGGGCACAACACTCGGTCCTCCTCCAGCCCTCCCTTTTCTGCCTCATCCAACAGATGACTGAGGAGCTTGTTTGTAGTGAAACCAAATCCCTTCCTGTTATGCATGAGTCATTGGGTGTAGTGCCAGTCATTTTTATTGTCTCACACTTGTTTTGTTGTTTTCTTATTTTGTGCAGTGGTTTTAATCCTTAGAATGTTTTTACATGCTTTCAAACTGAATAAAATTTTGGCATTTTAAATTTTTCCATGTTTGATCTTGATTGGAACTGAGAGAACATGTGTTTCTATAAGATGTCAAAACTGCTGCTAGCCCTCATTAAAACCAGTGGTTAAGGCCACAAAAGGTACAGCGATGACTTTGAAATGGCATATTGTTCCTCTTAAATGAAACTAACATCTCAAGAAAACAAATGGCCCCCTAAGGCACCATTGTCATGGACCTACTCCATTCCCCAAAGCTTTGAGTTGTATTTCTGGGTCTCAGGACGTCCACTTAATTGCTATCCATTGCATAAAAAAACTCAGCAAAGAGCAGGACTGCAATTAGCTGTGGCTCACTGCAAGCTTGGCATAAATCTGCTATAGTGTTTCTCTTATGAAAGTTGAGCAGTTGTGGTCTTCTGTCTTCCACGTATAAAATGTAGTCCTGTCACTGGGATATTGTATAATTAGGCAGACCAGCAGTAGTGGAGAGCGTGATTTGAGGCTGTAAGCTAAGGTATTGTGGCTTTGTGCTGAGGCATACAGAGGTTCGCTATTATTTATGCATTTCTTCCTGGCTTGTCTCAGTGGATTTCCACAGTTCCCTGTCCCTCTCTGATGCTTGTCCTAATCTTACTTTTCTTTCTTTGTCTCACACAGCTGATTATCCTCGAAGACTACGCTGACCCTTTCGATGCAGAGCAGGCCGGTGGTCCTCAAACCACAACTGAAAAAGTTGCAACTGAAAACGATGGTTACATGGAGCCATATGAGGCCCAGAAGATGATGGCAGGTGAAGATCGACTTTGATCATTTCCATTTCAAGCTCTGTGGATTCTCAGCTCTCTGTCACTTACGTACTGTTTTTTTTTATGCTGTGGCTTCATATTGTGCCATGGAGTGAAAAAGATTTCCTCCTTCAAATGTCTTCTTTTTCTTTCTTTTTTGTCACATTTCCATTTCAGATAATCAAACGATTAAAAAAGGCTCTTCAAAAAACCAAAAAAAAATCACTTCCAGTGGGTGGTTTTTGAGTATTCAAAAGTGGCACACCATTTCATTCAAGCCACTCAAAAGCCTTAATTTTTGTTTTAAATGTTGTTCTGGGTTATTTTGTGATCACGTCTGAGATGCACTTTTGGAGTAATATTGGTAGACCTATCTTTGAAGGTTCACTACTCTTCCATGTTTTGTCCATTTGTGGGTAGTGGTTCTCACTGTGTTTTGCTAGAATCTCAAAATGTTTGGTGGCATTGAAAGTGATTCCAGACTCATAAATATTAGACTTTTTTGCAGCACTTTGTGTAAAACTGATTATTATTCACTGTGGATTGGTCATGTGAATTAATGCAAAAGCTCAGATGGCTCCATATCATTTTACATGACAGGTGCGGCAGTGCAGAAAGGAGTTGTGTGTCACAAACCATGTTGGAACATTTTCAAAGGCAGGAACTTTAAGAGTTTAGCTTATGCATCCTGTTTTAATCTGATCAGAGGAATGTGTGCACTTGCTGAGATTTCCAGGAAGTCTCTCTTTCTTCGATAACAATAGCTTTATACTAACATAAGAATTTAGCTAAACCACATTCCCCACTGTGGATAAGTGTGACACTGACAAAGAACAAGAAAATGCAGAAAGAGAAGAAAAATGTGAAGAAAAATGTGCAGCAAATCAAAAATGGACCTGATGTTTTCCTCTTATAAGTAGTTAGGAATGTTACAAAAGATGCTGGCATGAATGTCAGATGTTGGGTTGGTCGCAATTTACCACAAGATATCAAATACATCAAAGTTTGGGTTTTTACTGACAGTCATAACATATAACAGTAACCTTTTACCGTCACACTACCGATCTTGCTGCAAACAGAAACCTTTTGGCGATCCTCAGCAATTTTCTTTTTAATAGGCCTACAGACAATCTAATGTTTTCATCTGTCTCAGTGGTTTGACCTCTGGCCGAATCACTGCCTCAGCACAAGTACAAAAACAGGATTTATTGCTGCTCTTAGAATGAGGAAGCTGTAAAGAAGTAGTCTGAACAAGGCTTTTGTGGTATCCATCAACTCTTAAGCTCACTCCAAGGTTTTTGTAGCTTAATAAATTGAACTTGGAATGTTTTGATGTGTTGAGAAAACTCCTTATCTGGCAGTTCCTCTCAGTTTGATCTGATTGAGTCATCAGTTCAAGACTACAATCTTTTCTGTCTTTAAAAAAACCTGAGGTACACATATTTTCTTTCACTAAGTGCATCCTTTAGTAGGACTTTGTTTTCTGTAAAGCTGGTATTGCATTGTTCAGTCTAAAAAAAGCTTCAATGAACAAATACGTAAAGGCTAAATGAAATTGGAAATTAATGTTATGGTTGGAAATATGAGGGCAGCTTATCATTTTCACCTTCAAAGAAATTATCCAGAGAATAAAAAACTCACAGGTGTGCAACTGATGACCATTAGCTAGACTTTTATCCGTCTGAATTATAGCTCCAGTAATTCCTGTACTTTGCTGCTTAATAGAAAACTTTAATATATGCTCTTTTAGTGCTACCTTCCTGGCTTTTATGAAGTGGACATAAACACTCACAGCAAAAGTTCTCCACAAAACTCTCTCACCAATCCTGTTTATCCCATTTAGCCCCCCTGATAAATTTATGGGTTAAATGTCTTGCCTGAGGGTTTCTGACCAATATTATGAGGGTCGGTCACTTTCACTTTCTCCCACTTTGCAAGGTCGGGTGCCTCTAGCAATGCCTCAGCATACTGACTGTGGGCATATAAGGTAATTGCTGCATCTCACTGACAATGTACCAGTCCAGCCAAGTAGTGGGTATGACTGAACTGTAGTTCAAAGAAGGGCTTGCTTTTCTCACTGTGAAATTCTATCTCTTTTGTTCTCATTCATTTCTTTTGTTGTCATCTCAACTGCAATAGAATTTTGCAGTTGTCACATTTGCATTTCAGATAATCTTATAACTTATAACACTTATAACAACCTATAAATTTATCAATAACTACATTTTCTTCCATGCTTGCAGCCTTACTCTTTTCTCAGTTCTGTCATGCATAAATGGGTTCAGATGGAACCAAACCTACAACATGTCAGCCAAACAGAAATGTCTTTATTTATAGCTGTAAAAGCAAGTTTTGAATAATTTAGCTACTGACAAATTGATTTACGCCACCTATTACACATAAAAATGCATCTTGGCTCATAAAACAGACTCCTAATTTTCTCAAATCCTAAAATTCAGAGGTGTGCTACCTATAAAAACATGTTCCCAGTTAATCATAGATGGGACTTAAATAAGGCTGATTTCACAGACTGCCATTAGGTTTCATGTTTAGGTGCAACAAAATCAAATGCATTGCTTAGAGGCAATTTTTTTCACATTATGGTTGAAGATCTATATATTGGTTTCACTGTATGTTCACCAAAATTGACTGTTAAGGGAGTTATTTTTTGTGCTATGTTCATATTTTCTATTTTATGACTTCTGGAAATCCATCCTTCTCCACAGTGACTCTGCTACTCATTTTGAGAGATGCCAAAACATTCAAAGCCAAGAGGGGCCATGTATGCTCACTAATGAAATTTTGATTCTCTCTTTGTGGGAAAGCTAGATAAAAACCCAAACACTTCAAATAATTGAACCACTTCTTTGTTTTCACCTCTTTCAATGCAGAGGAGCAGTGACTCTACTCCATGCTTTTCCTCCCAGTATTGCTATTTAGCTGCTGTTCAAAGAATGCTGAAAATTTCAAAGATCACCTCTGTTAAAGCCCTAGCATTTAGCTTTTTAAAATGGCTTTAGCCGAGGTTTTAAAAATTTATAGTTTCAAACCTACTATAATGTTCTACTCTGTAAACTAGTTTCGTATAAACTGGTAATCAGCCGAATGGAAGAAACCTGTAACACGTTCCCCTCCATTATCAGATAGACAAATCTTTCTGTTAGGACAATTTGTCTGGTTGCCATGTACAGTCATGCTTTGGGAAAAGGATGCCAACCCCTCGTTTTTATTAGCTTTTATTAAAGCTAAGTTTGGCAAACAACGTGCAGCATGTCTGACTACACCCTGGCTACCTTAGCAGATAGCCTGACTAATAAAACAGCTAACATTAAAAAAGTATGTTTTAAAATTCTGATCAAGAAACAAGTTTTCTTGAAAACACAAGAAAACTTATTCTGCTTATTCTCAAAACCAAAATAATACTAAAAAAACATTTATGTTAACATTTTAGCAACTTTAGGGTGAATTTCTGGTTTTTCATTTTTAAATAAAAATTACTCTAGTTTTTATTTTGCTAGAATCATGAAGTATTGTATTTTTAGTTGATATGGTTAAAAATCCATGTCTGCCCATCCTTAATTGGTGTTTATTTCTAGGTAAATGTATATTGAGTTATATTCTGTCTGGAAACTTTACATGTATTGCAGAATTACTGAATTGTGGTATCTGCAATGAGCATATGTCCTTGATCCTATAGAATATACCATATAGATATGTCAAGACATGAGGGGGACCGATTCCTTGCCCTAACAGTAAAGTCCCCCACATACTTTGGCACACAGTTTGTGTGACTCGCAGAATATGAACGGTATACACCTGAGTATGTGGGAGCCTTAATTTTGTATTTCATCCTGCTTGCTCCTTTAGAACTCTTGTTTCATCTTGAAATTAATGTTTTTTTAATCTACCAATAATAAACCTAATGGCTGAAGTCTTTAAAAGTTTTTCTGTAGAGAATCTGTGAAAACTGAAAGTGTCTCTATGAACCTATAAAATAATTTATTGTTTATAGGGCATTCACACCTTAAACACATAAAGACAAACACTACTACATAGTGGAAGGTGTGGCATGTAAGGCCTGAGGCACAGAGTGCCAAATCCGTTTACATAACAGAGTGAGTATTCCCGCTGTCTGTGTGTTTGTGTTTGTTGGCACACATTACTGGGAATTTGTTGGTGACTGTGTGTGTATGAAATAGCTGAATTGACCATTGCCGACGCCTGTGTGTGTCTATGCTGTATTGTCAACGTCTCTTTTGAGACTACTGATTAATGGGGCTGTTGGAGGGGCATGTCACAACTTCCTTAACCTGAAAAAGCCAGCCACACCTCATCTACACCCCCACATAGGACCTGGAAAATACACACACACATGCACACGCACACCGGCTGCTGGCCAGTGCTCAACACACCACCTTCAGTTATGTGAAGACATGTGCTCAGCTGCCCTGTCGTAACAATGTTCTCAGCATGTGTGTTTCCAGAGTGCCTCGAATGTTTGTCATGTCTACACGCGCCAGCTATTACAATGGCTATCTCTCTATCAATGTAAATCGGTAGGTGTTTTACTCCCTGGTGCATTGGCATGAGTTTTAATACCTTTCTGCTTGTATCTTGTATGGGTTTTGTTTAAATTTGAACATAGTTCAATAATATAATGCTTTACACATACACAACAATACTACCTCTATTCATGTATACATGTACAGCATCCTTCCTTACAGTTTTTGACAAGAAAAAAGTATTTAATGTGGATTAACTCTATTAACTAAATCTCTAAACAGGCAGAGAAATTTAAGGTGCATTCACACCAGCCATGTTTAGCCTGCTTTAATTGAATTGTAGTTAATTTGTCTAAAAAGTCTGGTTCATTTAGGGAAGTGTGAATGTGCAATCGAACTTTAGTTTGCTTAAAAACATAGGTCTTGATTCAGTTAAAATTAACTCTGGTGCTGTTCAAATGCGTATATGAATGAAAGAGGACTGGAGACGCATCCAAAACCTGTTAGTGAACTATGGGAGGCAGTTCATTCTGGGTCAACAGAGCCAAATTAAATTCATGAGTCTAGCACTGCAGTGAGAAATGACTTCTGGTATTTTTGTTTACATTTTGTAAAAAAGGAAGTTGCGTTAGTCTTCTTAGGTTTTTGTGGCGTTTCCTTCAGAAGTTCTTGGTGCTGCGCCAGCACAGGCGTGGTGCTGAAAAGTAGTTTGAGTCGTGTGGTAGTGCAGAGTGAAAGTGAACTGCTCCTGCTGAAAATGTAGGAAATGTTGCAATTTTGGTTCTCAATTGAACTGGGTCTATTAGACTATCAAGTGTGAAAACATGCATGACTTTGCTTGAATTCAGAAGCTTATATTCTACATGTTTCTTTAATGCTTGATAGACTTCCCTTTACGCAGTATGATTTTGTCACGGTTTTAGGATCCTTACATAAGCGTCATAAAATTGAAGATTATAAATGGAAAAAAAAATATTACTTATTCTTACATTTAAAGAATTCTAACAATTTTGACAACAATTTTGATAATCTTAACAGAACTGAAACAGGAATATATTAGAATTGCCTATTGTCAAACAGTGGAAAAAATTATGATGTTTCAAAAAATGCACATGAATATCTGGTTTTAGCTGCATCATCTACTAAAATCAAGACCAATCCCAAGAAGATCACAGGATGATCTTTTGAAGGAAATTCTTGAACTATTTCCTGGTGTATTCTTTTGTTCTTTCTCAGTCGACACAGTTCCGTCTCAATTTGTTGTAGCTGTTCAGACTTGTACCAACAAGCAAAAGAGGCTGGACTAGTTCTGCAGCACAGACTACGTAAAGCCATTTCTCAATGAATGCATACTCATCCTCTTACTCCTTACTGAGCCAGGCAGGTGAGAAGGCAGGTGGTCATGTAAGAGTTTTCCCACGCTGCAATCCAGGCCTGTTGAGCAAACTGCTTGCGTGATAGCAACAAACAAACTCTGGTGCATGCACTAAGCTATGGCTTAGTGAATGTACCGGAAGTTTTGATTGAAGATGCATGTGTATGGAAAGAGATTAATAGAATATGTAAATCTTAACACCCAAATATTACATTTGTTACTTATATTTGTAATCTGGGTTTACCCTCATCAAGTCATTTTGCAGCAAGAGCATTTGGCATTTTACTCAGAGGAAAAAACCTTGATGTTTTTCATAATGGTTGACTCATGTTAGATGGTTTTTTTGCCTTTTCCTTTTTTTATGAATGTGCTGGGAAATGCCTCCCAGCACTGGCACCATCTGCACCTCACTCCCAGTGATGCAGAGACATGCATTTGGTGCCAACAAGATGAATCATTTGCTGCAAACTTGATTTTTTTTTTTTTTTTTTTTCAGCTTCACGGTTAAGTCCCTGTTGAACGTTATCCGTTTTGGCACAGGCCTGAATAGTTGTGAGAACATGCTCGGAGAAAGTGAAAGTAAAAAGATGGAAATACAAAAACTTTAAAGAAACGGGCCAAGACTGACAGAAAAGTGAAAAGAGAGAGTGGGTGAAGGCAGAACCAGTGGGAAGAACTTTGTATTACAGCACGTGTGGGTTAGTTTATGGGAACGCTTTAAAAGAAAAAAATGGTGGGCCAAATGGTTTCCATCTCCTCCTCACTCACTCACAAGGGAGAAAACTTACCCCAGGCAATGGCAGGTACATGTGGCAGCACATTTCTTAGCCTGTAAGCCTGCTTTTATTGCCCCAAGCCGTGACTTGAGGAATATCTGGAGCATGCATCGACCTTTGCTATTTTTGTTACCTTTTGTTCTGATTTTGAAATTTGCATCATTGTGTAATTGCAGTTGTGGTTTCTTATAACATTGTAACAGCTTAGCAATTTTCGTCTTATCTCCGGAGGTAGTTCTTTAATGGGTCATTCAAGAAATACCTCATTACACATATGCATTCATCCTCACCCTGGCTGATTTTAGTTAACTATACATAAGAATGAACCACAAGGAAGGGGGCCATGAACTGGACAAGGAAGGGAATATTAACACCTTAAAATAGCTGTTTAAAGTTTTTTGACAGTCAACCGATTGATGTTCTGGTTAGTGGTTTCAATGTTTTAAGGCATTTATTTTACAAAATCATTTTTGTCAAATAGCAAAGTAAAACAAAGCATCTATAAAATGACTTAGCCTTGACTTCAACAACGGCTGACATTTTTTTATAAAGCTTTAGGGCCAACAAGTTATGACAGATTTCAAGTGAGTGCAGACTGTGGGTTAAGTTTCCATGCAACAGCCTTGTTCCTAAACAGGAAAAGTGAGTTAAAGAGATCTCTGGTCACTCTTAGTCTTTGAATAGAACTGTCAAATAATGCACGACAGCATGCAATAATAGGTTGTGAACACAATTGTAGGCAAGTTGTTTTTTTAGGATTGTTTTTGTTTTTGAACAACTACATTTTCCTACGGTGGCCCTAAGGTGAAAACCACTTCAACAAATTCAAAAACTCAACATTAACACAGCACAATTACAAAACACAACAACATTAATCTAGTTTTTTTTTTTTTGGTCACTAAGTGGACTAGGCCACAGCAGCAGCAGTAAAAGCTGCTACTGCTGTTAATGCAGCTAGTAAGTCCAGGGTTTAGATTGGGGCCATGGCCGGTCCTGTGTCTTCCTGCTATTCGTGCGTGCATTCTCTCTGGGGACTCTGGATTCCTCACTGTCCAAAAATATGCATATTAGGATAATTGAACACTAAGTTACATTTTAGTGCGTGTGTATGCATGATTGCTTGACCGGTGTCTCAGTCTTGCTTTGTGATAGTCAAGCAATCTTCCAAGGGTGTAAATCATGCATAGAAACATTGTACAGGTACAAATAGTGTGTTTTGTGTGATGTTCAATTGTCTGGTTGAGAAAGATGGTCTTTTGCTCGACTTTGTCACTGTATCTGAACTGCAATGCATTTCTTTTCCTGAAAAAATGTTTTAAAAAGTTTTGTGTTCTTCTCTTCCTCTGACAGTGACATACTGCCTTTGAATGTGTGTTTTGGGGTTCCTGGATTATGCCCAGCAGTCTCTGTGGCTGGAGGGTCATTTGGCAAAGCTGAAGGGTGGTGGGTGGAGGGTGTGTAAGAGGTGGGTGGAGAAGGGGAGAGCAGGAAGACTGACAACTTATTGATGAAAAGAGAAATCTCTAGCAGAGCCTGATAACCTCCCTCCCCCTCACTTAGTGATAAATGTCATCCAGCGCTAGAGCTCAAGCTCTCACATGGCTTTGCACACTGCGGCAGTGCTGCGCCACTGTCAATATCTTTGACACCTTTCACACGACACAGTTCTGTGGCACATGTCCTGCATGATCAGTTTTTAAGATGATTTGTTTATGTTTTATAAAATAGAAAAACCTAAAGTAGCAGATTGGAAGATACTATTTAAGATCCCTATAAGAAACAAATCTGTGGCTTTATAACACAGAGTAATATATTTTACATTGAAGCATGCCACCAAGGTTTTTCACAGATGGTTTCATACATAAAGGAGAAAAAACACACTCAAAACAAATGGTAAGCCAGAACTGTTTAAAAAAAAAAATAAAATAAATAAATATATATATATATATATATATATATATGTATATATATATAAATATATATACATTTTGCATTTAAGATAAAAAAAAATAAGCCTTTGTGTGTAAACTATCTTTAACGTATGCAATGCCTGAACTGCCAAAGACAGGACACATTTCTGAAAAGAAAAACAAAACTGCCTCATCTGCAGTAGATCACTCACTTAATGTTTTCACTTTGAATGATTGGTTGATTGAATAATTGATTTCTAGTTTTCATGGCGTCAGGAGCAGGAGAAAAGCATATTTATATCATCTCAAAAATGTAATGACTTGAAATCTCAAGTTTTTAAGATTTCAGGTTTTTTTAAGTCTGACTTAAATAAATACATAAATAAATAAAAAGCTAAAAGGAAAACCTCAAAAATATTAATCCAGCAGTCCAGGGTTTGTAGAGCCAATCAATTTGGTTATGTAAAATTAGGAATATGTTTCTGAAGTGACAGTTTTCCCTTATTGAAGGATCTTAAGAACTTTATGAGAAACAGCCATTGCAGAGCCTTGCATTAAGAGTGCACATTGTAATTTTATATGGAAGCAGCAGGTCAGAGAAGGAGCGGTGTGTGCTGGCAACAGTTCCTACTGGCCTCTCACATCCTGCTGCGCCTGACTGAGCCAAGCCAAGGATGGATAGGTAGACTGACCCAGTACCCATCAGTTACAGCTGAGTAAGTTGGGTGGGGGGTGGAGCAAAGGAATATGGGACTGGACAGACAGAGTGGCGCTGCGTGGAGGTGCTGAAGTCATTCATTTTTAAGGTGTGATTGATGACATCATTAATCCATTTCTGGGCTGCTACAGAAGAGGACAGGGAGAAATTCATACCTGCTGCTGGCTACCTGGAGCCTGCAGCACCTGTGTATGTGCTCTATCAATAAATGCACACTCACAGATTGAGACATGCATTTGCTGTAGACACATGCACTCTTTTTTTGTGAGCTATTTGATGTGTCAGTTCTTCATTTGCCCTAGAGATAAAGAACCGTGTGTCTTTGTTGAGAGCAGTTAATTGATGGAGTCGTTTAGCTGTATTTACCAGCGAGAATGAGAATATACAGTGATGTGGCAATGTTGCAGTTCGTTTTGATATATGCATTCACATTTTCTGTGTTTTTTCTGCTTTTGTTAACTTAGTGACACTCCTGTTATTGCAAAGAAAGAAACTGACATAGTGAATTAGTAGCTGACAGAAAAATGGTGCCAAGCTGTGAATCACTGTTATTTCACGGATTTAGGTTAAGTTGGCCTGGCAGCAGTATGTTGTTTTTCAGCTATCTAATGAAGCCCAAGGCTCCTCTCACTTTCTGAGGAGACCCAGTGTGTAACCTTCCGTTTTTGAGTTAATGTTTTAATGCACCAAGATCGATGTGATGTACTTTTTAGTCACTGTCCTGAAGTTATATTTTCCTTCACTTTAGGGCTTACCCATGAGGAGAACAAAATGAAAGAAAAGAATACAAATTGAAAAAATGCACTTCTCAGGAGAGAAAGAAGCAGAACTATATATTAGCCTTTAATTTTATCTGGATCTGAATATAAGATCTCATTTGGAAATATTGGAAAGCATCAAAAACCTGCAGGTATAAAACATAAAAAAATATTCTGATTTCATAATTATTTTCTGACACAAAAACAGCCTTTTGAGCCTTGTCTTTTAAAACAGGAAGGGATTACCTTATATGGAAGTTGATTTAGCATCTGGAATTGCACAATTTTGAAATCTGTTAAACTGGTATGCAAAGAACAGATTGTTCTCTTGTTGGAAAATACCTTTCTAAGTAGAGCCGCAAAATATATTAAGTTATAGTCGTTATCATTGTTTCAGTGTGTCTTTGTTGAGAGCAGTCCTTTCAATATCACATTTGAAAGGACTGCTTGGATGCAATATGTTATTGGTTATATCATCTTAGATGACAAAGGTGCTGACCTCAGAGTATTGGAGACATTGTGGTGATGAAAATAGGGGAAGAGTAAGACAAATGTGGGTTAATCATAATCAATATTGTCATTGGAATCTTCCACTATAATGGGGAAATTTTGTTTTCCCAATATTGCACAATTCAATTTCTAATAAAGTATGATGTATAGTTAAAAACTGTATCTTTATTTTTCTATATTTCTGACCTAAATAATTAAAATGAAGGAGAGAGCTAATGCTACATATATTGCATATGTAGCATTAGCTTAAAATGACCTTTTAGAGTCAAATACCGTGTTGAGAAACTATCTACAGATGGACCTATATAGTTTGAGCTGCCTGACAAACTATGCTCTAATAATAACATTTTACAGCAACATTCATGGAATGTAATGAAATCCTCATGTGAAACAAAGACTGAATATGGGGAGAAAACTTGAAAACAATGCTCCCTAATGTACAGATTCTGGTGACACAGAATGGGAGTGATGATCCCTGAGTGCATGTGAGCAAGAATGCAAGTCAGAATGGGAAGTCATGTTTTCCTGATGGGTGCCATAAATTAGGTTTTGTCAATTGCAATTTTTCAGTCATTTTAGACCGGCTGTTCTTAAAGTTGGTCGTAGTCAACAAAACCTCAACACAAGTGATAGAAAAGTTATAAAAAAAATCTGTCATTTGATACATAATAAAAAATATAATAATAATTTGTCAAACTGAATTTGTGGCATGTTGAATTTTTTTTTTGTTTTTGTGTTTGCAGAAAAAAATGCTACTTTTTCTGTCACAGTGGAGATTAACCTACTTCAGTGTGAGTAATGGAGCTGGAAAGGCGTGTTGACAAAGGAATTCAAGTCAGAGAGAAAAGCCAGCGCACTGTGATGAAGCCATCACCTAAACCAGAACTAGATATCTCCTCAGGACTCATCTGAGTCTATTTTTCTCCTTTCAATGCAGCCTTTAACATATCCATGGGTCTCTTGTTCCCTAATGTGCCCTGATTCTCTTTGGCCTCAACTCTGTTTTATCTTAATTTCCCCTGTTTTGTTTCTTTCGATCCATCTACCTCTTCCTGTCCCCATCTGTCTTCTTTACATTAAATCCATTTCTCCTCAGGCCTTCTGTGTCTCATTTTCTGCTTCTGTCTTTCCCCTCATGATGTTTTCAGTCCTCTCTATCAGTCTAGCCAAGAGGCAGTAGTCTGGGACATTCCTGTTTTCACTATGGACTAGGCTCTTTTATGGAAGCCTTGTTGTCTTGTAAAATAACAGAGGGGCCTTTTTTCCCTCAGGAACCCGGTTTACTGGTGACATTTATTCAGGAATGACCTTCTCTAGGTTTGTCTTCCAGAGACGCCCACTGTTATCGCCTCGTACTGCATGAACCAAGCAGCCATTATTGTAGCTTGCATATTCCCATTTTTTATAAAAATGTATACATCTCTGTGCAGAGCAAAGACCACATATGTACTTTTACTAGTCAGTTTCCAGTTTTTGTGTCCGTTTTGTTTTCCATAAATGTTCCCTCCCCTTTTACAGTTTTGAGGTAAGATAGTGCTTAAGCTCTAGATAGCTAATTAACTAAAATAGGGAAGTAGCACCATAAAGGCATGAGGGAGATTATAACCTTATCAGAGCATGTCAAGAGTGTGTTTTAATATTCTGCTTCCAATTAGTCAGATGGAGTGTTTCGAAATAACACATATTCCCATCTGACGTTGTCTTTTAAGAATGATGTTGAAAGACCAGAATTATAAATAGTGTACAATTTGTAGCAGGCCTCCACATAGCCCTTTATTCTGGTCTTGAGAGTCTGTGGAGTTTTTCGTTTTACCACTTTGTAACTTTTTTATTTGTTTGATCTTATATCATAAGGAATGAATAAAATAAATGTTACTATTTAGAAACAAAGTACACCATTTAGTTCAATTTTCTCCTATTTCTTCTTCCCACTGCTTTTGTTTGCCTCCCATCTTATCAATCATGCAAGATGATTGCAAGTGTGGTGAGGTGACATGCTGGGTCTGCCTGCGGCCCAGCTGCTAGGGTTGAGTAGTAATAGTTTGGCGCTGCTTGTTAATTTGATACGGTATGTGGCTTAGGAGCCTCATTAGAGACAGCAGCAGTAAGAGAGAAGATATGACTCTGCATCTGCAGCGGGATGCCTCTGTCAAAAGAGAAATGGTTTGGAGGTAAAGGTGGAAAGTTGACTTTCGGTGTGTCTGTAGCAGTGCAGCATGGGTCAGTGATGGAGACAATAAAGATGTAGAAAGGGAAACCAACAGGGATAGTGATAGGGTTTGTTGTGAAACTGAATGATAATCTGTAGACTGAATGCACAAGCATTTATTTTTAAGTAGGAACATTTACCTGCATTACATTATCTTCGTCAGAAGAACTCAAGCAAAAAAGTATCTTGCTTAAGAATTCATATTGCTTTATCTTTTAAATTTAGGGAGGAGTTTTATTAAATGCGTACTTTTGAAAGTGTATTTGTATTCACCACTTTTACACTGGAACCCCTAACTAGCAGCTTAGTAGTATAAATCTGACGAAAGGACAATTCATTTTAAAAATCCCTTAAGAGGTCCAGCTTGCAGTTTGCCATTGCCAGCATGGGGAAGTTTGGTCAAGTGAGACTGCAATTGAACCTTTTGGTTAAAAATACAAACACTGCAGCCTGAACAGAGCATTCAAGTGGGCAATATATTATTTTGATAGCCAGGCATCTTTTTCCCACTATGTCAAAAATACCATTTTATGTTAGCTCATTCCTATAAAAGACAATGAAGTTTGTGATTATTAAATGAAAAAGGTTAAAAAGTTCAAAGGGTATAAATATTTATGCACCAATGCTGCCAGTTATCTGATGTTGTTATTTTAAGCAGGATCTCCATGTGTACAGACAGCATGGGACGCTGCAAATTTCTGAAACTCCCCAGTCAACCAGAATGGGTAAGAAGGCGAGAGCGGCAAATAACAATGAAAACACAAACAGGACATCAGAAAAGGCAAGGATGCAGATATTGAGGTTGTTAAGGCGGAAGAGCTTCATTTCCATTTAAACATTGCGTTTTCTCACCTCCAATGTGTGCCAGCGTGGTCTCAGAGTCTGAGGAAGATGAGATGCACCCACGAGCAGAGTGAATTATTAATATAAAGATCCCCTTCTTCGCCAAATCCAATAACATACCTGTGATTTGACTGTCAAAAGGATTGGTGAGGCTGGATAAGGGATTCTCCTGGATTATGTGCCACCTTGAATTCTCCTTCCAGGGTAATTTACTTGTGCAGGCTATTGGCTTTTCGGTCATGGTGATTAAGAGAAGCAGAGCTAGAACACACACTCTGAGTAGGGAAGCGTCTCCTTGGTGACTTTTTAAACTCTCTACTCAGTACTCTGAAACACAATGTTCAACAATAAATACAATACTTACTTTCTCAGCTTTTTGCCATTTTGTCACAGATAATGTCATCTATGTACATGTTTATTTTATGCATGCATCAAATCTGGGATGTTACCAAAAATGTTTTGATAACATCCCAGATGTTATCAAAACTGGGATTTGACCTAGACATAATTTTACATCTAGATTTCCTGGTTTTATTCTATACAGACGCACAGAAATTACAGAAATTCTTCCTTCTATCTGCATTATCTTGTTTTCGACAGGCTTGTGCAAGAATTGCATGACACAGATGCCTCCTCCTTTTGTTTTTTTCAATATCTGTCTGCTTCTCTCTTTCTTAAGTCAGCTGGGTACTACCAGTCCAACCGTATCAGAGTTGAATCATGACTAGAATGACATGCTTGATGCCATGAACTTAACGCTCAAAGGAGGTGGTGGAGGGTAACACAAACAAACGCACAAACAAAATAAATAAATCGGTAAGTGAGGAACACTGTAACAAAAGGAGAGATGTGTGCTTTCCTGTGGAGTGTGAAGTTTGTTGAGAGAAATCCACTGGGAAGGTGACCTCTGTGCAAGTGGGACTTCAGGGGATCATTATTGGGATGATGCACAGGTTGGCTGATCTGCAGTTAGAGCTCCTGTGGCTGACAGGCATTTTAACTGCAGTGGTTTGTGTCTTCAGAATACAGAATAACAATTGATTTTTACTAGAAACCAAGGAGGACACGGTTCTTTCGTAAATGTTTTATGTTTTATCTATGCAATCATCTGACCCTAGATCATTTACAAAAGAAGTTGATCACCAACCCCATGTTTTTAGTTGACTAATAGTTGGCCTGACAACAGTTTCTCCTACCTGAGTTGTGAATCTCTGCTGCTCCTCAAGAATCACCACTGACCTGTAGGCTGCTGCTCTGATTCATGTTAACTTTGCCCTACCTCGCAGATTGGCTTCAATACCTTAGTAAATGTGCACATGTTTTGCCATAGTCTTTTAATTTTGAAGGACTGATCAAGGACTTCATCTGTAAATACTAAAATCTTACGATGTTGTAAGATATAATATCTTATTTCTGCCTTAAATCTCATCTGTTTCGAATTTTTGTTGTCTTTATGGTTCATTCCCAAAACAATTATATTTATACTGGGATAAAAACACACAGGTGGACTGTGTTTAAGTATCGGGTGCTTCTGAATGCAATGAGTTGCAATGGATGTTATTCAGGTTTATTAGTGTAAATTGGGCACTTTTTGGCTTTTAATCTATGAAAAAATGTGAAAACTACGCATCTTTTTCCTTAATCTTCACATGTGTATACTACTTTGGAACAGTTTCAGGTGTATGGGTACTTTCTCAACACATAATATATTAACCAGTCAGATATGTCATCTGTGGTCTGACTCTTCCTCTGAAGTAGCATGACGTCCTGTTACTTTGCTGCTGGCGAACCATTGATCAACCAAAGGCCAAACACAAACTCTTAACCTTGCTTTTACTTTAGACCCTACTGTCTGATCTGCACATGGGTCACTGGTTCTCATCAAAATGTAGTTGATGAGAACTACATCAACTACATGTAGTTGATGTAGTAACAGTTTGACAGAGAAACTGTAAAAACAGTTTCTCTGTCAAACTTTTTAGTCATTTTAATGAGATGCCAGAGAAAATTTCTGAATTTTTGTGACATTCGCCCACCACCTCTTGTTTCTGGGCACTCCCAGTCAGCTGACTGGAAGACATTTCCTAAAGTTCTCCCTGGTTTCAAAGACGACAAATGTGGCTCTTTAGAAATCTGTGAGAAAACAGAAATGGGTTTGGAAGTGAAAACAAGTACCTCACTTAGGTACACAGCTTGTCAGTGAAACCCTTACAGGAAGTGTCAATAAAATATTTCCTAAACAACTTTCAAGAAGCTTTTCTTTTACTAGTTTTTTTTTTATACATGCGCTGCATTGTTTTGTTTGAGTGCAAACATAGCCAACCTGTTTCCTATACACTTTGTATTTTATCACTTAAGGACTTCAACAGTGGTACTAAAATAATTTGAAAAATATCAAAATTGATATTTTGACTTTTTTTTCACTGATAAAGTGTTAGCAATAATATTTCTTCTCTTATGTTTTAGATTTTATGGGCAAATGCTAAATGCGCATGTTGAATTCCATGCTTACTATATAAAGCAGGAATAAATCTGATGGGATTAAGGGATGAAATGGGTATCACAAAAATGTCAAGCACAAAAACATTATAGGCCTTAGAACAGGTTAAGGTCTTTCAACCTGCATCAGATTTGCTTTTGTGTATGGCTCACATAAAGCCTGCAGTGATCAGCACCTTTAAGTCTGACTCATCTAGTAACATTTCAGTTTTTAAGGCCTCACTGACAGCAGGAAATCCTCCATCCTGTTAAAAATGGCTTTATGTTGGTTGGGTCACTTTTGGATTCAGCTTGGGTCAGTTGGATGCATGAAGCATAGAAAGAAAAAAATATTGGTGCAATGTGGAGTACCAATATCAGCTTGAATTATATGCACATCTTTGTGCTGAAAACATAAATTAAATTACTTAATCTCCATGCATGTTCTGTTTATTTTATTTTATTTCATTTTAAGTTTTTGCATTTAGGCAAATGAGTTCAGCAATCTCAGTGATGAGTACTGAGATTCATTGTCTGTTTTCCGGTGGTCCCTTGTCCTCGAAAAGGCAAGAAACCTCATTGTTGCGCTGTTCTCTGCAGGCACTAATTTCATTATCAGACCTCAGAGCTCATTGAGCCCAAGCAGATGTGACATAGAGAGATGTGTTGCTTACACAGGGCAGCAGGTGAAACGCAGAGGAAACTTTTTATCTTGCATGTCTTGTAGCATCTGTCATTATGACGGTAGATGAAGTAAGCCGCCTTTGTGTTGTGCTGTCTGTTTATAGCTGTGTGTCTACTTTAATATGCGTCTGCTTGCTTTATTGTATTTGCACAAGATGTATGAAACTGTCACATGCACACACACTCACATACATTGCATGTCCATTCATATTGCGTTGTATGGTCTTTACTGTCATTTTTTCTGAATATGTTTTGCCTGAATGCATTGCTGAGATGTAACACATGATGACAGGGAGCAGGTGGACACTACTTCTGTTTTATGTTCCTGCAGTTCTCTAGAAAATATCCTTGTGCAGAGACTTTGAAGTCTGAATAGGGTAGGCAGAGTAACATTTCTCAAAGACTTGACAATTTTGCTGTCCGCAGGCCAAGTGTTGCTGTTATTAATACACACTTTGCATGTTAATTAGAGAAAACAGCTGCCAAGGAGGACAGTGACCAAGATGCTAAAGGTCTCAGAGAGGACATTAACTGTTCCCCTCCACCATCCAGGTTGTACATTTATGAAAACCTTCCATGCATTTAAATTAAGACTTTTTTTTGTCATCCATACATCCATCCATTTTCTGTACACCCTTGTCCTTAGAGAGATTGGGAGGTGTCATTTTTTGTCATTGTTGCTAAAATTATTATTAATTATGGAGTTACACAAATTACACATTTAAAAACATTGAATTTCACTTCATGCTGAATAATATTTCTGTTTGAATTATATAATTCTAAAACATAGTAAGTTATTGCTTGCCATCAGACTAAAATAGCTTTAAGTAATCTCCTGCTGGTGGTCATTAATTTCTTTGCTCCAAAATCCACATTTCCTCAGACAATTTTTAAGAAGGAGAAAATAAATGTTAGTTTTTGGTTTACACAGGAGGTTGCAAATATCACTGTGTTGGGCTTTGATTCCTCAAGGAATTAACCATTTTCAAATAAAAGACAAATATTTACACAAAGATAATATAAACTTTCTATTGTCAGTATTCTATTACAGTGTTCAGCTGAAATCCCGACTGTTTCTTGGAGCTGTTGAAAATTATATTTAGAATTTATTATTAAACATATTTTTCAAATGATTGAGTTGAGGCAATGAGTCAGTCCTTAACATCAATCAGAGTTACTCATGTAGTCTTCTGGGAAAATTTACGGGACACTGTAGATTTACTCACATTTTCACCAATTGAATGTTTATGGGACATGTAATAATACAACTATACTTTTAAAATACCATGACTGGCTGGTCATTTGTTACCTAAGAGAAATTAATTGTACCTCAGATTTAATTTAGAAGTGAGTTTAAACAGTAATTGCATCTTGACAATCAGGGATTGTTTGCTTTTTAAATACAGTCAGTCACTTTGTTTACTCAGAGCAGATGCAGCATTTTTTCTATCTGTTGTTCTTAATGAAGGTTTTAGGCCGTCTTGTTACTCATCGTGAAGCAACAGAGCAAGTTTGTAATCTGAGCATGTAAGCATTTTATCACAGAACGTTTTCAGTGAGATAAGCTCCACAGGTTAATTTAGAGGCCATTAAGCTTCCCATTAGAGACTCCACAGGTGATGCATCGGTTTGAACTTTTAAAAAAAATTCTTCATACTGCCAGAGTGGATTTACTCCCTGCAGAGAGAAAGGATTCAAGGTCTCCCACTCAGAGAAATTGAAAAGTCAAGTTGTAGAAGTCGACAATTAATTGGCTCTTCTTATTCGGTCCATTATGCTCTGCTTGTATGTGCACTTTCTCACAAACAAATTGGAATCATCTATTATTTTCCAACCAATTCAGAGTTGACCCTTACTGAGTTGCTGCATTGTGCTCCTCTCAGCCCCGACTCAGTGCGCCATCAGCAGGTCCACATGTCACTGTCAGCAGGCAGCAAGGCAGGCCGTTCAGTCTTGGGCTCCAGGCACATCAACACCTCCCTGGGGGTGCTGGGACCCCCCACAGTCTAGCTGTGCCAGGTCAGTTTCGACCAGTCTTTGGGTAGAGTGAAGGTGCACTGTCTCCTAAGGAGCCACAAAAAAGCAACAGAAGCTCCATCCTGCTTGGAGCATATGGCCTCCCCAGTTATCCTAAGGCCTGTTGTTAACTCTTGAATAGAAATCCTCGTAAAAGCATGCTTTGTCAGTCTGCACATCTCAGTGAGGCTGCGCCTGTCCTTCACTTTGGCAGACCCAGGCCGCTCAGTGGGCACTGGGACACTCGAAAGGGAACAGCTGGTCCATTCAAAGCAGACTGCTGCCCTACAGGAAACCCTGACTATGTCCTCTGGTTCATCAGCGTCCACAAACACATAAAAACACTTGGCTCAGGGTCTTTTCCCCATTTATTCTTATTTTTTATTGAATTTGTTTTTAGTCTTGTGTCCCTTGTTTTAGAGTTCGTAAACAGAATTAAAGAGGCAGATAAAGCAGACTGAAGAATAACTTTAGTCACACTGTTTCTGTCTTTTCAACATTCAACAGAAATGGTACATGCAAATTGTATTCCAGCACTAATCCCAAACTTATTTGCGATTGTGACAGATTTTTACCTGTGAGCGGCATCCTGGCACCGTAACTTTTCCTCAGACAATCCCTCAATCTTTGAGGTGTTGACAATGCTCTTTGTATGTCATGAAATTCATTATTCAGTTTGTTAGGTTGGACTATTTGCTCACAGTTCTGAGGGATGAAGCTGGCTCATAAGATTATAGTGATCAAACTTGAAAAGTTATGATATTTCCCCCTTATTATTCTTAGAATAATAAATCATTTTGTCAAGGAATTGTGACCTCTTTCCCTCAAGCTGAGCTTGCCAAGGTACACATGTAAGTGGGAACTGTAAACACAGAATAAGGTGTTTGATTGATCTAATACTAAATGATGTTTAATTTTTCGTCTTATACCATTCAAGCTATTTTTTTTTATTTCACTTGCAAACTTCTATGATCCTCGGATGTATAATGTTAACAAATCACCTTGGGAGGAAACATTTCAAAGCTCCTCTGGGGTTTCTCTCTTCAACCTCAGCTCAGCTGCCATAGCTCCTTTTTTAAGAGGCAGAATTCAGCACAACAAAACACTTGAGCAGTAAAGCTACTAGACTTGGATTGCATCAGGTGGGTCATTTCCTGGCCCTACAGAAGCCCAGTGTGGAGACTTAAAGACAATCAGAATGACAATAGGCACCTCTCATCCTGTACTTTTCTTCCACTGCAGTAGACTGCAAATGAGGACAAACACTAAAAGGCATCAAAAAATCAGAGTAGTGCTGGGCAAATTCTCTGAGAGGACATAAAAAACCCAAGAGCAGGTCAGGCACAAGATATCTTGATATTGAAGGTTGATGATATTCCTCATTTAGAGGGAATCTTGTCTTATAGAGCATCTTTCCAGTTGAAGCTTGAATTACTGTGTTTATCAATATTAGTATGGGAGATTCCCCTATTATTTTAAAATAGTTTGATGCAAATGTTTAGCGACAAATGAAAACAATGACTGGATGTAGTCCAATTACTGGTATCAGTGTACAATCTTGTGGTTTCAGAAATGACCAGTTTGTTTGGTTTGACTGGAGCATTAAATGGCACCGCACATTTCTTTCTCTTACACCTGCTGGTTAGCTGGCTGATTAAAGGCTGCTACATGTTTTGCTCAATTAAAAGAAATGCGGGGAACCATATTTGGTTGCGAAAAAGTTAGAAACTCAAATTTCGAAACTAATTGCCACTGATCATGCTCATTTAGGTAATTCTGATTTAAAACTAAATATGGGAAACTATGTGATCTATTTTTGCTAAGCAGATGGCTGCAGGCAAGGTGCCCAAACTGTATATATAGATATATAAAATGAACAATTGTTATATATCTGTAAGAATTTATGCACTTATATTTTCTTTTGTCATATTATTCCAGTTGCTGTAGGAAAAAAAATTTGCTTTTCAGTTGCAAAGAAAACATTATATTCTGCGGTTTTACTTGAAACTTATTCGAAGTCCGTGTAATTTAGTTAGCTGAAAAAAAGCTTTACTTCTAACATACGTATGTTAGAAGTAAAGCGTTATTTTACAGCTTACACACATATCATGCAAAATATTCAACAACAAAGTGCATATATATCCAAACAATGGTATTTTGTATTTATTTCCAAGTTTGTCATGCTGATTTTCTTACCATCCAGTCAACAATCAGGGACAAGAAAACTACCAATCATTTTTTATGGGCTTATAGGAGTTGAACTTTACCTGGTTTCCCTTTAAGTCTCAAACTAAACTGAGCAACATCTACAGTCTAGCTTATTTTATTTTAGATAAGCCTTGTATTGTTTTTTCCTGAGGCTGTATATTTTAGTATGTCTGGCTTGTTATGTATTTATTTTCATTTTTCTTAGCCACAGAGCTTTTCCACTTTGTGTGCACATAACCTGAAGCAAAATACAGCAGCCTGCCTCCTTATTACTTGAAAGATGCATTGAATTTTTAGAGGCCTCTCTACCTTGGAGCAACTTCTCCTCTTTAACTTGGAAGTCCAGTGGGATTTTTGGCTTTGAGTGTTACATTTATGCATGCAGGTAGTGAATATTCAAACCATTGCAGGCAATCCATAAGACATGTGAGTGGAGTTATTAAACTGTTATAATTTTTTAATGACATGCAACTCCTCACCTGTTATTACTTCAGAGTTACTGTACCACTGGTCAATATAGTACAATATAATTTAGTGTAATTGTTGTAGAGGTTCAGTGCCGACTATCCCAGCGTAAGCAGCATGCAGCTTTTCGTAAATGAGTCTGACCTACTATTTCCAGCTGAAGATGGGGATGAGTGGGGGGGAGTTTTGAGGACAGAAGGGGGTTCATGTGCAGCCACCGCAGCACTTTTCCAAAACCTTGTGGCTTGCCTTTGTTCTCCATTTCTCATTCTAGCTTCTCTTCCCCAGGGGGTTTGGTTATCAACTCCCCCCTCACATATTTATCAAAGTTTCTCTACTGCTCCAGCTTGGCCACAGTTCCTTTGCAGTCCCACCATCTCTGCAGCCCTCTCAATGCAAACTACAACTTCAGAATAAGGCGGTCGAGGTAAGGGAATCAGTAGGAGACAGGGGTCCAAGAAATCTGGTGGCTGTCCGTTTATTTACCTGCAGCCTCGAATTATTACAAGAACTGCACAGATACATGCAGAAACAGTGGTTGCTTCTGTTAAACAATAAAGACAAGAATGACCTTGCTTCCTTTCACAATCACACTCCTCATATCCGCTCAAAGGAAAGCCACTCAGTGGGTCAGACAGTGACGGACACTTTCTTTTCTTTATGTTTGTCTGCCTTCTTTTCACTCTCTGTCTCTTTCTTCCCCCTGCCCCTCAGCTTGATTGTTGGAAGGAATATTGCATAAGAGCTGGACAGCCTTTCCTCCTGGAAAAGAGAAGGATTTTAATTGAAAAGGAGATCCGGTATGAAAACTCCCATTCCTTTTCAGGCCTCTGTTCTGTGAAAGCACGGAAATGTACCAAGGGAAAAAAGCCTGAGTGTACAGGGAGAGTCAATGAAAGAAATAGGTCATGTTCTTAAAACAAACTGAAAAAAAGGGAGTTTGACATCCTGCTCATCTCTTTACTTTCTGTAATGATTTTTGAGTCTTTTCTTTTTCTTAGCTCTAAGGAAGTGATCGCACAGTTTTCTGTTCTAGGTGAAGGGAGGATGTTTTGACAATAAAGAATTTAGTCTCTAGTGCTTAGAATAATAAGAAAGACTTACGGTGGTATTTGTTATTGTAATGAATAGATCCCGACAGAAGCCATGTGGGATGTAGACTCAAAACTGTGTGTTTGTGTTTTGCATCCTGTAGATATTATGACAGAGATCGAAGCCTTTTTCCGAGGTGTGATTCAGCTTGCACTCATTTTCTAGCTTTCTCCAAAAACCTTTTCTCTATTCACCTTTGGAAAAAATTCCATTTTGGTTTGAGTTGGATAAATTTGCCCCTCTAAAAGTGAATGCAACCTTGGTAAATATTGAATCCAAACTCCTCCAGGAGATATGGAAATGTAAATATATTTGAATATAAAACAGGTTTATGCTGTCAGAGGTCATACTTACTTTTTTGCAGAAATAGAATACTGACTTGTTGTTCAAGGATTTTTACTCCAAACATCACACACTGTATTGTTCCAGGCTATTGCCTTGATACCTCTGTCTGCCAACTGAAGATGTATACTGATTGGACGGGTTTGCTAACTGAGATGGGACAGGATCAGATGGTGTTATCTCTTCTTCTCAGGAAGCGACTGCCAAGGCTGCAGATGTACTAAATCTTACAGATTTACCCAGGAGACCTGAGTAAGTCTGAAACGATGGGTACATTGCCACCCACACAGCAGACCTTTCAATCTATTAACAAAACTTCGCAAACATGAGACAGCTTTGGCTTGTAAGTTATTCAACACAACTAAAGCTTTACAAGGTTAATAGCAGGGAGTGAAAAGGCTGCTCGTTTAATTGGCTTTGATCCATGGATGATGCATTATTAAAATTACCTAGACGACATAAGGCAAGCCCTGGAAAGTGTTGAATCAGGAGATCAGGCCACAAGGAGGAGAATGGGTGCCTTGCTTATTTATGAGTGGAAGAAAGTTGGAGAAAGTCCTGTTATGCCATTATTAGTCTTTTCTTGCTGAGAGTGCTGAGTTGTTGTATCCCACACCCATCGCAGCTGCAGCCAGATCTGTGCTGCTGGATCAGTTGCTCTCCTTTAGACTTGATTCATATTTATGAGCTTGTTGCTGCAGTGCCCTAAACACAAGCAGTTTGCTTAACTTCCCCTGTGATCAACTCAGTTAAGAAACAACTCCACACACGGATGTGAATAAAGATGTGGTCTGAGTATTTATGGCAAGACTTTCATAAGTGATTGCTTGCAGAATTTCTACTTATTGTCAAATTCTCTTCTCGTTGAAAATACTTTGCCTGCTGATGATTCAGTACCATAAACACATGCAGCAGTTTAAGTTCTGTAGCGCTAAGGTTATGTATTTTATTAAGCACAGCTTGCTTGTCATGACAGTTGACGAGGTCAGCTGCTAAAGACGCTGGTATGCTAAGCTGCATTCAATTTCACTGAGTTGATAAATTGCTTCTTTAAAGGAAGAGGAAAGTTGGAGACAAGAACTCTTTCCTTTCAAAATTGAAACTTTTTGCTCATCTTTGAGGTATCAACCACACTAACTGATTTTTGACAGATACACAGATGGTTCATCGCTCATCCAATAACCTGCCAGGCAGTTTTTTTTAAGTAGCTGTCCTTTCTGCACACTTCACATGGACGGCTTCCCAGTTCTACATAACTAACCATCTGGCGTGTCAGGTTAGAAATCTCTCCCATCACTTATCTGTTTTTCTTGTTCAAGTAATGTTTGTCAGACTTCTTCTTTGTGTAATTAATATTAAACCAAGACCACATTACATCTTTAGTTTTACATTCATGGATGGATGAGTTCATAGTTTAATGTGTTTGTATCCTGAAAAAATAAATGAATCCTGAGGGTTTCAGTCATTAGCTCTCAAATTTGAGGAACATGGTGTCTTTGTCAGACTGGTTTTATAAATATAGAAGATGGAACATAGATTTGCTCTTTATTATATACACTTTTTTGGGATAAAAACATCTCTTTTTCTGTTAGTTTTCAGTTGGTAACCAAATGGAGGCAAATTTGTGTTTGAGACCTCTGGATATTGTGACTATTTTCAGTTGGAATGGGCTTTTGCAAACATCTCAGCCAGAAACTTCTGTGTTTTGGGGGGATTTTGTGTTCTGTACCATCACAAAATCATTCATAATTTAGAGATGGAAGAAACATGTTGGTCTCATATTCTTTCAGAATTAAAAAATCAAACTGAAGATCATGCCAAACATTATTTGCCCTTGTTACTCTGACAGCTTGTTAAATAATTCAGGTTCAACCAAGTTCAGATCTCATTATGTTAATTGATAGATTCCGGATGTATGTGATTTAATTTCAGTATAAATACAACTTTTCTGTGAATGTTTCACAGGTTTATTAGAGAGCATTAATGAATAGACAGAGCAGGTCAGGGATAAATTTAATTATGGCTACTTCTTTTGTCTTAAAACTATACCCCAAGCTTTTAATATTAAACATTATTCAATTCATCATCTGCAACTGCAAAGACTACACCGTGTTCCAAATTATTATGCAATCTGGATTAAAGTGTCATAAAGATTAAATTTTTTGTTGCGCTATTAAATTTATACATGGTATTATGTGTCAGGGCTCTTCGAATCTCTAATTAATTTCAGAGAGCTGGGTTGATTAGTTGTCTGGTGAGCTCAATTAAAAGAAATCTACTTAAGAAGGATGTTCCACATTATTAAGCAGGCCACAGGTTTCAAGCAATATGGGGAAGAGAAAGGATCTGAAAATGACCTCAGCAAAGAACATGAACTTTCTGACTGATCACTTTCTTTCATGTTTCAAAAAGAAGAGTCGTACCTTCCGTAGCAAAATTATCCTCATGCATGACAATTGCATGGGCTGCACAGTGGCGCAGTGGGTAGCGCTGTTGCCTTGCAGCAAGAAGGTCCTGGGTTCGATTCCCGGCCCGGGGTCTTTCTGCACAAAGTTTGCATGTTCTCCCTGTGCATGCGTGGGTTCTCTCCGGGTTCTCCGGCTTCCTCCCACAGTCCAAAAACATGACTGTCAGGCTGATTTGGCTTTCCAGATTCTCCTTAGGTGTGAGTGTGTGTGTGTATGGTTGTTTGTCCTATTTGTCTTTGTGTTGCCCTGCAACAGACTGGCGACCTGTCCAGGGTGTACCCCGCCTCTCGTCCGGAACGCAGCTGGAGATAGGCACCAGCGCCTCCCGACCCCGTTAGGGAGAAGGGTGACGGAAAATGGATGGATGGATGGATGGATGGATGACAATGCATCATCTCATGCTGCAAGGAATACCACTGTGTCATCGGCTGCTATAGGCATGAAAGGGAGAAACTCCTGGTGTGGTCACCATCCTCCTTTGACCTCAACCCTATTGAGAACCACTGGAGTTTCAACTCAAGCAGAAGATCTGAAGGTGGAATGCAGTTCATATCAAAACAGCAGCTCTGGGAAGGTATGCTGACATCCTACAAAGAATTTCATGCAGAAACTATTAACGAACTCACAAGTTCAATGGATGCAAGAATTGTGCAGTTGATATTGAAGAAGGGTTCCTGTGTTAACATGTAACTCGGTCTGTTAAGATGTTTTTGACCTTCTATATGCTCACACAGCCTACCGATAAGAATGTAAAATAAGTATTCATATTTCTATTCTGCTACTAGCAATCTTCTAGTCACATTTCCATTGCATTTATTCAGTTAAGACATATTTAATTAAAATGTCTTTAGTATGCAATGGGAGTGCCAACATATTTTTAACACCTACTGTATGCTCTTTGTCAGAGGTGCCAAGCTCTAGTCCTCAAGGGCCTGTGTCCTGCAACTTTCAGGTGTGCCTCTGCTGGACCACACCTGAATAGAATAATTAGGTCATTAGCAGGGCTCTGGAGAACTTATCTACACGAGGATGTAATTAAGCCATTTCATTCCAGTGTTTTGTACTTGTGGCACATCTAAAACTTCAGGGTATTGGCCCTTGAGGACTGGAGTCTGACACCTGTCCTCTACATGATACTGAATGGCAGAATAATGTTCTCTTCTCTTGAACTTCAGTCCATGTATGATCAGCTGATTGCCTGTGACATCAAACAACAAATTTAAGGCATCAGCATTGCCTGAATGAGAGCAGGTGTAATAGAGACGCTGCACATGGACAACAAACTAACCGAAAGCTTTGTGCAAATAGCTTTCAATTGAATGATTCTGTTGCAGAATTAGTTCAGTTAGTGCTCAATGTATTGTTCAGAATGACAGTTTAGATTTGAGAGTGATGCATAATGCATTATACCCACCTGGTTCCATCTATTAGGAAAGCTATTAAGAAGAATATTCAGTGTTGCACAACAGAAAAACAAATATTGCAGGTGCAAAACACATGAACTGATTTTGCAGGTGTTCATTAGTCTTCTGAGTTTGGAGCATGCCATATTTTACAAACCAGTTCTAATAGTGCCATTTGATTTACCTTCTGTTTGAACTCTGGATAACAACTAATTTTGTGTTTAACTTTTAGAACATTTCTAAAGTTATTAAAGAGTGAAAAATCCTCCCTAAAAATTTAGCACATTTGTCAAGAATTTTCTCCACGACACGTAAATAAGTATCAAAGCTCAGTGCTAAACTGCAGGTGCCGGTTAGTCTTCTGTCAGGCCTCTGTCAATGTCACAAGAATAACTGCAGAATGAGAACAGCTTTCCTAGCCTATTACTGCTGTCCACATTGCCTCAAATGTATAGGATTTTCCAGAACACTAGCACACATATCATTCTTCAATACGTTTGGCTGCCCGCCTTTTGTTCTAATGGAAGAACTGGCTCCCTTTAAAAGCGGTCAATTAGGCTCTATTGAGGGAAGGATGGATATCTGTGTGTTACTTAATGAATGTCAGGAGACAAGTAATTATGATGTCTGGAGAATATGATCAAGGCATGAAAATGAACTGATCCAGACTGACACATTAGTGAGGATGGGTGGCCCACCATGCTTTGTGCCTCCCCCAGGTTGCTGGTTTATGTCTTTAGAAAAATAATAATAATTTTTAAAAATTGCTTATTTTTTTTTCTATTTTAAGCTGGATTGCAAGCATCTCTGTTACTCTGAGCATTTCACTAGCGGTGCAGATTTATTCCTACAAGATAAGTTTATAATAAAAACGGTTTATATTTGATGCATTCAAAGCCGTCATCGCGCTGACCAATCATACAGCTGGCGCCTCTGCTCGTTGGCTCGCGCGCGCCTTCTTTCACTCAAACTAGACACAGGTTCTGCTGTATGGAAATTTGCATCAGCTTCCTGTGAGGAATTATGTTTCTTTGGAGAACTCAAGGTAGGAGAGGTGCTCGTTGAGGGAGCGGTGAAAATGATTAATATTTGTGAATTACAGTGATGTGCGGCGTTTACATCTCAACACACTGCCAAGCATGTGGCTCTGTGTTCCCTATAAAGTTTATGTATTTGTTCCCGGTTGGTGGAGCGTTAGTGGTTAAGGAACCAGGGCTAACCTCATCATGCAGGTCCAGCCTGGTGATGAGTTTTCGCGCTCTCCTTGTAGTGGCGCTTCATGCTGGTTTTATGTTATTTTTAGGATTATTTTTCGGTTATACGATGCATCAAACCGTATCATCAAATGCGCACAATCTCGTCAAATTAGCTTCAGCAACCAGAACAGTTTCTGTGGCTCTTATTAAAAACTCAACAGACACGAAATGGAAGAGCTATGAAAGCCACATTAGCAGAATTGAATTAAATCTACCATTTATTGCACATTTCTGTGCGCAGTGCAGCAGATTTAACTCATCATGTAGGGCCAGTCCAAATTCTTAGGGGCCCCTAAGAATTTGACTTAGGGGCCCCTCTTGCTGCTAAAAACATCAGCATCTCTAAAAGCTTATGTATTAGATTTAGTGAAATCTGGGAGAGGGTGAGTAGTTTAATTAGAAAATCTAAAAACAATCAGTTTTAATTGCAGTTTACTAATTTGTATTTGTGAAAAATTGGAGCTCGAACTCAAAAGATCAAACTCACAGCATCAGATTTTTGCTATAGTAACAAAACAATCTAACTATTGTTAGAGTATTGTTCTTTGAACTTTTACAAAGTAAACTTGCCAACAATTTAAAATCTTTTAATTTATGTATGCTGAAACCATTAAGTGAAATTTAGCAGCATTGATAATCTCAATAAACGTAACATTTACACATGTTAAAATAATAGCATTTATGTGGCCCCTGAAGCCATGTGGGGCCTGATGGAGCCACTGACTTAATTTGGATTAAACAGAAGAGCAAATGATTGATATTCATCTTCATTGTATTTTTTAACTTGTTGTTTGTAAGACTAGTTGTAGGTTTAAATAGTGTTTCACTGGCGTTCTCCCGTAATACAGTATATACAGTAATTACCCAGTAATATTTTTACATTTCCTGTCTTAACATCTTAACATCTTTTCATACAAAAACACGGTGAACCGCCAGTGGAACGCCTCGGCGCCCCGGCCACCGGGCTTAGCAAGATTTATGGGGGAAACCCTGGGGATGTACTTATGTGTAGCGTGTACCTATCTATGGAGTGTGACATGAATAAAAGTAAAGTAATTTATAGCCTTTGTTGCAGCAGAAAGGGATGGTAATTAATTTCTCTTCATAAGCAGAAGGTCGCAAAAGGCCTAAACTCCTGAATCACAGGAACTTACAATGATTGTTACATCCTCAGAAATTAGCATTCAAGTTATAATGGTTTAACGTGTTAAATCTTTGTGGCACTGTATCCCTTCTTGTCTTGACTCAAAAACATTTTAGATCAAGTCAAGAGCCTTGACCCTTCTTTAGATCATCTCATTCCCTCTAATATGCAAATAGAATCTTCCTGTGGAGAGTCTGGCTTAAAGGAAGAAGGTTATTGTTAACTAAATCAGTCGAAGTCCCAGTTGCCATTTGCCACACGCCATGTAACTTAAAAAAAGCAAAACACTGTATGTGGCAGAAAACTAACACTGCACAGTGGTTTGAGCACCATTCCCACAGTAAGATGTGATGGCTGCACTACGCTGTAATGATGGATATCTTTAGCATGTACAGCAAAGCTGATTAGAATCAATAGGAAATTGATTAATTTAAATACAGGGCCAACTTGGAAAAGCTGGCAAAGGATTTAAGAATGGGGTGGAAATCCATCTTCCAGAAAGACAGTTTTGCTGCAAAAGAATGGTTCAAATAAATTGTGTTAAAATGGCCCAGTCAAAGCCCACACTGAAATCCAATTGAAAAAATATAATATCCAGAGAAGCTGTTCATCTTATATTACTGAGCTAGACATATTTTGCAAAGAGTATGCAAAAATAAGTTTCAAGATTGGAGTAGATGCACCTATATATTTCAGACTGAAGCTGTGTCTGTAAAGTATTGACTGAATGAATTTATATCATTATAAAAGGTGAAAATGTGAAGCATTTTCAAAGCTTCTCTGGTCTTCAACTGTTGACTTCAAACTAACTTGGTAGAGCTAAAGACAGGTACATTTTCTGATATTACTGTTTTGCTTAAAGATTATGGAGATGGTGGGGGTTTCATCATATCAGGAAGGCATTTCTGTCCCTCTGCCAGTATTGTAAAAACAGGCTCTCTTTTCATCAAAGTACTTCCACAGATGGCTCAATGAAATACTCTCCCTTGTTGTTCCTGTTTATTCAGCAATGCTCATCCCCATAATGAAATAGCTTCATTACAGCAATTTGCACTTGTTCAGCATTCTGGGAAAACATGCAGATGCTCAGGTTGCAGCAGTAAGTGTTGAGAAAATGAACTTGTCCGCCTTTTTCAACAAACAACTTATGTTCAAATGACAGAGAAATGTCTATAATGTCCTTGACAAATAACACTTTTAGGCAACAGATGGGCATCTTTTGCACACATCTTCAGGTAAAGATGTGGCCCAAACTGACTATAAGAGACTTTAAAAAAAAAAAAGAAAAAAAAAAGAGAAGCTCCAGAGATGATTGAAAACATCGTTTTCACTACTGTGCCCAAAAGAGAAACAAAAATATTGTAGATGAAAGAAAATTACACCTTGTTCAGTTTTGATCTCATCCATATCAGTCAATCTAGTAGCATGCAGGGCCTAAAAACACCATATTTTATACCACTTTACAATCACATTAATATGATTTTATCAAAGCCATAACAGTGTGAAATAAAATCTCTAATCTCGTTAAGTCTCAAAATGGACAAATACAAGATGGCCACTGACTTAAAGTGAAGTAGAAACCTAAAGAAAACATATTATTGGTCATAAATAAAATTCCAACCAATGTTGGGAATTGAAGGTTTTAAAAATTATTTACAACAAAGTTTTTTAAACTCTGTATCTAAAACATATTCACCATTAACTGTGCTGTCCCTTTTTGCAGTAGATCAACTTTACTATCTCAAGTTTTAAATATGTGCACACATAAACTCATCTTAAACCATGAGCTCAAGTGTTCCAGCAGGTATTGAAAGTTTCCTGCACATCTAAATGCATTGGATACCATTTACATGAATATTTCTCATAGTGCATCTCTCTTCCTGTCACTGTTCCAGTTTGTTTATAAACTGTTCTGAATCACAGTAATTTGCAATCTTCAGACCTTAATTAAAATATTACTTTTCAACAGATTGTGTTTACAAATTAGGAAGCCATGCTGAATTGCTTTTTTTTCTTATCTGACTGCCAAATTTGGAAAGCAATTTTTTTAAATTTAACCTGAGATAATCAGAGAAAGAATTTATGCTTTGCGTTTCTCTTTCCACTTTTCAAGAAAATAAAAGTTAAAGTTGATAGGATGTCCCTTGTCAAAGATGGATGTTACTGGTTTTTATTTGTGACCATGTGGGTGTCAGATATTTGTTTTACTCTTGGCTTTTGAACGTGATCCATTTGTTCTCAAGTGTCCTCCAACTCTCACCAGAAATGGAGGAGCGCTGAGGGTGTTATCAGGAGGTGGTTTGATCCAGGCTGTGCAGTTAAGAAGGCCCCTGTCTGTTAATTGTTCACAGTTGGAGAAGCTGGTGGATACAGTGATAGAATCTTGAGCAGTAATGGAAAAGATGCAAGGCCAAAGATAGTTACAGCACATCACAAAGCTGGCCGCTATGTCTGAGATTTGAAAGTTAGAGCCCTGCTGATAATGGACACTTGTGGCTCAAACTGATAATATTTAAAGCTGCAGTAGGCAACATTTATAAAACTAGATTATGTGAAAATCTAGTTTGCAAAAATACACCACTCCAGGCAGAAATATCCAATAAGAGAAGTGTCTATTATGCTTATTTGTGTGTTGTCGTTCATGCTCATTATTGTCGGTATTCTGACAATAATGAGCATCTCTACTAACGGCAGAGAACCATCTTAACATTATTGGAAAACTCGCTTTTGTGAGTTCCTAGCAGGCTTTGTTGTGGGGGAGTAGCTACTGCTGACCTGCAGAGACCTGTAAGGTGTGCTTCTTCAAACTCTCAGGCTAAATCCACAGTTTTCTTAAAACTCCTTGCTGCAAAACACCTTGAATTGTATCAGCTTTATCCCTCATCTTCTCAAGGTCTTTTGCTTTTATTCTACTCCTTCCTGAACGGCATGATAGCTGAACATTCTTATGGTTGTACTTTTATATTTGTGTTTGCTTGAAGTTGTATCCAAAAATAGATCAGGGTTGTGTCGGTTCATAGTTGACCCTTTTGTGATCATCTCTACTGACGTCAAGATGATAGAAATATAGTAATAGGAAATGGCAATATTTATTGTCTAAATATTGACACATTTTTGTAGTTTTCCCTGTTCTCCAGCCTAGTGTTATTTTTGCATTGTCTCTGCAGATACTGGATTTGGGTTTTGCTTGCTGTAATATGTTTAGCATTTGTGTCCCGCACAAAGGCTTGTGGATGGGCCTGGGGCCTTTTGCAGTGTGGCAGATGGTGGATTATCCGAACAAGTGGACAAATTACCTTGGATTCCCCTCTGCGCCTGGGCACTGTCGAGAGGAGCAGAGAACCCAGCAGGCCGACCTGGCAGCAGTGGATCAGTTCGCTCTGAGGGCTGACCACACACTGCTCTGCTACACTTCTTGGCATATTGATGGTTTCTTTTTTCCTATTTCCCCATTTATCTAGATTTAACTTGTTTTCTTCTATTTGGCTCAAACAAATCTTTTGTTTGCACAAAAGATTTAGTTCTGTAGAAATGTCTCATAATTCAGAGTGAACTGCACTGTAGAATAGCTTGTTTTGATTGATTTACTGCTCACTAAGTAAAGTAGGGGATGACCAACTAATGGTGGCTCAGTCAGAATTTATTGCAGCTAAAACAATGGAAAGATAATTCATTGAAAGGAACAAGCATAACTGTGTCATTAATTCTGCTGGACTTCACTTTCAGCAGAGAAGCTAATCTCATTTACCTCGAACAGCTCTAAGAAGCCTTGTGTCACCTTACAGAAAACATTCAGGATGCCTAATCTATCCGTGCCATACAGTAGGCCCTGATGCTGATAAATTGCACTTTTAGGTTGTGAATCCTAAGTCGTAATGGTGATCAAATGCCCCTTTCTTAATTAAATTGTCCTGCAGGCATTACACATTCCCTGTTAGCATATCAGGACTAATCCGGGAGAGGCTCGAGATTCTCCTCAGTGGATAATGAATGATATTAATGAAACTTTCTAATGGAAGCCAACTGCAAATCAGAAGTAACCGTTTCAGGGAGGCAAGACCACTAGGATAGAACAATATCTATAATGCATATCTGCCTCTTTATCTGTTGCATCCAATTCTTTATTTTTATTTGAGCTCTTAAAGTGTTCTGTATTTTTCACCCTAATTCGCAGCTCCTCAATCAGGACTTGATTCCTCTTTCACAAGCTGCCAATGGAAAGGTCATTCAGCCAGCAGAGAATGCATTTGCTGGTGCCACATCATCCACCGTGTGTCCAGAAGAATTTACACAACAGCAGTGGAAAATGTCAGTGCACAGGGAGAATAGTGATAAGACACTCTCAGTGTTATTCTTGTGTAGCTCCCGGTGATTTAGGCACAACTTCTTGTAAATGAGCATGGTGGGCGATGAATCATGCCGTTTTCCCTGCTTAATGATTACACAGTGAACATATCGAAACATGCAATAATGTTTCACAATAAAACACTTGTTTTTGTTAGTTGGCACATGTAAAGGAAAGAATGACCAGTTTAGGAGAATATGAGCCAGAAGAAACTGGGCCCTCCTTTTCCTGACAGGATTCTGGTAGCTTCCTATGTCTCAGCAGGAAGTGCAAGAAGTCAGACTTCTTAGTCTTTCATCTCCACACCCACTGGACCAGAGCCTCTGTCTCCTCTGTAATGTTCGGTCGGTTCTGTCATTTCCTTCACACCTCACTCTCTCTGACTGGATCTATGTCTCATTTTACACTTAGAAAGCGCATATATATTTCTGAGAAAAAGTATGTTCTGCCTCTGAGATTTATTCAGTTTTTTCTTTTTTGTTAAATGTTTCAGGTCATAAAATAAACATTCAAGCTTAAACAAAAATTATGTTTTAAAACAATTTAATTTCAGAATGAAAAATCTTAACTAACCTGGATTTGGTGAAAACTGTAAGTGTTACCGTAAACCCTAACAACTGATTGTGCCATACTTGGCAGCAACAACTGACATCAAATGTCTGTGTTAACTTTCATTAAATTTTTACATCAATAAGGAGGATGTATGGACCCTTTTCATACCTTTATCAGCTTAATTTAAGCTTTGTTGAGGACGAGTGTGTCAGGATTTGAGTTTTCTTTGTCCCTGTGTCTCATTGTTGTCCTGTCTCCCCTTGATTATTCCCAGGTGTTTCTGGTTTTGTGACTAACCTCTGCGTGTTTAACCTCACATGTGTGCCTTGTTCCTCGTTGTCTATTCAGTATTGTTGTTGCACATCCATCTAGCTAGCCTGTTTGTTCATTTGTGAAACCTGTTGCTACCAGTGCTGAGCCCTAGCCGTCTGCCCTGCTGTGCTGCTAGGTTTGTGGACCATTTTTGGATTGTGCCTTGGACTGTGTCACTTTGGATATTTTCACCATTAAAATCATCATTTACTGCTACCGGGTTCATGCTGCATGTCCCTCACCACCATTCACCACACATCATGACAGAGTGACCTATTTAAGGTCATGCACAACATCTCAATCAGATTTAGATTCAGTCTTTGAAATACTTTTATTTTCCTTTTTAGCCATTTTCTATATTTGGTAGGAAAAAAAAATCCTGATTATACCAATACCTTTAAGTCATCAAGTTTCAAAAAAAGGAAAGCACTCCCAAACCATCAAACTGCCGCAATCATGTTTGGCTGTTTATATGATGTTTTGAGGAGATTTTTAACATTCTGCAGTGTTATTTTACGCTTGATGTAAAAAGAAGCAAAATTTCTTCCTCCTTCTCTTTAGTCAGAGATATTTTCCCAAATATTTGTGTGAAGGCCAGCTGACCTTTCTTTGTCAGTTCTTGGTATGCTCCTTCTGTACATGTTCTTCTATGCCTGTGTGTAACTACAGGTCTCATATTTGTGTGAAGGCCAGCTGACCTTTCTTTGCCAAACTCATCAATCGATGTCATTTTTACACAGTCTCTTTCTTATAACAGTATACTAAGCATTGATATCACCTGTGGCACTTGAGGTTGGTAATGCTTGAAATGTTGTTTTGAGTTCTGTTGTGATCTCCTGGAGAGTCATCATTGAGCTCCTGGAGTAAATTTGTTAAGCCAATCACTCCTGCGAAGCTCAATCACTGTTTCATGTTGACTCTGTTTGTGGAGATTGGCTCTTGCTCTTGCTGTAGTTTTCTGAAGTCCCATAGCTTTGATGCCAAAAGCCAATGACTTTTTAATATATTCCAGACTGGCAAATATAAAATAGTTTTAGTTTTCTCTTCTGTTCCTGAGGTAACATTTTTAGATTGGGCCATTCTGTGTTGCTTTTCGGGATATTTTTTGTGGATAATTTCTTGATTCTACAGGTCAGACTGCAATCAGACATGGCTTGGTTTGCAAAATTAATTATATCCTTCTGTAGCATTTGATTAATCACAGTAATTTGCTTGGACATATGGGCAGGTAGGGTCCAATATTTTTAACTTGATAAAATGATTTCAGAACTCAATTTTTTGTTCATTAAATTTATTTAATCTGAAAAATTTTAATGTCACAAAACAAAAGCCAGTTAGTAGGCAAATATTTATTCAGAGCCCATTGTCCTCAAAAACAGCGCAATAGACACTGAAGATGTGATCCAAACTCATAAATCATAAATCTCTCACCATGTCCTATGATGTTGGAAATTTGCTCCCACCACTTCTTCATCTGCCTAATTCTCTCTCTCCCCCTCAGAGACTCTTACTCAACATGTTTTATTCATCAGGGGAAAACAGAGAGCTTGAGTTAGAATTACATTTGTCAGAGGTTAAGAGCACAACTGTGCATAGCGGAGAGATTATGACTGTTCGACATTCAGCCACCTCACAAGTGTGGAATCTGGTGTGTGCGTGCTCCCTGAAGAAAACTGATGAGCCGCAGTCAGGAGGGAGGCAGCAGGTGCAAGAATGTGTTAGCGGCTCTGAGCGGGATGGGGTTTGTCAGCCCACACTTGGCACACTGTAGGGAGGCAGAGGGGAGGGTGTATCGCTGCCCTGGTTTGACGTCTATGGGCGTGCATGTGGTTGTCAGTTCTCGGTATGCTCCTTCTGTACATGTTCTTCTATGCCTGTGTGTATAGGTCTCATATTTGTGTGAAGGCCAGCTGACCTTTCTTTAATATGGACTTATGTAGGATGGTAGTCGCCCACACCGCTGGAGGAGGGGAAGAATCCAGAAGCTCTGTGCCTGCTGGTTCTCGGCAGCTGAAAGCAAATATGCAACCTCATGAAGCCCTGACGTGGTATTAAGACCTCGGTAATAGACGGTTATAGCCTCCGTGGTGAAGATTTTAGTATTTGTGTGCGCCAAAGTGGTTGAGTTTATAAATAATTATTGTGGAAAAACAGGCGGTGTGGCATTTCTTTTATATACTGTGACGTAGAGAAAAAGATGGCCTACATGAACTTTCGCATTCCTTTATAAAACATGCTGTGCAGCTGTTTACAACCTTACGATTAGTTGCCCCCTGCTCTTGTGGCAGAAAGCGCCTCACTCTGCTTAACGGTCAGGCTCTTTTTGTTTTGCTTGCATCCTCATCTTGGTGAGGGGATTTTGGCGATGCAGCACACATTCCTGCTGAGGCTGGAGGATGCAGCCAAACCACAGGGAAGATGATTACACTCCTGAGGGAACCAGTAGATGAAGTAGCTGCATGTTCTCTTCCTAAAAAGGCACCCTTACTTCTTTTAACCTTATTTTAAAAATACTCTACCAATCGGAATTGCCTTTACTTTCATCTCTATGTATAGCATAGCATAGTTAATACAATTTATACAAGGAGTCCTTTATGTTTCTTTGCTCTGCCAGTAGCATGAAGCACAACTTGGCACTCTTGACAACCTTTTTCCACAATGACAGTTATTCCTTATTGGATCCGGGAAGCAGATGAGGCAAAAATTACTCACTCAGTATCATCCGGTTTTATTTGGATGAGTGTTTCTGTTTTGTTTTTGTTTTTTTTTTACAGGATCAGGATGTTTTTTTGGGTGGAAGCGGACTATAAAACTTAGCTGCGGGCTGATGGACATTTGGCAGAGGTTCCTGGGCAATTAGTGGGGCTTCTGTTGTTGCTGGCAGAATTGGTGAAGAAGCTCCTGTCACATGCTACAACCACATATCTGGGGTTCAGCCAGCAGAGGTATCGTAAACTCAAGCATGTGGCTTGGCACAACAGACACGGACTATCATTATAGAGCTCTGACTGGTTATAAAGGTGGATGAGGCAATTAATGGTTTCCTTTTTATGACACTTTTATAGTCTGTTTAGATATCTATACCTTAATTACAAGATGTTTTTTCTTTTACTGTAGTTTTTATACACACTGATCAGGCATAACATTATGACCATCCCATTTTTTTTGCTAGTACATCCCTGACCCATCCAGCTATACTAGTTTTGTCGGATCCAACCACATGGGTCAACCCTCACTTTGTAACTGCACAAGTGACCCTTGATCACCAATGTTCATTTTTTCTCACACCACTTGTCATTGATGCTGACTGGACCACATGCTATTATCACATTACAGACAGGCTATTGTAATACCATTGTTGAATCTGCAGTGTGTTAAGAAATAAAAATCAATCTTGCTTTTAAGCATTTACATTTTTGTAACCATAAAGTCTTAAATATGGCCATATTTTTCATGCTAGGTGTTTGTCATACACCTGATATGTTTTTGACAAGTGATCATCCAATGTATTGTGTGTATGACTATGAAATTACAATGTTACTGTGCAGTAAATTATTCTAATGCATTACCACCCATTAATTCTTTATAACAAATTCACCTGTTTAGTCTGCTTGTGAAAGTGGCCTATTCTTATTCTTTTTTTTACTAATTTAGTTACAAACATGAATGTATAGTAATTTCTTAATCATGTGGAGCTTAAATTCAAATCATAATAGTTTTGAGTAGTGTTGAAACATGGAGAAATTATGTAATATATTCCACCCTCAGTGATTCACTTCTCTTGTTGTAGTCATAATTTCATAACTAATTTTTATAAACAGAAACCGAAAGGACTGTGTATCCAACAGTGTATAATCAGTGAGACTACTTTAGTTTATGTGTGCTCGCTTTTGCAAATTGGTGTAAGACTATAAAAGAAATTTGAGTTGTAAGAAAGGAAGTTTAAAGGCGCTGCACTGTAAAATGTCTGTTATCCCAAACAAAAGAGACCCCTGAGATGTCTGAGCACAAAGCAGTTGTACAGATAAATGGTTAACACAATGCTGAAATGAGATTTTGTTTCAGTTGCACATTTCCTGCAGGAATCTCGTAGATGTAGCCGTCAAAATTAGACATGCGAATTCCAGCATTTATTGTTTTTTCTTTTTTTGCTACGCTGCAGAACAGCAGCACTTCTCCAGCCTAATGTCAGAGGAGCAATCCGGAAATCTGTTAACTTACACCTACACAATGTTACTCAAGGGCCTATAAACCGGTCCCACTCCAACAGTTTATGAACTACAGTGTACATATGAGTAGCAGTCTTTGCTCATTAGTGGGAGAACTAGCTTAGTCAAGATTTACATTACAACTTTTGTCTTTACAAGTTCTCATTTTCTGACATGTGCCCTTAGGGCTAATATGCGTTCAGTGTTGTATGGAATTTCCTTTGTTTCTTTCATTCAGTATTAACATAAGCTTACGTTCTTAAGGGAAGCTTTAAGTAAGTGCAAACAAAACAAATCTGCGTAAAATATGAATATGATGTTGCTTAGATTGATGCTTAGCTGATGTCTGAGTTTTGTTTTGTACTTTGATTGTACTTATTGTTTAACTTTCCTTCACAAACTTGATCTCGAGTGGCCACACAACATAAATTGACAATATTACAAACATGAATTATTGTCATTTCAGTGGAAATAACATCCTCTGGGTTCCTTGTTTCTCTTCTTTTTATTAGTTAGCTGTCGTATTGTCTTGTTTACTCCTCAGGGGCAGGTGCTCAGCACTATTGATGTGCAAGCTCGCCCCATGAATTTTAAACCCTTTGATTAAAAGTAAGCCATGTGGGAGCTAATGAAATTTTTAAAAATGCATCCCTCAAAATATTATGCATCATTCCACACAGCTTCAGCAAATATTGACCCAAAAACCAGTGTGGGATTTAGAATTTTGATTTCAATGTGGCGTGACATGAACAAAAAATAAGTCATGAAAGAAATGAAATTTCAACTCTCAAAGAATGGTATAACATAATATCACTGACAAAAACGTTTAATAAAAAATGTAATTCAAATCTGATCCATCTCTGTTTCAGTGTTCATAACAGTTTTTTGGGGGAGTTTTTACAGCTAATGAACAAATCAAAGTTGGAAAGCATTTCTATTAGTGACCAAATGAAGCTCATAAGATTTTTTACAGTGCTTTTTTTATTAACAAAATAACTTTACTTGACAGAAAGCATTTGTTCTTGGGTTAATTTAATTTGGTCTTTTTAACTTGCCTTGTATTCTGTCAGGCCAACCTCACACCATTTAACATCTTCATGCATCTCCAACGTGAAGAATTTCCAGCTGCTTTTATGCTCTTTATCTTGTATGTCCCATCAGAGCCTCAGTGATTTGGTAGAAAATAATGCAAACAAGCCTCTGCTTGTGCTGCTTGTGTTGCAGTACTGTGTTCATTCCTGTTATCCATGGTGCATAAAGATGGACCATACCCTAACTGTCTTTAGACATACAAAAAGTTTAAATGACAACATATGGACTTGCATAATTAGTGAATTCATTTTCTGTGCAGATTCATTTTGAACAGGGGGATATATTTTATCTGTTTACTTCTGTAAATTAGAATTATTGTGACTTACGGCTAGTAAAAACCTACAATTTATTTGCTCACAAATGTTTATAACAGTAGGTCAATAAAAGAAAAGATTTTCATATTTAAATTTTTTTTGTACAACATATAATCTCAATACTTGGTTGCAGCTCCTTATTTATTACTTTACATATTTGGAGTGTGGCATGCTTAATAGAGAATCAGTACACAATTGTTAATAAGCTTTGCCTCAATATCCTCTAAAAGTTTGGGCAACTTTTTGACAGTTTTTCCTCCCATTGAACTTTCCGTTAAAATATTTGAATACAGAAAACTGTGAAGAGCCAGCTTTTTAGCAAGGTTCTTTTGTAACTTAAAAGTTTCCTGGACAACTTCACAACCATGACTCTAAAGGCAGGTTTGGAACATACAGTTTATGTCTTAAAAGTCCTCTTTAAATATTTAAAGAAGCAGAATTTATAGTTTTCATTAGATATAAGCCACATTCTTTAATGTAAAAGAAAAAAAAAACTTGAAATGTACCACTGTGTTTAATGAATCTACTAGTATATAGGTTTTACTTTTCTTTTTGTTTAAAGTCATTTTAATTTATTGAGATGCAACTGCATATCTTTGCTAACTTTTCAGTTGTAGCTGCATTAATTTTCACTGCACATGCAAACTGAGATCCAGCTCTTCTTCTTGATAAGAAACTGCCCTTTTCATTCTTTCAAAGTAAAATGGGTAGAATCCTTTTTTGGTGTGCAGCATTAGAGCCAGATTATATTTTCTGTGCCTGCAGCCCATCTGCCCCGTCATTCTGAATCAGGCTGGCCTGAGCTGAAAGGTCTGACTGGAGTTTATCAGAAGTTTCTCTCTGGGCCATCTGACAGCTGATGTAATAGAAACTGAAGAGAGCAGAAAACCACATGGCAACACACACACCAGCTTGGGTTTGGTGAATTCCTGTGCAGGTCACTTTGTATAGGTGACACAGACAGGGATCTGAGACGGCAGACTTTGTTTAGACAGAGAGGTTGTTGGATGAAGTGTATCATTTTAATCCTTCTTTAACTAAGACTTTCATGTTGAACTCTGGCTCGACTAAAGTGCATGAAGCCATTTTTGTCACCACATTTAAAGACAACACAAATCTAATAAAACTGTCCCAGAAAATGGATTTGGAGCCACTTGTCTGGCTGTTTTTACCACACTTTTTATTGAGGCTCACAAGTTTTAGAATTATCTGTGAAGTTGTTTTCCTGATTGTAGATCATTTGGCTAAATGGATATGAACCAGTCTATCCAGGTTATTTTACATCAATTTTATAAAATTCTGGCAGTTGTGAATTTTAACTCTGAAGCCCTGATGACCCTGATAAAACCTGTGAATGGTTGCAATGAAATGCCACTTTTTTACATGCTTTCCTACTCTCTGATCTCTCTTCAAGCTTCTTTTTGTTTAATTTTCTGGTTGTTGATGTTGTATTTTATGTGTTTAAAAGCAGGGTGACCTGGATCAGATCACACTCAGTCATGTAAACACTGTTAGCGGCTTACTGGCGTAATCCAGCTCGATGTTATTTACTCTTTCTATGTGTAGGGAGCGCTGACCAGGAGAAAGGATTCCTCTGAAGGTCAAAGCAGCACACACAATCAAAAGAACATGGTCATCGCTTGTGTAACTGTTTGCATTGCCAAAGCTTTTCAGATGCACACTTCCCTGAGGACATGCCCGTTCTCTAGGTTGGATGGGATGGTAAACAGGTCCCAGCGGTACTTCAGCAAAAGTAGCCATCCAGGATAAAGGGAACAAATCAATTCCAAGCATTCCTCTATTCTCCCCCTCTCCACTCCCCTTTCAGCTCGAGCACCAAAGCATTTCTCCTTTTTTTTTTGACATTGAGAAGATTAAAGTTTCAGTATTCAACCAATTAAAATTGTTTAACTGCTTTTGCTGCATCTTTATTACAATGTGTAGTTGATATGACTCCTAATGAGCCTCAGCCTTGATGTTGTAACAACATGCTTTGTTTTTTTTAAGTGATATTGGTATGTATTTGTAGTTCAGGCTTGCATGACTATTTGTTAAAAATTAGGTCGTGCAGAGTTCAGTTTGTTCAATGCTAGCACAAGAAACGAATGCTGTCGACCTTTGTTTTGAACCCAGTTTGTGTGTAAAATATGTGTGTTGCGTCTCAGCGTGCATCAGTCTGTGCTAATGAGAGACAGCTCAGTTGGACTAAAGCGACTGTCAGCTACGCTCAGCTTGTAAGTGGCACAACTTCATTTCCCTGATTTATTCAGTTGCAGCTTCTTTTCGTTTTGGTCTGGCAAGGGATTAGTGGATTATCACATAAAAGAAAAAATAAAGCATAAGGGGACTTAAGAGCTCATATTCTTTCTAGGAGATTTTTCCACCACTTAAAGTATTAGAATTTGCATTACAATCAAGATATCCCAGTTTTAAACAAACACGCTACATAACAGTTGTGGTAATGTAATGCATTCAAGAAATTAACTGAAGGAAAAAAAAACTGGGGGATGCTCGCTACAAAACATAAATAGTCCAATAATTTTCAGTCCAATATAATGTAGTTTGATGCATATTTTGAGTTTAGGTTTAGGTGTGAAATATACTGAATTGCAATACTGTAATTCTGTAATAATGTGTGCAAAGCAAGAGAAATGAAAAAGAAGATTTAGGAAGATATGGGGTTGCAATCGATGATGTCATTGCAATATTAAGCAACAATGTTATCCTCTCCTGTCATCATGCAGCCCTAGAACTGAATAATGCCAAATGCAGTTTGCATAGCAGAATATCTGGGTTTGTATGACAATAAGTGACTGTGTGATCACCATAGAGAGGTGTGTATTGTATTATAAACATTCAGACCTAGATTACTAGCTAGTAATTGAGGTCTATCCCTAATCGAGAGCCTTGAGGAGCACTTATTCATCATTCATGTCAAGGCCACTAAATTATGCACTGCTTACATCCAGAAAGATAATTAAAAAACAACTCAAACTCAGCTGGTTCTGAAAGCCTCTGGCACAAAATGGAATGTTATTCTGATTCAGATATGTCTCTTGTTGACGTCTTTGGCAATTGCAGTTTGTTGTAAGGATTGTATATCAAAGTCCTATGAAGATGTCACACTTGGCCTAGAATAGAAGTTGACATGGTTATTTCCACCAGCTGCTCCTGGCAACATCCATTTAAAAAAATAAGACTGTCTATAACTCAGTAACTTGAGGCAAAATATGAATAAATGTAACCACTTAATCTACATCACCCTTGTTCAGCTCATGTCTTTATTTGAAAACACTTGGCTTCCACTTTTCTTTCTTTCCTTGTATCATCCCAGCAGAGAAGAGTAGAGTGAGCAGTCTTGACATCCCCTGGGGGAATGTGAGCTGGTTGAAGGTTGAGGCAGGAAGAGGTGCAAGCGGGTCTTTGCTGACTGTTGCTGGAGGCCTATCACATTTAATGGGCTATTGACCCCCACTGGTGCCGAGGCATAAAGTGGCTATTCATCATACGCATGTCCACGTGTCATCAGCCTCCTCTGCGACCACCCAACCAGATTAGGCATCATGACAACAGGCGCCCACTGAATCCAATGCTTTGCCTTTTTCCTTTACACTCTGCTCGCTTCCTTTCTTCCTGTCTTGCACCCTGCTTATCTCCTCTCTTCTTCATGGTGCCTTCCGAAACCAATGACATTGTAGGGTTCTCTTTACACTAGCTATACACAACCTGAACTCTGGGTGCACTCTCCTCTAATCCGCCGCCAGTCTTATCTCAGCACTGGAACAATAGCGACAGAACGAGCGTGGCTCAGATTCGCAGCCTGCAGGAAAATTGCTCGGCTCTTGGAAGGCTCTGAGGCACTCCGAATCCAACAGCATCATCCAAGCAGCCTGTCACTGCCTCACATTGAGACATTCTCTGTGTGTGTCAAGCAAAGACGCCAGCTTCTTTGTGCCTGACTGTCATCCAAATGAAATTTTTACTGCTGCAGTGCAATTGAAGGGAACAACAAATAATTCATCATATGTGTTGATGCTGGTATAATGCTCGACATTGGTTTGTTCGTTGCAGAGCTGCAATAGCTTGCTGTGAGGGCGATTCCTGTGATTCATGTAGGGAGATGGGCATCTTTCCAATTTGCTCTACCAATTCATCTCCTATTAATGAGCTTTCACCTCAGTCCTAAGGAGGCGTAATTGCAGTTACGCTTTGCAAAGGATCAATGCCACCATCCATGCATCCACCCTGCAGTGAGAATGTATTTGCATAGTTGAGGCAATGCTAATGTCACACAATGAGGCAGGAGCAAATCCCAGAGAGTCACTTTATAGTCTTGCACCATCTCTCTTTGTAAACAGTAAATCCAGTTAATCCCTCATTACTGCCAGACTTTTTCAATTAGTAATCTTTTAAGAATGGCAGGAAAATGTCTTTTGTTTCTCTGTTTATCTTTTATTTCTTGACCTCTTGCTGTCTCTTTTCAGCTTATTCTTTTATGTCTTGATGCAAGCACCATGATTCTCTTGCAGGATCTGTCTGCCATAATCAACTCGACACCTAGGTCCAATCTTAAATATTTCCATTGCTGATGGGATGATTCCTGATGTTGATTCACTGATTTGTGTGGTGCCTTAATTTTTGGCGGGTAAAGTATCTTGCAAATATCTTCATACCTTTCAATGTTTTTGGTTGTTTTGTCATTTTACAACCACAAAGTGAAAGATATTTGTGAAAGACCAACCAATATAGTATGTAAGGATTTAGTTTTCAGTATTTTAAATACACATTTAATAAGTGTGCAAAAGAGTTCTTACACGTGTATTAATTTCCCTGAAGTCAGCTGTTTTTTTTCCAGCTTTGCAGACTTGAGGAGAGTCCTATTTATGCCCACTCTTGATAAAATAGTTTAACTTCAGACAGATTGGATAAAGAGCAAATCTAAACATTACTTTTTTTGTCATGCCAACAGCTTTGGACTGTGACTTAAAACATCCTGAATATATGTTGATGTGTACCATTACATTGTAGTTTTGGCTGCATGTTTGGGTCATTGACCAGTATCAGCTCTTTTGTGGCTTGAGGTTTTCGTCTGAGATTCCCCTGCATCTTTAAATGAGCTGTAACAAGTTTCTCTGTTTTTGCGCATTCACGACTTTGTGACACCACAACTGTGATGATCTGCTTAGGATGATTTGCTGTGTTAGTTTTTTGTTGTACATTGTATTCTGTTTAAAGGATAAAAAGTAACTTATTTATTTCATCTCACCAGAGTACAGTCATCTACAAAGCTTGGAGCAAACTGCAAACATGATTCCTTGGTATTTCTTTAATGATGGCTTTCTTTTTGCCACATTTTCATGTGGACCATATGACGGAGCTAACCAGTTGATAGTCTCCCTCCTGACTGGTTGATTTCTTTTGTCTTTACTTTTAAGTAATCTTTGTTGATTAGAATTCCCCATCTGTTTTCCGTCAATCCCGCCAACTTCCAGTTCAGCCTCTTTGTTTATTTTTTCTTCTGTGGTAAGCTAATAACACCTGCCTATTTCTTCTTCTCAAATTTTCTCCTCCCTTACTTTATGGACTCTGTCCTGGTTTCTTTTTTGATACATCTCTGCCATCTCTTCCCAAAGCTCTCTGCCATCTTTGTCTCCGTCTCTGTTTGTTTGTCTGGTTGACTTCCGTCATCACCCGCCTCTGTCTTGTTTCTGTTTTTATTGTGCTGTCTCTTTTGGGTTACGCTCTGCCCCAGTGGGGGGATGAATCTATGTATGTGTCACTGTGTTGGTGAAGACACTGTTCAGATTCTATTCCCTTGGCCGTCTACTGAAGCAAAAAAAGAAATCTAATACACATCAGTACAGGCATTAAGATACTGTTTAGCCATATCTCTTAGTTAATAAAGGTAACCTGGTTCTGGTCCTGCTGCAAATTGTCACTCTGTATCATCAGCCTGGACGCTGGAACAGCCTGCAGGAGAAACAGAAGGACACTTGTAGGAAGGCTTGAACCCAAAATAATGCAGGACCAAAAATCTGTTGTTTTTTTTTTTGTTTTTTTTCCTGGGTAAAACATAAAGAGAATCAGTTTGACTCTTTGCTTACAGCTTTCCTATAGTGTAACTATACATACATGTACATATTCTTGCACACATGTGACAAACAGATGTTTCAGTGTGCAGCAACCGCAGGCTTGGCGCACTGAGTCGAGACAAAGGAAGAGACGCTTTATTGCTGTTTTTGTTTGGACCGCAGGAGGCTGACAAAGACATGGCAACCCAAAAAAACACATCCTCCTTTAAAGATGGATAAATGAGCTGTGATTCAGAAAAAAACAACAGACTGGCTGCAGTATTTTAATGCCATAAAATATATCTAAATAAGCAAGTATTGATGTTAATTAATTCTTTTAAACTATGAGATCAATATTTGAACACAAACACTAAGGGACTTTTTGTATGAAAAGCTTGAAACAAGAGCATCTTTCAGCTTTATTCATCAAGCTGAATGACACTTTGCAGTAAGGCTGCCACAGGTCAAGGAGCAAGCACCTTTGCTTGTCACCCCATTCTCTGACACTCAGTATTTGTGGACGATCGCTGATCAAGCAGAAAAAAAAAAGAAAAATCCCTGCTTCCATCTCAAGATCAACTCTGTTCACTCAAAACTCCAGGAAAATCTCAATGCCATGTCACTGCTGTTTCTTCACGGGCAGACTTTTTCACATAGATCCACATCCTAAGACTTATCTCTTTCACATTGACCATATTGTTTCAGCAGCAGACATACAACATTAATGCATTTGAAGCCAATGTAGAGTGAATGAAGTTGAGCTTTTCTCTGTTTTTCCATTAACCTCATGAATGTTTTACCTTCCTGAAAAGAGAACATTTTCTAAAGAAAAGCTCTGGGTGAAGCAGAAGGGAAAGTCCTTCACAGTCTAAGTGATTTTTGCCCATTGTATTCCAGGTTTGTGAAGTCAATTACATTTAATCCTTTACTGCACGCAAGAGATGCCCTCAATCAAACCCAGATATTCCCCACGCCTCTGAAAGCCGGTTCTTTCCATTTCAGCGGGTACAGGTGGGCGGCAGTGAAGTCCAACAGCAGATAAACACATTTTCTCTTCATATGTCAGAAGCGTCTGCCGTGCAATCAAAGAGCATTTATCCAGTTGTTTTCCACTTTCTTATAAATGCAATCAGTTTGTTAGAAAACAAGGACAATCAAGATAAGAGTGGTCTGGCCGATGAGGACCCCAAGGTCTGGTCAGCTCTTTGCAGCTCTTTGTGTGCAGCAGGATGCTGCTGCCAGGTTGGTTGCTGGTAATGTTGCTTGATTTAATCCAGAGCTCCCTGCCTGTCCATGCTCTGCAGTTATAATAAACTCTGATCCCTCCTTCCTAAAAGGTAGAATGTCAGCTTCATCTAAAATGTTATGAACTAAATCAGGATAACTACAGAAAAAATCTAAACTTTTTCTAAAGTTAAATTGCTTCTTAAAATACTTTAAGTAGCAACCTGTTATTTTAAATAATGATTGACCCTGGCGTTTCTTATTCTTTCATAAATGCATGTTATATATACAGTGCATGAGTGACAATAAGGAAATAAATCAGACTTGTCGTGCCGCTGTAAGCTATGAATAGAGGAGATGTGAGAGGTTATAAAAAGAGAGGGGAAACACAGCATCTGGAAAGGAACTTCAGGACATCCGGGGAGAGGAAAGGTAGGAGGAGCAGCCAGGGAGAGGGCGTGGCTGCCTGACCTCTGATCCCCAACAAAGGATAGAAACCTAAGACAGAAGACAGACTGCAGCTGTGTTCCAACATGCAACCCCACAGTCACGTCAATCACCATAATTTCCCTGGACAGATGCGTCCCCACCCAGGAGATAGACAGAAAATGACAGGAGGAGGGAAGGACTGGATGTAGAAGGGAAACGGGGTCAAGAGGGCGGCTCTCTCCAAACAAAAAGTTCCTGATTAGAGCCAGTTCTCTGCAGCAGTTCATCAAATCGTACATAACTACAGAGAAAGACTCGCCCTAGCAGTAATCACTCATCATATCAATAGTAAAACTTTTCTTTTTTTCTGTTTGCTTCTTTTACTCTCTTCTAGAGATATAAGTTTCCTTGCAAGCAAAATAAAATCTAAAAATGATATAAGCAATATTTACTTTAGTCATTCAATTCAAAAACTGAAACTCAGTTACTGTATATGGATTCACTACACACATGCTTACTTTCATTTTCCTTTAAATATATAAATGTTCTGTTGTTGTCATTCTCCATGGGATTGTAAGTTATAATTGTGTTTTGCACTGGCAGGTGGCTATTATCAGGATCTGTATCAAAGCTCACTAAAGAAAAATTGAGTGGAAGGAAAAGATATTGTTGGAAATTATTACATAAATTTCCAGCAAAGCAAACTCAATTGAATAGTTTTAGGTAGATTTTCAAGGCAATGAGCAACACCACACTGTATTTCAAGAACTTCTACACTTTAGGAAATGATAAAGAGGCACACAATCTAAGTTGTTTAAGGTACAGTGAGAGGCTTCCACAGTCAGTAAAACTCTTTGGACCCATGTCATTTCCTGATATTGATCCAAATTGTTTTATAAAGTTCAAAGTCAGTACAGAGCACTTCACGTTCCGCTTTGCAGATGAGCATGGTTTATTTTTCGGCAGGATTTGACTCCTGACCACACATCCAAAAGTACCGATAGCTGATTTAATAATCCTAAATAAGTATTTTGCACAGCACATGGACATACTTTTCAGTAAGTGAATATTTTTACATTGGAAAATAAGTTTTCTTGGTGTAATGGAACACTGAAATTTTCTGAGGAACTCAGCTTTGTTTTCTCATTATTCACAATTAGCAGAAATGAACACTTATTTCTTCACTCTGTGTAAAATGTCTGTGTTCAACCTTTTTAATTAAATTATGAAAATGACTTTTTCTCCTAATTTTTTATAGCTGTACTTTTACTGTTTACATCAAAGACTGCAGGTTTGTCTGGCTTACACTGTGCAACGAGCCTCGCCTCGTTCTGCCTCACCGCAGTCACCACCATCACCAGTAGCGGCTAGCTCCATTAGGCTCAACGCATTGCTCATTTTTCCGCAAGAGCTCCCTTGGGCTAAAAGGCAATTATGTAGTAGTGTGGCATAATATTTCATTCTTTTCACATTGCCTTGCGCTATGATTGTGCTGGTCTGTAACAGCTTCATGTGGCCTTGGAGGAAGGGTGCCGCCTCCTAACAACTTTATGTGAGTAGAGGAAGACTGGAGAGGGAAGCGGGGGGCGGTGGGGGCTCTCAAGGGCATGAGGCTTCATTAGCAGTCAGGTCTTTCTTACCTGCTTGGAGAAGGAAAAGGGGTGGGCATGCGTCTTAGTTTTGGTTTGATGCGGTTAAGTAGATTTACAACGTGAATAAAAAAGGAAAGTATAGACTCGAGGTTGAATTATGATCTTGCTATTATTTTTATTATTTTCACAAAAAAGTTACATTTACGTGTTTTTGAAAAGCTGCTTTCCGTTACTCAGAGAAGCACTTTTACACCATCTTTGAGGTGTCTGAGATGAGCATATCTGCTGCATGAAAGTAAATATCTCAGACAGTTCAGCAGTCTGAGATATTTAGGGAACTGTATCTTTTTGATAATTTTACTCATTTGCAGATTTAAAAAAGGACACTCCAGGAGGCATAACTAAAGATAAGAGAGATCTGGAAACTGACTCATGTTTTGAAAATCTAGGTGTAAAACATATTATTGTCTGAAGGTTACAAAAAACAAAAAAGCCGTTTTGTGCACGTTTTTGCACAACCCTCATTGTAGAAAAAAAATCTCATGTTGACACAGCAGCTATTTTTGTGTCTATTTTTTCTCTTGCCCTCAAATTTCAGCTTCCCTCTAAATCTCTGATTTGGCACAAATTGATCCCTCTGCGAGGTTGCTCTGGAAAGTGCTGGGCCAAAATTAAAAATGCTTTTCATTTTCCAGTGGGGAGGTGGAATTATTATGAGAGCTATTTTGGCTTTTTTTTTTTTCTTTTGCTTGTACATAGCATGTTCTAGAAATTATTTAGTCTTAAACATTTTTGCAGTTTTCTCATAGAACCACAAACCTCAGTTGTTGGGTTTTTGCATTTAAACAGCAGTGTGCCATGCATTTGCATTTTAAACCAAATTAAAGTATTTATCTTGAAATATTGTCCTGACAGTATTTTTATTTTTTTATATTTTATGATTTATGTGTGTGGGTCTGTTTTCTAATATTGCCTGTCACTTTACTGAACAGAAATTTTTCCATAGTAATGATGGATATGTTTTTTTCTTTTCTAAATTCAGAACTTCGTAAAATTATATTTGCTGTTATTTGCTGCTATTGCAGCTGCCAAGTTGTTTTTCTCTGCAAGGAAAATATGTTTACTTATTTTACATGTCTGGAGATTGCAATCTTTGCCCGTTCTTTTGTACAAGTTATCTCAAGATTGAACATAAATTTTTAAATCTTCCCTTAAATTCTTGTTTTAAACTTTGGATTATGATTGTATCTAAATGTCCCCGATCCAGTTCATTGTGTGCATTTAGTATTGTAGTCCTCCTAAAAGGTGAACTTTGTCTGCAGCTTCAAATCTTGTGAAACCTCTAACAAGTTTTCTTTTATGATTACCCAATATTTTGCTCCGTCTTTGCATTCCTACTTCCTTTTTCAAAAGTCACCCCACAGCATGATGCTGCCAACATCATTTATTATTATAATTATTTAGATCTTATAATTTTGTTTCAGAACCCAAATCTGCTTCAAACCTGTTTTGGCTGCAATTTGACTAACAAGAAGATATTGTCACATTGACTTATTTTAGCATATTTATTTATATAACTATTTTTATGTCTCCTTTTTAACCGTTCCATAACAAGTAAAAAAAGAAACAGCTGTAAAGCAATAAACAAAATATAAAAAGAAAAAGGAAGAAAAATAATTTTTAGATACCTGTCAATGGCAAAGAACACGAAGTGTTGACTGAAAAAAAGTGCAAGTGAAAGCATAAGCTTATTTTACTGTCAGCATTTTTTTGTTTGGTTCTGAAGCAGCTTGCTCATTGTGACTTTCTTCTTTTCCGTTCATTCATCTTTTCTTATTTGGAGTTATAGTATGTGCATTGAAACTAGTTAACTCTATCTTGAAACTTTTTTAAAGGAAACTTTCAGTAATGATGGATCGTTTCTTCTGATTGCAGAGATCAGATCTGGCGGTCGAGGCTCTAAGGAAGGATCTGTCAGGCAGCTGCCCCTTTACGACACGCCATATGAGCCAACGGAAAATGGCGGCGACTCCGATCCCGAGCGTTTACGCTGCCCCAGGGAGAGCCGACTCCCCCAGGACGACGAGCGGCCTCCGGAAGAGTACGACCAACCGTGGGAGTGGAAGAAGGAGAGGATTTCCAAAGCCTTTGCAGGTATAAGCCTGAACTTTACTGTTTCAAGTCACGGTGAATATTAAACAGTAGGTGCAGTTGAAACTGGCTGTGGTGTACTTCTGTGAAAAGAGGGATGCATGTACTCCGTTGGTCCTAATTAAACTTCAGCTCAGTTCTAAATTCTGTTCTGTTTCTTGAGCAATGTTGCTTTTCCTTTCTGAACTTAAGACTGTACCGCTTACAGTTCATCTCTGTTTAGTTTTGCAGACATTTCTTTATAGATATGTCAAATGTATGACTCAAGTAATTCTCTTTTGCTTCACTAACTCGACTTTTGCTTTTCCAGCTCCAACCAATTTTGTGATGGGCTTCTGCCAGGTTATGATGGTTCTGAAGGTGCTGCTGCTTTAGCCTCTTAGTTTATACTTCTTTTATGTTTTGTTTTTTCTTTCCCGCTAGATTCGTTTTGCAGGTGTCCGGCCTAATGTTTGCTGTTTTGATCCATCACCTTCTATTTCAAAATGAGTAGCTACCTAAGCTGCTCAGGGAGGGGGCTAGACGGTTTGCAGATGCATGTAGGTGCAGGTAGTGACTGTAGCCTGAGAGCTTGAGCATGGCTAACACAGCCATAACATCAAACAGGGCTGTTCCTTTAAAGACTGTGCCTTTGGAAGACATATATCTATATATCTATATATAGATATAGATATATCTATATATATATATATATAGATATATATATATATATATATATTTCAAATTACAAAAAACTATTGAACTCGAGTTAGAGAAACAAATCTGCTTCCTTGAATATTTTTTATCACCAATTTTCTCTTTATACGTATTTTTCTTTATTTTTGTTCTTGAACAGCTCTGCTTTGTTATGACTGCATTAGCTACGAGGGCTCTGTAAGTGGAACTGGATCAGATCCCCCTGGAAGAAAGGACTCCACTTCTTCTAAATCCCTCACAGGTACCACTGGAAATGGACTGAGAAGTGTCTTTCTTTCTGTTTATAAAGTATGTTCTTTTTAGACACTAATGCCTTGGGGATCCTTAAGGTTTTAGTAGGATTGCTGTTAAGTCTGCCCACCAAAGCCTTCTTTGTAGAAGGTTAATTTGTCAAGTTTTCATCCCTATTTGGGTCTAAAATGCCATTTTATCGAAATTGACCCACAATAATCAATGATGTAAAATGTGGCCTAATTCGAATGACATTATCAGAATGCTGCATGGGGTTTGAAGTGGACTCAAAAAGGCAAATGATTGGGAAAAAAAATCTTCAAATTAGCCCTTTGTAGACACAAGTGTAGCGAGTGCAATTAACATTTGCTGGTGCTCAGAAGAAGAGGTGGTGGGTTGACGGGTGTTCAGGGTGAAACTCTTCTGCAGCTACAAGAGCGCAGCCGAAAGAAAACTATTAACACTGCAGTTAGAGAAACACTGACATGCTCTACGGCCCTTTTACTGTAGCGCTGCAGGTACAGAAAACGCAGCATATTGTTTCCTTTCTACAGCTGACTGGCTGCACAAGCTCAGAATGATAATTCAGAAACAAAATGTATCCATTCTGGCTGTTATGTCTAAAGATGCCAAAAAAACACACTTTTAATATCTTTTAAAATGTAATTTACAAATAGAAAAAAACTATTCTAATTTATTAAGTTGTTGTATCAAGCAGCTTTAAAAATAACTGGATTTTCTCTGTGTAATGCAAAAATTATTTGTTAAATTTATATTTGAGACTTGGAAATGTTTGAAGACACTGAAGTCACTTAATCATTAATCAAGAAATACTTCATTTTTGCAACTACTAATTACTTAAACACTCTCTTCAAAAATATGCAAATTAGCTGTTTTCTTTTTTTGTCATTCACTGCTTGAAAGATTGGGTGGCATACTTACCATGCATCACAACATACCATATTTATTATTTAAACCAAATCCTTCAGACATGCTCACTAGTCAGGGGGGCTCAATGAGTCTGCATGTGTCATCAGTATTTCCATATTCGCAACATAATTCTGAAACAATTTCTCCTCATCATGTTTAACATCATGTTTTCAAGGTTAATTAGACCTGGAAGAAGTTATAAAAGCCTCTCTGCAGGGGAGCACTTTCTTTCCCATCCCATGAGGATCAGGAAAACATATTGTCACTATTCTACTTAAGTTTGATGAACAAGCTGGGATGAAATGGCCAAAATAAGACCGGTTGAAGATTATAAGAAACAAGTGTTTAAAATAAAAACTTGTTTTTCAAAACTATTGGACATTTGCTTAGTTGGGAACACTTATTGTCATATTTCTGGTTTTAGGTATAGGCCAGACTTCAAAAATGACATGTTTAAAGTTGGAAAATGTATAGGACATGAAACTGTTTTAGACATTCTGTCTAACACCAGATTTTTTTTTACATATTTGGTTTTGTATATTTTGCAGTACAGCAAAACGATGTTTAAATTTGGCATATAATTCCAAATTTCCATGAAATGGAATAATTCTCCATTTTATGAAGAATTATTCAAGAATACTGATAATAATTTTTGATTGTGAACTAGTGATTAAGCAATAATACATTTTGCATCAGATGATTGGTGCAAGTATGACTATTTAGTTTCAAAGAGACCAGTAACAATAGCAATAAACTTTCCTTTGGCTCTTCCAGCTTGGACCCCTAAATAGAGACTTTACCGTTGATAACTGTCTAAAATCACTGAGATAGTTCACTGATAATTTACTTGGTAAACATAAGACCAATAGAAGGGTTGTATTGTAATATGCATCTACTTTTAGTATGTGTAGTCTCATGTGACAATAGGGAGCTTGCAAAGTCATGAATCTCATTTGAAGAGGAAGAAGACTAGGCTGAGGGGAGTGTTTAGCACATGATGAGAGTACCAGTCTGTAACAGCCACAGTACGTAAAGATAGCATCACTTGTGAACCCGCTCAGCCCGAAAACACAGCAAAACATCATAATATTTTGAAATACCTTAGTTGGTTTGAAGATTTTAGAAAACAGATGACGAAAGACTTTCTTATTTCCTGTAAGTAGTTCTGACCTGAAAAAAAATGCCATGTAACCATCTATTCGTCTGTCATACTCCAAAGTTTGCTTAACTTTGTTTGCTTCTTTGATGTTCTCACATTGCTCTGTGTCTGCCTGAGATTAAAAGTTAATCTTTTACCTTCTCCCCCTCAATATTTTCCTGTCAAGTGGTACTCGGACGAGATTGTTTAGGGTTCTGTTCACTAACACATTCCTGTTTCAGCTCTCCCCTTAGAAACATTACCCCCTGTTTGATGATGATTTATTTAGTTCCTCTGGAATTTCAGATGGTTGGCTTAAAATGAAAGACATTGGTAGTTAAGTTGTGTCTTTAAAGAGGAATGCAGGTCTGCTTTGATTATTGCACTGGTTCATACAGAGGTCCTGCAGTCAGACAGAAAAGAAAATGAGTTTGAAAAATGGAGAGGTATCTTAGACACAAGCTTTGCCAAACCAACTTGTTTGCTTTCTCAGGTGTCAGCATAGACCAGCCTTGGATCTGGACATCAAGAGGCTTACACAAACACTCCTACCTTTTGAGGTGTAAGCTGGCGTGTGTCTGATCTCTGCAACCTCCAATGTTATTCTGTTCAGCTCTTTTGTATAGAAAGTGTGTTCCTGGGAACCAGTTCCACCTACTTTATTTATCTTAACATCATAGTCTTCTGACACTTGCATTTTCATTTCAGGGATCTGAAATAATACAGGTATAGAAATTTCTAGGCTGTCCCATTCTTTCAACCAGTTTCTGTTAGTAGAAGTGCACATAAACCCTTCAAATTTTACATACATAGAATGTAATCTAGCTTAGATGTACTATATTAAAATGACAGGTCCTATGGCAGAAATATCAGTTCATCAAAAGTCAGGAAGAATTAAAAAAAAAAAAATCCAGAGAAATTCATTCCAATAATAACTTTGCTTTGTTCTTTATAGGAAAGCATTGAAATATTTGCTTAAATTGCAGAAAGCCACATACTATTGCTCTCACAACTCCATAATTGTTAGGCATTTGCACTTACTCGGCTCAACATTGGGACTTAATCAATGGCAAAAAAAATATTGGATCAAAGAAAAGTATAGCAGTCTTCAACATGGTTTATCTTGATGATTTTATGCATTTTTTCACTCTCAATTTGGTGGCAAACAAAGTTTTATTTTTTAGGTTGATATGCAGAGAATACTTGATCTGTGACAGATATCAGATGCATCAGTGCATCAATCACTTTATAATTGTTTGAGAGCTTGATTGTAGTTGGGTAGTGCAATGCCCATTATCATTTCTTGAGTAGGATGGCCACTGCCGCTGTGATTAGACGTCCCCCAGATTACTAGAGCTATCTTCCACTGATTTTTATCTCGTTTCTGCTGACCCTTTTTTCTTCATTTCCTGGTCCATTTTGGTTTTCATAGAAATATTTTAATATTGAGTGTTTTCTATTAGAAATTTTTGGGGGTGCTTGTGTTTTCAGCAATGACCTGGTAATCACACTGATAATGTCACAATGCGATTACAATGTGATTACCATTGTAATTGGGTATTGCTTTTCTTCTAAAAGCAATACATTTTTACCTTTTAGGTGAAAAGGTATTGCTTTAGAAACTGAGGTTAATAGCTTTGATTTGTTTACATGCTTTATAATTTGCAACAACTGTTCTGCTCCCCACTTATCTCCACTGCAGTGAAGTTACAGTGTCTACAGCAGTTGGGTAAAAACATTATCGGGTTGCAGTATTGCCTCTAATTCAAGCATTTCTGTTGGGAGATGGCCCAATTCAAGTCAAGTCTAACGATAGCTTTATGTACGGTACTTTTATGGAGCTGGAAGGGAAACTTTCTTTAGTAATATGTCTGTTGTTGGTGAAGCCCTTCATGACTTCACTCTGTCAGAGATTAATGTTCAGCCCTCTTGTTTCAGAAGCGTGCAAACATTTACAGTTTATATGCTAATAAATTTAATAAAAACAAAAGCATCTTTGAAAAAATAGTGGTGATTAATCAACATTTGCAGCCTTAAAATCACTTTTGAAGTTGGGTGTGAAACAACAAACCCCTACCTACAGGCTGCCTCTATGGCATAACACAGTAGCACAATCACTTTCAGAGACTATTTATCTTTATCAGGAGTAGAAGAAGCGAAGCAGAGTAATGCGCCATGCAGCAGCCCTTCTTTCGCACCTTTCACTCGCATACTCGCCTCTTCACGACACTTGGTCTGCTGATATTATTCACAACTGGACTGTCTCCTGACAGGTATGCAATGGAATGTAAATTTCCTGCCTTGTTAGGGTGTTGGGAGGCTATGTACTTGGAGTTTGGTTAATCACTCATCCTCACTCTTCTGCCTCTGAAAACACGCACTTGCCACAACCCCTTCCTGCCTTCCTTCTGGCAGCTCAGAGGGTGATGGATGAGTCTGGAGGTGAAGTGCATGGATACCCAGCAGAATTTCACCATCTACACTAATGCTCCAAACTTAGGTATCGCAATAAAATCCCCAAAAAAAACTAATTTATGCAATTTAAAAAAAATCTATTTTGCAGTCGGCTAAAATTTATTTACTAACCTTTTCAATGGAAGAAATTGTAAAAATAGGATAAAAACCTCATTCAATTCCTCAGAGAGCTTCACAAATTGGCTCTAGTGAGGAGTGGGAGGTCCTGATGCCCATCTGTGTAAGAGGACAAATATCTGAGAGTGTGTAAACAATGACTAAGTGGTCCTCAACTGGCAGCTCCACTAAATTTGATCTGCCAAACTGAGATGCAGTGATCAATTTATTTTATCTATTTTGAAGTAGATATTTGAGGTTTACAAATGACTGATCAGATAGAAAAAAAATAGTGATGAATTAACTTTAGAGTTTTTTTTTGTTGTTGTTTTTAAACACAGAAATAAATGAATGTAATTATAAATTTATTTCATAACTTGCACCAGTACAGCACACTTAAATACAACAGTGTCTTCACAATATCGGTCACACATGTGAAAACAACACAATTGTAATTTATCCATTCAATGCAATTAGGATTATAACAGCTAATGCAAAATAAATAATAAAGTAATTGAAACTGACAAAAGTAATAGTTTGGCTATCTTGGTGAAACATGTGAAATACAAACTGCAACAAATCTTCTTTCAAATGGTACAAAAAGTGCAATTAGGACAAAACATAGAATTATACTGAATAAATCTGCCCTCATAGATCAGGCACATTGTCACCCGATCTAGAATTCTTTTAAATATCGGGAAAGATACAGATATGAATACACTTAAATCAGGACACCTCTAACAAAACCATTAAGAAGAAGATTCATGTCAGGCTAGACAGGAGAAAGGAAAGAGCAGCAGTGAGATGGGCAGAGAAGCTCAGATATTGGATGATGGAGAATGAAAAATGGGCCCAGTTCAAGTTTGGGTTTTTTGTTTACGACAGAGGAACATCAGTTTGAGTAAAAACAATGCAAAGACTCTAAAAACAGGGGATTTGACCTCATAGGATTATTTGAAACAATGTCTTAACCTTTATACAGCTCAACGGGGTCCTTTTCATCCTACAACAGGAACAGACATAATGCCGACCATGGCGAGTTCAGTACATTATAGATCTGTCGTGAGAGCAGCTTAACTGCATGTTGCAAAGGAAGACTCCATCAAACTAATCCACCCACTAACCATGTTATAAAATCACCTCTGATTACAGATGAACACATTCATCCTTTTTATTAAAATATATTCTGTTAATTCACATTCTGTTAGTGTATCTTTTGTGTAAAGCAAGAGTTTAAAAAGAAATGGGCTTGTGTGTTTTAGTCATAGTTATGTAGTGTCAGGCACCCACAGATCTGGACACCTTGCCTTGGGAAATCTGACCCTCAAAACAACAGAAATAGGACTGAATACTGATACCTCATCTGGTCGCCCAGATTCCTTCACATTTTCCTCCAGGAGATCACAGGTCTTGGAAAAAGAAGTTTTACTGTTTTTTTAGTGAACCTTTACAAGATTAACAACCCGGAAATCTGAAACCCTCAGTTTAATGTTCTAAAATAAATAATTGATTCAGTTACAGTTCTGCTTCAAATCATTTCAGCAGAGGTGCAGCCAGCTGTTTTAGTGGCTGCTGTGGATCTGTTTCTGTTTGCCTGCTCCGATTTCCCTCAGCTGTGTCTGTCAAAGAGCAGCCCTGGCTTCTCCTTGCGGCTTGTGCTGCAACACCCTGCTGATAACCTTGCTGACAGCCCTCTTTCGTGAGCCTCAAATGTGTCCTGCCGTCTTCAAAAAACCGCTGCCACTGGTCTTATCTTCACTCTCACACATTGGCCACACACAACAACAGTGCAACCATCCCTCATGGAGCACAGAAGCAGGCAAGGCTTCGCCAGCTTGACCCACATGGAGGCTCTGGCTGGCCAGCTGTCAGTAACCCATCTTTTGTCTTCTCTATATGGAAGATTGGGGGGTAAAAGCTTTGCTGTCCATTCATCTCTATCACCTATTTGCCTGTGCCTTTTTCTTTTTAATACAAACACACCATCTTTCAAAATTCATCTACTCTTGTGAAAAAGAGTGGGACCGTATAATGTGACGGATGCAGTGTGCAGAGAATTATGAGGTGGCATTTCGGTTTCCCCGGAGCATTACACTGTTGTTATCTGTAATAATTTAGGTGCAGATGGGGAAAACACGTTTTCAGGAGAGCCGAGTTTTGTTTGTAGAGCTACCCTGCTTATAGTATGCGGCATAAACAGTACCATCTTCCAGCTTGTCGTGAATATGCATGTAATTAGCCAACTAAATTAAGCAGAACTAGACTGAATGCCATTGGTAGAAACAAGCAGAGCTGATGATTTATGGTGCTGAACTATTTAGACTGATGGAGTGTCATGAACTAATGAAAGGCTCTGGTAAACAAATACTTAGCATTAAAAATAGCTGTTCTTCTGAAAGAAAAAGAGAGAAAGTAGTAAAGAAATTACCCAAATATTAAAAATTATAATTTTAACTATGCTGAACATTACAAATAAACAAGCAAGACACATACAGCGTCCCGTAGATTTCATGAGGTGCATATTTCATGTGCTGCCAATTTTGTGCTTTCAGTTTGAAGGACAGGTGCTTTGTTGATTTAGAATCAATAATCTGCTTCTGTCTATAGAAAGAGGTATTTGCTAATGTGGATGGGGGATTATGTAGATGAGAACGAAGCATATCGATCACAATGCAACCAGATTAGATGCCAAGGCAGACACAAAGCTTTTATCCCACCTTTGGAGGCACTCATTTGAATTTTTATTATTTATTCAGAGGAAAACTGATGGTAAAACCCCTCCAAACTCCATAAGGGTAACTCTAAAAATGGACCCAGATAGCAATAATGAGTTGAGCTACCTAAGCAGTTCCTAAGGTTTATCACAAAGAGAAAACTATTTATGTCTCTTGTATTTTGTTACATTGTGTCGTGTTACAGCCTCAAGCTGGAATCTATTTTTCGGGGTATTTTATGTTATAAAATACATAAAATATGTAATGTTTTATGTGCAATTCCACAACATAATGTGGAATTGTGAAGTGGAAAGTAATGCATGTTTATTTTGTTTTTCTTACAAATAAAAATCTTAAAAGTGTATTTTGGATACTTCAAAAACTTTTGCCTTCAAAAATTATCCAATTACTAGAGTCAGTGTTTGTGTGAGGTTTCCCAAGGAACATATATCCAATAGTTAAATTCAATCCATCATCTAAAAATGGAAGAGAGTAAGGAACATATTAAAATTTGCCAAGGAGAGCATAAAACAGGCAAGAGGTCAGGAGCTGCAGAGATCCACAGTTCAGGTGTGAGAATTTGTTGACAAAGCATTTATTAGTGTTGCACACCACAATTCTGTGCATGATGGAAGAGCAGGAAGAAAGCAATTATTGAAAGAAAGACGGGAAGCCACAACCATGTAGGATACACGGCAAACAAGGGGGAAAATACGGTCAAAGAACAGGATGCTTAGATTTAACTGAGAAAAGACCTGTTGTGGTTGCACACCTGTCAGACACACATTTGTGTTGTTCTGCTACATAGGATCACAATAAAATATATTGACATTTGTGGTTGTAGCTTGACAAAATGTCAAACAGACTTCTTTAAGGAGAGATTGAGGATTCATTCCTACTGTGGTTTATTGTGTCTGCTTGCTATCGATGCAGAGTTCAGCAACATGCAACAAAACTCACAGTCCTGTGTAAATGGTTAACACAGGTCAGTGCACCTAGACTTTAATTTTAATTTGCCTTTGCTTTGAAAGAAAGCTTCAATATGTGAGATGTGCCTGTGAACCTTGCAGTAAAACATGAACAAGTGAAGGCCTTGAGACTTTCAATATTATACAATATATAAAAGGTGAGGTAATCTGATTTTTATTTAAATGGAAAAAATTGCATTAAATCAATTTCATTAGTTTTTACAGTACTGCAGTAATGCAATTATTCAGCTGTGTAAACAATCGAGTCTTAGCCACTTTCGCCCACAGCTCCTCCTCATCCCCACAGTGAGGCTGCAGAGTTCAGGCAGCCTTCGGCTCCCCAAACAATTACACGCTAATCTGCAATGTGAAATGAGCATTGGGCTTTTAATCTCATAGAAAGAGAGTCCCCTACTTCACCACTCTCAAATAGAGTCTTATTAGGTCTTGGAGTTTCTGACCTTCTGCTGCTATTGCACCACCACCCCATACATTTCCCACCAGTATAGACAGCAAAAGATCTCTTCCTCCAGCAACCTATTGGTAGATTTTCCCCGCAACACCACCACCCTATCTATTTAATTGCTTGTTAGACTGAATATTCTCCAGTTTTCCCCATCCCCTGCAATATCAGCTTGTAGATATTGCTTTTCATTATAATATTCAGGATAACCACACTGGTGCATTTTCTTGCAGAAAAGAAAGCACACAAATCTATAACATGATGTTTGTGCTTGTATTGAAAACCAAACAGTGTACCAAATCGTATTAAATGTTCAGGGAGACAGTAAGGTCTGCCTATTGAACACAAGTGATGTACAGTAAATCTGTCACATTGATGTGTTTTTAAACCAGGGTTGTTTTTTTTTCTTTCTTTTTTTTTTTTTTTTTTTTTTAGAAACACGACCTTTGTAGATATCAGGTGCCTATGTCTTGTCATTTAAAAAACCAAAGTACTTGGACTTCTTTAGTTTGATGCTATTTGATGAAAAAACAAAAAGGAACAAAAAACTAACAGGATTGATTAAATAATCAAATCTATCACACAAAAACACACTCAGTAGTATATCACATTTTTGTAAATATGTCTAAAAGCAGAGTTGCAGTAGTAGTTTTTATTTTTAATAGTTGTTAGCCTGGTCATTGAGCACATCAAATCAAATTGAGTTAACAAATCATACTGGTTTTACAACTTGGAACTGGCCTCGATATAATATCAAACGTAAACTGAAGGCAGAAAAAGCAGCAACCATCATTCTTGGCTCTCTCTCTTTATTATTATTAGCTCTACTTCTCAGTTAATTTGTTCTTGTTTGCTTTGTTAATTTATTTTGAACACTAAAGACACACCAGCAGAATTGGAACAATGTGATTAGACCTCTAACCAGGTTGCCATCTCACAACATCCTAATTTATTGAAAATATTTTAATTATTTTACAACATTTGACTCTGGGAGATGGTCGAAAAGAGGAATGGTTGGAGGGATGGTGCAATGTGGGGAGATGCTTAATGGACTTTGTTTTTATGATGTAAGATATACAGTTTTAGTTCACACTCCAGCATCACCTTCCTTCACAGTTCACACTAACAGAATACACAATTTGAACTCTTAGTAAGAAAGATTACAATGTAGTTTTGGATACGCTACAGATTTTCACAGCTTGAGTGTTGCAATTTTTAGACCACATATAAGTCGCCCAGTGCTCCACTGCTACAAGAATAGTGCTACGCAAACGGCAACAATTGGCCTAATAACATTTCTGAATCATGACCTGTTGGACCGACAAAAGTGTGAACTAGTTTGTGATTAATTCAACTTTTACATATTTGATTAATGGCACTCAGATTACTCCATATGTCCCATATTGTGAGTTTCTTTAAATATATACATAAAGAAGTGACACAATTAAAATTAGTTCACACTTACTTACTTTTTCTCTCTTACTTTTTTTACTTTTACTTTCTCTCTCTTACTTACTTTTTCTCTCTTTGTATTACGCAGCACTGAATTTTACACCCTTTATTTTGATAAACTTATGCTTCCAAAATGGGGTATCAATGACAATATTTGATCTTCTATAAAATATACTTTATTTTCTCATGAAAAATACATGTTGAGAGGCAACCATGTAGTAACAGATTAAATAACCCAACAAGGGGCAAAGAATTTGCTGCTGGAATACCAGTGTATTTGTTAATCTTACCTTCTGACGCAGACATCCTTTGATGAAAGAAAACAAAAATCTTCTCCAGCATCTCATTTATTTCGTATTTTCAGCCATTTAACAAGTGGCCTTACGTTGGAAACAGATGGGTTACCAGGAGAGTGCTCGATTTATCCTGCTAATGCTTTGTCCAGACATGAGGCATACATTATCTTGGGGGCAAAAAGCCTGTGTAGTGCCCAGTGCATGGATGGATTAGTGTGTGGTGCCTGACAGTGATAGATATTATCTATACAGCTCTTTATCTTAATAGGGAGGCCTAAATTCAGAATAATAACACAATGTCTGATGCTATCATCTGTGTCTTGCACTTTTAACCCAAATTCATTGTATTGCATGTTCTTTATCCTATTGAGCTGCCTTTTATCCTACATTATAAAATAGACCTTGAATATTATCTTTAACTTTATCTCTGCTCACACTAAAATGTATTCATAATGGTTCTCATGGATTGTCTTCTTGAAAACAGGAGATTTAGAGAATGAAGAGTGGGTGTTATAAACTAACCTTTCAATAGTCAGTTGGCTGTAGCATAAAGTCATTTTAGTTATTTCTCTGAGTTGGAATGTAACAGAAGGACACCAAGATCCATTTTTATGTCTTCTGAGTAACAATATCATCCACTCTTACTTTTATCTAGCCTTACTTTCTTTCCGGTCCTTCTGCATTCTTATCTTTTCTAGCCCACAGGTGCTGCTGATTCTTTAATCATACTTTAAATTTCTTCTCTTCCACATGCCTCCACCTACTGCTCACATCTGCAGTATTTCTAACTTACTTCTTGTGTCTTTTCTCTTTTTCCTCGCTTTTCTTCTATCATTACTTCTCTTTCTTTACCTTTTGTTGCTGTTCTCTCTTTTTCCCCCCTACATCTCTCTGTCCTGTGGCGACGCTTGCAGTAGAGATTAAAGTGATCAAGGACCTACCATGGCCGCCTCCTGTAGGGCAACTCAACACCAGCCCTCCCCTGGCAGAGGAGCTTGAGTCTCCTTCCCAGACAGCTCAGCCGTCGCCTGGACCGACGGGCTGTGACCAGCACCACCATGGTGGGTGTTGGTGTCCAGCATATTTCCCATTAATTGCCCTTCACCCTCACCTTCTGTGTGTCCATTATTCCATTCATATGTAGACTCATTTATTTAGTTTAATTTAGTAAGTAATTAGGTAGCATATTTTTTTTTTCATGTGGTTTTTTTTGTTTGTTTTTTTCACTCAACTGATAGATGAAGTTGTTTGTTTGTTTTTTTTTTTAAATCAAAGATCACATTTGATTGCCCTCAGCCATAGAGGTAACTCAGAACCACATCATTGCATCACTATAAATGTATCAGTAAAACACCTCCGTTTCATCCTCAGTATGAATGAGGACCGACTGTTTAACTTCACAAATTGCATTCTTTTAGCACTGACCAATTAGCAGTGTTTAAAAGGCAGTTGTTTCTTTCCACTTTTGTCTCTTGCATGGTCATGATGAGGGATTGCTGAAAAACTTAACAGTCATCATTTGGGTGGACTTCCTCAGACTGATACTTTTTTGAATGCATGCAATTGAATTTGAATATCTTTTTTTTATTTTGTATTGGATTGGTTTTTGGATATCAATTAGACTTTTTCACTCGTGAAGTTCCTTGCATTTATGTAAACTGGTGTTTTATAAATATACCAAACTGGAAACTGGGTTAAATTCAAATCCCAAGAATTATTTACTCTACTTGATAATATCAAGACAGTGATGTTTAAAAACTGAGTCTGAAATTTCAAACTTTGGGATAGATTGTATCAAAATAAATAGTAAAAGGGAAGAGTGATCAGATTTTATTCCACTGCTAATTCAAAAGTTTTATTAATGTTGAACTCAGTTGTTTCCTACTTTTTATTGTCTTGAAATTTGCATACCAATGGAAACCAACTTTAAAAGTGGTTCCCACATTTTGATTGGTAGTCTTTAAGAGTTCCAGGCAAAAGCGATTCTTTCCTCTGGCCCCGGTCCTAGTTGGTCCTGAGAAAGAACAATTTTTATGTTGCTGCTGCAAGAGTTTGGCTATGGAATACAGCAAAGAACTGGTTCTAAACAAGCATTATCATTAGAACCAGTTTGTCAGGAATGACTCCCCACGAATAACTTTAATCTTCTTATTCTGAATTATGGGGAGAAATTACAAAAATTGTCAAGCATGTAACTTAAAAAAAAAAAATTGTTAATGAGGGAGAGTAACATTTTCCTGCTAATGGTGATTTACTGAAAGAGTTTCAGATGCACTGAATAATTTGGCTTTATGTATTAGCGCTGTAATGATTGCACTTTTCCATCTGGATTACATGTGGCAGAAAATCACTAACTGCTGGCCAGGTTTTAAGATGAAGCCTCATTAGTTTTAATTGTGCTGAACTGCCGTCTCCATGCGTAATTGCCTTTCGTTGTGACCCCCATTTCCTCTTGTCAACATACTCATAACCGTCCCAGATGTCCCCCTGACCCGCAGTTCTATACAAGTGGATGACTTAAGATAAAAAATAAAAACAGACTCCTTCACAGCAATTGTAGTTGTTGACTTATTCATTGTCATAATGGACACAGTTGACAAGTACGTCACCTATTTTTAACAGACAAGCACTAACTGATATTAGGAGCCCCTGCACAGTCACAATCTGACTGGTTTAATTGTCCAGGGGAAAGAAGGATATGTTCTGAACTAATGCCAGGAATGGGATTTTCCCCAAGCAGAGTGGGAAAGCTCAGAGTGGGGCCATGAAAAAGGACACCACTGTGTTCTATAGGCGAGGAGCTGATTTATGCCCACAGATCCATGGGAAACGCTCCAGTTCCCAAGTGATGTGAGGGAGTTTTAGAATCCTGTCCTGTAAAGTGATCCCCTCTCCATCCCAGCAAGGTGGCCCCACTCTACATCTTTCAGGTCAAAGGTTCATGTGTCAGAAACACAGGGGATTGAAAGCTTCAACTGCAGTAGTGAATATATTTACAATGGGCTCCACTGACCTCAGAGTGCTGGTAGATCTTCATTTCCACACCAGAATGTTAGACATCCATTAAACGTAGAATTGCCTAAATCCTCTGGACAGGCTCAGTGAAGATTCTCTGTGTGATCACAATAGTAGGACATGTTTATTCATAAGGATCTTTACCCAATTCTAAGTTGCTTAGAATTGGGTAAATTCTAAGCAACACAACAAAAGATGGAAGCCAAACACAAATTAGGCATTTTTGAAAGAAGTTTTGATAAGCATCAATTACCTCTTTTAACACACGTAGGAGACATTATGCCAACAGAGCAGAACACACCTCAGCCATGGACATTACTGTCAGAAGTATCAGATGTCGTGTATTTATTGACTAATTTTTTTAAATGTCTTTGGTTATTGAGGGCTTTGAAGGTTAGCAGGAGAAAGTTAGTAAAGGTTCTTAAGAAAATAGTTGATTTATTAACTTAGGCAGGAAAATGTTGTGAGTTCTGTTTGTAGCAGAGTTTATTAAGGAGATTGACGAGCAAAACATAGAAAGTGCTGTTCTAATGATTGAGTCACGAAGTGGTAAATGCATGGATCAATGTATTAGTAAAAGAAAATAAGCATAAAAGATGGAGGAAAAGTGGTGAGGTGAAAGCAGGTGCTTTTGGAGATGTGGCCCATGATTTGGCTGCTGAAGATAACTTGAAGGTTGTAGTTATGTGAGAAATGGGTTAGCATAGACTTCAAGTGAACAAGGCAGAAGTGGAGATCACATTTAGCTGCAGATTTTCACAAATTTGTTAATGTCAAAATTTTTGTAGTTTAACCAAAGATAATCAGGTGGCATCCATGATTGTATGTCTTTGAAGCGGTCGATGGGAAAAAAAGACTTGCCTGTGAAGGTCATGGATTTAATTGAGATGCAGATCAATGGAAGCAAAATTTAAGATAGCAAATGATGTGGACAATAGGGATAATATGACATTATCAAAAAGAGAGGACCAAACAAAATCCTTGGGGAACACTGTTGAACAGAGATGTCATAAATTATAGTTTGTTAGACAGACATAATCTGAACTGGAAAAGAGCCGAGCCGATGATGCAAGTGGTATGTTTGTTAGTTTCAAAGGCTGCAATAAGGTCAATGAGAACGAGGATGCTGAGGAATCCAGTTGGAGAAAGGAAGTTGATGATTTGGTGATTTTTAACAAGTGCTGTTATCTCTGGGCTTTAGATGGTAAAAGAAGACTGAAGATAAGCTGAAGACAACTGAGGCAAGGTTATTTCAGGACAGGGTTGATGACAATGGTTTGAGTCAGTCAGTGACAGACACATAACTGAATGAGGAGTAAGATGCTTACAAAATTCATAAATGCCATTTTACAATCACTTTGTTCTAACTGAGATAAGCAGAAGAACAATGTATTACAAGTCAGCATTGTCAGTTCAGCCTCATTATCAAGACTGAAATGCAGATTGCCACAGCAGATATTAAATCTACATATAAATTGGGACATATTTGTTTGAATATAAAAAGGAGCTTGTCTACTTTGTTTTTGTATGAAATAATTATCCACACTTTGAAGAGTTTCTCTGTCTTTGCTTCTTTTGTCTTAGATGTCTTTTAAAAAGTATTTGAAAGTATTTCAGACCTGTGAATTAATTTCCACACATCCAGGCTGTAAAATGTAATTTTCACCTTTCAATGCAGCCGTAGGTGACACATGTCACCCCTCAGAGTAGTCATCCTTTTTGATAGGAGTATCATTAGCAAATGAGAATTAATTAGCTGGCTTAATTAGAGAAATTTGCACGGCAGTGTGTGCAGCTGGGGATAAGGTCTCATTGCTTGGAATCAGCAGTAAACAGTGTTACTCCATCTTTCATTTGGATATCAAACAAAATTATCAATTCCTAGTTTTATGTAATAGTGCTATGCAAAAGTATCTATTGCTAGACTTTTTTTTTTTTTTACATTTTGCCACATTTTACCATTAATTTCAAAGTATCTTATTGTTTTTTTATGTGACAGACCAATGACAACATGGTACATAATTATAAGTTGTAAACAAAACAACACAACAGATTTCAGAGCCTCCATTTGCTGATCTTATTTAAGTCTTTTTGCCCTTATTTCTTTTCAGAACTCTTGCAGCTGTTGCAAGAGTTTTTCTTCCAGGATTACCCTCTGTGTGTTCCATCAATTTTTCCAGCAACTCTGACCAACGTTCCTGGCTTGCTGATGAAAAGAATCTTCACAGCATCATGTGCTTTAGAGTGTTATATTTTGGTCTGATCTAATTAGAACATATCCTTCTTCATATTCAATGTGTCGCTTACATATGGCTTGTGGAAAACTGCCTACAGGATTTCTAATAGCTTTCTTTCTACAGTGACTTTCTTTTTGCTTAACTCTTCCATGAAACTCACGTTCTTGGAGGCTAGTAGTTGTTCTCTCAACAGATTTTCTCACATGAGCTGTTGACCTCTGTAATTTCTCTAGTTACAAAGGTAGCCATTTGTAACTTTAGAGATTTAGGGGGGGGTTTTTTTTAGAAATCTATGTATCATTTTTTGTTCTCAAAATTCTGCACCATTTCATGTGGACCTTCAACATAAAATACCAAGTTTGTTGGAAAGTGATCAAATGTAGAGCGGTTTAAGAAGTTTGACTCCTTTTGCAAGGCTCTTTACTTCTATATCTAGTCTGTTTTAGCCATGGAGTCCTGCTGTGGGACACATTCTCACTGTTCTTGTGAAAAAAAAATCTTTGTTTTGCTCTGTTGGGTAATATTGCTGGCAGATTCCATCACTGAAATAGCCTTTTGACATTTATGTTTGTTTGTGTCCAAATAAATCAGTTTGTTGCTCCTCACCATTCCCCTCTGCATTGTGTATATGTGTTTCTGTGTGTTTGGGATCCTGTTTCTTTGTGGGATTCTCTGAAGGGAGATGCATGTTTGAAGGGGACAGGCCTTCCAGCCATCAGTCACCATCTAACTGACAGTTCAATCTGATACACAGATTCCATTTGCTGCACTTTACAAGCAGCAGGTCTGATAACAATCCCAGATACCCTAACACATTTCACTATATGTCTTAGTGTGTTTATGGGATGACGCGTGTGCATGCGAGTCTGTGTGTGCATGTCTTCATGCATCCCCCCACCCCGCATTTAGGGCTGCCTCCAAGGGCTTTTGTTCACCAGTAAGCCAATCTCCCTGTCAGTCGGCCATGTCTTGGACATTGCCCTCCAGAGAAAGAAAAGGGAGTTGGTCTTCCTCGCACCTGCTTGTATTCGACCTCAAAACATAATTCTTCAATCGTCTGAAGCTGCCATAAGTGAGATGGCTGGCAAAAGAAGCAGACACGAGTTCATTCACACTTGAGCAAATATCACTTTTGTTTCGTTTAGGTTCCTTCAAAATAATGCTTTCTTCTGGAAGTATGTGCGCTCCCTCCGTAGGGGCTTTAGTGCTGACAGGTAAGGTTGATTGGACAAGTTCCATAGAGATGAGGCACTGGGCCTTTAATATAACTGGAGTAAAAGACCAAAGTTTAACCAAGGTCAAAAGGAAACTGTTTGTTGCAATTTGGTAAGAAGAAGCATAGTGTTTGTAGAACAGAGGAAATGTGAAGAATTGAGATTAATCAGAGTTGCAATGCAGAGATGCACTATGTCTTAATAAAAAGATAACCATATTCATCGTCACTGAACTAGTAAAGTTCAGCGAACTTCACTAGCCTATAATGGTTTTCATTTCCTCTTTTTAGACCAACACATTGAAGATAAAAGAACAAAAGCCCCTTAGCTACAATACATTTTCCTCTTTCTGTCACAAGCAAGTGTTAGGAACAAACAGGGCAAGAGTTTCCGAGTGTTTGCCAGAGGGTGTTAGATGCAGAGATCAAAAGGGAGGGTGACGGGAAGCAGCAGAGGAAGAGGTAGGACCGGACATATGCAAACAGGAAGAACAAAATTGAAAGCGAAGGAGTGAGAGCAATTGGCTGCATCTTCATGTTGTGATCTGTCAGCGCTGACAGGGGCTGAGTGGAGCAAACATGCATCTCTTATGTGCCCTCGGTCAGTCTCCATGGAAACGCTGTTTCTCACCCGTACATATAAACTGCATGCTCATCTAACTTTCTTTATCTTTTCACACAGTCAGCACGGGCTGTATGAAGGAAGGGGATAACTTCAAAATTCTTTCATATTTACTTAGATGCAACAGAGGGGCATCATTTGACTGCCTGCAGTTGAAGCATCAGACTGGAGAAAATTGGAGCTGCAGCTCATACTCCTCCATGAGTCTGAGGTTAGACCCACAATTTACCCAGCTGTCATGCAGCGGTACAATTTGGCTCTTGTTGTAAGACTCAGACGTAGCCCTATAATGAACAGAAGTGCAGAGGCCAAGATAACAATCAGTCATTTGGAATAATCATTTCCATGAGTTTATGTTTGGGGAGACGCATCAGTGAGCTTAAGGCCAACGAGTTCAGTCTGGGGTGTGGAGGTCAAGGGGGGCCTCTGGTGGTTGAAGGTGAGGTAACAGCTGTCTTCCTCAGCAGCCTGACAAGACATTGGATAATATTCAGGTGATAGTGTAAATAACAGCAATAATAAAGAAAATGTATCTTTATGTCGACTTGTTCATAACCTATTTAAAACAGAATCAAATAGATGTGTAAATAACTCTGAAGACTGCTTTTAAATGTCTAATTTTCACTTTTTTTACATAATGTGTCACTTTTTAACCCTAATCCTGACCAACTCAGTTGTTTTCTTAGGCTTGCTAAAAATGTTGCAATGTCTGATTATGAAATTTGTTTTATTGCCATCCCTTTAGGTCAGTGTAGAGCTTAGAGATTGACCGACCCACAAACTGCCATGCAAGCCAATCCTCTCCAAGTGGACTGTAGAGTCTAGACTGATGTAGGGCTGTCTCCATCGATGTGCTGTTAAGATCTCAGCGCTTGTCTGTCTAACCATCAGCACTATGTTCCGACAGGATAATGAAAACACAAAATGCAAGACTGACCATGAGTGACTAAGAGCAACAAAATCAGACATTGTCAAGTGTTCACTACATTAACCATTTCAATCCAAACCTGAGTGCCTTCAGCCTTAAAACAGTCCCCACCTGACGCCTGTTTGTGTCCGATGCTGGAAGCCTCCCTTCTCTTATTGCTTGGGAAGCGTGTCAGTGGCTGCAAACAGTTTAGTTTCCCCAAACCTTGGGGTGTTTTGACATCAATTATAGTGATGGATGACTGGGGAAAAACAGCTGAATCCCTCCCTCCCACACACAGACTCAGCTTGACCACCTCTCATGATCACCACTCCAGCCTCCGGTGCCCAGTGTTTCAGGGAACCTTCAGCCATATCTTCTTTTTTTTTCTATCTGTAAATGTTATTTTTTCTTCCATCCACTGAACAAACCTGCATGCCTTTCTCTCTTCCGTGAGTTGATTTGGCTGAGAAAACACCCGGTGTATACTCTGGCAGTGATGTAATGAGAGCAGGTCACCTCAAGCCCCCATCTGCCATCAAACAGTTCCCTGTGGCCTAGCCAGGGGAGCGCTTCGTGCCTGGAGCTGACCGTGGGAGTTTGAAAAGCCAGTTTAATATTTAACTTGTCGAACTTGTATGTGTGTGTTGCTGTTCACTCATATGAACTCTTCAGATTTGCTTGTTTGCACATTTGCATCTACTAAAGCAGCAACTGCTCACAAATACTGCATTAGGCGTAGAAGTATTCATGGACACATAGAGTTGTTTGAATGTTTTGAAGGAAGTTTGTATGGTTTTTCTCTCTCTCTCTCTCTCTCTCTCTCTCTCTCTCTCTCTCTCTCTCTGTCTCTCTCTCTCACACACACACTGGAATGTGTGCACAGACTGATTTATGTGTCTTCCATAGTGTGTACATGTTCTTCTGTTGGATGACTTACACAAAGTGAGTGTGTGGGTGTGTGTTTGCGAAAGCACAAGCATGGTTTTTGTTCTCACACATTTGCACTGGTGTAGTTTGACAAATACATGATGTCGTAAGCCTCACAAATACCTACTGCACATAAATGACCTTAACTCCACTTCTAGCTGGAATAGAGGCAGCGGACATGGGCCAGTATGAGACATTCATGGTATGATAACCTTGAAATATGAAGTGGTTTACGCAAACGTTTTATGCAAAAATTTAAAACACCTTTATTAAAGCAATTGAAAAAGGTATTTCAGATGCTTCTACAAAAACACAATATATGGATAAGTCAGCTTTAATTTTATTTTCTGTTATTGTTATGTTTACATTATGATTTTGATGTATTGATGTAGGAATATGGAGTTAAACACTCAAATGAGTTTATTGTTTTTAAAAGCTTATTGCATAGAATGTTGTACCCTCTTTGCTGTTATCAATCAATCAAGTAATCAAATTTTATTTGTATAGCACATTTCAGCAGCCAGTGCTTTATATCATAACAAACACAAAGTTATCAGGTGGGGGGTTCTTGCCTTTGCGTCCACAAAAGGGGTACTAGTTACACTGGTTGCAGTTATATTTTAAGACCAGTTAAACAAGCTAATTTTTTCTGCTCAATGTGTTGTGCTATATGTTTAGGTTGCAAGCCTGCAGTTGGTTTCTCAAACAGCACACTACTTGTAGATTCTCAACTCTAGTTTTAAATCAACTTTACTTTAATAAGAGTGATATGCGTAGTTACCCTAGCATTGTCTCTTTCACAACTGGAAACATGTTGAAACAATTCTTCTTGTACTAGCCAGCTGGCCTGCAGTGTGCAGCACATGGGGGGGAAGGTCGCATTACATTCTAGTCTCACTGGAACTTTTGCTGTCTTATGATCAAAAGCCCTGTAAAGAATTTCAGGAACAACATAAGAGAAGATTTTATTCCCTAGCATTTTAAAACTTTGGTATGTTTTTATATCCTTGGCCCATGTCTCCTATACATTTTTTAAAAAATTGTATTATATATTTAAGCTACATAAACCTTTTTTTCATTATAGTTCAGTTTGATGGAGTGGAAAAGTCTCGAATGTCACCCACCAAGGATGGGAAAACTCGCCCGCTGCAGCGACATTCCAGTGGCTGTTTGGTCAACACCAAAATGACTTCACTGGACCACAGCAGCTCCTCTCTCGGGGAACGTATTGACCCCACGATGCCTCTGGAAAGCCAGTTGTGAGTGTGATTTTTGTTTGTTTGTTTGTTTTCGTCTTTATTGCAGTTTTTTTTTAACCTTTCCATATTTTTGCTCATCCTTCTTTCCTGCTGTTGGATGCAGTTGGTACCACGGAGCCATCAGCCGAACGGATGCAGAGTCTCTGCTCAGGATGTGCAAAGAGGCCAGCTACCTGGTTAGAAACAGCGAGACCAGCAAAAACGACTACTCCCTCTCCCTTAAGTAAGAACAACACATTTCTCCACCAAATAGCAAACTCTAAACAGTATTTCCAGTTTAATATGAAAATATCAATACCTCCCATTTTGCATTCACAAAGGAATGCTTTATTTGAACAGCTGCAATATTTCAGGTGCGACATATTGAATATTTGGCCACCGGGATGCCCTTTGTGCCTATGTCTGATATAGACCTGAGTGGCTGAGGTCATAAATCTCAAGGAGCGTAGTAGTAGCCTTAGAGTGATCAACGAGTTTTATAAGACAAACTTAGGTGACTGAAAAATACAATCCTAATTGCAACATTGAGCAATAATATAGTAACTCCATGTTTTTCCAATATTGTGTGTCCCAAGAATGCTTCCTTTTGAAAGGATGCAACCTCCAGCAGGTCCTCACTCACTGTGAACAACCATCTGTTATAAACAGCTGGTGGCTGAGAGGACATCACAAGCAAGATGTTTACCTGTGGTCCGTTGTGTTGATGATTCTTACTTTTTGGATGCAAATAATTTCACCCTTCAAACCTCTTTCTTCCAGCTGTTATACCTCCTGGTCCTACTCTGTCCTCCACATCACCTTTGTTTCCTTCATTTCACAGCATCTTCTCCCTAATTTGCTGACGTGCCCAGTGCTCACAGCTTGGTTACCGGTTACCCCGTCGTTGGTGACCTCCCTCTCTTTGATGCATCCTGCTGGGGGTTAAAAGGAGCCTCTCTAATTAACTTAGACACAAATGTTTTCTCGGGGAGAGGTCATCTCCGTGTCAAAGCCCCACAGAGCAGTCACTTTTGGTTTCTCTCTACGAGCTAATAAGGACAAACTGACATGGAAACATATCCTGAAACTTTTAACCCTCCAAAGCTTTCCAAAATAAACAAACAGCATCAGCTCAGCTTTAAAATTTCTGTATCTTGGTTAAATAAGAATGGTTTGTTGTTTAAAAAAAACAGTTGGATATGAGTAATACTCTGCAACCCTCTGTCAATCCTGATATGAGGATAATATGCAAAGAGACACTGATTAGCCTTTGCAATAACTGCAGAGCTCTGCTTGCTTGAGGCTCATATGTCTTGAAAGAGAAAATGATTCTGTTCACTGCTCATGGAGGGTTTTTTTACATGCCACTGTTGCTATCTGGGTTACTTTCTGTTGCACTGAATGATCATTTGCTTTTGCTTCAGCTGCTGTTTGTTTTCCTTCTATAACCACTGATAAAAAGATGAACAGTCTCCTAAACACAGATCTGCTGCCGTCCAGAACATGTCTAACTGGAGAACAAGCTGAAAGATCCAAACATCTGTAATGGCACATACAAGTAGGCGTTGTGGAGAGAAATGGATCTTACTTTAATCCCTCTTCTTCTGTCTTTTTATTTATTTTTATTTTTTGGTTCCATTTATAAAGCCTGACCTGAGGAAAACTCTCAGCAGGAAATTAGGTGAACTTATATTTCTATTTCAGAAATGAATGGATTAGAAAGGAATGAGATCTCTGAATGTTTGGGCTTGGAAAAGTGTGGCTATTTCACTTCATAAAATGTAGATAAACCCTGTCATTCAGCAGGCTTATACACCTGAATACTTTTGGGAAAATATATAAGGAAAAGCAGGTAAAATAAGGATTTTGACCTTTTTATTTTCCAAGAAAATAAATATTCACAATTTTGGAATTACATTGAGATTGTAATGTTCTCAATATTCTTAGAGTTGATGTCTTTGTGCACCATCAGAAAATTACTTTGCATCACTCCTTAATATCCTGTCTTGCTGGAAACCATGCATTGCCATAATACTGCCTCGACATGTTTTACAAAAGGATTTGTGTTTTTTATAATTTAAACGCTGACATATATCTTGTTTAATTCCCCTAAAGTATATTGTTATTTTTACAAAGTTTTAATTTTCTCATGGACTTTGTGTGTTTGAGTCCAAGTCCAAGTACTGTTCTCACTGTCTCCAAAATCTCAATGGACAGTAACACTCCGAGTTTGTCCCTTACATTTTATCCATGTATTAATAAAGAACTGCTAATGGTAGGATCTAGACTTACTGATTGTCTTACCTAAAGATTGGGGTTTTAAGTTTGCTAGTAATATGGGTATAAATCCATATAAATCCACTAAAGCTAAGTCACAGAAAGAACAGACATTCATTCAGTTTCGATAAATCTTTTTCTTTTAGTAATAATTATGAAGGTACCAAGAATCCATTTTCCCCTTTGCACCATAAGAATGAAATACAGATTAGCTAATGCTCTGGGTTTTATAGCCGCAAAAGAAATATCAGATTGCAAGATTATAGGATTTACTGACGAATATGTGGCAATTTGTGGTTGTTGTTTTCCCCAGACCAATTAGAACCAGACAGTAAAAAGCTTACTTCAGTTCAGTTCAGTATAAGGCAACAAAACAAGTTGTAAAAAAGATTCACATCTCTTGACATTTTCTTACATTTGGTCAGGTAAAATCAACAAACTTCAATGTTTTTTATGTTTGTTTTGTTTTTGTTTTTTTTATTGGAAGTTTCTGTGATGGACCAAAACAATCAAGTTTGTGACATAAAAATGAAATGACACGTTTTTGTTTATCTGTGTGGCATGCACTTCTATTCATCACTCCTGATGAATATACTTTCTTACAGCTGATTCTCTGAGCTTTTTCCTGCTATTATTCAGTTATTAAACCAGGAGAGTGGTTGGTACTAGCAGTGCTTGTAATATTGTTTTTTCATCAAACCCCATTTATACTTCACCGCCTTTTTATCACAGACTTGTTTGGTGTGTTTTGTTTTCTCTATTAAGATATTTGTTCACTAATATTCTCTAGCAAACTTTTAAGGTCTTCATATAACTGCTAAATATATATTGAGAATAACTTTCACACTGTTGGATTCTGTTTACTAATCTTCTGAAGGCAATTGGCTGCACCATAGTTTCTTTTGGCATATGAGAGGGGAAGTAGATGAATATAAAGATACATCACACTTTTTCAAATTTTATATTTATTCTGTTTCACCCATGTTATACTGTGTGTGCTTGGTTTACACATAAAATCAGTGAAAGCACATAAAGTTTGTGCTTGTAATGTGACAAAATGTGGAAAAGTTCAGTGTGTATGAAGTGTGAGTTGATACTGTACTCTACTATATGCCAGCTCCTGGGTTTCACAGAGCAACTTGTTGTGACCTTGACTTCAGTCATGTGAAACCTAGAGACAGATTTGAGTTGATGGAGTGACAGGTGCCACCACCTTACAGGCAGAGGTGGCTCCAGGTTCAGCCTCCTGACACATGCTCCTGCTGCAACAGAAAATGAGCAGAAACCCAAGGTGAAGAACCTCCATGTCCGAGGTCACTGAAAAATGTATGAGCCCACGAGGTGGCACAAATGTGCATTGCATTATTGATAAGGACAGGCGTCACCAAGACTTCCTGTCTATTCAGCTTTTTGGTCTAAACAGAAACCTTTGTTCTCTTTTTTTTAAGAGTACTCAATTCCCTTTTTTCTGCTCGGCCGCCCCACGCCTTTTCCCCATTTTTTCTTCCTTTGGCATGTTTGAAACATTTTTAAACCCCTCACACGTTTTCAGAGTACACCATTGTTCCATTTTTCACATCATAGGACAGATTTGTGCAGCTTGTCTCATCTGTCTAAGTGGAGAAGTTGTTAGAGAGAATAAAATGTTTCCAGGTGACTCTGTTTGATGTCAACTTGCAGACATAGAAAAGCTCAATTCAGCTGGGAACAAAAACTTGCAAATGTGCATGTAGGCCGTTTTCATAATATACAAGTGCATCTCAACATATTACAATATCATTATAGAATGAACGTATTACAGATAGTAATACCAAAGGTAAGACATATAAACTGTGTGGATATAATGCACGCGGTTTTATTAACACTTACAGCTAATAAACACCGCAAATTCTCAGAAAATTATAATATTACATAAGGCCAATAAAAAGGGATTTTAATACAGAAATGATGCATTATGTCAGTGTTCTCTTTACTACATTCGTCCAACAATCACTGACAGACTCCATAACGACTGTTAGGCACAAAATGTCACTGATGCAAAAAAATTGTCATTTGTAATTGTGCTTTCTAAAAGTTGTTGTGCTTTTGAATGTGTTAAAGTGGTTTGCACCTCAGAGCCACCGCAAAAGGAGATACTGATTTCATTTTCTAGCAGCATGCCAAAAGTATCGGTTCTTTGGTATCTTTGTACATGGGTGACCACCAAACTCACCTGATAAAAACCTAATAGAAAATTTAAGAAAAAAAAGCATCAGATGCACCAATGCAGACAAACTGAAGGTCACTATTAAAGCAACTTGGCTTTTCTTAACACATCAACAGTGAAATTGACTGGTCGCCTCCATTCCATGTCGCATTGTTGCAAAATTTTATTAAAAAGGAGATCTGAATATGTTTTGAGTGCATATACAATATGCCACATAGACATAATTTGTGGCACACTGGCATTTCTGCATTATGTAATGTTCTAATTTTCTGAAAATCTGGCCTGACTGTTTTTCATTGGATATAAGCCATAATGTTTAAAATGAATAGATAAGCACTTTGTCACTTTGTGTATAATGAATCTAAATAATGAGTTTTACTTGTTAAATTTAATGTAATTTCTTTAGATAACTGTAATAAAAACATCCAGTGCTCAGTTAGTGACTAATAGCTTGGCATGGGTTATCCCAGTTATTTTATGGTTTGTCCACATTTGAAATAATAAGCACACAGTATCTGATGCCTGAATATAAGTCACACGGGGTCATCATCATTTTGGCTGATGACTTCTCAGTTTCAGCTGCTGTGGATTCATAATGCAGAGAGCATCATTCACAAAGCAATCCAATATGCTGGAGGTGGAGATAAGCTGTCAGACTGTTCCTGCTATGAGTGCCGCTCAGTTCAAATCAAAGTCATAAACCTCAATAAACACGACAGCAGACCTCCCTGGTGAGATTCATCCTGATTACACAAATAGAGGGTCCACAAACACAGGAATATGATAACGTTACAAAGGCCTGTCAGCTCTAAAAACAGCCTCACAGTCATTTTATCAACAACACTGCTGTGTCCTGGTTTCTGTCTCTGCTGGACCGTAACGTGATAAGGAGCTCTGAACTCCAATTGGGAAACCAGCTGGGAATCTAAAAATGCTGCTATTGATGTGTTTGCCTTTTTAAGTGTGGCTCTGAGTAACCTAACCCCCCTACCAGCGCAGTATTCATGCTGAAGATTCATCAAATGCATTTTACAGAGTAATTTTTTTTCTGAAATAAGTGTTTGCAGAATCATGAAACTGGAAAGAAATGCATCAGGGAAAGCATCTCTTCAAACTGGGATGGACTTAATGATTGTGCTCTGAAATGGGAGCTAGAGGGGCAGCAATGGAGCAGTCTCATAGTTTTGTTTACTTCAGTTTTTGCTTAGCAATCTTGCATTTCTGACTTGCCTATGAAATGCTTTGTAGATTTGAAATATACCCCCCATTCAGTCTCCATGAAAAGAAACTTGAATCTTGATGTATTCTCTGTAATCTCTGAATTCACAGCAAACAAATTCCTAAAACTAGAACTGCCCTCATTCATTTAAATCTGTATTTATATATTCTTCTTTATTCATTCTTAATGGTTGTCCTTTAATTGAACTCTGTACATTTTTTCCCTGGTTTGTTTATTTGCATGCATGAAGGGAGAACTACCGCCAGCTCTTGCAATTACATTATTTGGAAAGTACAGACTTGCGTACAAGGTGCCTGAAGCCTTGTTTATGCTCCTGTTTGTCACAGATAACACTATGTGAATATGTATGTAAATATAGCAGGATATATTGGTGAGTGGTTACAAGTAAGAATTTTGTTCCTTGATTAAATAAAAAAAGGAAGGTGGTTATAAATCTTATCACCAGGCTTGACAGCTGTGTTTTGTATTTATAAATCCAAAACAGAAATATGTGCCTGTTTGTTGCTCATATAAATCAATCAGCCATTCCTTTTTTCTTCATATGTAATATATATACTATTTTAAGGTGCCTTAAACATGCCTTATACATGCCCTGCTCTGTAGTCTTATAGTAAAACAGTGACATTTCAAGGGTTTTCTACTATAGGTAGGAAAAAAGGTGTTTGAGAATTAATTTAAAAGTTGAAAAAGTATAACACGACTGAAGCATTTTCCAAGTCTACATAAGCATGGAAAAAGAAAAAAATCCACCAATCTTTGCATCTATAGTTTGCATTTTTGATTCCCACATGAACTATCGTAATCCTTATTCCTTTTTCTGTCATTTATTTTTCCTAATACAAATGCTGTATTTTTCTCCCATTGTTTTTTTAAATCCAGACCTTACATTTCCAATAAGAAGAAAAAACATGGAGTAGATCAGGTGGAAGTTAAGTGAGGTGAAAAAAGAAACATTTCAGATCATGATAAACACATGCCATTGTGTGCTACAATGTGTTAGGGTTAGCATCCAATGATTAAAAGAGGTTTTATGCAGTAGTGTTGTGCCAGGACAAATTCTCCTAATGCATATTTTTGCTGCATATAGAAAACATTTATGAATTTTTCTTCACTAAAGTCTAGTGTTGCATTACTTAACACCTCCCACGCTGCTCAAAAAACATTCTATTTTTAGGGAGCAGATTACTGGCACACTGTAAAATGTATTGATCCAAAGCTCCTGGCACACTGGGGGCTTTTAATTTGCTGTGCTTTTATTGCTGTAGCTTAAGTGATTTATCCAAGGGGTTCATCAGCCCAATCTTTTCGTGCTGCTTGAATTCTAGGGACCTTAAGCAACCTTCCCTTTTTAGTCTGCGCCCCAGGTGGCCTCGACCTTATCAGAGGTAATCCGGCTTTTAGAGCATTGTTATGTTTTGGATATAAAAACAGAAGCAGGTGCCAATCAGGAAGAGATGATCCACAGAGAGCTCTATTCTTTTCATCCTTATCTCATTAATGTTTTAAGCCATGAATGTATGTCATTTATTTCTAATCTCAGTGCTGGGCACTGTTCTGTTGTGTACTTCCTAACGGTTTGTGTGTTTTTTTTTTTCTTCCCTTGTCTGTGTCCAGGAGCAGCCAGGGCTTCATGCACATGAAACTGTCACGGACCAAGGAGAACAAGTACGTCCTGGGCCAGAACAGCGGCCCCTTCGACAGTGTACCAGAGATCATACACTTCTACTCAAGCCGCAAGCTGCCCATTAAGGGAGCAGAACACATGTCCCTGCTGTACCCTGTAGGCATCAGGACACTATAGTGCTTTGAGGTGGCATGTGGCAGGCGTCCGACCCAACGCAGGACTCACTGGGCCCGTCCTCATGCCTCTGCTCTTCCCTTCCGTCTGGGCTGAAATTATGGGAACATGAACATCGGCATTCAAAAGTGCTGATTCTGACTCACCTCACTGGCTGATGGATTCCAAATGGGTTTCGAAGGCCACTTTCATACTATCTCATACAAACAGACTCAATATTCCAGATGTTTTTATTACTTTGTTGTGTTTTATTTATGTGGACGTACTCTTATCGCATTGGAGACTGATTATCTGATGAGCAAAATTTCAGTAATTGTTGAGCTGAGAGCTCGTAGCACTTAACACTCAAAGAAAAGAGAGGTACAACACATCATGGTCACTGGGGTCAGTCTTTTCTCCTAAACTATTGTACCTGTTCCAGCTGTTTGAGCATCTCATTTGGATAGGCACTGTTGTTCCTTTAGTTTTACTTCATAGGGGACTTGAAAACAAGGCCGACATTTATGATGCCTGTTGCACAATATTTTCACGCAGACCTTGCGCAGCAACCCAGATATTGAATAACGTGACCGTGTATGAATCCCCAGCTGCGGGTAAACAACAGGCCTGTGAGCTGAGCAGACTGATATCTCTATGTTGTCATAGTGCATGTTGTCTGCTATCCATCACTAAGTGGGTGTATCACGCCAGTGACAATGTAAGTACCACGATGGTGAGACAGGCAGGAAAAGCATGATGGATGGGTCAACTAATCTGAACCAGTAAAATTGGCCAAGGCTGGAGACCGGAGCCTGTCCAAATGGACCAAATTATCCCCCCTACCCCTGCGTGGAATGGCTTTGCATGGGGGAGAATGAAATATGCCTGCATTGTCTACCTCAAAAAATCAATTTCATTCCCCCATCTGCAGATCAATAGGTACAATGGGATTGTAGACATCGATCTGCTCTCCCTGTGACATTCCCAATCACCTTAAAACTTTTAGGAACATATATTTTCTTTCTTTATAAAAATGATCAGAATTATAAGAACAAGTCTTTTTGTTTCAGATCAGGAACTGTATGTATCGTCACTGTTATAAATACTATGTGATGTCAGTAACAAATGTTTGCTTAATGCCTTATAATGCATGGGGTCAAATAAGTCCGCTTAGATCAGCTAATTTCCCAATCCTGCTTTCAGCGATTGTTCTGTGACTGTTATTTATTCTGGGTAATTATTACCTATGTTTTTCCGCTTCAGCCTGCTCGCCCTCTTTGTTCTGATGGAATCTTGGGAGTTTTAGGAACTTTGCATTTTTTTGTTAGGGTTAGGGTTAGGGTCTCAGAGGCAAGCGCACGCTTGCCTCTGAGACACATGTCCAACAAGGTTGTCAAGCACTCACCCACCCACCAACCCACCCGGCCGACACATCAATCACAGCACTGCCTGTCCAAACCATTTGAACACCTTCCTTCAGCCGATCATGCAACCACTTTGCATTAAAACCTTCAGGTGTCCACCTGCACCTGTTTGAATGCATAAGAGAATGTGTTCGACCTGCTTACTGCTTGTGCTCAAACTTTTCTGGATGTTGGCTCTTTGTTTTACCTGTAAATTCTAAAAAGAAGCACTTAAAGGTGATTTTTCTTTTTACTATTCTGTATCTTTTTAGCACCACATAGCAGCACTGTTAGGTTTTTGGTTCAATCTTTCTCCTTTTTCTCCCAAACCAGTAATCATTCTTATGACTGATCAAATGGTTTTAAATCCATTTGATCCCAGTGGATTTAAATCCATTTGATCTGTCAAAGCGTGACATTGTAAATGCAGTCCAATGTGCATGTTTCAAATACTGTACTGTGCTTTGATGAGTACGTAACAGCAAAATGGTTTAGGCTGGATATGACCCAAGATATCTGAAAACATTTATTTTAAAAGTGGAATACATTTTGGCTTTCACCATTACTCCTGCTGTGTGCTATGCAACTGTAAACTGCAGTCATTAAAAGGCGAAACTGGGAACTGGGTGGAGTTTGTGCCTCAGTGAAAAGCTTATGATGGTACAATAGGTCCGGCTGGAGGAGGAGGAGACGTAATCGGAAGAGTGACCTGGTTAGAGGCGTAGGAAGTGGGCAGATAGACGTTGCATTCTGAGGGTGTCTCTTTGTGCTTTAATGAGGAATAGTATGTTGTCGTTGTGGACCTGTGTTCTCTTGAGAGAAGATATCCGATAGAAAGCTAATTTTAAAATAAACTATGTATGGTGTCTTTTTTTGTTGCGAATGTTCAGGGTTTAGCAGAAATGATTATGATAGAAGTGGCTCTTTATTTAGTCCTGCTGCTGATGAGTACTACTCTACTAAAGGAAAGAGCCCATGTATGATGGCAGCACTGCCTGCTGTGAGGCCTTAGCTTTGGGATAAAGGAAACTAGACTTGTAGTGGAAGAGTATAAGGGAGTCGGAGGGAAGGGAGTTGTGATGAGGGGGAAGAATGTGCTGCAGTCAGCAAAGACATTCTTAACGTCCTTGTATTTCTATTATGGAAACCTGAAAGAGCCCCCTCTCCATCGGAAGTGTCTTAAAGGTTATGTGTGTGTGTGTGTGTGTTGAAAAGCTGTTGTGCATGCATAAAGCCATGAACTGGGTGTGTGAATGCGCGTGTGTGGCTGCGTACATCAGCCATCGACTCGCCCCGGGTCTTCTCTCGTGTTATTGCTTTATCGTGGTAACGTGGCATGTCTGAGTTTTTCTTGTGTACATTTTTGTGCCACATATGTATGCACTAGTGTAACGCATCTCTGTAAAGTCCCCCATGGCCAAATGTATATACTGAATGTATTAAATGGGGACGTAGAGGCATCATGGTGCAAAATAAATAAAGTTGGGTTTATGAGTTTAACATGTACTATGATATTGTGTTTTTCCTGTCTGCACCCTCACACACGAACATCAGAAGAAAACATCATTATTTAGCGAGGGAAAAGCCTCCTCCAGTATCCCTACCAGCACTGGTTACCATGGTAAACCCTCTCAATATTTAGGGAAGATGAACTATTGTTTGATTCAAGGACAGAATCCAGCACCAGTATTCAACCACTTGTTGTTTATTGATCCTTGTTGCTGCCAGGTTCTGCAATATATTCAATGCTTTGCAAAAGTGTGTTTCTGTAATCTTTTTCACAAATTGTCACATTTCAAACAAGTCTTCTATTTGGATTTAATGTGTTAGACTAAGGCAAAATAGTGTGTAACTAGGAGAGGAAATAAACTGTTTTTGTCACAGTACCCCAAACCTATAAATGCCTTCAGAAGTCTCCCAATTGCTCAGTAGATTGTGTGTTATTTATTCTTCTTATGAATTTTCTTCAAGAAAGCATAATAGATTCCTGTAAGAAAATAAAATAAAATAATTATAATACCTTCGCTAACTGTTTGAGTAGTGTTAAATGTGCAGTGGTGAGATAAGGCTTTTAAGTTTTACTTATGAATTTCCCAGTCTACAATAATGCTAAAACAAAATATCCAGTTTGCTTTTGCAATGCAGCAGTATGAGACTATTTTCAATACGTTCATTTGTCACCAAACATAGCCCCACTGTTCACCTAAAGGCTGGCAGTTTAGCGCTCATTACAGCTGAAGGCAGCTTGGACAGTTAAATCCTTTGCCTCCTTCTCTTTGATTGCTTTTGGAGCCACTGCATTGTGACTGTAAAGCAGTTTTCACCAACACATTTTGGCCAGAACGCAGCTGGCTTACATGCTGAAGGAGCACACGCAGGGGGCTGATGAAAGCATCTCGAGTTCTGTGATTGTTGGCAGAAACCTGTGCTGCACAAACCTTCAAGTTGGCTCTCACAATAAACCCAGAATTTATTTTGTTAATTTGACTGTGTGCAATATTGAATTTTAATTTTCTCTCTGTATAAGCAAACAAAACTTAAAGCAAAACTAAAAAAAAAGAGCAAACTTCAAAAATCAATGGAAATAGAAACTGTAATTTTAGATTTTGCCAAGAATTTCACAATACTCAATTAAACCATTAACTTTGGTTAAAACAAAGCCTAGAGATGACATTTCAAACGTAACTCTCTTACTTAGAAGCGCAATCTTTGCCCTCCTCTCTACTAAAGCCTCTTTCTCTTCCAGAGAAACACCAGCAAAGGGTTAAAGTACCTGGGATAAAATGCATCAAAGAAGCTTTGTGGAAAAAGTGAGTGTTGAAAAAGAGGCAGAAAGAATAAGAAGCATGGCTTGAAAGCAATGAGTGGGCGATGAGGGTACAAAACAGTCTTGTATCTAACGAAACCGCATTTCATATTCTGTTCAGTCATACCCAGTGAAAAGCAATCTCAGGTAACAGACCTTACGTCACGTGAGTTGCCTTCTTTCAGAGAGACAAAAGCGTACGGAGGCCGTTACGCTAACCCGATCCTTTCCTCCTGCTTTGAGATATTTGAGAATTTCATCTGCATAGAAGAGTGTCTGTATTGTTCTGCATGTCTGTGGAGGCTTGATTAGACAAGCTTCCTCACAATTTCAACACGCCTGGCTCTGATTATTTCTTCTGGCCCAATATATTGCCAGTAATGACAGAGCGCAGGACCCTTGCTCATTATCTAAAAATCCCAGGTGCCATGGGAGTAATTGGGCAGAATTGGGCCTAGTTCAAAACACTGGGATTGATTCAGAAGGGATGTTTCTTGTTTATGCTGCTTCCTGCTTCTGCCCAGAAGTGGTCTTTCAAAATTACGCATCACTCTTGCAATATCCTAGAATTGACAAAAACATGCTGGACAATTCTAACTCTCAATTATTGTCTCAGAATTATTGAAAAGTTCTATAATTATGCAGAGGAAAAGTAAAACACAGTTAAAAGATGCTGTTCAATGTAAAAGTGTGACAAAACTCTATACAAGTCCTCTATATTTATGTGTGATTTTAGCCTTACAAAATTATTAACATTTGAATGTTACATTACATACAATCAGCTGCCACCTTTCAGTCAGAAACAAAATGGACCTTGATGCAGTGTGTCAAAGCATCTTAACAATCACATCCATGACAGTGTTTGGTGCTCCATTTACGGCTCTCCAAGACAACTTTGCAATGTAATTTGGCTCAGAAAATTGTCCACAGTAGTGTGAAGGCTCTGCTTAGGAAGAGTCAGCCGCTGTACTGAAAAGCATATAAGTGACATACTACCCTGGATAATACATTGTATTTAATGATGCATCTGCTTTCAAAGCTTAACAGCCACTGAAGTGTTAGAAAGCAGGACTATATTGTATCTGCTTAGCTTAAATGCCAGTGTCTCACAGAGAAACCGCATCTGTCTCCTCTTTAATTTGCCTGAAAGCTGGTGTTGCTTTTATTCTCGAATACTTTTATTGAAGCAGTGACACTTTTTGCTTCGGCACAATAGAAATATCTTGTTTTTTAAAACACCCTTGAAGGCAGTTTGAGGTGGAAATTGCCCGCAGGTGGCTACTATAAAATGGTAACAAGGACGGACACAAAGCGCTGTTTGGGTGCCGTGTTCATGAAAGGCCAATCCACTGATTGAGCTGTCACGTTCACAGATGCAGCAATAAAACTAAGCAGGGCAATTACTGTAGATGGAGGATGGTGGGCTGTGGAAAGTCATGAGAGTGGGGGGGCAGACGTAGTGTGTCTTCCCCTAAAATACCCTAATGGAAGACAACGAGACAAAGCAAATGTATCTGTCTGTAATAAGGCTGGGAGGGGGTGTGAAAAAAAGAGGGTGCAGCTAACGGTTACAGGGTTCTAACAATGAGAGTTACATCTCAGCGGATGGTAATAAAGCTATCAGCATATCTGTGCAGCTTTTATGTCCCAGGCTGGCTAATCACGATGTCCTCTTTGAAATATGAAAGAAAGCTATGATCAAAAGAAATCAGCAGAGGGTACCTCAAGAACGCAAATTTAAATTTGGGAAAGAAAATCAAGAAAGCAATAATACTGACATGTTTGTTTTGGTGAACGACTACATTGCCATCTAGTGTACATATTGGGGGATTACATTGCCTGCGAATTGTCTTGGAATTTGTCACATTAATAATTAGAATCACTGAAAACAACAAAATCTGTTTCTAAGACCTGTGGAGCTTTGTTTTAACTGTTCTGTTCATTATTAAAATTGAATGGTGCCCTGGTGCAACAACCACAGGGTGTAAAATGTAATTTCCTCATTATTTGTTGGCATTTAGACATCTTCACCATGTATTTCTGCTCCTGCCTGTACTGTGGGTTGTGTCAGTGGGGTATGAGTCTGGAGACCTCCAGCAAATATGAGCCTGAGGGCAGCCTGGATGCTGCCATCTGTTGCCTCCAATGCTCTCAGCAGCAGCTCCTGTACCTCCATGTCCCTGAGCCGTTGATGCTGGGACTGCCAATGGCCCTGGTGAAACAAACCCAACAAATAGTCTATTTTTTTTTTTTTAAGCATAACCTGGGGAACTTTTAGCATCATTATTTCCCCAATAAAATGAACAAAATGGGGAGCGTTATAGTTGCTTTGTTCACCTATGGAGCTGACTGTAGCGTACATCATAACTGACAAGTGTGCCAACTGAAATCAAGGCTGCGTGACAGGAGGGATCCATGTCAATATAAAAAGCTAAAAGAAAAAAAAAATCAAAAGGTAGTTTAGCCAGGTTTTGCAGTGTTGATCAGTGTTGAAATCTTACTAAACCATATATGGTAAATTCAGGGCTGACTGGAGCAATAAAAAAATACAAATCACTTTGTTATAGAGAGGCTTGGTCTCCACTCTTTACACATTTTCAAAGAGAAATGATTAAAAGTTCATTTAAATTATCTGTGATGCAGAAAATAAATGAACAGAAAGCATTCTGCCAATAAACAGATAAAAACAAGGTTGCTGCATCCATTTTCCCCCATCATTCCCCATCATTCATTGCTCCCTTACTCTATGCATTTTTTTTAAAGAGGGGTAAAATACAAGGTGAGAGAAAGAAAATAAAAATGGTTCATCTCATCTGCTAGGGATGTCATAACTGGGCTGGTTTCAAGATTGTTTTCAACTTAAGGTTTAACTTTTGTGGGTGTATTTTGTCTCACACTACTGTTGTTTAGCACACATTTTAGAGGAAGGAATTTGTAATGGAAGTCTTGAAAAACACAGTTTACAAAAACAGGAAAGTAAAGTGAATAAATGCATTTTTTTTTTCCATTTTTTTTTTAAATGTTCCCAGGCAGGTACTGAGACCTTTCAGTGCAACATTTCAAGGTTTAGCAGGAATAGATAAAAAACTTATTTAGATCTACACAGAACACATAAATAAATAAATAAATAAATAACATTCTGTTTGAGTGACAATGCTAAGACTAAAGCCCAAATTTTATCATAACTGCAGGTCGAAATCAGGGCTATAAATAAAAACAACAAAGGTTTGTAAAATTCTTAAATGTGTTATTGAATCTAGTAATATAATGTCAAGAAAAATTACCAAAAACTGTAAATGTTTTCAGATAAATCAAGAGGACAACAGCACATGAGAACATTTAAGTAAAACCAGACAGTGGAGGTAGTGCGTAAAAAAAATAAATTAATAAAAAAAAAAAAAAAAAACTACATACGTAACAGTGTAATACCAACGAAGAAGAATCTTGGCCGTGATTGGTTGTTTGGGTAGCATGGCGTTTGAATGAAAGCAGGAAGAGCTGTAACAGCAAAGGAAAGAGGTTAACTCTATTTAGCGACTTTAGTAAGTTCTATTACCCTCTAAACCTGTAATTTCTAGTCTTATATATTGTCTGAGTATGTCTTAGAAGTCAAAGAAGGCCTGTCCGGTGAGGTAAGTATGTCCTAGTGTTTATTTTCAGTGATGCTAATAGTTTGTACCTCAGAGTTAGCTTAGTTTCAGCGAACACACACGGACACATCCGTCGGGTAAAAAGCTGCTATTTGTAAGAAAAGTCGTTGATTCCTGGTTGTTCGACTCCCTTTAACTATATGTAACTATTGTCACTGGATAAAAACCAGGCAGGTCCGTTCCCGGTTTGAGAACGCGGTGTCCTTTGGAGTCCAGGGTCAGCCCGAATCCCAGACGATCATATTTACCGTGGACTTCTCAGGAGAACAGGCTTTTATTGAAATATTGTGATAAAAAATAACGCGATTCTCTGTGTTGTTGGTCAGAGCCGTTTGTGTCATTAGCTTTACAAAGTTAGCTTTAGCCAGCCCTGACCTTTTGTCCTGTGTCATAGATAAGTGATGCGTTTGTTTCCAAATCAAGTCACATATAACTCTGCGTTTCATACTAGTTAGATTATTTTAGCATGCCATTGTTTCATGCTGGATGAAACGTTAGGCTGTGAGCACTACAACCCACTGCTCTTTACTAAAGTATTCATAGCTATTAAAATCTTTTAATTTTTTTGTGCATTTCAACCCACAATTTTCAGTATAATTTCTTAAACTGGTCAATTGAATATTATCAAGGTAAACATTGCCAAGATTTTGTCTTTTATTTACAAATAATAAAAGACATTGGTTCTCAGTCTGAACTAAAGCTGCTGTTATTTCTTGTTCATCAGTGACTCAGATCCAGTTTTCTGATTTATTGTCGCTCACATCTTCAGCCTTTTCATAATAATCTTCCTCAACATTTTTGCCATATTTTGCCTTGAACATCCGTCTGAGTTTAAGATCAAATTTGTAAAATTTTGATCTTAAACTCAGATCTATGTATTCACATATTGTGAATACATACATACACAATATGTATTGTGCGTGCAATACATATGCACGCACATTGTGGCGTGCATATGTATTCAGCCCCTTGAATGCTTTTTTGAACAATGCTAAAGTGGAAAAATTATAGAATTTTGCCACTTACAGGACAATAAAGGCTATTTCTAGTTCAATATTTCTCAAAGAACTATTTACAGATTGCAAATATTATTTAAGTATGAAATTATTCTCCAATCTGCTTTAAAAATGTCTCCAGCTCAGTCAGATTTGATGGGGAAAATATTGGGCCAAAGATTCTCATCTGGCTTTTGAACATCATACTTGTCTGCTACATCTTTAAACAACTATTAAATCCTTATTGAATTTAGTCGGTTGATATATTTAAATAGATTCTGACCCACTCTTGTTTTTTGTTTTCCCGGCTGTCAGGCAGCTACAGTCTAATGAGGGGGGACTCACAGCTGGCAGGATGCAGCAGAAAGGGAACATCCAAATCATCGAGTGGGAGGACCTCGATAAAAGGAAATTCTATTCTTTTGGGATATTTATGACAATGACCATTCGGGTCACTGTCTACCCAGCTACACTGATCCGCACCCGGTTGCAGGTGCAGAAGGGAAAATCTCTCTATAGCGGGACCTTCGATGCCTTCTTCAAGATCCTTCGGGCGGAGGGCGTTCGAGGCCTGTACCGTGGCTTTATGGTGAACACCTTCACAATCGTCTCAGGCCAGGCGTACATAACCACCTATGAGCTGGTGAGGAAGTATGTCTCCCAGTACTATGAGGCCAATACCGTCAAGTCGGTGGTGGCCGGAGGCTCTGCCTCCCTGGTCGCTCAAAGCATCACTGTGCCCATAGATGTTGTGTCCCAGCAGCTGATGATGCAGGGCCAGGGGGAGCACCTCACACGTTTCCGGATCAGTTCCAACTCAGAGAACAGGAAGCAACCCAGGTTTTTCAGGCAAACCAGGAACATTGTGTCTCAGATTTTTGCTGCGGATGGCTTCAGGGGCTTCTACAGGGGATATGTGGCTTCGTTACTCACATACATCCCAAACAGTGCCGTCTGGTGGCCTTTCTATCATTTTTATGCCGGTAAGCATTTTTACCTTCTATATATTTTTGCTGATCAGGGGTTTTCAGAAACCTCTAGAGATGTTAAACTTTATGCTGTCTTCATTGTCAGGGCTTCAGAAGAGTGGTAACTGTGTCTAATAGCTTTGGGTCAGTTTTTTTTTTTTTTTTGGTGAACTGTGTCTATTTGCAAATTCAACAGAGCAACTCTCCATACTGGCTCCCAGTAACTGCCCCCACCTGGTCCTTCAGGCCGTGGCTGGACCTTTAGCTGCTGCAACTGCCTCGACTGTCACCAACCCCATGGATGTGGTCAGAGCCAGAGTACAGGTAGCTATTTCTGATCATTTGTCTTTCTTTCATCTATTTTGTCATTCTTGTGTGGACAGTGGCTGGAATTGCAGACACAGCAATTTTAAATTGGAATCAATTTTATTATGAAAGCATGTTCTACAATTTATAAAATAGCATAGTCTGTCCCCGTAAATACTTTGGTTGGTAACAGTAAAAATCAGACATATATGTTTTGTGGTGTGATGTAAAGGAAACTTTGATTTAAGAAAACGGGAATATTGTGATTTTGGTTTCACACAGTGGTTCATTGAGCCATACAGATACAGTTGCATTCAGAAAATATTGGTGCAAGTAAACCAGCAGCTCTTCCATCACAAAAATGATCATGTGTGTTCAGGTTGAAGGGAGGACCTCAATCATTCAAACGTTCAGGGAGCTGATCAGAGAAGAGGGCTACTGGGGACTGACCAAAGGACTGTCGGCCCGCATCATTTCATCAGCACCCACTGCCATTGTCATTGTGGTTGGCTATGAGACACTGAAAAAACTGAGCCTGCTACCAGAGCTGGTAGATTCGAGACACTGGTAAAAAAAAAAAAAAAAAAAAAAGAGAAAGTATTTGGACCATGTGCCATTTTTTTAACCCTTATGTTGACCTGCTGAATTTATTTCAAGTACAAAACGATGTCGGGATGTCATAGCATTAATAAAGTTATGAGTTAGTTACCTGTAAAGACGAAGGGTTCAGTTTGTGATACAGCTGAGCAAGTTGTTTCTGTTTGACTCAGTAAGCTCTGAAGTGACATCAACACCATGACAGCAGCAGAAAAACTTATTTTTGTTATGTTCAGCCTTCATCAACAAAATGAAATCATCTTTGTGTGACGATTTTTGTGTTTGTGTTGTCCTCCTGAAGCAAAGAGCTGATTTTCACTAACGTTCAGCTCAGAAAGTCAAACTACTTCAATTGCCTTTTACAAAAGACAATTAAAAATCTGGACAATATTTGTGTATATTTTATCTCCGTTGCATATACAAATACACTATTTTACGAGTATTTATGAGAAATATTATCCTGGTGTTGATGATCATTCTGGGTTTATAATTTCTGTCTTTATTGTACAGGAAGATTTGTGTCATTGAAATCGTTTTCTTGGTAAAACTGTCCAACCAACTCTGAGTGAAAACCATTACCCTTTTGTGAAATATTTGAGTGCAATAACGTTTTGTCCTTTTCAGTACAAAATGTGTGGATTGACATATCTTAAAGGAACTCATTTTACCTAATTTATTTTCATTTTTGGGTGATAACCACAGAGCTTTTGATGTCGATGTCATTTTGCTTCTTATTTTGTGAAACTATTGTGGTTCAAAGCTGTTTATGCAGTTTGCTGCTGCTGTATGAATGTCCTCATTGAGGAAAAATTAGTTGCAGTTTAGAAGAGAGATTATATTTTAAATAGTCCACTTAATTTATAGAAATGATCCTGTTTTTAAGAGTAACAGAAATTAGATACTGTTGAAAAGGAGTAAAAGTAAGAGCAGGTTTAATGTGATTGGCAGACAGTTGCAGAAACCTTTTTAATTGAATTCAGAACTGCACAGGCTTTATTTCTTTATACCCAGTCATGTTTAGATTCTGTTAACTACTGAGGTGATAGAACTGCAACTTGCCGATCTCCAGTCAAATGATACTAACTTTCAATTTTAAGTGTTTTGTTTTTGCACAGCTCCTAGTATCACTAAAAGTGTTTTTCATTTTGTGATTGACCAGTGCAACTGTCGTTGATGCCTCTCTGCTCTAAAATACATGTGGTTTTAACAACATTTCTGGTCTCTTATTATTACCATCTGATTAGTAACATGTTTTTAGCTTGATGTCGCTGCTGCATTACCTAAATGCTTTTGCGTTACCTAAAGTCCCTAAATTATTAAATCTAATTTTGAAGTATTTATAATAAACATGATCAATGACGCAAACTTGAAAAAGATTAATACATTTTGCCAATTTAGTTTGTTGCTGTGGTGTGGCATGACATTCTCACAAACACTACAGTAACCTCTAACACTTGTAAGTGAATTTCATGAAAGCTTTTAGACTTGCCTTAGTTTAACAAGCTATTAACAATTCAGTTTAGAAGCTCATATATACAATACAAACAGTAACACATTTGTACACATTGCATGTTATAGAACAGCCATTCACAGACAAATAGTTCATAATTTTTTTTTTTTTCCCCCCTTTAGACTTGGACTTCCTTTATTGTCATTGTACAAAAAAAGAAAACACAAGATGAATCTTGACAACGAAATGTCGTTACTTGGCTACCAGTGTAACAGAGCTAAAACCTTATACTACACAATAAATGCATAATACATAAGCCTCTGATCTAAAAAAAAAAAAAAAAAAATCTAAAAAATATTATAAAATTGAAATTATTACTACTTTGTAAATTGTTACTTTTCTTTAAATTGCTTATCTGCTATTTTTTTTTAAATTAAGTTTTTCTTTAAATTCTGAACATGTTGACCTTCAATAATCTTAAAGAAATAGTGTTTCATATAAGATATCCTGCATATTTTAGAGGAAAGTCAATAATGTTCCTTTCTATTCTGTCCTGAGGGAGTTTTCAGATAAGGTTCTGAGGGGAAAATTCAGATTGTGTCACTGTGTTGTTAATGTATTTTTCTGATGTGAGCATAACCGTGGGGCGACCATACATCTTATGAAAAGTGACTCCCTGACACCAAAGGTCGTATCTCATTATGCTGGTTGGAAATTGAAATGAAAGCATCTGCAGAAGATTTAAAAGTGTTTATCTGAATGGATGTGGTACTTGAAATGACTCGTATGTTATTTTAAACTGCAGTTTAAATCTAAAGTTCTTAGTCTATTTGTATTTTTACACATTTACTAAAATGTGTCAATATTTTAGTCTTTAAGGATTTTTAAGCTAAAATGTAACATCTGTATAAGATTCTGAAATACTCCTGTGGTTGCATTTATGCCTTCACTGTACACTGAAAAAACAAAAATCTTTTGTGTAATTTTTGATCTAGTTTCTAGCAAATATCTTACTAAACTTGAAATAAGACAAAACTCATTTACAATTAACTTTTCAGCAAGATATAGGAGCTTGTTTTAATTATTAATTAATTATTCCTTTATATAGATTTTATTTAATTTTTTTAAAGTGCCTGTTACACTGGAAGACTATTTCATTTAGACATTTTTCTCATGGTACAAGTGAAATAATCTGCCAGTGGAACTAATATTTTTTCATCAATACTGAGAAATTATTTACTTAAATCCAGTTTTAAGTATCTTCCTGAAGAGATATGTTTGTGTTAATTTTGTCTTATTTCAAATTAGATATTTGCACTATAAACTCAACCGCAAATACTTTGTAAGATTTTGTGTTTTTGCAGTGCAGGCTAAACTGCTCAAGACTTATAAATCAGGAAAATTAAGGCTCTTACAAAACTTTTATTAACTTGCCAACAGGGGGAAGCAGACTTCACTTTCACGGCTCTAGTATTTTCCAAGTTTCACTTAATATTTTTTAACAATCCCCTTTTCATTCAAATGTCTTCTTTTGGAAGTAAAACCACCCAGAGGCCGGCAGACAAATCCACAGATGAATGAAGCAAACAGGGAGGCCCTCTTTGAGGCGCGCCGACAGATCCTGGTGGGATGACAGAGTGCCCCCCTGCTCTGCTCTGTGCCTTAATTATCAGGCTGTGTCTGGGAGGCACTTTGTCAAAATGATTGATGAGGGACTGTCAGAAAGGGAACAAATCTGACTTGGCCGGGGTTAGAGGAAGGGCCCCTCATTCTCATGGGATGTAAAGGTGGCTGTGCAAGAGATCGGCCCCAAAATGATCGAAAAGAAGGAGAGCAATGTGAAGAGTGTTTAGAGATTTAGGAAGCTCCAGAGACCCAACAGATTTTAAAAGGAAGGGGTTTTATTTATATTGGTGTCTAATCCTTATAGTCCCTAGTAAGAATGTACATAAAATCTGTCTGCATTGGATACAAGTTCCACATAAATGTAAATCTTGGAGCTTTTTATTCGTATTACAGCAGCTTTAGTTGCATTGAAATGTGGCTTTTTACTGTAACCATAAAGTAGATTTGTTAGAGCATTGCACACAGAGCAGAGAGAGATGAAACCTGCTTAGAGGAGAAAAGGAATCAAATAAAAAGGAATCTACCCATAGAAAATAAATGTTTTAATGATATTGGTCAACAACTTTCTGCTGTTGCTTATAGTGGGGCTTTTGCATACGTTATCAGTATTTTTTATGCGCATTCTGTGAAAAGGTGATCAGTTAAAATCTTAATTGAAGTAGATGGAGGAGAGGAAGGTTATTTGTCCAGAAAGTGAAGAGCATTTAGAGCAGAATCAATCTTCCTGAATGAAACACTTTTGACACTTCTGTTTACACAAATGTGTTATTTTATGCAGTGAAGAATAAATAAAGTAAAACAAAAAGAAGTATTGAAGTCCAACGAGACACACAAAAGACAGCTGATATGCATATTATTATTTGTTAGATAAGTCAATTCAGGAAAATAATGCAGAAGCAGTAGATGTCATGAAGCCATAAAAATTTTACGTTTTCCTCTTTTGCCTTTTTACATCTCAATGTTACCCTCAAACAATCCCTAATTCTTTTTAAAGGTGGAGAATTTATTATTCATAAAAGTAAGTATGGTTTGCTGACAGATTAGCAAGAGTATTACACCTGCACAAAGTAACAGATGAAGGCTTTCATATTAAACTCGAAAAAAAAAGAACAAATTTATCTTCACTCTGCCAGTTTGTAAAATGAAGATGAAGATCACTGACAGCCTCCACTGTATGTTGAAATAATCATCAGTATGCTATTGATAACTACCTAATACAAACATGACAAAAGTTCATTGGTTTTTGAAATAATGTTGATACATTGAAATTCTCTCCGGGTTCTCCGGCTTCCTCCCACAGTCCAAAAACATGACTGTCAGGTTAATTGGCCTTCCCAAATTCTCCCTAGGTGTGAGTGTGTGTGTGCATGGTTGTTTGTCCTGTTTGTCTTTGTGTTGCCCTGCAACAGACTGGCGACCTGTCCAGGGTGAACCCCGCCTCTCGCCCGGAACGCAGCTGGAGGTAGGCACCAGCAACTCCCGACCCCGTTAGGGAGAAGGGTGACGGAAAATGGATGGATGGATGGATGGACATTGAAATCAAAAAAAGATGAAAACAAAGTTATTCACATCTGTCAGTCTGGAAAGTGTTGCAAAGCTGTTTCCAAGGCTGCAGGACTCCAGTGAACCACAAAGGGAGCCATAACCCAAAAATGAAGAAAACATGGATCAGTGGTGAACCTTCCCAGGACTGCCTGTCCTTCCAAAATCACTCCCGAGAGCACATGGACACATCCATATGCTGTTGGCTGACCCCCTGGATCGCAAAAATCCCCAAAACAACATGCCAAAAAAAAAAAAAGAACTAGGTGGTAAATAGACATACAGAGCAAGAGCATAGAAAACAAATGCTAGCGAAAGCTCTGCAGTCACAGCTTTCCTCTGTTAAGGTCAGTGTTTGTCAATAAACAATAAGAAAGAGATTGGGCAAAATGAATGGGAGGATTTGAAGTCCAAAACTAGAGGTGGGGAGATCGATACCAAGTCAGTATCAGTTTGAGATTTATACTTGCATGCTACGCTTGATACTTTAGTTTCAAATTCCAATTTAAAATTATATTTTATTTTTGAAGTTTCTCAACACTAACCCAAAATTTTCTTTTGTTTGAATTTGGTCTCAAATGACAACATTTTGCACTTTGTTTATTGAGAAAAAATGTACAAGAATCATGCCAATAAGTATCTGGTGGATATTTATAAACCTTGTCCAAATTCTCACTAAAGGGAAAATCACAAATATGTTTAAAGGTCAGACACTTGACAGCATATCAAACTTAAATAAAAAGTATTGATATCGGTTTTGGTATCGATTTATACAGGGTGTGTATTTACCTGGTATCAGATTGATACCAAAACTATTACTGACCAATAGGAGACATTTATTGGGAAATGTTTCATGTTTGCCAAAAAAAATTCTTGCTGATCTTAAGACCTTTGGTAAATTTGAAGCAAAAGTGGAATTCTTAGTACTGTGTTAGTTTTCCATCAGATACAACATGACACACACCTTGTGTATTATGTTATAAAACTAACACAGCGTTTCAGTAAAACAAAGAAAACACAGTGGTGGTAGTGTGATGGTCTGGGTCTACTTTACAGTAATTGGTGAAACCTTTAATTATTTTCTCTCACAGGTTTGTCATTAAACTGATTGGTTATGAATGAATATGAATCAATGTGGTTGAATTTAAACCAATTCTGAAAAGAGATGTGAGCCAAAATCTCCTCTTAGTTTTGTCAAAACTCACTATTATCCCTCCATGTTGGTTGCCTGAAGTTGGTTTGGACACTTTTTCTTCCATAACAATCATAACGTTTGAAATCTTCTTTATATTTCTACTCTGGTTATCTTTGTCAGATATTAAACACGTTTTTGTTTGTTTCATGATGAATTTCCAAGCACAATTTTCAGACTTTAACAATCACAAGTTAGTTGTCAGCTGAAGTAAAGTCTATAAACAGAAAAGGAGCTCATTCAAGAGAAAGATTCTGGTTTAAATAACTTGATAAATCTAACAATCTGCAAACATTAAAAGGTCTCTCAGAGCAAATTACCAGCAAATTGTGTAAATGTCTGTAAGTACATGTCTGTGTGTGTTGAGAGGAAGCAGAGGTGGAGGCAGGGTGGAGGGGTTTGGTCTGATGTGTCAGATCATTACGCCCTGGGAGGAGAGCGAGGGAGGGAGGGAAGAGATGGATGGAGAGAAATAGCCTAAAGAAAGGCAGCTGAGGAGTCAAAGGACAGGAGGCGTCGGCCGGCACACAACAGGAAGAGAGAAATGGCAAATTTTTCAGGCACCTGGAAAATGAAAAGCAGCGAGAATTTTGACGAGTTGCTCAAAGCTCTGGGTAAGTGTGTTTAGTGTTATTTATTTATTTTTTCGAGTTTTTGTGTTTTAAGATGGCTATTTTAGTCACATGAAAAAAACAACTGTAGCAAGCTATGTTTGCCCAATGATTAAACTGGATAGATTAACTATTTACAAATTAAAACTTTAATATAAGAGCTTTTTGCTGTATCAAAAATACACTGTGCACATAAATTGTCTTTAGTATTTTACTTTTAATTCAAAATTTCAGATTTTTGTTACAATTAAATTATATTCTGAATAAAATCTGCAAGAAGCAAGACTCTGCCTAAAGGTTATGCTAGTGGAAGTGAACTCTTGGGGGAAAAAGTGGAAACAGACCAAAGGAGTCTCACATCTCGCTCTGTGTCTCCCTGACCGAGGGTTAATAGTTTTTCCTTCCATTGGGAGAACATAATTTATCACAATCTACAGGAGAGTCAAACAAAGTCAACAGCATCAACATTCCTCCCTCTCATCACCTTGTGCTGTGATCTCCATATTTGCAACATCTGCTGATGTTAATCTTACATGCAGCTGCTGGTGGATCATTTTACCTTTTACAAACAATAAAAAAAAATTAACTGAAACCCTTTACTTTGCCACGGCTGCCTGAAGTATGCTAACACAGAGCCTTTGAACTCTTTCACATTTGTCATGTTAAACCCACAATTTATGTGTTTTATTGGAAATTGATGTCATCATCCATCCAATGAGTGAATAATTGTGAAATGGAAGGGAAATGATATTTGGTTTTAACAGATAATCCAATAGATAAATTTTTTGTATGCAGCCATCCGAGTCAGAGTCGCTGATGTGTGGGGTTAGTTACCTGCCATGCAAAGTATTTTGCATCTATGCCAAAAGTTTAATTCGGGTCCTGTCAGTAGATTCTGCCACCTGAGCCTTGGACCTCTGCAGTTCCCCTACAGAACTCTTGAACTTCCAGGCTCTTTCTCTGATTACCTGTCCTGTTGGTCCGTATCTTTGTATATTTCTGATTTTGCATTACATTTATCATTTATCAAACTTGTCAACAACTCTTTCTGTGACCCAGGTCCTTAGTCTTCATAATGCTATATGTTCCCTGATACTTCAGCAACAATAGGCCGTTCAAAGTGCTTTACACAATTCAACCATTGTACAGGAACCCAGGAGTGTCAAACCCTGTTCATTTCAGGTCACATGAACATCATGCCAATTTTAGCAGAATGTATTGATAAAGTTCTATTTCTGTTTTCTCTGGAGTCTGAAGGGCCACGTAATTAGTCACAGTGTGCTGGATTTGGCTTCAAGTTTGACATGTACAGTAGCCAATTATGAAACAACCACTTAAGATTATATTTTGTCAAACACCATCATCAAAACCATCAATCAAATATATTGACTAAAGTTCCAATTATTATCACTCCTAGGGAGCTCTGAACAGGTGGGTTTTTAGCCTTGATTGAAAGGAAATCAGTGTTTAGGCTGCTTTGCAGTTTTCTGGAAGTTTGTTCCAGATTTGTGGAGAGTAAAAACTGAATGAACTCATTTTTTCACCGGAGTTAGAAAGATAACATACTCTGTGTCAAGCAGCAATTTATAAAAGAAGAAGGCTTGAACTGAATTTTTTTGTCTGAATCGCAGGTGTGAACGCCATGCTGAGGAAAGTAGCAGGGGCGGCAGCATCTAAACCCCATGTGGAGATAAAACAGAGCGGTGACCACTTCTACATCAAGACCTCCACCACCGTACGCACCACGGAGATCAACTTCATCGTAGGCGAGGAGTTCAACGAGGAGACAGTGGATGGCAGAAAGTGTAAGGTAACTCAAAAACCAACTGATGGCAAATGGACACGGGCGCCAAAAACAGTAAATACTCACATAAATGTGTATAAAAAAATATAGGGTATGAAATTAAAATCTGTCCCTGAACACATCAAACTTTAGTTTCCTTATTACACTTTACAATAGAGCCACATTAAACTGGCAACATTCAAATGCCTTGTAGTTGATTTTTCTGCAGACAGGTGATGCTGAAGGTGGAAACATCTTAAACTGAATATCTTCTGCAGAGTTTGGCCACGTGGGAGACGGAAAACAAGATTTACTGCAAACAGACTCTGCTGAGCGGGAACGGTCCAAAAACCTTCTGGAGCCGAGAACTCGAAGGGGATGAACTCATTTTGGTAAGCGTTTACTTCAAATAGCAAAATGATGAAAAAAGAAGGGACCTGGTGTTTTAGGCAGTGATTACACTTTGAACTCTTCACAATGGTCTCATTTATTTAAAGCTCTTTTTGTTTGCTTTTCCTAATCTGTGGTTTTCAAACACACTCATCTTCTTAGTGATGGATTTCGACCAGAATCTTAGACCAGATGTTTGGATGCTTCACAAAGTGACAGACTTGGAAATGGCTGCCTTTATTCACAGCGGGGCACAAAGCACAGGGTTTGGAAAAGGGAACAGTGTGTACTTTATTTTAAAAACAACTTGTGTGATGGGAATCAGATTGCAGCAAGGGGAAAATCATATTTTTATGAGACGAAATATGCAGCATCGCAGAAGATGTCTTTGATCAGGTCCAAAAGCAGAAATACTGAACAGTTTTTTGTTTTTGTGATAAGATTCACCTACCTAAATGTTAGTAATCACAGTGACCTCCAGAACTATTTGGTAAAAATGTGCTAAAGGCCTTTAAGTCCTTTTTCTTGCTTTTGCTGCTGAGTCTCGCACTACAAACTGTAGCAAATATCAGCTTTAATAATAAGAAAATTGTTTAAAACAAAAGATAACATTTCTTATAAGTTTATAATTGTTTCCTACAAAATTACCAGCAGCACACCTATCTGTACTGCTGATGACTCCTACCAAAAAGAAATTAATAAATGTTTTTGAGGGAATTGGGAATTTAGTAGATCTACAAAATGCATATGTTGTCTTTAAAATGAGACAAATGCTCATGTTGTTTAAGTTTGACAGATGTGTGTTGCTCTTCATAAGTGATGTGATACCTGGCTTCATTTATCTGCTCTCGGGACAAACACTTGACAATATAACATGTCCAAAAAGTATGAGTTCATTCATTTAATCAAACACAACAGTGAAATACCTGAACTAAATCATTACAATCTGTGTGATATTTTTTTGGGTGTTAATTTCTCATAACTTTGGTGATTATGGCTTTCAGGTAATTAATACCCAAACATGACTTTCTGAGAAAATTAGGATATTACATAAAACCAATAAAAAATAGATTTTTTTTTTCCGCCTAGAAACATCATGTACAACTGTTATGTGAGCTCCAGGGCTCACTTAACAGTTGTATAACCGACTGTCAATGATGTCTTCCATGAGAACAGTAAGAAAACATCACTACAAAAGATGCTTGGCTGAATCTAAGCACTTTAATGGAAAGTTTAGTGGAAGGAAAAGTCTTTAAATGAGGATGTAATCTGGGACTTAGGTTATAACTGTTGCATTTCCTGTGATAACACACTCCTGAATGAGAAACAATGTCAGAACCTCTACAGTCATAATTTCAGAGGCAAGTTTAGCTTTCACTTGTGGATCAAGGTCCCAGAGTCTGGAAAAAGAGCAAAAAATGAGAATCGTTTGATGTCCACTTGAAGTTTCCACAGTATGAGTGGTGATTTTATGGCACCTTTTTGAATTGGTCTGCTGTGTTTCTCAAGTCCACAACAGAACAGTAATCTATCAGGGAATTAATAAGAGCTTCATCTTTTCATTTTCATCACAAGCTTTATGGAAATGCTGATCAACAACTGAGCATGTATAGTCAGTATGTGGATTTATCTTTCAGCCGTACATTTCAGTACTTAAAATTATGTTTTATTGATTTTATCTACTGTTTTAATTTGCATTTTCATTTTCTGAATGCAATAGTGATCAAAGGGAGCAAAAATAAACACTAGAAAGTATCAGTTTGACTGTAATGAATCAAAATCAAACTGAAACAATGTATCTGTTTTTTGGATTCTAACTTAATCAGATTTGCCTACATGTACAAAAAGATACATTTTAGTTCTTTCCAAATTACAAAGGAAATTTTTATGTAAACAAAATGTAAAGGAAACAACTGTGAGAAGTAAAAGGAAGTTCAATCATTAATAAAATCCTTGTCAGTTCCAGGGAGTGTTTTGAAATCTCACAGCAATTTGAAAATGCCATTGATTTATTCTTTCCCCATCTCAGATTGTTCATAAACATTCCTTTATAAGTAAGGCATGTGTGAACAGACCTTTATAATTTTTTTTCCAAGAAAAACAAAAACCATCCAGTTTTCTCATGGCTTCAATAAAGAAGCTTTTTGAAAGGATTGAAAGTCTCACAGACATATGTTTGTTGTTGCATTCCTCCTATCATTTTATGGCCTTGCATCCATCAGAAACACGCCCGCTTCCAGATCCTGCCTTAAAAAATCTTGTGAGAAACCTATAAACATCTGTTCTGGGTTTACAGGCCAGATGGACATTAAAAAAAGTAAAGCAAGACCGAAAAGGCTGTCTGATTTGGCATGGCTGGAGATCTCTGTGAGGACACTGACTCACCTCTGCAGAGAGGCAATCAGGGAAACCTTTGGGAGAGGGAGCAATTTGGACTGAATGTAGGTTTTCAGATGTGACAGAAAGATTTCTTCTCTCTAAATGTGTTTTTGTTTAAGACAGGGGTGTGTTTGTCTGTTCATGTTGGAGTGACAGACTATAATCTGAGAGGCATGTTGGAATTGAATTGTTTTGGGGAGAGGGAAAGAAAATGATTTCACAACAAAAAGATCAGAAATGTGAGAACAGAGGCCAGGCAGATTCCCTAAACATAGGAAGATTGGATGCACAGGCTCGGATGGTTAAAATAAAATAATAATAATTAAAAAAACTATTTTTTTAAATGTTCCTTAATTATTAGGAAAACAAATTTCCAGTGTTTTTCTCAGCTTTGTCTTGCAACATGTTTTTTATCATTATTATTTTTAATATTTACATTTAGGATTTACGTTTTGTGTAAACGTCCAACTGAGCCCCTGGTCCTCGAGTTGGACCAGTTTTGCCCCTGGTCCAACTCGAGGACCAGGGGCAAAATCTGACCCACCATAGGTTTTTATGTGGCCCTCTAGATCCTAGAGAGAGACATAAAAAAAAAAACCTTGAAGAACAGTTGTGTGCTTAAAAATTATTTTATCAATTAACGAAATCAAACTTTAATCTATAATCTGTCAAATTGCAACAATGTGAAAAGAGGTTCTTAATTGCCCTGATCTACATGAATCAAGAAAAATACCTTTTGATATGTTAACTAATTCAATTAATTTTTTTATTTATTTTAATAACAAGAATGCTTTCATTAGAATTCCAAAATAAACTACAAAATGCCAGTTACAATGCAGAATAATTTGGATGTTTAGGTATTTCAAAGTGGATACCTGGATGCAGTAAGTGTCCTAAATACAAAAATGTAAAAAGAACAAAAAAAAACCCCAAACCAAAACAAAACAAAAAAAAAACACAAAAAAAAAAAACAGGGGTCAACTATGCTTTGATTTTCTTTCATGATTCTTGTGAGTTGAAAAAAGAATTTATATGTCAGATATAACAAATCTGAATTGGAATTTATGGAACCGAATGAAAACCCACAGCAATGTCGCGGCCTTATGAAACATAAAAATAATGTTTGTGTATTCTTGGACAAATAGTCATTCTGCAAACCACTTAGATTCACATCAGCTTGCAAATGGACAACTCATAAAAGAAGCTGGCTATTAAAAAAACTTTTCTTGAAGGTTTAAATGTCGCAAGCACAACTAAAGAATATACATGTGAAATAGACTAAAATGGCACAACCAGCCATTTGATTTCTGGAAAAATTTTTTTAACAAACATCAGGGATCAGTTAAGGCTGGCGTTCAACAGAGTAGTAGTAAAACTCTATTATTTATTATTCTTTCAATTGTACAGAATTGTGTGGAAGCCAGATCCACACGATCTAACCCTAACCCGACCCTACTCCAGGAAAGAGAGCAGATCAGTTAAATTAACTTCCAATTCTAAACCAGACACAGATCAAATGCAATTATCAGTGGCAGCAAAATTATTTACACCAAAATGTACATTTTTAGAGTTATTATTCATTCTAACACTGTAGAAAAAGAATTGGTTTTGTCAGCTAATGGCGACATAATGGTTTCTACTCTCAATGAGGTCGTCTATTGATAAACATAATGACCAATAAAGGGATTCCTGAGGGGAAAATAGGGAAACTAGTTTTTTCTATGCAAGTAATTTTGCATGCATTTAGCTCATATTTTGAGTTCATATGTATTCTGAATTAAATTACCTAAAGAACTAAAAAAAAAAAATAATTCCCTTTATCTATTCAGTAAGTTAGAAGCCAGGTGAATCTGGCCTGAATGAGGGGATGCAGCGCTGCATTCTCCTCACTGATGAATGGCGCTAATGAACTCTGATGTTACCTCCAGTTAATGACATCACACCCCTTTGCCAGATGGAGTCGTCACGGCTCAATTAGACCCCGCTCCAACCTTTCCCCCACCTCATCCTTCCTCTCCGCACCGCCTGGGGTAATGACATGTACTGTTGCTCTAAGCCTTTTTCTGCAACACTCCCTTAGAAGCCCATAAATCTCTGGCGCTCTGCTGTTTCACTTGTTTTGCTCTAGACAACGAAACGTGATGAAGAATGCGAACCTGACAGCTGCCGTCCTTAATTAAAGTCGATTTAAATAACAATGGCCTCTGCTACTGTCTGCCTGAGTGTAAGAGGACAGGGTTTAAAAAGAGCTTTGTCCATTATGGAAATTTCAGAATCTGACCTGTAAATTAACCAACAACAAGGGAGCAGCAGTTTAAAAATGTGTTTAAACTTTTTGAACTTATGATCTGATAAATATATTTTGATGCTGAGAAAATTTAACATCAGGAATGGATGTATATATCACAGTTGGACATGTCGACTGAAAAAAACTTTCTTTTTTCTTTGCAGGCGGTTGTGACAACAAAACATCCTACATGATGAAAACACTTTGGCTGTAATGCTGTGAAGAATATTGTTTTATTATACACACTCTAAAAGAGTTTAATCTGCTCATTTACCCACTTTTATTATGCCTGACTGACAAAAAAAGAAAAATATATGGTTTTAAATTATAACAGCAAAAACTTATCATGTATTTTTTTTACTAAGTACTATTTCCACTGCAAGATTATTTCACTTAAAGCTTAGAACTTTTTCATCAAGATTAAAGGAATGATTGACTTGAATCAGGCTCTTATATGATACTGAAAGTGACTTGTGAATTAGTTTTGTCTCATTTGAAGTGTAAGGTATTGCACAAGCAACCAAAAAAGACCAAAAATAATTAGATTTAGGTTTTTGCAGTTTATAATTTCTCCAGAAGGGGGCACTCCAGAGTTCTAAAGCGCTACATGAAGAGTGGTTGAAGTAATGGCTATTTGGGGCCTGCCATAGAAATGTATGGCAGGCACCTATTGTTCTTCACCTCAAAATAACTGCTGCTTCCTACTACCGTTAATGCGGCCGATACCGCTGCGTGCCCCCTCATAATATATATATCAAAACGTGCGGCTCGGTCCCGGCATTGGAGCTATTATTTTTGTTGGCATTTTGAGTAAATGTGGCGTCATAATTAACAAAAAAACGAGCCAAATTCAAGTCAGAACAAAAGACTAACTGACACAAAACAGAGTCAGTTACACTCAAACTGATAAAATTCTGTCTCTCCCTGTCTGACTCACAGCTGACAGAGGATCCATTACCATAGGAACGGAACACACCAGGGCCAGCTGATTAGGACTACAAAAACGCATTACTGTAGTTTTTACTGTGGCAGAATTCTGAGTGGATTCTGAGTTCAGCTAGAGTTTTGCAGTTTAACATGGAAGACTGACTTTGAGGTACTTGTAGAGGTTTGAGCGAATAGAAGGGTAAGTGTTCGGTTGGCGCACTGCATAGAGACTTGGATTGCGGTTCTGAAGGGTCTGAGTTCAAGGCCCGCTTGAGGAATGTCAGAAGTGCAGTGTGTATCACTGACATGTCGGGGAGGTTTTACCTAGAGAGGTGGAAGGAGTAGAGAGTTCCACCTTTCTAAAGTGAAATCTCCCCAGCATGTGCTGAAATGCACGTCAGGGAGTTGGTAGTCCAGCCGATACAGACCCTGATACAGACTCCGCTTCTGACATTCCTCACGCAAGCCTTGAACTCGGACCCATCGGAACTGTAAACCTTGCCTTTATCCATTGCGCCAACAGTGCACCTACCCTTCTGTTTGCTTGAAGTTCTACAAGTACCTCAAAGTCAGTTTTGCATGAAAAAACCTCCATTTTTTTTAATCTTAACAAAAACCTCCGTTTTTTTTTATGTTAAATGCAACAACTATTAGCCTTTTACCTTAAGAGGTATTAGCTATTTCTCTGACTTATTACTCATGTTTAGTATACTGAATGGAGTAAGTCATGCTTGTGACTCTCCATGTCCTATTGATTACATTGCAGCTTTCTTTAGCATTGATGCTAATGTTTAGCATCAGAACGCTGGGTGCAAATCTGACGGGCACACTTTGGAAGGGCCCCGGTTAAATTTGTTCAGGAATTTTCTAGTTTGTTTTTTAATGGCTTGATTCAGTTCATCAACAAACTGCTTCCACTGACTAAATTCATTGGCAAATTGCAATCTCATCAGCACTAACTCTAACCCTAACCCTATGGCATGGCTTCATATGGGCGTTTTCTAATTGTAACAGTGCTCACATATAAGTCTTCATATCAGCTCTAGTCTTATCCATGAAAAGAGGAATTTTGTTTTTTCTTCTGGGTATTCCTGACTTTGGTTTCCTCCAAAAAGTATGAGATCATTTAATCAGAACAGCATAACATGTCCCAGATTTCTTTATTTTCTCCACTGTCAAACTTTTTCATCAAGCAAGTTGTTCAATGTTTTTGCTTTGCTCTGATTTTCAGAGAGGAAAATCAGAGCACTCATCAGCATTTATATTTGCTGCCTTCATCCTTAAATAAGATTACACTGTTCTACAGCTCATGGCTGCTCTACTGCATTATTTCCTAAAAACATTGATCTGGTTAGGAGATGTAGGACTGCTATTATTCTGGATCACAACTGTTCTTTTCTATGCTGATGGGTGCTTGTTAAAGGAAACCTGACAATCATAAATACCAATTTACTGTGAAAATAACCCATTTTACCTTCAAACTGGTTATTCTGACTTGAAGGGAAATGTTTGAGAGAACTACTTTGAAGCACATGTAATGTCTTCCAAATTGAATAATAATAAAGATCCTAAAGATAAACAAAAGATGTCTAGGAAAGATGATACAGTTGTTACTCATTTTTCTTCCCCTCTCATTTCCTTTCAGATCTTTGGAGCAGACGATGTGATCTGTACAAGGATCTACGTACGAGCACAGTAGACATCTTCGTTCCTCCAAATTAACTCACAACTGACACCCTGTTGATGTCTGAAATTTAGCGCCTTGCAAAAGTATATATAAACCACCAACTCTTTTTTTTTTCTTTACATTTTTTAACTACAAGAAAAACTGACATCTTTTATTTTGAGTGTGGATAATTGGATAGTTAAAAAACACCAACTTTTCCAGTCTACAGAGTATTTTTCCCCTGTCTACATTGCATCCCCCAGCATGATGCCATGTTTAACGTAGTATTTAATTAGCTTAGTGTTGGTTCACATGTCACATTTTGGACAAGGTATCATCTGTTCAGAGCACCTTCTTCTCTTCTGCCGACTCCAACATGACCTGTGGGAAACTGCATTGGTTTCAAAGGTTTTCGTCTTGCTGCTCTTCAGTGACGGTCAGATTCTTAGATTGAACACCAAACAGATGCAGTGCTGACAGATTCCCACACCTGAACTGATCTTGTCTGGGTAGATCTGGAACTGTGCCGCTTTTCCTTTTCAGATAATAGATCAAACAGACCTCAATTTGATCTTCAAATTTTAGGTTTTCATTTCAGAAGCCAAATCTACTTTTTCTACTACTAACTTGTCTAACTTTATCCCTGATGTCTCTGGTTAGTATTTTTTTTTTTTTTAAATAATACCCCCTGGATGTCACAAAATAATGTTAAAATTATACCCTTATTCCACCTTGAAATGTTTTCTTGAAAGAGGCTAAAGAGGTTTGTGGCCATAATGTGACAAAATGTAAAAAAAGTTCAAGGAGTATGAATATTTTTGCAAGGCACTTTAACCTTGATGGTGTGCTGCATTTTTGTATAGCAACGTAATTTAGAAAATTGATTTTTGCTTTTTCTTGTGCATAATTTTGTGGTTTTGCTTTTTTCCCCCCCACAACAAAGCCAGAACTAACTGGTCTAATCTGAATAAAAATGATCAGAATGTTTGATGCTGAGCCCTCCATCCATTATTCTGTACACACATATCCAAAGGAGATGAAGAGTCTGTCAGGGCAGTTTTGGGTCTTCATATTTGGACTATCAGACTAAGCCAAAGTATCCAAGGGGAGTCCAGGCAGGAACACAGAGAAAGAGCTAAACCAAGATAAACAGATGACGTACAAAAAGTGTTAATAAAAACCAAGGCAAACAAGTTTCTGTCTACTCAAAGGATATTTTAATGCCAAACACCATACTAACACTCATATACAACATCATATAAGTCAAGAGAAGTGACACATTAAACAAGGTGTAAACAATCTCTGTATGTACAATCAGCTCCCCAGGGACTTCCTCTGTAATTCTGTAACAAACACGGCAAATAGAAAAATAAAAACCCAGGTATTAAACTATTTCAAAATTGTCTGCAGCGGGTTATATTACTGACCGCTGCCTTTAGTGAACCTTCAGAAAAACAGACTGTCTAGGAAGTGATGCCTATGTTCATCTTAACTTCTGTGTCCCATGTAACATTTCATGTGTGAAATTAAATGATATTCTGTTGCACACATGAACAGTTTTAATGTGAGACTCACATTCCAGCATTAAATATGACGGATTTCTCTCTTCCATCTAATCTCATCTAAAATATCAAAAACATTCCCAATTTTATTAAAAGGCAAAAAAGGACCAAAAAAAAAAAGTATTTTTATGGGCATTCAATATCCACATTTGTATTCGAGCAAGAAATGCAAGTTAGCTTTAATAAACTATGACTCAAGAAATTATTGCTTGTGTTTTTATCCTTAAACTGTACACAATTCAAAACATTGACATTTAACCAAAGAGTTGTTGTTGACGACAGACTGTGAAAGATAAAACTGCGTCCAGTTTATTAGCGATCGTCTGAGACATTACCGACCATCCTGCACGGATTGTAAATAATTTTGAAAAGTTCATTAACAAGAAAAAGTTTGAAGTGCTGTTTAGACTCAGCTACATTCAATCATCTTAAAACTGTTGTCCTAAAAACCGACAATAGAAATGCACATAAAAGGGATCCAATTATGTTATAAATGAGTAATTTTTTTCCCTCTCTCTCTCTTTTTTTTTTTTTTTACTAAACAAAAACACTTTGGGAAGATGTTCAGCAGACTAAAATTAAAAAAAGGTCTGTAAATAACCTCCTTTGGTAAAAAAACAAACAAACAAAAAAAAAAAACAAAACAAAACAGTAAAACTTTGCCTTTTCTTGATAAAAGTCTTTGCATCTTCTGGCTGAATGTTGACACTCTATATATATTTTTATAAACTGTATGCTACACACCAATGACACCTGATAAAAAAGAAATCTAATTATAAACAACATATTTACAAGAAACATTTTGGGCAATTATAAATTATTGTTCTTGACACACAGGGCTGACATGGTACTAATGTCGACCAGGTGCCAGAAATGTTGAATACATATTTTTATACTGTATGTATAGTGCATCGTTTTGCCTTCACCCCCAACTGAAAACATTCAAAGCCTAAAGAGGTTTACAGCTGGAGTTAACAGAACGTGAACGGTTTTATCCTTCAGTTGTTTACTTTTGGTGATGAGAATCTTAATTCAACTTTAGCCCAGATGAGAGCAAGAGAGCCGCTTCCTGTGTTTTTATCGAACATATTAGCACTCTGATGGGTGGCTTTTTCCAATATATTTGTTGCAGGATTTGCAGCAAAAATCTTGAACTAGAAAACAAACAAGTAAAAACCAATATCGTTTGGCAGCAGAGTCCAGTTTTGGAAGGTTGGAAATAAAAATTCACCTCAGGCAGTTTTGACGTGTGGAGGCGTTTGAACTGTTTGAACTACAGTGTCCTGTACTGCACCCGGTACTTGTTGATGTTGAGATAGTGGAGGACTTCGGGGCTGCATGTGGTGGTGCATGACAACAATCCCTCTTCCGCATCTCCCATCAGCCACTTGTGAGTGTTGGTGGCCATTTCAGGCGTCACATGCTTCTGGGCCCAGGAGTCCAGCCAGGTCTGGAAGCGGCCGTGCAGACGTGTGTTCACCCGCTGGTGGGACTAAAACCACACAAATAAGAGGGTAAATATAAACAAGAACAACAGAAATTAGTTGAGAAATCGTCTGGCGACTAATTGGCCGGTTTTTCACTTGATCTTCCCTGATCATTCAGGCTACAACTGAAAATCTGTTTATTTTTAAAAATCTGATCATTGAACGAATCACAACCAAGAATAAACATAATTAACATTCAAACACGCATCGGCAGCATCAGACACATGTCTGGTGCGACTTAATTATTTACTATAAAACAACACAGACTTGAACACACACTGGGAGTGTTAGGGTTTAGCAACCAGCGTTCGTTCTTTTTGAATCTGAACTATTCAGAGGCATCAGAGCTCCTCGTAAAACCCAGCCTGGAAACAAAAAGGATCAGTCCTGTCTCAGTGCACTTCATGCGTCTGATATGTGTTAAAGACATCAATTGAGTTCATGCAGAGCTATTTTTCCTTTTAAAATATTAAGTTGAACACAGCTGTTATTTCTTCTGAAAAAAAATATCTTGAAGCAAAGAAAACTTTTATAATGAAGTCTGGAAAACAGTTTGTGAACTATAATCTATCTTGTGAAAGACTACAGAAAATTGCCTTTAAGTGTATATATTTAAGGTAATGATTAATCAATTTTCTCAATAATCAACTCTTGACAATTAAATTGATTAATCACTTCCGCCCTAATGTAAAATCCATGCAGAAAGACTGAACAGCTATGCTCCAATTAAGGACTTTCTTGCTAAAAGACAACAGTGGTGATCTTATCAAAGACTAATTAGCTGCAAATGAGTTTAAGACACACAAAGTCAATTAAGAATTAGCTGCACTACTTGTTGCTATTAAAAGATCTGACATCGATTATCAACCAAGTAGAAAAAGTGAATACATTAATGATTATATTTACTTTAGAAGAAAAAAGAAAAAGTTGCCTGTTCTCACCTCATGAGCTCTTGAAAGCGCAGTGTGCCTATACATGTAGTCCTCTGATTTGCAGACGTAAACCATTTTGTAGGAATTTAGTTTGAACATGCACTCCATCTTCAGCTCACTGCTGCCATCCTGCGACTTGTCGGAGGAGCCTTTAGTGATGCGTTCTTGCTGCAGCTGCTCCCATCCTCTCTGGCATTTCCGTATCCGTCTCAGATTCCTTAACAGGAAAATACAAAAAACAATATTAGATTATACAAACAAATAGAATTTAGTAAAAATACTCTGAAATCTGTATCATACATATTGATGAATACAATTCTTTAAATCAGATTTTTTTTATATGTTGTTGACACAATATGCAGGCAAAAAGAAAAAAAAATCATATTTTAGAAAACATAATTTTTCCAACCAACGCATTCCAACTCACCAAGTATCAGCTTTAATTTTTAGGGAGTCAAATCATTCGAGGGAAATGTGGATCTAAAGGAGCAGCAGAAGCACGAGTCGTAATAATTCTGCACTGTGCTCTTACTTTTTTGCACAGACACATTGTTCAGATTTCAAAATAAAATAATAAAAACTAAACAAGTGTTGATTGATCCCATTTTTGTGCAGGAGCCAAAACAAATGCAATTATTCATCCCACTGGAATCAAGGTTTTAAATGTGTACTTACCACAGAGGGGATAGATGAGTGAGGACGGAAGCCGAGAAGCATTTTTTTTTGCATTCAGGGCTCCACTTAAAAGACATGACAGTGAGGCCAATTTATAAAATAAACTGTTGAAGAGAAACACTAGAAAACTGCTGCCTGACATATACTTATCTAAAATATGTATTGAGAAGGATGAAACGTGACAATGGAAACAGAACTTTAGGAATTTCCCTTTCATTGGGAATCTATGCAATGACTTATTTCTTTAATCAAATATGCTAGTAATTCCCTCCACATTTGATGATACGGAGGAAAAAAAAGATGGCTCCGATGAAAAATTATAGCCAAGAACAAGTGAGTTGAAAAAACAAACAAAAAACAAACAAACAAAAAAGAAAAAAACACAACAGTGAGTGAATTTTTGTTTTTAAAATAAAAAACAGCAGAAATAACAGATTTCAGAGGCAACATTCCATCTTTCTAGCGTCAGGAAAAAAACGACTATGAACAAATAATTTAAACATCCATTTTATTAAACCCTATTTTTTTGTACAGATTTTTCAGACCATTTGCTTTACCAACATTTTTTTTTTCTATAAAACAAACAAAATGATTACAATAATCATTATTATTTGACAGAGATGAAAAATATATTCCCAAAAGCTGCAACTGTGGTGTGTGATTTACACCAGCAGACCCTGGGGTAAGAACATCTGCTGGTGTAAGAACATCCGGCCATTTAAAGTTGCAAACAGATGTCAAATACAACACTGTATACAATCACAAACAAAGAGAATGACAAGATAAAACAACAACAAAAAAAAGACCTCGCTATTCCCATATTTTAGATTTTAGTTAAGCTAGTAAAGTTAATAGTTTGGTCTCTCAATCCAACATTAAAAGAACTAAAGAAAAACTGAAATTTAACTTGACCATTAGGAAATCAGCCAGAAAACTAACTAATTCAATGCATCTCTCATTGAATTGCAAAGTAAAAAATCTAACTCATTCCTCCTTTTCTTTAAAAAGGTAAAAAAAAGTTTCAACTTAATCAACCCAAACCAATATTTTTAAAAAGTCTTTCATAATAAATAAGATTTCTGTTAAAGAAATGAATAAGTAGATTTTTTTTTTCTAAAACAATGACCAAATAAAGTGCAATCTCCCATGAAAGGCAGTGTTCATCTTTAGAAGTGAAAACAACACTAAGACCTCAAACGTTACACTCTGGTAAACTCTAAACTCCTGCAACCCGTGTGGCTCTCTTACTAAAAAGGTAGAGCTTACAATGTCCACATTATATTTGATTGTAAAAAGCTCTGCATGTCTGGCCTTGCATTCATCTCTGGTAAAGAGTTGATTTTGGAGGCTTGTTTGACATGTTGTAAATGATGCAACAAGAGACTCAGAGCAAAGTCGAATGAGCACAGACAGTAGGGAGACATGTCTGGAGTCTCACCTGGGCAGGAAAACTGGTTTCTGGGCCAAATGCTCACGTAGCTCTGGAGAAGCAGAATCTGAGTTCAGGTACCTGCTCACGTAGTCTGACCATTTCTGTGAAGAGAAAGAGGAGAAAACAAAACAAAAAAGTTTGAAAAATTACACATGTACAGTCTTATTTTTTTGGGTCCAAATTCTTAATTTATAATGTCCCATTTTAGAATATTATGGACAAAAAAATAAAGCATCCAAAAATGGCTGACGATTTAAATTATTTGAAAAATCAGACATTACACCAAAAAAAAACAGAGAAGAAAAAAATTCTGCATGCATATATCTTTGTATCTCTGTAAAGATGACTTCCTTCAGCCAGAATCAACATGCAACAGTGACGAATATTAGCTGATCCGATACTGATGTTGGAAATCTGTAAAATATCAGCCAAAAAAGTATTATCAAATTTTATGGGCCTGCATCTATAATCTTTGATACTGGTTAATAATAAATGGGTCAGCTGTTTTTATACATATTGTTGACTATTGTTATATCTGACTAATACCACCTGATCGAGCCTTTTCTAAGATTCCAAAATACAACAGAAGTAATAAAAGTATGCATTATTCATGCTGATATCGCATTGTATTGTCCTGTATGCAAATCAGCAATATCTGCATCGTATCTGAAGTGAAAAAGTTGTAGCGGGACACTCCCAGTAGCTAACATCATCTGCAAACTGGGATTTGTGCATGTAGATTGCATGGACAGATCAGAAATATTTAATTACTGCCATGACACAAAACTCACCTCTCAGCTTTCAAGAAAGTTTAACTGGTGAATGTTCAGATTAGAGTGCAGGTAAATACATAATACTTGGCAGCCAAAATGTGATTTAAAAAAAAAAAAGTATGTATGCACTTGCCAACCTGCAGATTAACATAGAGAGTGGGTAAAAAAAAAAACAAATTAATAAAAAAAGCTTAATCTTTTTGATTCCTACTTCTGCGTCTGTTGGCTCATCAGAGTTCTCTTCTTCTGTGTCCAGCAGCTCCATCGCCACGCTCACAGATCCTCGGTTCTTCATGAACATCAACTGTGCAAAACAGCAGCAGTCAGTGGCTAACCTCCTATAAGGACTGCTATACAATCATTTTTAATCTCCTGTTTGATACCTTGAAGCAGTTTTCATCTGTCATGAGCTGCTCCGCTTTCCGCTGGTAGGCCCCCTCTGCTGTAGCTCTGGACGTCTGTGTGGAAACAGCGCCCCCTGTAGCTTTTTTGGCACTTTCAGTCAGGTACATGTCCGTTACACGCATGCATATGTCATCTGTGACGAGGTGCTGTAGCTGAAAACATATTTATTTTAGTATGCAGGTGACACATGCCTCAAGTCAAACATTAACTATAAACAACAACAAGAAAAAAAAAGAACATTTAAAGGGAAAATAAAGAACATTTCTTTCTGCAGTGCTTTTTACAGTACTGACCTGCCGGACGATGCTCTGAATCAGCTTGTCCATGGTGAAGGCGATGTAGGCGTGGATGGTAAACATTTCCCTGAGGGAGTCCTCGTACTGAGCCGGCTCCATGTTCCCGTCCAGAAGATTTCGCACCATTTCCAGAAACACGGAGTAGTAGTCTTCAACATCAACATCCACTGCAGACACAAAACACCATGAACACCGAGTTATTTGGGTGTAGACTGTAATATAAGCTGCACCATAACAAAGTAGGGAAATCATTAGTTAAGCTCAGTGTAAAGAAATGCATTACATTTTAAAGTTTGCTTCTTATAAGTGATAGTAAAATTTTGTCAAACATTTTTTTAAAGAGTTCTAAGATATAAATACAATTTTATCCAGTCCATTCAATGAGGCTGCAACCTTTACAGTTTGAAAAATTATAAACAATTTTTTTTTGCTGGAGTATATATTTTTTGTAAATATCTATTACAAGAAAAACAGATCTTAAAAAGAGTGGTATTTTTTGTGTTAAACTGTTGTGGGAATTAAATGCAATTGCTTCATGAAAAAACTGAAAAATAGCTAAAATTAAGCATTTATTGACGCCTACGACCAAATATTTACTGCAAACATAATTAAAAGTTAAGCATCTGAAAGACGCTTAACTGTCTACTTCAAAACAATCTGATGTTCAATAAAATTATTTTCCCTTCTAATAAATGGAACTGGGAACAAAATTATTTCAGGAAAGCATGCAGTCTCAACATTGTTGAGTATCATAATGTTTAAGAATACTGTGAGGATTAGCAAACTTAAGTGGACTGAAGATACAGAAGCTCTGTGCGAGTTAGATAAGAATGCTAAAGATAAAGTTTAAAACTTGTTCTTACTCGGTTCTTTCATCTTCAGCTGGATGGCTGGGTTTTCATTCTTGTCCCTTTTCAGGCCCAGCACTTCCTTTTCCCACTCTCGCTCGCGGGTTTCCTCCTCAATCTGCTTCTCGGCCTGCCCGTAAATCCGCAGCAAACGGGAACAGAGGATGTGATGAAGGCGGAAGAAGACATACCAATAGTTGTTCACAAAAAACAGGTTGTAAGCATCATCTGTGCCCCGCAGTTTTTGAGCTGCCGTGTTGGAGAACAAGAGCTTGGATTTGGATGGGCTGCGGCCTGGCAGGCCGTTGTGCTTCTTGGGGCCAACTTGATTCGTCTCCATTTCTTCTTCTTCCTCTTCCTCCTCTTCCTCCAGGTCAGAGAGCTCGCCACGTTGTGCAAACAGAAGGTCGGGGATAAAATGATTGATTATCTGTTTGATCTTGAACTTGTCTTCTTTCTGAATGCCCACTTGTCTTTTGACATGATGAATGATGAGAGCAGCGGCATCCTCCAGGATCTGGCTATCGTCGTAGGTCTGAGTCATGTGAGGGCCACTGGGGGGCAGGGCGGCGGTTTCCTCCGAGGCACGCTCCTGGCGCTACAGGACACAGCAAAGAAAACTGAAGTCAGTTTTGGAGTTTTTCATTTATGTCTTATAGAAGGTAACAAACATAAACGACACAATTTCACAACTCTAGTTTCCATCAGCTGTAAAATGTAGTTTTTGCACACACTCCCTAATTGGGTTGGTGCTATATATGTTCAGCTTTTTGTTTACAAAAAGCACTTTCTCTGAATTTTAAAAATAAGAATCTGGTGGAGGTTTGACAATTTATCAAGCGTAATCAAACGATATCTGTATCAGTATTGTTATTGTCGGTGCGGTGTCTGTATTTACTATCAGTTTGATACCAAATGAATATGCAGTATCGCACACCTCTAGCTTCAATAACACAGATTTCAATAAACCTCCAAAACAATTGTAATCAAGTACATATAGAATGAAATCATTAAAATTACTTACATCTTCATATAACATCTCAATTTCATTAAGTAAAGACTTGGAGCGCAGCACTTTGGTGTCATTCTGTTTGAAGTTTATGCCTTGATGGTCGAGTGACTTCAAGTAGTATTTCTCGTTCTGTTCCCGCCAGATTTTGTTGAACCCTCTCTGTGCTTCTTTCCACTCTTCTTCCTTCATTTTTAACCTGAATTTGTGATGAGACGCGTTAGGATTCATCAGGCTACAGCATGTTGAGGAAGTTAAAAGTGAGACCATTACCTTTTCAGAACGATGGGTACAGACACGGCAGGGTTTCTCTTGAGGCCGTCAATGATGTCGGGAGCTTTGTCTCCATATATCCTCTGAATGGCTTTGCGGTGAATGACTTCAGAAGAGCCGCCCATCGTGTTGTCCAGCCTGAAACGCAGCTGCTCCTCAGCCGACATGCGGGAGAGCCTCCTTTGCACCGTCTCCAGGGCTCGTATTGTGGCAAGGTTGTTTTCCAACACAATGTCAAGCTGCAGAGAATACGGAGAAAATACATTTCCTCTTTTAAAAGTGTCAAGTTGTCCCTGGCTACCCGGACATCAAATTAAACAGAAAAAAAAAAAAGGTTTTCCATGTTTTTCTCCAAGTTACAATTACAAATCTCAAGGCCTTTTATTGTGATTCTATGTGACAGCACAATACAAAGCATAGCCTACCCACAAAATGCTATTTATGGAGAAAAACTCAACCTGAACACACAATCACTCAAGTAGAGGCAGTATCATGCTATGGGGATGCCTTTCTTCAGCAGACAGGGGGATTGGTCAAAGTAGACTAGAGAATGGCTAAAGCAGAAATATAAGGCGATATGTGAAGAAAACATTCCCTAATTATCACAAAACCCCCCACCCCAAAAAAACTAACATTTGAAACTATTATCCAATCAATGTTTTTAACCCTTTAGGATGAGAGATGGTGACACATATTTTATTCACTGAGCCTGGTGAGATCCATGCCACCTTTGGTTTTGCAGTGATAGTTTAGAATGACGTGATGCCTTGTGTTGGTCCTTCTTACACAATCCCAATAAAGTACACACGAGGTTGCTAAGAGACAGAATATGACATTGAACCAGATATGCAAAAGACCAGAATGATTATTCCTCACCTCAAAGCGCTCATCTTCACATCTGTAAATATGCTCCTCGTATTGAGTCTTCTTGGAGCTCACGAATGTGGAATCCTCCGACCAGGATGGAAAAGATACCCATGTATCATTCAAAACCTAAAACAAGGAATTTAATTCAGATTAAAAAATAAAAGATCAAAAAATTTAATTCATTTAATTTCTTATTCTGATCAGTAGAGATTTTGTCACACAGAATATAAAAAAAAAAATTGTTTAATAGCTAAGCGTATCTGACTGCAATGTCTCAGATTTAAGATACACGAGAATTTTTTTTATTTTTTTTTATGGTGTGGTCAAGTTGTCTTGGTAACATGATGGGGCATATTGAACTTG